>CM060934.1:925696099-926946099 GCA_030765085.1 Allium cepa
ATATCGATGTTTATACTCAAAAAGGTCGCAAATGCCGTTTTGGACTCAGTGGAAGTCCTGTCGAGTCCTAATTCGACAGTTTACAAAAAGTAGCATTTCGGACATTAATCCGACAAATGATGCTATATTTAAATAAAATACTGAAATATATAATCATAGAATATGCGGATTGCTACAGGCCCCCTCCTTAAAGAAATTGCGTCCTCACAATACTTAAGAAGAAAACAAAGAATAACAACCATAAAAGCATATCAACACAAAAGAAAATTTGAAATAAGAAGTTCACCTTAACGAGCTAGAGAGAGTAAGTCCGGATGTGTTCACTCGATGAATTCTCTAGATTTCCATAAGAAATCATTAGGATTTTAGGATCATTGAACTTTCACAAGCGGAACGTCTTTATTTCGAAGGCGATTAACCTCTGTAGCAATGATACAAATAGGATATTGCTCATAAGTCAAATTTGGTGAAACTTCAATTTCTTCAATAACACCGGGCTCAAGAATAGAATCGGAATCCCTAAGGCATTTCCGTAGTTAAGAGATGTGGAATACGTCATGAATAGTAGAAAAATGAGCCGGTAATAAAAGGCGATACACCACGGAACCAATGCGTTCGGTGATGGGAAATGGAATATATCGAGATGCTAATTTTCCCAATCGACTGAAACGCACAACACCCTTCATAGGTGAAATACGAATAAACACCAAATCTCCCACAGAAAATTCTAAATTCCCTCTTCGGTTATCGACATAGGATTTTTGCCTACTTTGAGCTTCTTTCATCCTATAATGAATAAGATGATCTTTTCGGTGAAATTACGAATAAAATCTGGACCTAAAACCAACTTCTCACCGGCCTCAAGCCAACAAGAAGGAGATCGGCATGGCCTTCCATAGAATGCCTCAAAAGGTGCCATACCAATACTAGATTGGAAGCTATTATTATAGGAAAACTCAACAAGAGAAATATGATCCTCCCAACTTCCACCAAAATCAAGAACACGTGCACGAAGAAGATTTTCAAGAGTTTGATTCACACGCTCGGTTTGTCCATCGGACTGAGGTGATAAGCGGTGCTAAAATTAAGCTTCGTTCCCAAAGCTTTTTGAAGACTCCTTCAAAATCCACTAGTAAATAATGGATCATGATCGCTAAAAATAGAAGTAGGAACTCCATGCAATTTAACAATTTCTCTAACATAGAGTTTGGCTAATCGAGGCACAGTTCGATTAGACCGAACATGAATAAAATTGACGGATTTTGTAAGCCTATCTACAATCACCCATAAACTGTCATGACCCGAACGAGAACGGGGAAGACCGTCAATAAAGTCCATGGAGACTTGATTCCACTTCCAAACAGGAATATCTAAAGGTTGTAATAACCCACCTGACCTTTGATGCTCGGCCTCTATGAGTTAGCAAGTCATGCAACGCTTAATGAAGTCAACAACATCAGATTTCATTCCATCCCAATAATAAAGCCACTTTATATCCGTGTACATTTTACTACTACCTGAATGAATGGTAAATTTAGGACGATGAGAATCTTCTAAAATGTCTTTACGAAGATCACTAATATTTGGCACGATAAATCTACCAAATTTTCAAATGCCGCCACGAGCATCGGTTTCAAAGTCTTTCAAACCATCAATATTACTATCCCGACAACTTTGGCTAAGATGAGCCTATTCAGGATCATACTTTTGAGCAACAAGAATGCGGTCAAATAGAGAAGGATGAGCTTCAAGGCTACATAAAACAAGTGATGAACATGAATTGGATTCACCATCTTGAATTTCACAAGTGGACAAAGTCTCGAGATCATTCCATTTGGATATCATCATATAAACAACGGCTTGCTGCTTACGACTAAGGGCATCAGCAACACGATTCCCTTTTCCGAGAGTATAAAGAATATCAAGATCATAAGATGCAAGGAACTCAAGCAAACATTGTTGACGCAAATTAAGTTTATTTTAAGAAAATAAATACTTCAAAGATTTATGATCGGTATAGAGAACAAATTTCTCTCCCAAATGATAATGACGTCAAATTCTAAGGGCGAAAATAATAGCCATGAGCTCTAAATAGAGTGGCATATCTAGTCTCGGCAGGCTTTAATTGTCTAGAAGCATACGCAATAACACGTTCCCTTTGCATAAGAACGGCTCCCAAACCAACACGACTAGCATCAGTATAAACAATAAAGTCTTGGTTCCCTTCGGGAATCACAAGAATAGGAGCATCAGAAAGGAGTTCTTTTAATTTATGAAAAGAAAACTTCGCATTTGTCTGACCAAATGTAATTAACTCCCTTCTTTGTCAAACTAGTAAGAGGTACATAAATTTTAAAAAAGTTCTTTATGAAAAGATGGTAATAGCCCGCCAATCCAAGAGAGCTACGAATTTCCATCACACTCTTCGGTCTCTTCCAATTTTGAATCGCTTCAATCTTTAAAGGATCCATGGAAATTCCGGATTCAGAAATGATATGTCCTGAAAATTTCACACGGGATTGCCAAAAGTGGCACTTAGAAAATTTTTCTTTCAATTGATTGCACCTAAGAGTTTCCAACACAATCCGAAGATGTTTTTCATGTTCTTCCTCGGTTTAAGAATAAATAAGAATATCATATATAAATATGAGAACAAATCAATCGAGGAAGTCTTTGAAAGCTCGGTTCATAAGGTCAACGAAATAAGCTGGAGCATTCGTTAA
This sequence comes from Allium cepa, assembly GCA_030765085.1. Classification (NCBI taxonomy): domain Eukaryota; kingdom Viridiplantae; phylum Streptophyta; class Magnoliopsida; order Asparagales; family Amaryllidaceae; genus Allium; species Allium cepa. Next base: position 925,698,823 of record CM060934.1, read on the forward strand.
ACCAAATGGCATAATAAGCCATTCAAAAGATCCATAACGAGTACGGAACAATGTCGAAGGAATGTTATCCTCTGTAATACAAAGCTGATGGAAACCTGTTGCTAAGTCTAATTGTGAAAAGACTCTTGCACCGCAAAGTTGATTGAATAGATCATCAATCCGAGATAAAGGATATTTATTCTTAAGCGCGAGGTCATTAAGCTTGCGGTAGTTAACGAAAAGCCTAAGTGTACCATCAGATTTCTTCACAAAAATAGCTAAAGCTCCCCAAGGAGGAACTAGAGCGAATAAATTGCTTCGCTTCCAATTTGAATAATTGTTTACGCATCTCCTCATTTTCCTTATTGGACATACGATAAGGAGGACAAGTGATAGGTAGAGCTCCAAGGATTAAATTAATTCTGAACTCAATTTCTCGCTTAGCTGGTAATCCTAAAACAGGCTCAAATATGTCGGGAAATACACGAACAACGTGAATGAGGGAAATGACATCTTCCTCGTCATCATTATCGTCATCATGTAGATTTAGAGATTATAAGGATGCTACTAAATTGGAATCTGAATATTTAAAAACAATATAAATTTGCTTAACAGATTGACGATGTCAAAGATGTATAGTCCTCTCAGGTTATACGATGTGGGCTTCATAACGGTTAAGCCAATCCATTCCCAAAATCATTCCTAAGCATAAGTAGCGCATAACATGCAAATCGGCTCGGAAAGCATAATCACATAAAATAATCTCGATATCTTTACAAAGTAAACTGAGTGTTGCGAATCCACCAACCGGATTCGCAATTCTCAAAGAAATCATCAAGCCCCTAACATTTAAAGAAAAGGTATCAACAAGTTCTTTTTATATAAAAGAGTGACATGCACCCATGTCAAAAAGAACTCGAATAGGGAGATCACGAAACATAATAATGCCATCAAGGATGGAATGATTAAATACCTTGACCACGAGAAGTGTTACTAGGGGCTTGCACAACATTTAGTTTTCCCTCCTTCTTGCTTTGAAGTTTAGGACCTGAAGATATAGCATGACTGAACTTTTGCTATAGTGACAAGTAAGGGGCTTCGGACACTTATTTGCATAATGGTCCTTAGAACCACAATTATAGCATTCTCCACGACTATAAGTAGGAGGCTTTGCTAATGAGTTGCTTGCTTCCCTTTCTTGTTGGAATTAGGCTTGAACTTCGTAGACCTCTTCTTGCTGTTGTTGAAGTTTTGTTTGGCACCTACAACTTCAACGTCACTTTCTTTATCGACCTCTTCAAGTCGAAGAGCAATATCAACAAGTCGATCGAAAGAAACCTCTAATTTCAGAAGTAATGGCTTTTTGAGGTTCTTATTCAATCCATAGATAAAACTCTGATTTTTCTTCAATGGGGTATTAATATACTCAACCCATATTTAGAGAGTGATTCAAAAGATGCGACATAATCTGTCACAGAAGATTCACCTTGAACAAGGTCAATAAAGCGTCGGGCCAAAGTTACTTTTTCAGCTACCGGCACAAACTTTAACTCGAATCTTTCCTGTAATTGCACCCAAGTAAGATCGACTTCGATAATCTCAGAAACCAAAAGCTCATACCAATCTAATGCTCTTTCTTGGAGCATGCTAGAAGCCACTTGGACTCAATGGAGATAAACAAGATTCATGCGAGAAAAGATGCGATCGCATGTTCTAAGCCAAGCTTGAACTTCTATAACGCTTTTAGAACCCTTGAATGGCTTTCGACCCAAATTGGTATAATCACTGCACAAGCGTGAAAATCTAGATTTAGGGTGAGTAGGCTCTGGAATGGGTCCGGCAGCTTGAGCATTCTTTACAAGATCTAAAAGCTGTTAGGCAGGCATAAATATTCCATCCTGAGGAGTAGCACTGGATTGACCGGCGCTGGGACGGCCTGGTCTAACCGTTTCTCTTCTTTAAGAAAGAAAGAAAGAAGAGGAAAATATTATTTCCAGAATGAATATCAAACAAACTAGAATGATAAAACAAGGCATCACAAAAGAAAATAGGATAAAACGGGTCCAATGACTCGAATTAATTCCTAAGTCACGATTCCTAAGAGGAACTTAGGACAATGATTCTTGGTATAATATTCTATATTGTTCTGAAGTTTGGCTTTGATACCAAGCTGTGATGCCCCACCTCTATACTCACACTAGCCAAGGACACTACGAAGTAATGCCATCGACTAGTACGAAGAATAAGTCTATTAAGGAGCGACCATCTGTGTAATTGCTTTGGGCGAGTACCGATATGCCATATAAAATATCATTTTCATTTCGAGAGGGAATCAGACATATTGATACGAACTCAAAGCTACTATACAGTGGCTACATGGTCTTCGGAGACAAATATAAAATAAGTATAACACAAATCATTCATAGATATTCATATCACTAAGGCAGAAACAGATATGAATACAACACATAAGAGTGTACATCAAAGTAGTGATCATTTAAGATTCACTAGATCAGAAAAGGATAGGTACAAATGCTAGACAAAAGAATATGTATACATCAAGGAGTCTCTGTCTCGAATGTATAAAAGCAAAAGCTACTAAACTAAGTAGTTATCCAAAATTCAAAAGCTAGTCCCAGCTAAGAAGTCATGTGGAAATACCTATAACACCTCGGCCTGACCCGAGTATTATTTAAGAAGAAAATAATAAACAGATCAGTATAGCTATAAATATCATATAAAATTAGATAGGATACGAGATATGATAAAAACATATGATAACAATAATGCTATACTATGACAAAAATATATTAGATAACAACAAAAATCATACAATATCTCGAATATTCTCAAACACTAAAAAGAATGTCATATTATTTAACATATTCACCAAACATATTATTTAACATATTCACCAAACCACAAATATTGATAAAACTTATCAATGTAAATCAAAAAAAAAGGTGAAACGCAAATTCTAGAAATCATCCATTAGAAATCCAGAAAACACAAAGAGGGAGGCCTATCACAAATGGGAGCATGAAAACTCACCAACACGTGCATCACAAATGGAACGCTATTCCATGGTCGCTAACCATCAAATTTGAGCCAAGGATCCACAAACGGTCCGAAGTCCATGGGTACCTACCCCACCTATTTTGAGCCGAAACTCCACAAACGGGGTTTAGTCCCACACAAACAAAGAGACATCGCACATCGCTGGTCTAAATCACCAAATGATCATCACTGATCGATAAGTCTAAATTACACTAAACTAGTAAATAAACGAGTTTAGCGTCATATCCCATAACCACTAGCTTAACTTAAATATTTATGAACAAATTGCAGATTTAAACTCGAAAATTATCATAAGGTTTCAATCGAACAAGTCTAAGAATTATCCGATGAAAACGCAAGCATTCATACCGCTTGTTTTTCTAAGTAATTTAATTGGATTTCTCGAACGAATGAGGTAAAGGTTTGTATATACTAATAGATTGGAAAACGTTTTAAAAGAGAGCTTTATATTGAAAGTAAATGTTGAAATCGTTTTGATGAAAGAGTTTTAGTATTTACTATTAGTGTAGAAACCTTTGTATTTTAAAGTGACAAATCACAGAAATGATTGTAAAGACAATCAATCAACTAAAAATTCACATTCGACGACGTGAATTAAATCCATAAAAATCGATATCAAATCAATCAAATGGATATTCCCTAAAAAATCCAGAAAAGAAGTCATCAAAGTCGATAATAAACGACAACAACTAACCGAATCAACAAAAATCGATTAAAATTGGAAATTCACTTAAAAACAGCCAAAATAGGAAAAATTGACAGTTCCAGCCGTCTGGTACAGAACTTTGGAACTAGGTTCTAGAAGTATATGTGTTTTTCTCCTTTCTCTTTTTAATTCCAGATCTATTTTAGACGTTTGGGTTTTTCAACCAGACGTCTGGATTTGATTTCAGGCGTCTGAACTTTGTTACAGACGTTTGGATTTTGTCTCTGTCTTTTTTTCCTATTTCCAGAACCATTTCAAACGTCTAGATTTTTCAACTAGACATCTGACTTTTGTTTCAGACGTCTAGATTTTGTTCCAAACGCTCGGATTTTGTCTCTACCCTTTTTTATCTATTTCCTGAACCATTTCAGATGTCTGGATTTTTTAACTAGACGTCTGAATTTTGTTCCAGACATATGGATTTTGTCTCTGCCCTTTTTTATCTATTTCCAAAATCATTTCAAGTGTCTAGAATTTTCAACCAGATGTCTGAATTTGGTATCAGACATCTGAATTTTGTTTCAAACGTTTGAATTTTTCTGCTAGGCAAAAAAATCAGCCTAGCCCCAAAAAGGGCAAATCCAAACCGAAATGCGATCGAACGAGCGATGGATGCTAGGGATTTATGCCAATCAACAACCCATCCCTCTAAGCACATCGATACACCACCAAAAACATGTCCAAACATCCAAGATAGGATCTTTAAAGATTTTGACTTCAAAACACCAAAATTGGAAAATTCGCCAAATCAATTCAAATCAAAAGCAAATGAACATGGAATAGATGTTAGGAATTCATACCTAACAACAATGAAAGCTATAGACATAGATGTGAGTTAAAGAACTCAACTTTAAACTCAAAAACAACGAATGAGAGGCTTTAAAATAAATCAAGACCAATTCCTCTTCAATACGCCTCTAGAATCTCAATCTATTATCAAAGGTGAAGTTTTTCCTAAGTTAGGGTTTAGGAGTTTTTGAGAATTGAAGAAAGAATGAGATGGAGAAGATGGAGATGATGCTTACCTAAGCTTCTCTTTGATTTTGGAGTTTGAATTTGAATTTCCTAGTAAACTAGAGTTTAGCAATTTTAATTTCCTATATCTTCCCCATTTTTCTTTTATCTTGAGAGTGGTAGGAAATGTTATGAATGAATGAAGAGGAGTGGATGGGAAGTTAGTGTATTAGATGAGTTGCGTTCTCTTGTTAGGTTATTGGGCTGAAACCCAAACCCAGAGCCCCAAACGAAAAAAATCAAAATTCTAATCAACTCCAAAATTATCGATGTTTATGCTTAAAAAGATCGCAAATGTCGTTTTAGACTCAGTGGATGTGGTCTCGAGTCCTAATTCGACAGTTTACAAAAAGTAGCATTTGGACTTTAATCCGACAAACAATGCTATATTTAAATAAAATATTTAAATATATAATCGTAAAATATGTGGGTTGTTACAGCGGCCTTGTGGCATGTACGGTGGTACACTGTGCATGTCACAAGTTGTTCGTGTTTAATGAATTCAAAATTAAATGATGTCGAACAAACCAAATAACTGAGGAAAATAATATTTTCAAAAGTCACATTTTATTTTACGCTGTAAAAATATTTTCTTTTCAATTTTACTACGTCATTGTTTATTTTGCAGATTGCTCAGATGCTGGATTCAATCTTGAATAGAGTTGATGATAAATACGAGTATGAGTGATATGTAGTGAGGTGGAAATGTAAATTTAATTTTTTTTGATGTAATCAAAATTGTATTTGTAATTGAAGATTATATATATGTAGTGAGAGCTCAAATTTGTATTATTCAAAATTGTAATAATATTTGTTTGAATAAAATATCTATTTGAATTTAAATTTTTTGTTATTTATTTTATTCAGCAAATATTTATTTAATTATGTGAAAATAAAATAGTACATTAACAAATACATTTAAATAAATAAATATATGTTTATTATCATCAAACAAAAATCATATACTCGCATATTTAACATAAACCTCAATTTCTGCTATCATAGATTCATATTCTGCTATGTTGTTGGTGACTGAAAACCCTACTTTCATTGCATAGTGCAGGTGATGTCCAACACCTATAATCACATATCTGGCTCCAACTCCTTGTTTATTTGAGGCCTCGACTACGAACAGTTTCAATTTAGGTTTTAGGTCTTTTTTTTCTCTGATTTCTCTTTAATGGATCCAGTACATTTATTGACAAAATCAATTAGCGCTTGCTCTTTAGTTGATGTTCAAGGTAGGAATTCGATATCGTATTGGCTGAGTTCAATTCCCCATTTGATCAATCTTCCCGAAGCTTCTAGTTTACTAAAAACTTGCTTGAGTGGGTAAATAATTACGACTTTGATTGGATGTGCTTGAAAATAAACTCTTAGCATGCGCACAGTAAGCATTATATAGCACACCGATTTCTCTGTAACTGTGTACATAGTCTTTACATCTTTGAGTCTTTTGCTAGTGTAATATATAGAAAGCTGAATTCCCTTTTCTTCTCTTATCAGTACTGAACTAACCGCATGTTAGGAAACTGCCATATAGAGATAAAGACCTTCACCACCACATGAGTAGAGAGAATCAACAACTTTTTCAAATGATCGTTTAGCTCTTGCAAAACCTTTTGGTAATCTTCACTCCATTCAAAATCTTTCTTCTTCCTAATCACATTGAAGAAGGGAATGCATTTGTCGGTTACCTTTGAAAGAAATCAATTCAGTACTGCCAATTTTCTATCAAGGCTCATTACATCTTTGCTTGTCTTTAGCTCTGCCATTCCTATAATAGCGTAAATTTGATCAAGGTTTGTTTCCAATCATCTAGCACAAACGATATATCCCAAGAATTTGTCAGACCGTATTCCAAAAGAACATTTTGTGGGTTAAGCTTTATTTGGTACCTTTGCAATGCATCAGACATTTCTTCTAGGTCTTTTAGGTCATTGTTTTTCTCGTAGGACTTGACAAACATGTTATTTGCATATACTTTCATATTCTAACTGATTTGCAACCTGAACATTCTATTTACTAGTCTCTAATATGTTGCTCCTACATTCTTCAATCCAAAGGGCATCACCTTATATAAATATGTTCCCAGTCAGTTGTAAAAAAGGTTTTTACTTCATCTGGTTTGAATGTTGAAATTTGATTACATCCAGAATATGCATCCATGAAGGATAGGAGTTGATGTCCATGCATTGCATCAATTAAATGATCTATCCTTAGAAGTGGATAGCAAACTTTTGGACATGCTTTGTTCAAGTTAGTGTAGTCAATACACGTTCTCCACTTTCCATTGGACTTCTTGACTAACGTCGGATTAGCTCGCCATTTCGGGTGGAAAACTTATCTGGTAAACCCATTCTCAAGTAGTCTCCTGGCCTTCACTTTTAAGCATTGGTCTAGACTTTATCAAATTGTTTCATTTTCTGCCAAACTGGTATGACATTTGGGCTTATATTCAAGCCGTGACACTTGACTGTAGGGTCGATTTCGATCATATTCGAGTGAGTCCAAGAGAATATAACTTTGCTAGATCGAAGAAATTGGATCAGCTCTCCCTTGATTTTACCATCCAACTCCTTTTCGATCTTAACTGTCTTTGTTGTATCAGTTGAATTCAGGCATATCTCTTTAAGATCTTCTATTGATTTCATTCCTTCCTGCTTGTTTCTATAATTTTGTTAGGTGTCAATATCTTTATCTTCTATTTTGTCTTCTACCAAATTTTCTTCTTTCCTCTTCCTTTTCTTTTCGAAGAAGTTGAATTTCCTCGGTGCATTTTTTGTTATCTTATTAGGTTTTCTCTTTGCTTTGGGTGATGAGTTTAAAGAATCATCGTCCAAAGGCTTTTTACATCAAACTTGGCTAATTTGTTTTCCTCCAAACCGTAACAAGAAAGATAACTTCGTTCATTTTATTCAATGTTTGCAAAATGCATCTTTTGAGCGCAGAATTGCTCACCTTTCATGGTTCCCTACCCCTTATTCGTTAGAAACTTTACCATTAAGTATTTTGGTGACACAAAATCATCGACTTCATCTAGAATGGACTTCCAAAGAAAGCATTATAGTAAGATGGTTTGTCCATAATGACAAAGAGGATTTTACGGGTCCTGTAGCCTGGAGGAATTCCCATCTGTATAAGAAGCTTTAGTTGCCCCATCGTAATTAATCCATTATTATTGAATCTAAAGATATGCTCTAAATTTGGTTTTAGCTTCTCCTCTAGAATCCCTATCTGGTCAAAAGCATGTTTAAAAATTACGATAACCACACTACATGTATCCACTAAAGCTTTGGTGATTATAGAGAGTCCAATCTACATGGTAATCATTAGGGGATCATTGTGTGGACAATAAATCCTTTTATTTCTGATGGAGTGATCGTTAAAATATATAATTGGATCTGAAATCTTGGGTTATTCGGTGGTGGTTCTTCCTAAATGGAGGAGACTTTTCCTTGCTTTACTCACATATCGGCTTCTAGCCCCTTTGCTGCTCTAGCCAAATGCGAGCCTCCATGGATTACATCAATCCGGTTAAGAGGGGGAATGAAGTCAGGCTGAATATCATCTTCCACCATATTTGTGGCGTTCCACGGTGGCTTCTGATTATTGTTTCCAAAACGGGCAACCTTTTGTCCATCTTTGATAAATTCATTCAGTTGTTTAACATGGATCATCTACTGAATTATGCCTGCCATAGCCCAAACTCATCCGTCTTATGCCCATTCGATTTGTGATATGCGTAGTAATCTCCCTCCTTCTCAGTTGGAGATCGGATTTGGCCTTATAAGAAATCGAGCAGTCATCCTTCTCCATTATGGTGGCATATGTATAAGAGAGTGGCTTATTCAGAGCGACATGGCTAGCATTTGAATCTTCCATCCACCTTGGTTTCTTAGGATTGCTGCCATTGTTAAACTTCCATGTTTCTTTCTTAATCTGGGCCTTCTTTCTAACATGGTACATTTCATCCATGTAGATGAATTTATTAGTCTAAAAAAGGAAGTCCTACAAGTCTTTGCACCCATGGATGTAATGCTCCTACTAGAATGGAGTCTGCTGAATTAATCTTGAGTATACCGCTACTAACATTTATCAGTCAGTCATGTTCATTGCCTTCAATTCTTTTATATTGAATCTTTTGATATAGTCACTCAGCATTTCCTCAGGTCTTTACTTAATATTGGCTACCAAAGTGTAGTCAATAGAAGGTCCTTGCAGATGCAGAATTATGCCAAGAACTTATAAGAAATTTACTTCCAAGAATAGATGTTCCTATCTTGGTATTGTTAGTACCACTTGGCTTCCGCTCCTTGAAATGTGGTTGGGAAAAGTCTGCAACGAATTTCTTAGGATGTATTATATAGATTCATTTTACTCTCAAAAGCCAATAGGTGATCATCTAGACCGGTGGTTCCATTATATCTGATTGAAGGAATCTTAACATAAGATGGAATCTTCTCGGTCATAACCATATCAATAAAAGGAACCTCCCATTGGTTATCATTGACCTGATCATTTGATGTCCTCTTGCCCTTGAGGTTGAATCTGTATATTATCACTTTCTTTGCCAATTCCCTTAGTAGGACTCATCATTATGGTAATTGTTCCTTTCTGGTTTATATCTCTAAGAAATTGATCTTCCATATTGTTCTCCAAGATTTTCCTCTATTCTTCCCTGGTAGTTTTCCCTAGCTTGTTGAACATTTCTCTTTCTGGAGTTTGGGTAAAGTTTCTTTTACTTTTATTATTAAGCAGCGAAGCATTTAAGTTTCTTCTTAGAGATTCCACCTCATCTCCTCTAGTTGCCTAGTAGTTTTGGAAGATTTCTTAGTAAGCACCCATTTTAATAGTTCTCTCATCACTAGTTGTTCGTCTAAGTTCTGGATTTTGACCTCATTGCTAGTTGGTTGCACCGGCTATGGACCGCTTCAGTCTAAATATGGAGTCTTCGTGATCTCATTTTCCTTAAATAAAATTCACTTATTTAGTCTGGATAACGAGGGAAGTAAACAAGCCGAAGATTCTGGCCCTCCTTCTAGTGTCAAATATTAGATCAAAAGATTGTATAACACTCTGGATGCCAATTGCAATAAATTAGCTCTTGATTTTGGCATTTATGGAGGCATGATCAAGTATAAATTGACCAATATCACCATAATGGTGTTTCAAGAACTAACTTATCATTTGAGATTAGTCTTATGATAGATCATTATTGAATGAATGACATCAGGCGTTTGAGGAATGTTATACAAAAGTCTATTAGTCATTCTAGAATCATTGTGCTTGATGGCCTTAAAGTTCATTGAGGTTATTATGCTTGACATCCTCTAAGGTTATATGAGTCATTCTTCTAGACGTTCTCTATGTTAATAAGAGTCATTATGCTCAACGTCCTCAAGGTTTATGGTAGTCGATATGCTTGAGGTTCTCAATATTATTTCATATATATGTATGTTCGTTTAAGCTTTTAGAGAAGGTAGTTCAAAAAGGCCTATGTCATATCATATGTTCAATAGGGACATAGAAGATAAGTGATGTGTTCGGGCTATAATCCATTATGTACAATATGGGTATATGGTTTTGTACAATACACTCCTTATATCTAAAGTCCATGGTTCATATAATTATGCATATAGGAGTTCATCACAGTCCAAGGCCTCTCGACTATACTCATATTGATTTTGATCATGATAAGCTCATATATATGCAAATCCAAAACTATAATGTCAAAAAGGTCAGAGTCGAAGTCAATATGCATGTTCAAGTCCAAATTTTTATTACTCAAATATGATTACAGTCAAGGAAGGTTTTTCTCAAATTCGATTTAGGGTTACAAGGCTTTGATTAAGAAAAGAGAGGGAAATGTAAATTCGTCCCCCTCAATAAATACCCTAGGTCCATATTTATAAGGTTTGGCTAGTGGCATGCTTCGGCACTCACTAGCTTCGGCATTAGTTGCATCGTCGAACATCAAGTTTGATGCTTTATCGGCTTCGACATCAGCAGCATCGTTGGGAATCAAGGTTGGTATTTTTTTCTTCTTATAGTGGGACTTTGGTACTTGGCGCAACAGAGATGACATTCGGCATCATTAAGCTTGGCGTTGATAATTCCTTCTCTATTGATCAACTTTCACCACATCCATTAATTAACATTGATCGAAGGCGACATTATCAAACTGTTGGGCTTTAACAACCCTTTTGGATGTATTAATGGTTCTCGACATGGCTAAAGAACATCGACGATGATGACTTCATATCTTGTGACCTTCTTTGATTGATGGTTGGTGACATTATGGGCATTAAACAACAACGTCATTGATGATCCTCAATGTCGATGCTTAGTGGCTTGTATGTTCCTTTTTCGAAATGACATCAATGAACGACGACGTCTCAATGAATTTACTATCATTATTTAACAACTTCGATCAAACGCAATGCTAGGCATGGATGACATTGACAGCATCGGCGTTGATAAAAGATGGTTTTATTCAACGTTGCCTTAAGAACCATGATGCTCAACGTTAACCATAGTACCACTCGGCAGTCATCGTGATTCATGGAAGATGACATTGTTTCTTGAATCTTATACCACATGACTTCGGAGACAATATTGGTGTTATCAGCCTCGTAGTAAAATGCGATGTTGATTAATCATGATATGGTGGGACGCGATGTAGATGAATGGAAGTTTTGCATGGAATTGATGCTGCATTGACCAAGTTCGACACAGATTCTTATGACATGAAAGAATGTCGATGTAGTTGAAGAGAGATATGATCTTATGGCCTTCGACTTCGATGGAGACCTTGAAGTCGAGGTTGATTGCTTAATGCTATCCTAGCATCTAGGGCATCGAACGTTGACACAATCCTCCAGCCTCAACATTGACTTTCTTGGCCAGTATCCTTTGAAAATTATAAGGACAACACATTCATATAATCCAAAATTAATATAGAAAAGATGAGAAATCATAATAGTCGCTACAATAATAACAACTTTTCCCAACTTTTAAAAATGCCGTGAAACGCTTTCGCGGTGTTTTAACGAACGTTGTCAATTAAGATGCTGTAATTAATAGGGTCGGGATATATCACAACATTTTGGAAACACTGCAAAAAAGTACCATATTGCAGTGTTCTACGTTTTTATAGCCTTTATAAAAAATGCTACAATATGTCTTGACCTTGTTACAACTTATTGTTAGACAATGTTTTTCAAAGTGCCATGAAAATGTGTTAAATGTTTAGTGAAAGGTCCATTTCAAGCACAAGTGAAACATTAGAAAGATATGTTTTGTTTTATTGATTTTCTAGAACACGTTAATGATGCTATAATATCTATATGCTTTAATTAGCCAATATATAAAACGTATTCAAATAAAAATCAAACAATAATCTTATAAACACATTTAAATAGCTCAGGTCTACATAACATCTATAAGTCAAATTACACAAATAGTACTCCAAACCAGCTAAATCATAGTTCACTACTGCTATAATTCCTAGGTAGACCAAGTGATCCGATCCAACTCTGTATTTAGAGTTTCAATCGACTCAAGCTAATGCACCAAGAATTCCGCTGTACTCTTTGAGATTGCGTATGTGCTCTAGAATTGTCTGAAAGTATTCAAGTTTCATCCCATCTGTATTATTACTCCAATATGACTTGTACGCTATATTACAAGGAACAAAGTTAAAAGTAAAATGTAGGACTTGTATGCTATGTAATATATTAATAAGGAACAAAATTAAAAGCAGAATGTAAAACACAAAAAACAAACTGACGCATTCAATTTATTACCTGTTTATAGAGCGTAGACATTTGTCATGTCATCGTAGTAGATGTGGAACCCACCATATTCGCGTATCACCAGTTAAGTATGAAGTGAAATTTAGAACCTGAATTTAAGTTACATACATAATTGGTGATGTAAACACCTGATAAAATAATAAATGAAAATATATTGATATTGAGCTAAGCATTAAAAAAAATAAGTACCTAAAAGCAATTAATCTAACAATAAACACTATTTGCAAAGAAATAAATAGAAAAAATCAAACGTAATCTTGATACAAACAAAAAAAAAATACTTTTAATGCAAGAAACATCACTAAACGAAATGATGATGCCATTTGACTTGAAAAAGAAAAGACGCACAACTACGTTCAACTTTCTACCCATGTACAAATCATGTAACTCATTTACATCCTCTTTTTTTCCTTCTCATGCAATATGTGCATGTGTGTGCGCGCATGCTTACTGTGCCAAAGGGACTTCAAACACTTCGATTATGCAACATCATGCTAATTTTTATAAAACTTATTATTGTTGTTGTTATTTATAAAACTTAGTCAACTTAGTAAAATTATTATAAATATAGTTAATTTTGCAAAACTTAGTAAGCTTTGTTAATATTTAAAAATTTATTATTATTATTATTATTATAAACTTAGTTAATTGTTATTATTATTGTATTATAAACTTGTTAATTTTTATAAAACTTAGTTAACTTAGTTAAATTTTTATAATACTTAGTTAATTTTTATAAACTTATTTAATATCTATAAATCTTAGTTTAATATTTATAAATTTTATTATTATTATTTATAAAACTTAGTTAACTTAGTTATATTATTATAAATTTAGTTAAGTTTTATAAAAACTTAGTTAACTTAGTTAATTTTTTATAATTTATTATTATTATTATCATTATTATTATTATAAACTTAGTGAATCAATATTATTATTATTATTATTATTATTATTATTATTATTATTATTATTATAAATTTAGTCAACCATCATCATCATCATCATTATTATAAGCTTGTTAATTGTTATAAAACTTAGTTAACTTAGTTAAATTTTTATAAACGTATTTAATATGTGTGTGTATATTATTATTATTCTTCTTATTAGCAGCATCTTGTTTAGTGTCTCACATATTTTCAAATGTTATAGGATGATCATATAACCTATATTTATTTAAGTAACCCAAATTATGATGTGAACTTGAGAAAGAATTAAGGGACGTTTTGTTACGGTAATGTTGGTCGTGTTCATGAATGAGTGCACAAGCTTATAAAAAAAGTATACATGTTTTTGTCCCTGTTTACTCACACGTGCAACTAAGTAGGATGAGAGCATCTACACGAAGTAACATGTGTGTACCTAATTTGCAGCAGTCAGAGCCACGCATTATCTAGTTCATATATTCTGCAAGTGAATAAACCAATTATTTTTATCAGATAATTAAAATGCATACACACTTAAACAAGCATGCTTTATACCAAATACTGAACTGAAGTGCAATTAAGAACAATAGAAACATAAGCTTTTGAGCTGCTTAATTCCTTCTCTGCTTAAGCGCTCAGAAGCTTTATTTGGAAATTAGGATGATAAGATGAATAGAGCAACACAATACAAAATTATCCTGCCAAACATACATTCATGGCCACTGTTATTTGCGCTTACGACATAGCTAAATAAATTGCATAAAACACCCATTATCTTTCACCATGTTGCAGAACACAAACCAACTCATCGCTAAGCTTAATTTTCCCATTTCCCTCCATAACAGGTATTGTGACTAAAATGCTCCAAAATTAAGGGGATTTAATAAGAACACACACAAAGGTTATGTGTGTATAAATGTACTATAATAGAAGTAAATAGATGAAGATCTATCATTCAAAGTTGACTAAAATCCTTGAGAGAAAATAAATACTACTATTATTCATTGAAACTCAACAAAGGTGCGGCCAATTTTCATATATAAAGAGATGAACTTGGGCCAAATCACATTTATTGGACATTGCAGCATATAAATACAACAATCGTGAATTTTCTGCAAAATTGTAGCTCATGGTAGCAAGCATGACATGTATACACATATAAGAAAATTAAACCCAGTCCCTGATTGTTACTAGACTAATTATGCAAAATATAATTCCTAGCTGCAACATGAACCATTCATTAATCTGTCACATACAATTACATAAGTTTACATGTATCTAACTGTTGTCCCTAAGCCTAAATTTGTCTCACTATAAATGCAAGAAACAATCGCATGGAACATTCTATAGCAAATGCAAATTATGGTAAGCATTACAAGGTTTATGGCTTTGACTACTACAACTAAGAAAGGCTTAGTTCTTTTTGCAAACTGCAAGAGAAAAGCCAAAAAAGATTATTCCCTCACGTTTGAGTTGTTGTCTAAGCTCTGTCACCTGACAAATGAGACAACTGAGTGTTTGAACCGTGCAGCTCATAGTAAAGTTTAATCAGGCTATCATGTGCTATGGAAAATAGAGGTGGGTTAAAATTAATCTTAACAGCAATACAAGGGACAAACGAGACAACAATAAGAAATGAACTCTAAATAATAAACAATTCGCATAACCATAATCAAAAGCATAAACTAACCATAACTGTATCAGTTATTGTCTAATATCACTGTAAACAAGAACGACAGATGCATACATGGTACATAATACAGTTCTTAAGGTTTATGACAGAAACTTTGTTTTCTAGACTTAACAAAAAGGAACAGAAAAGGTATACTAAGCATAGCCAAGAACTTGATAAGGTTAAAGTGCTATAGGAAAACAGAGCTACTTGGACTATCAGCAAAGATCAATAAAAAATCAACTTCCAAATAAATAGTAAGCATCTAACCCTTGCAATAAAAATGGCATAATAATCACAAATAAATGTGCTTTTATGATGTTAAATTTGATGGTTAGACAGCAGTCCCAATATTCAAATATCAAAATAGGTAAATATGCATGTAATGAAATTTAATGATTTAAAATTCCTAAAATTAAATGGCACATAAAATGAAATGTGACGTATAAAATATGATGTAGAATATCAAAGGGAAGAGGAACGAAATCTCACCTGTAGGTCGTTTGCCGACCCAACGTTGCCTCTACGCGACCTTCAACAAACCTACAACTTTCCTCCCTCCCCTATAAGTCGCAGCCGACCTAACTTTCCTCCATCCCCTATAAGTCGCGGCCGACCTAACTTTCCTCCCTCCCCTATAAGTCGCAACCAACCTAAAACCTAAGTCGCGAACGAGTTATCCCCTAAACCGTGAAACCCTATGTCGCGAACGAGATAAAATTCATGCCGCGTCTCTCAAGCTCGGTGTCGTTCTGTGTTAAGTCGTGAATGTTTTTTGTTTTTAAGTCGTTGCTGATTTCTTAAGTCGCGAATGACTTATTCCTTAAGTTGGCAAGTTTTGTTCCGTGAACCATTTTCTTTAGGTTGCAGAGGAGAATGTTGAGTCGTTTGTAGTCTTGAGTCGTGTACATATTGTGTTGTAATTTTTAAGTCGTGAGTTGAGTTGTAAGCCTATAAATAGGCAAGTCGTGTCATTTGTATAGGAAGAAAAAATTGAATAAAATTTTGTTTGTGAAGATTTGTGCCTCCATTAAATTGGTAGTCGAGTGTTAACTCCTACCTCCACTTCGGCATTCGAGTGCGCTCGAATCAACGAACGTTGAAGCCAATTCGCGGAATCAAGTGCGCTTGATCAACGCTCAAAGAATTGTAGATCTTTCTTCACGGAATCGTTGGCGATCAACGTGTCGAAGGTTGCTAAAATCCGGTATCTTCGTGATCAACGGATTTGGGCCTTACAGTATTCCTAAATCCATCGATTCTTCGTCGATTCACCGATTATTTCCGCTAATCGTGTGAGATCCTGGACGGATTCGATTTACATCGTCGAATTTTCTTCCCACACTGCGTCGGTTTGGTATCGGAGCGAGATCGCAAGAAGTTTGCATCATTTGGAAACTTGGGTGTCGAGAATTTGAAGTTTGGAGATCGTATTTGCAATTGTTGAGAAGTTAGTGTTCATCGTGTTCATCGTGAAGTTGCCAGAAGTTGGGAGTTTCGATCCATTTCACTTTGGATCAAAGTTCTAAAAGTGTTTGGAATTTATTCTTGAGTTTGTTTGAAGTTCAATCATGCCTCCAAGACGAGCTCAACGTCATCGCAATATTAATGCTTTGTATGGAAGAGAAGAGGCGGATGAAATGGAACAACGAATCAACGAGAGTTTCACTAAAAAGTTGAATGAAGGAATTGGTCGATTAGAGAGAATGATGCTTGAAATGAATCAAAATCGAAGAAGAGTTTCACCTGGATCGAGCCATGGGAGAAGTAGAGTTTCACCACATTCAGATCGGGAGAGAAGGGAAGATCATGATCATAGAAGTATTGATAATCATGATAGGAATGTTGATCGAAGAAGTGGTGGTGGAAGAGCGGTTGGTGGTCGTGATCAACATCGATATACTTCAGACTTTGATGAGGAGTTTGATGGTGATAGGGGAAGTGTTCATTACCGAGATAGAGAACAAACACGACGACAGTATCGAGATGTAGATAATGATTGTCGATGGGAATCGGGAATGAAAATGGAAATTCCTGAATTTAAAGGTGGAATGGTTGCAGAAGAATTCTTGGACTGGTTGTCTAATGTTGAGGAGATCTTTGATTTCAAGGAGGTTCCGAAAGACCATCGAGTGAAGTTGGTTGCTACTAGGTTGAGAGGGAGAGCTATGGCGTGGTGGAAGCAAACCAAACTTACACGAGAACGGATGGGGAAGTCGAAGATTGTTGATTGGGAGAAAATGAAGAAATTGATGAAAGCTACATTTTTACCTTACAATTATCAGTCACTCATGTATCAGAGGTTGCAAAACTTGAGGCAAGGAACGAAGACTGTTAAGGATTATGCTGACGAGTTTTATCAATTGATTGCTCGAAATGACATTATGGAGACAGAGGAACAGTTGACTGCTAGGTTTGTTGGAGGGTTGCGAATGCAGATCCGGGATATGGTTAATATGTTTGATCCAAGATCTGTGGCTGAAGTGCACCAGAAAGCGTTGTCTTGGGAGAAGCAGGGAAGACGAGGAGGTGGTGTGTTTACAAATTCCAACAATCAAGTGAAGGGTGCCAATGAGAATTCCAATGTTACTAAAGCTGTCAATAAACCAGTTGTGAATGAAGTGGCGAAGGCGAAGATTACTAACAGTTTCAAGTGTTATAACTGCCAAGAAGTGGGTCATAAGAGTAACGAATGTCCAAAGCCAAAGAAGAGAACGATGATTGCTGAAGTTGAAGGTAATTCTAGTCCAATGGAGGAAGATGAACAGGACATTGCATCGGGAGATGAAGGGTGTAATCTAATGATGAGAAGATCTTGTTTAACGCCGAAACAAGAGGATGAGGCTAGTTGGTTGAGGAGCAACATTTTTCAATCTACATGCACTATTCTGGGAAAAGTTTGTAAGTTTGTGATTGATGCAGGAAGTTGTGACAATATTATTTCTACTGAAGCTGTGAGGAAGCTGAAGTTGAAGACGGAGAAACACCCTAATCCTTACAAGTTAGCGTGGCGGAGAAAAGGAGGAGAGGTGAAGGTGGATAGGCGAGTTTGAGTTCCATTTTCTATTGGAAAGAAATATAAAGACGAGATTTGGTGTGATGTAGTTGAGATGGATGTTTGTCATTTGCTTCTGGGAAGACCGTGGCAGTATGATCGAGCAGTACAACATGACGGTTGGACCAATAGCTATAGTTTTATGTTTGAAGGCGTTAAAATTATTTTAGTCCCAAAGAAGAGACAACAAGGTAAGGGAAAATCTGAGGAGATTGAGGAGCTGAAAACTCTATTGACTTTAAAGGAATTTGTTGAAGAATTAGAGGAGAGTCCTGAAGTGTTTTTGTTGATTGGACATGAAGCTACTGAATTCGTTGAAATTCCAAAGGAAGTAAAACCGATATTAGAAGAATTCAGTGATGTATTTCCAGAAGAACTACCAAAGGAGTTACCGCCGTTGAGGGATATTCAACATCAAATTGATCTTGTGCCAGGGTCAGTGTTACCTCACAGACCACATTACCGGATGAGTCTGAAGGAGCATGAAGAACTGAGAAGTCAAGTGGAGGAGTTGTTAGAACAAGGACGTATCCAGGAGAGTTTGAGTCCATGTGTCGTGCCAGCCTTATTGGTACCGAAGAAGGATGGAACGTGGAGGATGTGTACGGACAGTCGGGCTCTAAACAAGATCACTGTGAGATACAGATTTCCTATGCCAAGGTTTGATGATTTGATTGATCAATTGAGTGGGGCTGTTGTGTTTTCCACGATAGACCTGAAGAGTGGGTACCATCAAATTCGTATTAGACCGGGTGATGAATGGAAGACTGCTTTTAAAACCAGGGAGGGTTTATACGAATTGTTGGTTATGCCATTTGGTTTGTCAAATACTCCTAGTACTTTCATGAGAGTGATGAACCAGGTTCTTAGACCATTTTTTGGGAAGTTCGTGGTTGTTTACTTTGATGATATTTTGATTTATAGTGGGAGCATGGAAGAACACATCCATCATTTGCGAGAAGTATTGTTGATTCTACGACAAGAGCAGTTTTATGTAGCAACAAAGAAGTGTGTGTTTATGACGGACAGTGTTTTATTTATCGGGTATGTTCTGTCAAAGGAAGGTATTCAAGTGGATGAAAATAAACTGGAAGCTGTCAGGAGTTAGCCACAACCGAAGACAATTACGGAAGTGCGAAGTTTTCATGGCTTGGTGTCTTTTTATCGAAGATTCATTCCACACTTTAGCAGTGTGATGGCACCAGTAACCGATTGCATGAAAGGAAAGAAGTTTGTATGGACAGAGGAAGCAGGGGTTGCCTTTGAGAAGATCAAGACACTCTTGACGACAGCGCCAATTCTGGTACTACCGAATTTTCAGTTGTTGTTTGAATTGCATACTGATGCTTCGAAAGTTGGAATTGGTGGAGTATTGAGCCAGAACGGAAGACCAGTTGCCTATTTCAGTGAAAAATTATCTGGAGCCAAGATGAGATATAGTACTTATGATGTAGAGTTTTACGCGATTGTTCAAGCTGTAAAACACTGGCGACATTACTTGTTTCAGAAGGAGTTTGTCCTTTACACTGATCATGAGGCATTGAAACATCTACAAGGGCAGGACAAGATTTCAGCGAGACATGCTTCGTGGATAGCATATCTACAACAGTTTACTTTCGTGGTAAAACACAAATCAGGGATAACAAATCGTGTAGCAGATGCTCTGAGCAGGAGAAATCACTTGTTGACAACGTTGAAGGTTGAAGTAACAGGATTCGAATTATTGCCATAGTTGTTTGAGGAGGATCCTTACTTTGCAAAGTTTGTTGAGAAAGTTAAGGATGGGAATACCGATGAATTTGTATTGGTTGACGGATTCTTGTTCAAGGGAAATCGATTATGCATACCAGATTGCAGCTTAAGAATGAAGATTATCAAAGAATTACATGAAGAAGGCCATGTAGGCAGAGATCGTACATTGTAGTTAATTTCTCAATCTTATTTTTGGCCGTCAATGAGGAAAGAGGTAGAGAGATTTGTGGAGAGATGTCATATCTGTCAGGTTTCGAAAGGATCAGCGACAAATGCGGGATTATATATGCCGTTACTTGTGCCTACCAGACCATGGGTTGATATTAGCATGGATTTTGTGTTATGTTTGCCGAGAACTCAGAGGGGAAATGATTCTATATATGTTGTAGTGGATAGGTTTTCGAAGATGGCGCATTTTATAGCCTGTAAGAAGACTGCTGATGCCGTCCGAGTTGCTCAATTATTCTTTAAAGAGGTGTATCGATTACATGGTTTACCAGAATCTATTGTTTCTGATCGAGATACTAGATTTTTAAGCCATTTTTGGTTGAGTTTGTGGAAGATGGTTGGAACGAAGCTGAATTTTAGTAGTGCTTATCACCCGCAAACAAACGGGCAAACAGAGGTGGTGAATAGATCGTTGGGAAATTTGTTACGATGTCTTGTGAAAGACAATTTGAAGAGTTGGGATGTGAAGTTGTGTCAAGCTGAATTTGCTCACAATCATGCAAATAACCGAAGTACAGGTTTCAGTCCATTTCAGATTGTATATTCAAGCTTACCAAAGGGGCCGTTAGACTTAACAACAATACCATATCAGAAAGGAGTTGTTAAGCGGGCTAGTGACTTGGTGAATGAGTTACAGGAATGTCACAAGGTTGTATAGGAATGATTACTTAAATCAAATGAGAAGTATAAAAAAAGGCGAATAAGAAACGAAGAAGAGTTGTCTTCAAAGAGGGAGATTTTGTATATGCTGTTTTAACGAAAGATCGTTTTCCAGTTGGAACTTACAACAAGTTGAAAGCACGGAAAATTGGTCCATTGGAAATCTTGAAGAAGATCAATGATAATGTGTATCGATTAAGGTTGCCGGAAGAGGTTCATACTTCTGATGTATTTAATGTGAAACACTTGATTCCGTATTATGCTGATGATCAAGAAAATGCGAATTCGAGGACGAATTCTTTCGTACCCAGGGAGGATGATGCAGAATATCAAAGGGAAGAGGAACAAAATCTCACATGTAGGTCGTTCGCCGACCCAACGTTGTCTCTACGCGACCTTCAACAAACCTACAACTTTCCTCCCTCCCCTATAAGTCGCAGCCGACCTAACTTTCCTCCCTCCCCTATAAGTCGCGGCCGACCTAACTTTCCTCCCTCCACTATAAGTCGCAGCCGACCTAAAACCTAAGTCGCGAACGAGTTATCCCCTAAACCGTGAAACCCTATGTCGCGAACGAGATAAAATTCATGCCGCGTCTCTCAAGCTCGGTGCCGTTCTGTGTTAAGTCGTGAATGTTTTTTATTTTTAAGTCGTTGCTGATTTCTTAAGTCGCGAACGATTTATTCCTTAAGTCGGCAAGTTCTATTCCGTGAACCATTTTCTTTAGGTTGCAAAGGAGAATGTTGAGTCGTTTGTAGTCTTGAGTCGTGTACATATTGTGTTGTAATTTTTAAGTCGTGAGTTGAGTTGTAAGCCTATAAATAGGCAAGTCGTGTCATTTGTATAGGCAGAAAAAATTGAATAAAATTTTGTTTGTGAAGCTTTGTGCCTTCATTAAATTGGTAGTCGAGTGTTAACTCCTATCTCCACTTCGGCATTCGAGTGCGCTCGAATCAATGAACGTTGAAGCCAATTCGCGGAATCAAGT
Organism: Allium cepa; assembly: GCA_030765085.1. Lineage (NCBI taxonomy): Eukaryota > Viridiplantae > Streptophyta > Magnoliopsida > Asparagales > Amaryllidaceae > Allium > Allium cepa. Next base: position 925,720,698 of record CM060934.1, read on the forward strand.
GCGCTTGATCAACGCTCAAAGAATTGTAGATCTTTCTTCACGGAATCGTGTGCGATCAACGTGTCGAAGATTGCTAAAATTCGGTATCTTGGTGATCAACGGATTTGGGCCTTACGGTATTCATAAATCCATCGATTCTTCGTCGATTCACCGATTATTTCCGCTAATCGTGTGAGATCCTGAACGGATTCGATTTACATCGTCGAATTCGCTTCCCACGTTGCGTCAAAATATGTCTAATTGGATCACATTGATAATGGTGGAACGAAGAATTTAATAAATCATAAATGAGACTAAGAGCGCATGGTTTGAACTTTTGAAGTAACGCTTGATATCTGGTAGCTCTTCTCGTTTAATAAGAGCAGAGAGATAGTGCATGCAGAATTGATCAATGCATCATTTTCACTGGCAAACTGAGACATGTAAGCATAAAGGCGTCCAATATTCAAAAACATTTAATGAGTTTTCAATGCAAAAAAATTTAAATGACGAAAGTGGAAGACTTCACTTGCCCTAGAAATTAATGGTAATTATAATTGATTTGCACGATAAAGTATTGGTTTACTCTGATGTGTTGGAGGAGCACATCCATTAGTCCCAATAATCAATATCGATAATCCTTTACAGATAAAATTTCCAACTTGGTACCTAAGCATGTGACTATTATTTTTTGCATTGGCTTCTACATTAAAGTTAAGTAGACAGCCTGGCTATTTGCGTTTATTCTTTGTTTAAGAATATTTTATGTTGCTATATATTTACAATGAGTATACAGGTGTATTATCAGCAATAGGATATCATAGTAATCAAGTAATCATCATTCATCATGTTCCGTCTAAATAAGTATATGGCATACATTGCAGATTGCTTTCTCTTTCGCAATAAGTGAATTCTGGTTAGTAGATAATCAGTGTATTATTTAATATGAAGTGGTGGGTTGTGCAACCTTATTAACTATAATGAGGTGATTGTTCATTATTTCGGCTGGTAGGTAATCAAAGAAAAATTTATCCCCATGCCAAAGCCATTGAATTTCAATTCGAGATGGGGTACTATATCATTCAAATTGATATTATTCAAGATGAAATTTCATACATTGATTGTCTACGTCAAATGAGCTGGCCATGATTGCATACTGAGTGGTATATGTAGATGCAGATGCATGTGGAGTGGTTGCAGGTTCAGTTTGTTCAATATGAATTTGAATTAAGCAATGTTTTACATGGGGAAATATTGCACTGTCCAACTCCTTACTAAGACACTATTACTGACAATACCATCAGATGTTCTAGACCATTTTAATATCTATAGTATTTTAATATCTGTAGTACATGACTTAACTCAGACAGTGTTTGTTGTTTGAACACGAAAGAATGAAGTAAGAAGTAAAAGAAACATTTATCTGTCTATACAAGTCACATGGAGTAAGAAGTAAGACAGTACCCAAACTTAGAGCATTAAAAGATAGTATCTATATATATGATGCTAGCAGATTAAGACAGTACCATTTTATTTATTCACCAATATTAAGTTCAACGAAGATGACATCTTTTAAGTAAAACATATACTTTATTGCTTTTTGAATTACGTATGCAACTAGAAAAAATAAAATTGAAAATATAGGAGTTAACGAAGTTAACAAAATAAGTATGAATGAATAATGAATAAACAACAGATAGAGTACCAGCTCCTTTTTAGCAGTAGAGTGAATGAGAGTATGATTAACAAACAATGGGTAAACCTGATTTGATGGTGCCTTACCACCTCAGTTAATTTGCCTGATAACTTGAGGATCTTTCATAAAATTGTCATCTTTGTTGATCTTTTGCTTTGCGGCTTGAGAACAGCTGACCTTCGGTCTTTTTCGAGAGTGAGATCTGAAGACAATAAGCACGAAAAAGTTTCAACTTACAACTTTTTCGATCAGAGATTTGATGGTGCCTTTGCACCTCAGTTATTTTGCCTGATAGCTTGAGGATCTTTCAGAAAATTGTCATCTTTGTTGATCTTTTGCTTTGCGGCTTGAGAACAGTTGTCGAGATCTTCGACCTTCAGTCTTTTTCTGAACCAAGTGAAGCTTGCCTTTGACAGCGGTTTAGTCAGAATATCGACAGTCTGGTAAGTGAAAGGTATGTGGTTAATATTTAGTTTCCATTTGTTTAATTGTTCATGAACGAAATACAGACCCAATTCAATATGTTTTGTCCTTGCATGAAGTATAGGGTTAGCAGTAAGATGAGTGTGCTTAAGTTGTCACACCAGATGATTGTTTTGTTTTCTGTCTTGATTTGTAATTCATCTAATAAGGATTCAGTCCACATAATCTCAATTGTAGCATTTGCTATGCTTTTGAATTCAGCCTTTGTGCTTGATCTTGAGATAGTTGGCTGCTTTTTTTGAACACCAGGATATAGAGTTCCAACCTAAGTATATACAATACCCTATAGTGGACCTTCTATCATCTAGGTTTATGGCACAGTTTGCGCCTGTATAGACATTAATGTTGATAGTCTTTCCAGCTTCAAGAGTTAGACCAAAATCCTGAGTTCCACTTAGATACCTTAAAATTCTTTTCGTTGTCCTCCAATGAGCATTTGTTCGGCTTTGCGTATATTGACTTGCCTTATTAACACCATAGCTGATATCTGACCTAGCTAGTGATTGTGGCACATTGAAGAGCAGCAACTATACTTCTGTAGTGACTATCATTTTGAATTACTTCACCCTTGTATTTAGAAAGATGTATATTACTGATCATTGGTGCTGAAATTGAATCGGCTTGATTCATTTTGGCCTTATTCAGTATTTCTGATATGTACTTTCTCTGGTTCAGTTGAATAGATGTGTCTTATATCCATTTTACTTCTATTCCCATGAAGTATTTTAGATTGCCAAGATCCTTGATTGTGAATCCCTGATTTAAATACTCTATCAAATTAGTGATTTCCTAATCACTGTTACCTGTAATAACAAAATAATCAACATATATTACCACATTTTTATGATATTATTACTGAATTTTGTAAATAGATAGTTGTCAGATTTTGTAGGACAATATCACAATCTGATCATTGTTTCCTTTAGCTTTTTGAACCATACTCTTGGTGTTTGTTTCAAACCATAGATTGCTTTATGAAGTTTGACACATGATCCTCCTTCCCCTTTTTTTTGAAGCCATATGGTTGTTCCATGTAAACTTCTTCCTAAAGAACACCATTTAAAAATGCATTGGTAACATCTAATTGCTTGATGCTCCAATTTCTATATAAGGCAATTGTAATAACAATTCTAATTGTAGTAGGTTTCACAACAGGTGAAAACGTTTCATTAAAATCAAAACCACTTTGTTGTGAATAGCCTTTAGCTACCAATCTTGTCTTATACTTGGAAATTGAACCATCTGCATTATTTTAACTTGTAAGTCTGTTTGCAGCCAATGATATTTTTATTTCTTGTCTTGGTAACAAGATTCCATGTCTTGTTCCTTATCAGTGCCTCATATTCTTCTATCACGGCTGCCTTTCTGTTTTTGTTTTGCATGGCCTGCTCATGTGTGTTTGGTTCTTCTGCATCTAGCACTACATTAAAAATCGTGGGTTTGAATATGCCACTTTTTGATCTAGTCACCATGTGATGTCTTCTATCTATAGTTTACTGTTGACTTGTTCTCTCTATGTCTGATTGAGTATCTGCTTTAGTGCTTTCTGAGTTGTCCTGTGTTTGATGAGGAGTAAGTTGCACATTTGCTCTTTGTTGAGATGTTTGATCAAGTAATGCAGATGACCCAGCTTGATCATCAATTGGTTCTGTTCTGAATTCAGTATAACGAGGGTCAGGCTGAGCTGCTTGATGATTGATACTGCCCTGGATAGATTCTTCCTGAAGCTGTATCATAACAAATGGTGGACTTGGTATTGGTGGTAAAGACTATTTTGTATTATACACTTTATTAGTGGTTTTAATATTTTCTTCTTTAAAGGGAAATTTTTTTCATTGAAAACTACATGCCTTGAAATAACTACTCTGCCATTTTTATTTAAACATTTATATCCCTTTTTATTGGCAGCATAGCCTAAGAAAGTACATGGGAGTGACTTGAAATTCAATTTATGAGCATTATAAGGTCTAAATATGGAAAAAATAAACACCCAAACAATTCGAGATTGTGATAATCAGGATTGATATTAAGTAGAATCTCAATTGGACACTTTAAATTTATGACTTTTGATGGCAGTCTATTAACTAAATAGATAGCTATAGCAAAAGCATCTGGCTAAAAATTTTGTGGAAAAGAAGCTTGAGCTAGTAAAGTAAGTCCAGTGTCAACAATCTGCCTTTGTCTTCTTTCAATGAGACCATTCTGTTCTGAGGTGTAGGGACATGTAGTTCTATGATCAATTCCCTTTTTTGAAAGTACTCTTTCAGTGGAAAATATTCTGTTCCGCCATCTGTTTGAATAAATTTGACTCTGTAATTAGTTTGATTCTCTACCTGTGTTATAAACTATAAAATTGCATTATGAGTTTCTGACTTTGATTTTAAGTAGTATATCTACATATATCTAGAGAAAACATCAACAAAAGAGATGTAATATTTATATCCATAATCAGTATGTATGGGGGCAGGTCTCCATAAGTCAGTAGCAACTAATTCAAATGGTTTATTATATTGAGTCTTAAAGTCTATGAAAGGCAGCTTATGACTCTTACCCAACTGAAAATATATGCATATGTATGGAAAATAAATATCATTAATAGAAATATTGATTTTACTCAATACATGCTTAACAATAGTCACATTTGGATGCCCAAGCTTACAATGCCATTTATCGAATATCTCACTAGTTTCTTACTGTATGAATTTAGAATTATTACACCTATTTCCTTTAAAATTCGTGTTTCTTGAGTTATCCACACTGAACTTGTACAGCCCCTACACTTTTTACCATGCAAAAGTATTTCCTTTGTTAGGATGTCCTTAACTAAGCAGTAGTGTGGGTAAAATTCAAAATAAACATTATTATCCCTTGCAAATTGTGACACGCTTAGTAAGTTCTTTCTAATGAGAGGAACCCATGGTAGATTGTTTTAATACAATTTTTTTTTTTCATAACATATGACACACAGTGTGTATAATTGCAACAGATTTACCATTACCCATATGCATGTTATTCATACCTTTGTATTCCTTGTTCCCAAGATTTAGGTTGCTCAAATTGTTGGTGATATGAGTAGTTGCTCCTCATTCAGATTACCAATCTTCATCCTGAATATGAACAGTTTTTGCAACTTCAATTTGAGAACTTTTTACATTTGATATGTTGTATGCTTCTTGCTGCATATGTTCCATGTTTGCACTATAATTAGAATTCCTTTGAGTATTTGACCCCTGGCCTAGAACATGGCTGAGATTTAGTCTAAAGTAGCATTTTGCGGCAGTATGCCTAAGTTTTTCGCATATTTGGCATTTTGGTCTGTTGTTGTTATTCCATCTGCCCCTTCCTCTAGATCTATTTGCATATCCCCCTCTTTGAGTGGATTGATTACCTCTGTTATTATTTTGGTATTTACCCCTGTAATTAGCAGCAAAATTAGCAAAATATCTGCTTCTTATGGTTTCTTGATATCAATTCTTGCTTCATGTGACATTAGAATAGAATGCACATCATCAATTGATGGAAAGTTCCTCTAAGAAGTTATAACTGCCACCACAACCTCATATTCATCACCAAGACCATTTAGAATGGTCATAGTTTGTTCTGAATCAGAGACTTTGTTATTTGCTACCTCGAAGTATCACATATTGACCTGATCTTGAACAGATACTCTCTCATGCTATGACTGTCTTTCTTGATATCGTGGAGTTGTCTTTTGTGAAACATTACTTTTGCAGCTGATTGTGAGTTAATAACCATTTCAACTATTGACATATTTCACTTGCAGTTTTGCAGCCTATTACATGTGTCAGTAAATTTGCATTTATTGATGATAACAGACATGAGCATATAAGCCTATTTTGGTTGTGATGTTGCACATATTATTCATCACTAATAATCTTGTTTTCTTGATCAGTTATACACTTTGAAGGAATAGGAATGGTTCCTTGAATAAAGCCTTTAAGACCATATCCTTAAAGGGCAGTTTCAACCTGCAGTTTCCAGAGAAGATAACTCTCTTCATTAAAATGGACAGTAACCAGTTGGCTTTGAGGACTGGTTACTGTTTTCACAAACTTTTCGGCATTAAATGTGGTGTGCTGTGATTCACTTCCACTAAATGGTGTTTCAAAATGTGCTTCGTCATCCATGATGATCTAAGAATTCAACAGAGACAGAAAAAGAGTGGAAAACACAAGAGACAGCAACTTCTTGAGAAGATAACAATGTCAAGAATGTTGATCTGAACACAGAAAGGTTAGATGCAATCAGAGAAACTCAGGTGATGAAGTTTCTGATGAGTTTTTTTTCTTGATATGGCACTTTCTTTAACTTATGTTGAAATGTCTTGAACTCTTGATTCTGAACCATTTGAAGAAGAAAAATTTTGTTGTTTCAATCTCAAATTCGTAGAGGAATACTATTGCAGCCCGATTAGTGATGCTGGCGAGGCAGTAATATTGTCTTGATGAATCTTCTTCTCAAATGATGATATCAAAAACTGATGAGAAAAATATAAAAAATGATGATTTCTTGCCTCTTTTCTGATGAGTTGATTTCTCTTGATGCCATTAGGCAAAATTTTCACCCTGATACCAAATTTGTATTTGTGATGCAATGTTGAGATTGAAATTGTAAAACGAAAATGATTTTCATTGATAAATCTGATACAATAATTTTTTCGAATAATTGATACAATAGTGAATAATGTCTATACAAAGGTAACTCGGCTATATAAATAGAATTATATGATAATGGGCTGCAGATCCATGAAGCCCAGACCCAACAATGCAGAGGTAAGTAGCTGAACTCTTGGATGCTGTTAATATATGAGTGAATGGCTGAGATTATAATGAAGCAATACAAAGCATGTATACGATGCTCTCCACTGAGATAATCCAATAGAGAACTTGGTGTATATATATCTATGCTAATAAAATGAAATTAACCGTTAGCGATTTCTATGATTCCTTCCAAAATTTAACCATATATCTTAGAACATGGTATTGAATCAAGGAAAAAGTAGTAGTCAACTACTATAAAAGTAAAAGAAAATTAATAGTTTGACAACTTAAATGAATGCAAATATACAAATAAGTACAATTCAAACAATGTGAAGGAATTATTACTAGTATCCTCAGTACATTACACGTATATTGCTACACTGCTAAAAAAGGCTAATATTCTGACAGCACGTAGCGACAGCTTCCGACAGATAGTTTCCGACGGTTTCCGACGTACCATCAGCGGCAAGTCGAAAGCCGTCGGAAATTCGTGAATTACAGGCATAGTCGAGCCTTCTTCTTCCTCATTTTGTAGCATGGATTTTTTTATTAAAAACCTCCAAATCACTCCTACAAGCTTTCAATCACCAATTTCGAGCTTCCGAATCCTCCACGGCTGCCTAAGCAAACTCTATTGTTCTCATTCTTAGGTACAATATCTTAATTTTGGCAAAAATCTAATTTTTGCCATAAATCTTAATTTGCATAAGATGATAAATTAGAGCTACTTAGTGATTGCAATTGTTTCCAATTTCCTAATAATGGTTTGTAGCATCCCATGGTATACCTATTTCACATGTTATCGTGAAATTTTAAAGAGTATGTATAATTTGTGATTTTGTGTGTATATAGTTAGTAAAACTGTATTTTTTCGTAAAATGCACACATTTAATTAACTAATATCCCTTAGAGAGTTTTTGGCCCCGTTTGATGAGTTTTGTATATGATCATTATATAAATAGTCGTTTTTTTCGAAAAACGACTATTTATATTCATTTGGTACAATGTTTGTTGGATTTGTCCCTGTATTTGGCAAGTTATGAACACAGTAAGCAATTACATTTTGCATACTACTTCGTCTCAAACGTTCATAAAATTTTGGCCTAATTTTTCTTTTTTGTTTCCTGCGTACACGCATTTCTGTACAATGCAGGGAACAAATGGGAAATACTGTCGAAATTTTGCTGAATCATTTGAGATGAAGCACGAAATGTAAATGCTTACTGTGTCTATAATGGGATATAGGATGCCTGACCATGGAAAAAATCTCTTTTTGTACAAAATTTTGTATCGATACGTTAAAAAATAAAAAGTCTCATATTTGATAATATTTTTTAATTGTGAAATAGTTCTTTAAATTCAAATATTATACGACCATGAAAATAATCTTTTTCGAATTTGTATTATTGAAAATAAATTTTAGATTTTGAACTTGTGACTCATTTTCTCAAATAGGAAAAATGATCGATTATTTTGTTGATCGGAGGAGATGGATGTACCAAAGAAAAGGACTGAGAGGCTCAATAAAAGAAGATTTTTATAATGGTATAAACGTATTTGTTGAACTCACTTTATGTAATAACGGAAATGATCCATAAATTCGTTGTCTATGTAGTAGGTGTAGACATTTGAAGTATTTGTTACCAGATATTGTGAAAGTCCATTTGTCATTTATTTAGCAATTTTTATTAAAAAAGCAATGTAATATGCTTATCTTCGAAACATGAGACCCATTATAAATCAGGTATAACACATTTCCATTTCAGTCATTAATTTAGCAATTTATACCATGATGTAATTCACTATGAAATATATTTCATTATCATGTTATTATTCTCTTTTTAAATGATGTGTATATATGTCACAGATTTATCCTAATGTCATCTAGAGGTAGAAGCTCTTTCCGATCTTCAGGAGGAGATGACAGTGGTCTATCGCAAGCATCACAACGTCCTGTAGTTTCTTTAGGACCTAGAGCAGAGGGGTAAGAATTAAATTTTATTCAACATCTTATTTTTTTGATATACGTACGTCTGTATTATATTTAAAAACAGGGGGTTCGGCATACTTCCCTCGAAAGTTGTGTTGGATGTTTCTAGAGCTTCTTACCGGAGTAGGATGAGTGCGTGTTGGCCGAAGTGAGATAACATCCCTCCCCACATAGTAGAGTGTATTTGGCAGGATGTCCTAGTAAGTATATTTTTTTGTTTTCAATTTTTAATTCGTTTTTGTTGTTTTTTTACTATTTACCGTTTACGGCTTAATATTCTTTTTGCTTTTTATCATGAAACACGGGCTGAGATAGACATTCAGATAGACGATATGCAGTTGGCACGAGAATATTGGATGAAGAAGATGCGTAAAAACTATAGGGACTCGATATTCGAAATCAAGAAATCAGGTAAGAAACCACATTGGATGGGGGAGAGTGTATGGCAAGCATGGTTGGAATACTGAGAAACTGACGAGGCGAAGGCAAGTATACTAATTTTTTTAAAATTATTTGACTGGTAGTAAATATCAAAAAATACATGATCGATAAATAATGTATCAAATTTTGAATGTACAGGCAGAGTTGGAAAGAAACTCTGCAAATAGAAATAAAAATCTCGTCACTCATCGTGGATGGTCAAAGTCATTTCAGCAGTATTGGTAGGAGTTGGTAAATTTACTGAATGCAAATTGTAAATAGTTTGTGCTATATAATTTTAAATGTACAATAATTGTATGTGAAACTAAATTTTAGGAAGCTAAGGCCCAAGGTTCCGTGGGCTATATGGACGTTTTTACTCGCACGCATGCTATCGAGCATATAAATCCAAACGGAACAGTTTCGTATACATAGCACGGCGATAAATCCAACAAGAGCCATGTAAGCATATATCATTTTAAGCAGTATTAGTAATTGTTCTACTTGTTAAAATATAATGAAATACGATATGATGACATTAATTTGTTAGTGTAGAAATTTTTTATGGAGTAGCGCCAGAAACTTCTTGCTGATACGGATCGAGATCAGTTGACGACGGATGAGAAGGATGCTATTTTTGAGTCATTTATGGATCCATCGGAACATGGCAAACGATACGAATTTGGCAATCAAGTGGTAAGTAAATAATATATTGGGTATCATATAAGTTTTCAAATTCAGTACATTGGTTTTGTGTCACTTCATTATGAAAGCATTATGCATTATCAAAATATATTAATTCGTTACTTGAATGTCATTTCAAAAAAATAACGAAAAAGACATGTTATTTAATTTATTTTGCCTGACATATGCTGTACACATGCATAAATTTGTCACATTTACTGTTAAAGAGATCAAAAGCAATGATATATCCTAATGTAACGTACTATTATTTTTGTTAATAAATGGTTGAATCACAATTTAAAAACGGCCGAAAGAACGTATTTTCAAATGTATACATTATACATAAGTAATGGTTAGAACTTCAATAACGAGTAAATTATTGTAGCTTTGACTTTATTGCATTAAATAACAGGAAGAAATTCAATGCGACAAAATGGTAATGGACAGAGTTTTTCCCTAAAGTTACTATGCTAAAGTTTCAAATTTATTGCTCTCATCCTTCCTTATATTTTCTTTACTTATGTTAAAATTTTCCAAAGTTAAAGTATTTCAAAATATAAATCAATAATCTTGTCACTGTAGTTATTTGGTGTTACCACAATCTAATATGTTATCAACATGCACATACACTTACATAAACATGCATAAACTAAATTAAATAACATTATCACATTGCTAATCATTCACATACCTACACATACACTTACAAAGATCACAATGCTAAATTAAATATTTACTACAGGCCAGCAGTTAGAGATGGGGTAGGCAGACTAGAGCTCAGATCGATTTAGCAGAGATCGAAGATTTGCAGGCTAGAGCGGCGTAGCTGGAGGAGCAGAACCGTCGGTAGGCCATAGAGACCACACAGTTGCTAGACCAGCGTATCACCGAGTACACGCAGCAGTATGGTGGCCGCTTCCCTTTCTTTGTTGGCTCTGGTTCTGGAGGTGATTGATTGATTACTTTGGTCGGTATGTTTTTTCTGTTTCGTATGACTTGGTAGATGATGGAGGTAGTTGTTGATTTATGTACTATGTTATGATACACTTAGCTGTTTTATTGTAAAATTATGTGTTTTGAATAAATTTTATGTATTTATTTTGTTTGGTGAATTGTATGTAGCTTGGTTTTTGATATTTGGTTGGAATATTATATATTGGATTGTATAGTATTGCTGGAACAGTGTTTGTATGGGAAATGTAGATAGAAGGCTATATTCCAGCAGATATATAAAAAAATGCAGCAGATTTCCGATAGCTTTCAGGTTATATTTTTCCAACGGCTTCTGACGGCTTTCGACAAGTGTCGGAATCCGTCAGAAGCCGTCAGAAATACGAACAGCGAGATGTGTCGAAAACCATCGAAAACACTGCACCCTGACGCCTTATTTTCCTATGGCATTTTCCGAATGCTTACGGTGACCACCGACGGTTTTCGGCCGTCGAAAAATGCCTTTTTCCTTGTAGTGCTATTAATATTAAAGCAAATAGTAACTAATATTGCCTAGTAAGTAATTTGTTTGAACCAGATTTCTTTCAAATTTTCTTTTATACGTTACAATAGACCGAAAATATATGTAACGACCCAGAATTTTGATCTCGAAAATTCCAAATAGTTAGGGAAAAGAAGAAAAAGAGATAGAAGAAGAAGGAGAAACAGAAATACCAAAACATAGAATCTCACATTCGCACGGATCAAAATACAATATCAAATAAAATAACAGTTATACAAAGGAAAACTGTATCAGTTAATTTACATTAATACATCAAAGTCAGAACATTTCACAATCACTGGACAGTAAAAATAACTTGTCCCAGATAAACAATAATAACTCTCAGCGAAATACTCTATATGTCCCTGCCATCCAGCTCGCCATCGGAGCTCTAGAACGTCCTCACCTGAAAATCTGTATTACTCGGTGTGACCCGAGCATTACATCAAAGTAGCACACGGGTCAGGCTGGAAACCAGCATGAGTAAACCCATCTAACATGAGATACTAATGCATAACTTATTTAAAACCTAGGGTAACTCGTACTTCTCTACAAGTTCACAACTTGTTGTAGTCAATACCTATTTTCACAAATCCATCCCTAAGTAACCTTACTTAGTTTAAATGGTCCGGTCATTTAAATTTGTCCCATTCCAGCCTATTTGATGCATATGCCAAATCTTTAAAGAATTATCGAAGATTTTAAATCAAAGTGGTTTCGGGTATTCACTGATACTCGACCCCGGTCTCTTCGAACCTAATGTCATCTTAACCCAAGTTATTCAAGTGAATACAATTAAATTTTATATACAGGATGTCACTTTTACAGAACACTTCATCGTCGACAGATAACCATATTATCACTGTACAATCTAAATATAACATATCACAAAACATTTTATATCAAAGATATCAACTAATTCAAGGCATTCCATATAATCCAATCATCCATAAGCAAGATTAATTTGTCACACCAATTCTAATTAATTTAAATAAGTTAAATTAATTGCCTCAATTACTATTAATCCTGCTTACTTAACATCAATTAATTAAAACCCATTAATTAATCATCCCTTAATTATTCTCTTTAATTACATTAAGTAATTAGCCTTTAAATAATAATACAAATTAATTAATCTTCACCCATTCACATTAATCACATTTATCCTTAATTAATTACTCAAATTAATTATCCTATAATCACTTACATTGATTAATTATCCCTTATTTAATTTCCTTAATTAATCAATCCTTAAACTAATTACACTAAGTAATTAATCCTTAATTACTTTCATTAGTAATATTAAATAAATCACATTTAGTAATTATCCATTAATTACCTTCCTTAATCAATGACATTAAGTAATTATTCTTTAATTATTTTCATTAAGTAATTATCATTAGTTTATTTCATTAAGTAACTAACCTTTAATAAATTAATCATCTTTTTAAATTAATTACCTTAATGAATTCAATCACATTAATAAATCAATCTTTTTGAACTGATTTTACAAATTATTCAACACTTTCATTAATTATTTTAATAATTAAATTAATTACTTTTTCATTTTGATTTCATTAATTATTTTAACCATATTTAATACCTTTAAATATTGATACCTTATTAAAATTACATCATTTAAATCACTTTTGAAACATATAGGAATTTACCTATTATAATAATTACTTTGGAACAACAATTTTTTTAGCACTTCAAAACTTTGAAAATTTGTTTAAAATTTGCTAACACTTTGTTTAAAAACTTGGTTTGTATTTTCTTTTGAAACTTATTCATTTTAATAAACCTTTAAAACTTGATTAAACATTTCTATAACCTACATTATTTATAACCATCCAAATCTGATCACTCAATTTGCTTACTTCAATCTAGGTCATAATTAAATTTAACCCTGGTTATCGAACACAAATTTGTGCACGCCGTGCACATGTACATCGTTGACCACCATCCCCCTTTGGTCACTGACCCTCCTTAACATCACCCACGTCCTTCTTTCCTCGATCATCAACATGAAACCACACTCGAAACTCTATTTCGAAATCTAACCATTCGACCCAAAACTGGTACCTAAGTGATCATCTAAATCCCTCTTACAACACTACCTCTGATCACCAGGAAACCCAGCATCTTGACCCGAGCTTCGTCGACGTCAAACGCTTCTTCTCCACTCACCATCACCCAGACCGATATGCCCTAGACGTTGCGACGAACCCAATAACAACAACGACCACCGAGATCCTTAAACCCTAATTCGTTGAACTATCATCGCCACGGTGATCGTTAAACTCCCCAAACCAATTTCCTACAACCATCAATCCACTAGCCACCACTGACATGAACCCCGACCACCCAAGTGCCGCTAATCACCAGAATTCGCTCAAAACCCACATTCCGTTCATCAAACAATTCCTCTCGAATTACACAACTAAAATTCGTGATTTCAATTTTAAAAATCCTAGATTTCGAATGAAAAATCGATTATGAACTTGAATTTAGAAATCATTAAAGTTGAATATTTTGATATGATCTAAACGTCACTATTCTTCTTTACTTTTCTTAAAGCTGACTTAAGTTCTTACCTGGTAATACTTTTTATAACTTATACTTTGTTATTACTAACGAACTTTGTTTTTATATATCAAATCTTAAGAAGATTAAGGGTGAGAACAAATCTGTAGAACTAAGAACAGAGCCTAGATTACTTTACAGACATTCATACCAACATCTATATACACATATACACATGCATTTCTGTTTAACAAATCATATAATCACTAATCATAATTTACTTAAAGAAATTTCAACATGCATCCATATTTAAAACAAAAATAGTTTGTTTACTCACATGTTTCTGAACAGAGTAGGATTTAGAAAATCTGAAGCTGGACTTCTTTTTTATGATTGGTTTGAAATCTTGAATCTGTTCTTCTTAATGTATAAATTGAATTTGAATCCTTGCTGAGTTGATCTTGCCCTTTGAATTAGGTTAAAAGAGTTGAAGATTGATGTTATTTTTCTTTTCGGTCTTGATTTTTGGTTTACATGGAGAAAGAATTTGAGAAGAGGAGGATTTTGAACTTTAAAAAAAAACCGGTTTCTCCCATTCCTTTTTATTATATAAATTTAAATTTTCCAAAAAAGAAACATAAACCACTTGTTAATCCTACTTACATTTTTCAATACATGAAATCATTTTCTTATAAATGCTAATATGCGAGAATGAAAGATTTACAAATGTTTAAACTTACATTTAAATGTCTCTTATGTTTTGTTTGTATTTATATTAATAAATATTATGTTTTTAAACTTTTCTTTATATATATACGAAGTACAAAAATTTAAAGTATAAAAGAAAGTGTATTTAAACCGTTGTTAAATCTTATTTTAGGCTATTATGATTTGAACTACTAAATATTTGTTTTTATTAATCTATGTTGATATCTTTTATACAAATCAAAATAAACTCCTTTATATAAACCTCATTTTAACTATCATCTTTTTAATTAATAAATACTTATCTATTTAGAGTTTTTAAATCATATAATTTAACACTTGTTAACTTATGTTTTTATGTAGTTTCTAAATTATATTTCCTATTTATTGTTATGTACAATTTTAAAGAAAATGTTTTAAACTAATTATCATTAAATAAATTTCTTATATATATATATATATATATTATTTTAAAATCCAAATTGTTTTACTAAGGCATTTACTTAAATCTTAAATTCAAATTTCAAATTCAAACTCAAATTTAAATTCAAATTTGAATTACAATCCATTTATATGTATAAATCAATACTAATTTAAATTTAAAATCTACTCAAAATATATATATATATATATATATATATTAAGCAAACAAAAATTCAATTTAAATTTTTTAAGTAATTATATAAGGAGATTACCAATATTTATCCTGATATTTAAAATCCAATTTTTATTGTATTTTCAAATTCATTTACACATCCAAATATCTTTCATTACCAACATTTTTTATCTGTTTAATTGAATAAACTAGTTAATTTTCCAATTAGCAGATGTCCCAAAATCTGGGTTATCACATTCCTCCCCCCTTAGAGTCTTTTCGTCCTCGAAAAGGAACGAAGCCAGAATTCATTAAAATGCTTATTATTAGAAAAATTACTCTTTGATCACTTTTACTATAACTCTTTTAATTAAGAAATTTTAAAACACTTCTTAAAAATCTATATATATATATATATATATTGCCAAATTGGTTTTATAAAAATACTTTATAACTCAATGTCTCAACCAGTCCATTCTTGTTCTCACAGAAATTCGGTCATACGTTGATCAGGCATATGACTTAAAATCTATAAGTACTTGGTAAGCTCGTTTTCAACATCCGGTTAAAATAGTTGGAAAATAATTTTATTGAAAATATAGAAAACATTTTTGAAATCGAGGAAACATCTTTAGTGAGAATGCTTGGAAATCATCACCCCCATCGACGGTCACAGTTAACCTGATGGTTAAGTTGCCATCCCGGCAAAATCCATAGATAACTGTAGGCACTCCACGCCCCCCAATTACGCCATGGAACCCGCTACAGATCGCAGCTACATCTGGAGTTATGTTGCTATCACAGCAAAACCCAATATAACTGTAGGCATCAACGCCCTCGAATTTCGCTGCCAAAAAATAAAACTTCTCCACTCCACTTGACCATAGATCGCAGTCTAACAATGTTACGTTGCCTTCCTAGCAAAATCGAACGTAGAACGTTGACGCTCACCTCCACACAATTTCCGCTATGGTCCACAGTAGATCGCAGCGACATCGAGTTACACTGTCGTCACAGCATAACCCAAATGCCTCTATAGGCATCAGCGTCCTCGACTTTCGCTATCCAATAATTCTCAGGAACTTCAGTTTGTCTGGACTTCCTCACAGGATCGACTTTAGAACCCCCCCTTAGGGCTCAAGGAGGTACCAACCTATGGTACTCCTAAGAAGTTCATTTCAAGGGAGCGCCTTTCTCTCTAGAGCCATTTTCAAAACACTTTATACTAAAAACATATAGTATCTTCCAAATCATACACGTAGTATGAATCTCATATAAATCTCCTTTCTTAAAATCGATTATCTCAAAATCGATAATTCTCAAACTTGGCTTTCCAAATTCCAAAATTGATTTTACCCAAAAATCAAAAGCCTTTCCAAAATCCATAGGTTCTAAAAACCTTTCCTCCAAAATCATTCTCATAAGATCCTTTATATATATATAAATATATATATATATATATATAAAACTTTGAAAATCTTTGGATCACTTCATACTTGTATAAATTCCCTTTTTAAACTTCAAAATACTTTCAAAAACCCTTTTCTTTTGGCAATAGATTCAACGAGGGGAGATTTATCTTATATAACAAAGATATATAACTTTGTTTATTCCAATTCAATATTCATACTTGATTACTTTATAAAGTCACTTACCATCTACTTACTTCTATAAAGTAAATTTCCATGATAGAAATATCCAATTTCCACTTTATTTCATCAAATATCTCACAAAATATATTTTCTATTTCAAAATTCATTTTACATTTCTAATCTATAAATTTTCAATATCAATTTCATTCAAACCCGTACGATGTACACATATCATCCGTATGTAATATCAATCTGATCGCCCACTCGATCACACAATTTCTCTTTCGAACTAGTATCATCCATCCGACTTCTTAGTGCGAACTCAGATCTGGTTTCTTGATCAGAAACCGTCATTCTCCTTGCATAGCCATAACTATGATAGAGAATTTCTAGAATCAATCAAAAATCATATCCAGGTTCGCCATCGAAAATAGAGTGGATAATCCCAACTCAGATCGATATACTATCTCGAAATTCTATGCTCGAATCTGGATCAAATCACTAAACTAATAGAACAATATACGTACATCTTACGTATTTGTCTTCATCGATCATTAGCTAAATCAATTCCTTTTCTATTCACATTCATTTACGATTCTATTCACTTATTCACAGTTGCTTCAATCCTTATTTGGATTATCACTTCAATTCTTGTCTCAACCGGTAATAAATCATAAATAGTTTGAACTCTGCCCAGCTTAAATTTAGAAAATAGCTTGAAAAGTTTAAAATAGATAAATAGTTGAAAAATAATTATTAGTTTGTAAAATAGTTAATTAGTTATAAAACAGACAAACAGTTATAAAATAGTTAGATAATTGCAAAATAGTTGTAAAATAGTAATTAGTAATAAAGTAGTTGAAAAATAGTAATTAGTTTATAAAAACAGTTGTAAAATAGTTAAATAGTTATAAAAAAATTGTAAAATAAGTATAAAATAGTTTGGCTTTTAAAAGAAAGATTGTATATGGCAAATAGCTTTGGAAAAATAGATTTAAGAAAGTTTACAATAAAACAATTTATCTTAAAAATAGTCCAAAGCCAAACTGTTCAATTTCCAATCTCCAATTCCAATCAATTGCCAATTTCCAATTAACTTTCAATATCAATTCAAATTAAATTAACTTCCATACCCATCCTAATTTCAAATTAACTTTTTATTTGAATTAGAACTCATTCAATTTTCAATTTCATTTCAAATTAATCCAATTCAAATTTTCCATTTGAATTTTAAACTTATCCATATTCAATCACAATTCTAATTAATTCATATTAAATTCAATTTAAACTAATGCAATTTAAGCCTCAACTTTAAACCATCTCGAATTATATAAATTCGAGTTAAATTTTAAATGTTGATTTAACCCCTTAAATCAAATAACCTTTATTTTTTAAGTCAACAATCTAGACCTTTAAACAATTTAATTCTGAGTCCAAGTTTCAAAATTCCATTTTAAATTATCTTTACTTAACTTTTTTCAAAGTTCAAATAAGAGTTCAAAAATTTTTTATCTTTCAACCTTGAAACCGATTCCATATCCTTAATTTCAAATTAAAGTTTAATTTCCTACTATCTCAATAATGGATATATTACCACAACCCATTTCTTCATTCATTTAAACAAATCCAATTCACAGTTTAAAGATTATTAATAACAACAGGATGATATCATCCAAATTATTTAAAACATCCATCCATTTTCAATTTCCAGATCTCAAACCCATTTTGAGATCACACAAACTCCTCATTCAAATCAACCATTTAACTTCCCAAGTTAAATCTCAATTTCATTTTGAAATTTCCAAATCAGGTTGTTCATTCAAACTTATTTAACTTTTTCTAATTAAATTCAATTTGATCCCATTAATCTCACTCAAAATTTGAATTCTCTATTTCAAATTTCAAATTTCTATCACATAAAAGTTCAAAAACTTATTTTACTTTGGGTTTTTACATCACACTTTAGGGAAAATCAAAACTCATCACTTTAGAGTTTATTGTATATCTACATATATATACATATTTACTTCTTGGCCCACCAAGCCAAATTTCAAAATTTAAAACTCCTTTAGTTTTAATTCAAAACAAATTCTTTTAAAGTTTTCAATCAACTTCTTATTTTAAAATAAGACTATATTCAAAATAGTCTGAATATTATTTATTATTTCCTTTAATACTTTGAAACAATTCCAAATTCTTTTATGGACTTAAAACTTCACAATTTAAATCCTTTTCCTACAAGTCAATTTTGTCTAAATTTTTAGTCCCTTAAAACTTTTCATTTTGCTTTACATTGTTTATTGGAAAACAATAATCCCATCAATAACCATTTATATTCTGTTTTGAAACCAATTCTAATTCATCTTATTTGTATAGTTCAATCTATTCAATTTCCAATTAAATAAATAAATAAATATATATATATCACTTAATTCTTATTCAATTTCAGTATCCAACAACCAATTATTGCTTTATATATAAAATATAAGATTTTATAAAAATCATTTTTAAAACCTTTATATAAGAAAATAACAAGTACGCTCTCATACACACACACACACACACACTTAACTCATTCTAGGGTACCACAGACCCTATCCTTAATGAGTAAATCCACCAGAGCCAAGTTTCTCACTTAACCTTCCTCTCTGATACCAAAATGTAACAACCTAGAATTTTCGATCTCGAAAATTCCAGATAGTTAGGGAAAAGAAGAAAAAGAGATATAAGAAGAAGGAGAAACAGAAACACCAAAACACAAAATCTCACATTCGCAGCGGATCAAAATATAATAACAAATAAAATAATAGTTATACAATGGAAAACTGTATCAGTTAATTTACATTAATGCATCAGAGTTACAACATTTCACAATCACTGGACAGTTAAAATAACTTGTCCCAGATAAACAATAATATCTCTCAGCGGAATACTTTATACGTCCCTGCCATGCAGCTTGCCATCTGAGCTCCAAAACGTCCTTAACTGAAAATCTGCAATACTCAGTCTGACCCGAGCATTACATTAAAGTAACACCCGGGTCAGGCTAGAAACCACATGAGTAAACCCATATAACATGAGACACTAATGCATAACTTATTTAAAACCCGAGATAACTCGTACTTCTCTACAAGTTCACAAATTGTTATACTCAATACTTATTTCACAAATCCATCCCTAAGTACCCTTACTTAGTTTAAATGGTCCAGTCATTTAAATTTGTCCCATTCCAGCCTATTTGATGCATATGTCAAGTCTTTAAAGAATTATCGAAGATTTTAAATCGAAGTGGTTTCGGGTATTCACTTATACCCGACCCCGGTCTCTTCTAACCCAAGTTATTCAAGTGAATACAATTAAATTTTATATATAGGATGTCACTTTTACACAACACTTCATCATCGATAGATAACCATATTATCACTATACAATCTAAACATAACATATCACAAAACATTTTATATCAGAGATATCAACCAATTCAAGGCATTCCATATAATCCAATCATCCATAAGCAAGATTAATTTGTCACACCAATTCTAATTAATTTAAATAAATTAAATTAATTACCTCAGTTACTATTAATCCTTCTTACTTAACATTAATTAATTACAAACCATTAGTTAACCATCCCTTAATTATTCTCTTTAATTACATTAAGCAATTAGCCTTTAATTAATAAAACAAATTAATTAATCTTCACCCATTCACATTAATCACATTTATCCTTAATTAATCACTCAAATTAATTATCCTATAATCACTTACATTGATTAATTATCCCTTATTTAATTTCATTAATTAGTCAATCCTTAAACTAATTACACTAAGTAATTAATCCTTAATTACTTCCATTAGTATTATTAAATAAACACATTTAGTAATTACCCATTAATTCCCTTCCTTAATCAATGACATTAAGTAATTATTCTTTAATTATTTTCATTAATTAATTATCATTAATTTATTTCATTAAGTAATTAACCTTTAATAAATTAATCATCTTTTTAAATTAATTACCTTAATGAATTCAATCACATTAATAAATTAATCCTTTTGAGCTGATTTCACAAATTAATTAACCCTTTCATTAATTATCTCAATAATTAAATTAATTAATTTTTCCTTTCGATTTCATTAATTATTTTAACCATCTTTTATACTGTAACATCCCGGAATTTTGACCATATTATTATAATAAGTTTTTAATCTAATTTAAATAAATACAAGTTTTTCATTTACCAATAAATAAGATTTTGGGCATTATTAGTTATATATGTGTTATAAAGGAATTTTAATTTCAAAATTTAAAATAGGCTCTTTTGACAATATTTAAAATAAAACCTGTTTTATTCAATTAAATTAAAAGTTGTGTTAATGACATTTAATACCAGATATATAAATGCAGTTAATAATAATAAGTACAATAACACAATCCTATTCATATTAAATATAAATATAAAATATATTAATACAAATATAAGTTACAAATCAAATATTTGGAAGATTTAACTTTAAATAAAAATAAGATTAAAATGGGTTTCTAACAACAACTTTTATAATTAAAATAAAATAAAGCTTATAAATATTTAACATAAGTATAACATAAAAATATGGATATAAACATAAGTACATAAGCATACGAAACCATAATATTAATATATGTATAAAATAGACAAGTAAGAATACCTGACATGTGTAGATTGTGTTCAAGCTAGATGAAGATAAAACAAAATTTTTATACAAAATCATTGTACAAATACACACCAGACAAATACAAGATCAACAAGTACCTTTACAAAATAAAACTTTGTCAACAAAACATAATAAGGTGTAAACCTATATGAAGACATGCATTAATTAGCACCACAAATTGTCATTTCAGGTTTATAAAAATCTTTCAGCCGAAATATTTTGCCTTAGCTCAGATTTACAGTACTTTATTATAAAATAAAATATGATCAAAGCTAGTTAAGGCTTGTACCAGAAGATATCTTTGTTCAAAACTATATATATGTATATTTATCATTCTATTTGTTCATATCATTTTAGTTCATTTATAACTTCAAAAGCAAAACCTGAGAAAAGCAAAAGAAATATAACTAAACATCATACTTTCAAACTCAATCAGATTTAAAGGCAAAGAAAGCTTTCAGAAATTCTAACTGCAGTCTTCTTTCAACAAATCCCTCTGTTTCAACAATTTATTTGGTGAGTAAACTTATTTGAAATCTAACTCTTAATAAGTGATTCATTAAGAATTGTTATGTTGATGTTTAATGTTCTGGAGTGTTTTGTTAATTACTGTAAGTTCTGCATATTGATGTTCTTCAAATTTCAAATTACTGAGGCAAAGAAAAACAGAGAATGAATTATACCCTTCATATGAACATTATTACTTAGAAATTTAACTAAATAATTTTGTTTAAACTAAAGATCAAAGCATGGGAAGTTGTTTAAGGGTGGGCTGTACAATATAAAGATTGTATATTCAAATATACAGCATAAAGTAAATCAATGGACTAAAATTTATAAATTTAAATTGTAAATTTGAGTTTATATCTTGAAACAACATATAAAAGTATGATTATTAAGACAAATTATAATTTTTAGTTAACTATTCACAAAGCAGTTCGTTAGTGAACCGAAAAAGCTTTTTCATGAATATCTGATGATTCAATTAATTATTGTTGATGTAATTTGATGTGAAGCTAGAGTATTGATTTGAGAACACTAGAAAAATGTTAATTTTTTTTCGAATGAATGGATATTTGGGAATGATCGAAAGTAGGGTTATGGGGTTCGACAGTTTGGGTTCTGTACTTTTGTTGTTCGCGTCGTCGTAGTGCCACCGAGCGCCGTGAGGTTTTGGGAAGTGGTAGAGGAGGTTGATGGCGAGGTATGGCCGAAGCCACGTCGTCGCAGGTGGTCGAGGTTGAGTGATTGAGACGTTTTTCCCTATCGAACTCGGGTTACTGTTCGTATTTTCAGACATATTTCGATGGTGTACCTATTGCATCGATTTGAGCTTAGTTTTCGAACGAGTGGTGATTTTGTGATTTGCTGGGGCATGGGGGGTCGTCGGAGTGGTGACGAACCACCGTGCACGTGCACGGTGGCATCGTGCTTGTCGATCTGAGTCCTGGGACGTCGCGAGTTTTGCTCGAGGGAATTGTGTTGTCGCTTCGGGTTTGTCTCTGGGTCAAGGTTTGAGCGCGCGTGTGTTAATAGGTTACAGCAGTTTTATGTTTTAACTTAAAAAAAAGAAATAGAGGAGAAAAGAACATAGGAAGAAGAAAGAGGAAGGTAGGAGATAGGCGCGAGAAAGGTTTTGGGAAGTCACGAGTTTTACTCGAGTAATCACGTTGTTATCTTCGAGTTTCAATTTCCAGGGTTAGCCGTATTAAGCCTTAAGATAAAGAGGTAAACCAGTTGTATATTAATCAAGATATTAGTGTTGACAAATTTTTAAGCTAAGATTTTACTTAAAATTTATTAAGGAGGTTTTACAAAACGTAAGAGATTCATTTAATTTAGAAGTTAATTAAGATTTGTAATTAATTTATAACGATGATTAAATAAATAATTTACGGTTTAACTAAATCTGTAATTAAAGATTTATAAAAGAAAATCTTGTGTAAATCAATTTGCAATTAAAGAATTTAATTAACCATTTGAAGTTGATTAATTAACAAAGAGTAGCTAACTGATTAAATAATTATTAAGGATTAAACGATTAAGTTAATTAGTGGTTAATGTTTAATTAAGTATTTAGTAATAATTAAATGGGTAATTGAGTTTTATAAATCAATAATTAAGGTTATTGATTAATAATTAAGAATTAATTAATTAATTAAGTGAATAATTAATAAGTAATTAATAATTATTTAAATAAGTTAATTAATTAGTAATTAACTAAGCAAGAATAAAACATGGTTAATTCTTAAGCAAGTAATTAAGTTTAAATAAATTAAACTAAATGTTGATAAGAATCGATGATTTTATTTGATTGACTCTGATATTTATTTATAACCTATGATGTTCTGTGATATTCTGGATATATCTGTGATGACTGTGTATAATTTATCTGTGATAAATTGCTACGTGAATTCAATTATTGAATTTAAACTGTTTAAGTTAATTAGACAACTTGGCCTTTAAAATGACATTTGGATTTCGATGAGACCGGGATCGGGTATCAATTTGATATTCCGAAAACCACATCGATCCAAATTAAACGTTAGGTCGTGAAATCTCAAGTAAAGATCGAGATGGTGTTTTCAGAATGCAAGGGTTATTGTCGTTAACTCTGAGTGTGATTCCAAAATGAGTCTAACGAAATAATGCCTTCTGTTTCGTTCGAACCCGGAATGAACTTGTATGGATTGAATGCTTTCAACACATCGTCAGGCGGACGATGAGCATTCTAAGAGATATGTTCTATAAAGGTAAACGCAGCCTCAAGCCTCATCAACCGGGAATGGCTAAAACAGGGGATGTGCAGCAAGATTAGGTGGGTCATGCCCAAGCAGGAAGAGGTATGCCCCTGTCTAGATGTCTCTTTTTATTCGGCTGTGTGGGCGGTTGGTCTGCAGCCAACTGCAGGGTTACCTTGTTCGGGACTGTTCAGCAAGGAATGGTTCCGGCCTTGTGTTGCAGGGGAGTTAGGGTGGCTCCTCGGTACGGTGAACTAGGCCACGTACTGTGACGGGTGGTACCCCAGTAGCCCTGCCATTGTATGGGATCCAATTTCCAATAAGAGCCGTACGTTTTGATTGTGCCCAACTACGTTGGAATGTGAGATGTAAGCATTTTAGCTATTTCTGTATTTTACTTGAAAACCCTAGACACTATATAATATCACTGAATTTCCTATAAAATATTTTGGTTAGCGTAAGGTAAAAACTTACCCGTATTTATGTGTGGGAAGTCTTACGTGATACCTTTATTTTCAAATGATTTTCAAAGTTAAACAACTTTAACCTGTTTACTCATACCACACCCATGTCTAACCCGGAGTTTATATTTTGTTTTTCATAAACACTTGGGTACTCAAATTTTTATGAGTAGCCAAGTGATAGGTTTCGGAGTATAGAGTTTTCTGGAGAAGTTTGAGCAGAAGACCAGATGTATGTAGCTATCTATATAGTTCCGCTGTGTTAGTTAGTTTATGATATTTGGGATGTATGTTTTGACAGATATGTATATGATAGTCCTGTTGTATGATATTGTATAACTCTGATGTATATATAACTATATAATAGTTATATTGATGTATTATATTTTGTTCCATTCCACTGTGAGATTCTGATGTTGTTATTCTTCCTTTCTATTCTTTTATATTTCTATCCTTTTCTTTCTTATTGATGACACGTCTTTCTGGAGTTAGAAAGTCGGGTCGTCACAGCTGGTATCAGAGCGCTAGGTTGAGCGAATGCCTAGGCTCTGGAGTAATATTTATCTTGAGAGTGCGTATTTGTATTTTCATATAATTATATACCTATCTAAATTTGTTGAGTTACCTGTCCAGGTGGCCAACATGAGTTCTGGAAGAAGAGGCAGAGTTAGGGCCAGTACTTCGATTGATAATGGTCGAAGTCAAATTGCTAGAGAGGCTGTAAATCCAGTACCACCTCAAGTTAGTTTTGCAGCCTTATGTAAAGATTTCATCAATCTTGGAGGCCAACCATTTAAAGGGTCAGAATCAATAATTGAAGTTCAACCTTGGCTGCGTTCTTGTGAGCGCATTTTTAAGAATATGAGATTGTCGGATGATCGAAAAAGGGAAATGACATCGTGGCAATTGCTGGGAGGCGCAGTAACATGGTGGGATGCAACAATTGCAAATATTCCTGAGAAAGATATTTCATGGGAAAGATTTAAGGAGTTATTTGAGGAGAAGTTTATGTTAACAGCAGGGAAAACCCAATTGTACCAGGATTATCTGAATTTGAAGCAGGAAAGCATGACTGTTTCTGAGTATGAGACCAAATTCAACGAAATTTCATGCTATGGACTAGGACTCATTGATACTTCCCTCAAGAAGAATGAAAAGTTTGTGCAAGGATTGAGATTTGAATTTCATGATAAGATGACGGTGCTTTTGAAAGGATCTTTTGCCAATTTGGTTGATATGTCTTTGAGATATGAAACTTTGATGAGCAAGAAATCAGAGGCAACAACAACAGTTTCGAGAGGGAATTTCGTTAACCCAAATAAAAGGAAGTTTAATCCACTTTGGAAAAGGCAAGCAAAGGGAAAGAAACCGAGAGGAAGCAATAACAGACCTCGCAAGTATTATAATTGTCAGCAAATTGGACATTTGGCAAATCAGTGCCCTCAAGGAGGATCTCAGCAACAGCAACGTCAGAGTGGTCCAGGATCAGCAATAGTTCAGAGATCGTTGTGTTTTAATTGTCACCAGCCTGGTCACATGATCAAGAATTGTCCACTTTTGCAGAGGACACTGCAGAATAAAGTTTTTTCTCTGGAAGCAGGTCCATCTTCTTCTTTTCAAGGCAAAGGGGTTTTGGAAGGTACCTTACTCTTGGATGGCAAATATATTAAAGTTTTGTTTGATTCGGGTGCATCTTTGAGTTTCATTTCTCTGGAATTAGTAGAAAAGTTCTTTCTCAACCCTAGTATGGTGGATCGTCCCATTATTGTATCTAATCCTATAGGTGGAGCAACCAAACTAGATACGATCTGTAAGGACTTGAAGATTTCTTATCTATCCCACAGTTTTTCTTGTGACCCTTATGTGTTAAATTTTAAGTGATTTGATCTTATTTTGGGAATGGATTAGCTCGATAAGTATAAAGCAGTCCTAAATTGTGATGAGAAGACAGTTTCATTGGAGACTGATTTGGGTAGGATTGCCAAAGTGTTGTGCGATAGTTCTGGATTTCACTTGCATAGTCTTTTGCAAGGAGTTGAGACTTCTCAAGAGAAAGTTGGAGAAATCGATGTGGTTCAAGATTTTTCTAATGTCTTTGAAGAAGTTAAGTGTATGCCTCCACATCGAGAAATTGAGTTTCGTATTGATTTGATTCCAGGAGCAGTGCCGGTGATTCAGCCCAGTAGAAGAATGCCTCCTAGAGAGAGAGAGAAGATTTGATTAAGCAGACATAGGATCTTTTGGAGAAGGGTTTGATTAGACCCAGTTTATCTTGTTGGGGCTCTGCTGCGATGTTTGTCACCAAATCGGATGGTTCGCTAAGGTTCTGTGTTGATTATAGAGAATTGAACAAAGTGACCATTCGAAATAAATATCCTTTTCCTCGTATCAATGATCTTTTTGACCAGTTGCATGGAGCTTCTATCTTTTCTCAATTGGATCTAGCTTCAGGTTTCCATCAATTGAGGGTAGCTGAAGACAGTATTCCCTTGACACCATTTAGGGGACCGAATTGTTTTTATGAGTGGTTGGTTATGCCTTTCGGGTTAACCAACGCTCCTGCCTATTTTGTTGACCTCATGAACCGAGTCTTTCGGGATGTGTTGAATAAGTTCGTGCTGGTATTCATTGATGATATCTTGGTCTACTCCAAATCGGAAGAGGAGCACAAGCATTATTTGAGAATTGTATTGGAGACTCTGAGGAAGCATGTGTTGAAGGCAAAGTTTTCGAAGTGCCATTTCTGGAAATTAGAAGTTAAATTTTTAGGACACATTGTTTCTGGAAAAGGTATTTCTGTAGATCCAGCGAAAGTTGAAACAAATTTGGAATGGAAACAGCCGTAGACACCGACTGAAGTTCGCAGTTTTCTGGGTTTGGCTAGCCATTACAGAAAATTTATTAAGGACTATTCCAAGATTTCTTCACATCTGACTAAGCTGACTAGGAAAGGAACTAAATTCAAATGGACACCCCAGTGTGAAGAAACTTTTCAGGAATTAAAGATAAGGCTAACCAGTGCACCATTGCTTGCTATTCCGGATGGGAAGAGCAAATTTGAAGTTTATACGGATGCATGTTTAGTTGGACTGGGAGCAGTTCTGATGCAGAATGGAAGGGTAATTGCGTATGCTAGTCGGCAATTGAAGCCACATGAGAAGAACTATGCTACGCACGATTTAGAACTGTTAGTTATTGTTTTTGCTTTAAAGATCTAGAGACATTATCTTTTGGGAGAAAAGTTTGAGTTATTCACGGATCACAAACCGTTGAAATATATTTTCTCTCAAAAAGATCTTAATCTGAGACAGCAGAGATGTGTCGAATTTTTGGCATCTTATGATCTGGATATTTTGTATACTCCGGAGAAAGCGAATGTTGTAGCTGATGCTCTTAGTAGAAATGCTGTCTTATCTCTTCTGGAAGTCGTTCCGTCTCTCTAGGATAGAATCATTAGTAAGCAAATGGAGGATAAATCTTTTGAGGAAATAATTCTGGGAACTAAGGACGGTCGATATTCGGATTTCAAGATGGATGATCAAGGTGCTTTAAGGATTAATGGTCGTTTGTGTGTGCCTAATATAGATGGACTGAGGCAAGAAGTCTTAGCTGAGTGTCATCGCTCCAAATTGAATATTCACCTGGGAATCTCGAAAATGTATAAAGATACGAGGAGAGTTTTCTGGTGGCCGAATATGAAGAAGGATGTAACTGCTTTTTTAAATAGTTGTGCCATCTACCGACAAGTTAAGGGAGATCAACAAAAGTCAGCCGGACTATTGCAGCCTTTGGAAATTCCAGATTGGAAGTGGGAGATGATTTTGATGGATTTCATCGACGGTTTTCCAAGAACCAGGAAAGGAAATGAAGGAATATGGGTCATTGTTGATCGTTTAACGAAGAGTGCCCATTTTATACCGGTTAAGGTACTGCAGCTTCTCTGGCAGAAATTTTCTTGAAGGAGATAGTCAGATTGCATGGTGTTCCTGTCAATATAGTAAGTGACCGTGATCCTATTTTCACTAGCAAATTCTGGGAAGCTCTGCAATCAGCAATGGGAACAAGTTTGAGATTAAGTACAGCCTATCATCCTCAGACGGACGGATAGACGGAGTGGCTTAATCGTATTCTGGAAGATATGTTGCGAGCTTGTGTATTGGATTTCGGAGGATCATGGGAAGACCATCTTCATCTAGTGGAATTTTCTTATAATAATAGTTACCAAGCGAGTATTAAGATGGCCCCGTATGAAGCTCTATATAGAAGACCGTGTAGATCCCCGTCTTGTTGGATTGAATCGAAAGATCGACTTGTACTCGGACCCGATCTAATTCGAGAAACTTCTGCGAAAGTTGAGCTTATCAAGAAAAGGATGAAAGCTACTTAGTATCGTCAGAAGAAATATGCAGATAAGAGACGAAGACCATTGGAATTTGAGATCAGAGATTTAGTTTTTATTAAAGTTTCCCCGATCAAAGGAGCTATAAAATTTGGAAAGACGGGAAAACTTGCTCCGAGATATATTGGTCCATTCCGAGTAGAAAGAATTGGAACTGTAGCCTACAGGATTGAATTGCCAGAGCGGATGTCTGGGATTCACAATGTATTCCATGTATCTCATTTAAGGAAATTTATTCATGACCCATCACTGGTGGTAGAACCAGTTGTTCAGGAAGATTTAGAAGTAGAACCCAACCTGATTGTGTTTAGAAATCCCGTTCAGATTGTAGATCAAGACGAGAAGCAACTCAGGAACAAAGTGGTGAAACTCGTCTAAGTGCAGTGGAGTGAGGATTCCAGAGATTGTACCTGGGAAACTCTTGATTGTTTTAGGAAAGCTTATCCAGATTTATGTCCGATAACTAGTGATGTTTGTTAGAATAGACTGTTTGATTTGTTTGTTAGTATATGAATGATACGTATGTTTGGAGTGTTAATATTAAGCTTTTGAATTAACTGTTGTTTAAATTTCGGGGACGAAATTCTTTTAAGGGGGGAGGAATGTAACATCCCGAAATTTTGACCATATTATTATAATAAGTTTTTAATCTAATTTAAATAAATACAAGTTTTTCATTTACCAATAAATAAGATTTTGGGCATTATTAGTTATATATGTGTTATAAAGGAAATTTTAATTTCAAAATTTAAAATAGACTCTTTTGACAATATTTAAAATAAAACCTGCTTTATTCAATTAAATTAAAAGTTGTGTTAATGACATTTAATACCAGATATATAAATGCAGTTAATAATAATAATAAGTACAATAACACAATCCTATTCATATTAAATACAAATATAAAATATATTAATGCAAATATAAGTTACAAATCAAATATTTGGAAGATTTAACTTTAAATAAAAATAAGATTAAGAAGTGTTTCTAACAACAACTTTTATAATTAAAATAAAATAAAGCTTATAAATATTTAACATAAGTATAACATAAAAATATGGATATAAACATGAGTACATAAACATAGGAAACCATAATATTAATATATGTATAAAATAGACAAGTAAGAATACCTGACATGTGTAGATTGTGTTCAAGCTAGATGAAGATAAAACAAATTTTTTATACAAAATCATTGTACAAATACACACCACACAAATACAAGATCAGCAAGTATCTTTACAAAATAAAAATTTGTCAACAAAGATAATAAGGTGTAAACCTATATGAAGACATGCATTAATTAGCACCACAAATTGTCATTTCAGGTTTATAAAAATCTTTCAATCAAAATATTTTGCCTTAGCTCATATTTACAGTACTTTCTTATAAAATAAAATATGATCAAAGCCAGTTAAGGCTTGTACCAGAAGATATCTTTGTTCAAAACTGTACATATGTATATTTATCATTCTATTTGTTCATATCATTTTAGTTCGTTTATAACTTCAAAAGAAAAACCTGAGAAAAGCAAAAGAAATATAACTAAACATCATACTTTCAAACTCAATCAGATTCAAAGGAAAAGAAAGCTTTCAGAAATTCTGACTGCGGTCTTCTTTCAACAAATCCCTCTGTTTCAACAATTTATTTGGTGAGTAAACTTATTCGAAATCTAACTCTTAATAAGTGATTAATGAAGAATTGTTATATTGATGTTTAATGTTCTGGAGTGTTTTGTTAATTACTGTAAGTTCTGCATATTGATGTTCTTCAAATTTCAAATTGCTGAGGCAAAGAAAAATAGAGAATGAATTATACCCTTCATATAAACATTTTACTTAGAAATTTAACTAAATAATTTTGTTTAAACAAAAGATCAAAGCATGGGAAGTTGTTTAAGGGTGGGCTGTACAATATAAAGATTGTATATTCAAATATAAAACGTAAAGTAAATCAATGGACTAAAATTTATAGATTTAAATTGTAAATTTAAGTTTATATCTTGAAACAACATACAAAAGTATGATTTTTAAGACAAAAATTATAATTTTTAGTTAACTATTCACAGAGCAGTTCGTTAGTGAGCCAAAAATGCTTTTCATGAATATCTGATGATTCAATTAATTATTGTTGATGAAATTTGATGTGAAGCTAGAGTATTGATTTGAGAACAACAGAAAAATGTTAAAAAAAATTTCCGAATGAATGGATATTTGGGAATGATTGAAAGTAGGGTTTTGGGGTTCGATAGTTTGGGTTCTGTACTTTTTTGTTCGCGTCGTCGTAGTGCAACCGAGCGTTGTGAGGCTTTGGGAAGTGGTAGAAGGGGTTGATGGCGAGGTATGGCCGAAGCCACGTCGCCGTAGGTGGTCGAGGTTGAGTGATTGAGACGTTTTTCCCTATCGAACTCGGGTTACTGTTCGTATTTTCAGACATATTTCGATGGTGTACCTATTGCATCGATTTGAGCTTAGTTTTCGAACGAGTGGTGATTTTGTGATTTGCTGGTGGCATGGGGGGTCGTCGGAGTGGTGACGAACCACCGTGCACGTGCACGGTGGCGTCGTGCCTGTCGATGTGAGTCCTGGGACGTCGCAAGTTTTGCTCGAGGGAATTGTGTTGTCGCTTCGGGTTTGTCTCTGGGTCAAGGTTTGAGCGCACGTGTGTTAATGGGTTACAGCAGTTTTATGTTTTAACTTAAAAAAAAGAAACAGAAGAGAAAAGAACAGAGGAAGAAGAAAGAGGAAGGCAAGAGATAGGCACGAGAAAGGTTTTGGGAAGTCACGAGTTTTACTCGAGTAATCACGTTGTTATCTTCGGGTTTCAATTTCCAGGGTTAGCTGCATTAAGCCTTAAGATAAAGAGGTAAACCAGTTGTATATTAATCAAGATATTAGTGTTGACAAATTTTTAAGCTAAGATTTTACTTAAAATTTATTAAGGAAGTTTTATAAAACGTAAGAGATTCATTTGATTTGGAAGTTAATTAAAATTAGTAATTAATTTATAACGAGGATTAAATAAATAATTTACGGTTTACTTAAATCTGTAATTAAAGATTTATAAAAAAAATCTTGTGTAAATTAATTTGAAATTAAAGAATTTAATTAACCATTTGAAGTTGATTAATTAACAAAGAGTAGCTAACTAATTAAATTATTAATTAAGGATTAAACGATTAAGTTAATTAGTAGTTAATGTTTAATTAAGTATTTACTAATAATTAAATGAGTAATTGAGTTTTATAAATCAATAATTAAGGTTATTGATTCATAATTAAGAATTAATTAATTAATTAAGTGAATAATTAATAAGTAATTAATAATTATTTAAATAAGTTAATTAATTAGTAATTAACTAAGCAAGAATAAAATATGGTTTATTCTTAAGCAAGTAATTAAGTTTAAATAAATTAAACTAAATGTTGATATGAATCGATGATTTTATTTGATTGACTGTGATACTTATTTATATCCTGTGATATTCTGTGATATTCTGGATATATCTGTGATGACTGTGTATAATTTATCTGTGATAAATTGCTATGTGAATTCAATTGTTGAATTTAAACTATTTAAGTTAATTAGACAACTTGGCCTTTAAAATGGAGTTTGGATTTCGATGAGACCGGGATCGGGTATCAATTTGATATTCCGAAAACCACATCGATCCAAATTAAACGTTAGGTCGTGAAATCTCAAGTGAGGATCGAGATGGTGTTTTCAGAATGCATTATTGTCGTTAACTCTGAG
Organism: Allium cepa; assembly: GCA_030765085.1. Taxonomy (NCBI): domain Eukaryota; kingdom Viridiplantae; phylum Streptophyta; class Magnoliopsida; order Asparagales; family Amaryllidaceae; genus Allium; species Allium cepa. The sequence continues at coordinate 925,753,692 of CM060934.1, forward strand.
GGTGATTCCAAAATGAGTGTAACGAGATAATGCCTTCGGTTTCGTTCGAACCCGAAACGAACTTGTATGGATTGAATGCTTTCAACACATAGTCAAGCGGACGATGAGCATTCTAAGAGATATGTTCTATGAAGGTAAACGCAGCCTCAAGCCTCATCAACCAGGAATGGCTAAAACAGGGGATGTGCAGCAAGGTTAGGTGGGTCATGCCCAAGCAGGACGAGGTATACCCTGTCTAGATATCCCTTTTTATTCGGCTGTGTGGGCGGTTGGTCTGCAGCCAACTGCGGGGTTACCTTGTTCGGGACTGTTCAGTAAGGAATGGTGCCAGCCTTGTGTTGCAGGGGAGTTAGGGTGGCTCCTCGGTACGGTGATTTAGGCCACATACTGTGACGGGCGGTACCCCAGTAGCCCTGCCATTGTATGGGATCCAATTTCCAATAAGAGCCGTACGTTTTGATTGTGCCCAACTACGTTGGAATGTGAGATGTAAGCATTTCAGCTATTTCAGTATTTTACTTGAAAACCCTAGACACTATTATAATATCACTGAATTTCCTATAAAATGTTTTGGTTAGCGTAAGGGAAAAATTTACCCGTATTTATGTGTGGGAAGTCTTACGTGATACCTTTATTTTCAAATGATTTTCAGAGTTAAACAACTTTAACCCGTTTACTCATACCAGACCCATGTCTGACCCGAAGTTTATATTTTGTTTTTCATAAACTCTTGGGTACTCAAATTTTTATGAGTAGCCAAGTGATAGGTTTCGGAGTATAGAGTTTTCTGGAGAAGTTGGAGCAGAAGACCAGACATATGTAGCTATCTATATAGTTCCGCTGTGTTAGTTAGTTTATGATATTTGGGATGTATGTTTTGACAGATATGTATATGATAGTCTTGTTGTATGATATTGTATAACTCTAATGTATATATAACTATGTAATTGTTATATTGATGTATTATATTTTGTTCCATTCCGCTGTGAGATTCTGATGTTGTTATTCTTTCTTTCTATTCTTTTCTATATCTATCCTTTTCTTTCTTATTGATGACACGTCTTTCTAGAGTTAGAAAGTCGGGTCGTCACAAATACCCTTAAATATTAATACCTTATTAAACTACATCATTTAAATCACTTTTGAAACATATAGGAATTTATCTATTATAATAATTACTTTGAAACAACAAATTTTGAAGTACTTTAAAACTTTGAAAACTCTTTTAAAAATTTGATAATACTTTTTTTCAAAACTTAGTTTGTATTTTCTTTTGAAACTTATTCATTTTAATAAACCTTTAAAACTTGATTAAACATTTCTATAACCTATATTATTTATAACCTTTCAAATCTGATCACTCAATTTGCTTACATCAATCTAGGTCATATTTAAATATAACCCTAGTTATCGAACACAAACCAAAACCCGAGCCTAACTCACAAATGTCCTGAGCCAACTAGCAAATATCTCGAGCAATCCTCCAACTATCCTATCATTCGAGTCAGCACGCAAATGTCCCCGAGATCGACCCATGCAAACCCAGATTCCCATACACAAATTTGCGCACGCCATGCACATGTACATCGTCGACGACCATCCCCCTTTGGTCGCTGACCCTCCTCAACATCACCCGCGTCCTTCTTTCCTCGATCATCAATCTGAAACCACACTCAAAACTCTATTTCGAAATCTAACCATTCAACCCAAAACTGGAACCTAAGTGATCATCTAAATCCTTCTCGCAACATTACCGCCGATCACTAGGAAACCCGACACCTTGACCCGAGCTTCGTCGACGTCTAACGCTTCTTCTCCACTCACCCTCATCCTCACCCAGACCGTTACGCCCTAGACGTTCCGACAAACACAATAACAACAACGACCCACCGAGATCCTTAAACCTTAGTTCGTTGAACTATCGTCACCACGGTGATTGTTAAACCCTCCCAAGCTAATTTCCTACAACCATCAACCCAGTAGCCACCACTAACATGAACCCCGACCACCCAAGTGCCGTTAATCACCAGAATTCGCTCAAAACCCACATTTCATTCATCAAACGATTCCTCTCGAATTAAAAAATTAAAATTCGTGATTTCGATTTTAAAAATCCTGGATTTCGAATGCAAAATAGATTATGAACTTGAATTCAGAAATCATTAAAGTTGAATATTTTGATATGATCTAAATGCCACTGTTCTTCTTTACTTTTATTAAAGCTGACTTAAATACTTACCTGGCAATACTTTTTATAACTTATACTTTGTTATTACTAATAAACTTTGTTTTTATATATCAAATCTTAAGAAGATTGAGGGTGAGAACAAATCTGTAGAACTAAGAACAGAGCCTAGATTACTTTTCAGACATTCATACCAACATCTATATACACATATACATATGCATTTCTATTTAACAAATCCTACAATCACTATCATAATTTACTTAAAGAAATTTCAGCATGCATCCATATTTAAAACAAAAATAATTTGTTTACTCATCTTGTTTCTGAACAGAGTAGGATTTAGAAAATCTGAAATTGGACTTTTTTATGATGATTGGTTTGAAATCTTGAATCTGATCTTCTTAATGTATAAATTGAATTCGAATCCTTGCTGAGTTGATCTTGCCCTTTGAATTAGGTTAAAAGAGTTGAAGCTTGATGTTATTTTTCTTTTCAGTCTTGATTTTTGGTTTACATGGAGAAAGAATTTGAGAAAAGGAGGATTTCAAAATGAAAAATAATAATTAAAAAACAGGTTTCTTCCATTCCTTTTTGTTATATAAATTTAAATTTTCCAAAAAAGAAACATAAGCCACTTGTTAATCTTACTTACATTTGTCAATACATGAAATCATTTTCTTACAAATGTCAATATGCAAGAAAGAAAGATATACAAATGTTTAAACTTACATTTAAATGTCTCTTATGTTTTGTATGTATTTATATTAATAAATATTATGTTTTTAAACTTTTCTTTATATATATATAAAGTACAAAATTTTCAAGTATAAAAGAAAGTGTATTTAAACCCTTGTTAAATCTTATTTTAGGCTATTATGATTTGAACTACTAAATATTTGTTTTCATTAGTCTATGTTGATATCTTTTATACAAATCAAAATAAACTCCTTTATATAGACCTCATTTTAACTATCAACTTTTTAATTAATAAATACTTGTCTATTTAGAGTTTTTAAATCATATAATTTTACACTTGTTAACTTATGTTTTATATAGTTTTTAAATTATACTTCCTAATTATTATTATGTTCAATTTTTAAGAAAATGTTTTAAACCAATTATACATTAAATAAATTTCCTATATATATATATATATATATATATATTGTTTTAAAATCCAAATTATATTACTAAGGCATTTACTTTAATCTTCAATTTAAGTTTCAAATTCAAACTCAAATTCAAATATGAATTACAATCCATTTATATGTATAAATCAATACCAATTTAAATTTAAAATCTACTCAATATATATATACACATATACATACATAGATATATATATATATATATATTTATTAAACAACACAAATTCAATTTAAAAATTTAAGTAATTATATTAGGAGATTACCAATATTTATCCAGATATTTAAAATCTATTTTTTATTATATTTTCAAATTCATTTACACATCTAGATATCTTTCATTATCGACATTTTTTATCTGTTTAATTGAATAAACTAGTTAATTTTCCAACTATCAGATGTCCCAAAATCCAGGTTATCACAATATGTACTTGGATGAATTTGCATTGTTGGCACGCTCGTTTTATCAAACATATCTATATATGTGTGTATGTATATGTATATATCTATGTGTCTATGAAAATACAGATCGAATTTTAAACTGAATTACAAAGATAAATAAATATATAATATAGATTAAATATTAAAAAATATTAATGAATTAAGATTGCACTACAAAAAAATGCTTAAAAGCCAAAATATTTTTGCCTTATATGTAAAAAAATTAAATTTTAAAAATAAAGGTTAATTATCTATTGTATAACAGGTTTGGCTCTTCTAGTGCATCAAGATGCATATCCTAATCAACATGATAAATGAAACAAATTTTTGATGTTTCATAAATGTATAACGATGAATATGATCACCTGTTGATAGGGACTGTAGTAAAGGCTTGTGCATTAAAGGGAAAAGTGCGACTTCTTAGTGTTTAGCAAATGTTACTTGAAGAATTGGAGTTGTGCACTCTTATTTTGGTCAATAATTTAACCAGAAGCTAATAATTTATCAGAAGCTTTATCGCCTCTGTGGTAGAATAACTTAATGGCCTTCAATGTTGCAACTTTGATCTCTTATCTGACAACTATATGCATGTGCAATATCAAAAGAAAGATTTATTGCTTGACCTGCTGAAGCTTTTAACTTGCAAAGAATAAGTAATTAACATTAGCATAACTAACGTATTATAAAATTGCTTCATTAGATAACAATGCATTCGATACTATATACACTACTAAAAAACATCCATGTAAAGATTGAAAAATGAAGACTGAATTTACTTAGTCTTTAAATTGAGACTTTTTTTAGAAAAACCAAGAGAACCCTGCGAACCGGTAAACTCCTGAATAGGGTATAGTAAAGCCGCTTGCTGCTCCAAGCCCCCATACCCCCGATAAATTTATATAGGATAGGGAAGCGCATGTTAGGAGTCGAACTTGGTCTTTTTACCAGGACACAAGTCTCATTTCCATTGTGCCACACCCATGGAACTTTAAGAGAGTTATTAAAACTTAAAAATCGGTCTTTAAAATTTCAAGTTAGAGACTGCGGTTTATAAATATTAAGACCCCTTAGAGACCAAATCCCAGTCTTTATTTCGGTCTTTAAATCAGTTTTTAAGAAGTCTTAAAACAACTAGACATGTAATGTATTTATCTCAAGAAAATCCAATGGTTAATATTGGATATTCATGTGAATGCGGTTAAAACTTGTTACGGTTCACATAATAACTCACTTCATGAGTGGTAATATGTATTTAGTATCATCGTCCTTATAAAAGAAGTTATGTTGTAGCACAAACCTAATAGGAAAATGCTCAAACTTTTCAGCTAAAAATAACATCACAAAAATATTTGCTAAACATTCCTTTCTATACATGTTTGAGACTTATCTCGTAACAACCTGCATTTTCAGTCCTCAGATGTCGACACTAATAAGTCCATGGTATTCACATGATGGACATCCAAGAACCAAAAAGATATATTTTTGGGGAAAAAAAAGGAAAAAATACATAACAAAATCTTATGACATGTTGAATAATGTATAATATCCCAAATTGACTTTACAAAAGAAACCCTTAATATTCAAACAACATATCATTGACATGAACAATTATGATAGTATGTCCTTACAAATACTGATAAGCACAACCAATAAAATACAGCAGAATATGGGAATACATTTTGGGTATCCTCCTTGACTCCTGAAGTTAAAAAAGAATACAAACTAATTCTAAAAAAAATAATTGGGTCTGACCTGAGCATTATAAGAAGATAACACCCGGATCAATTTGGTAAACTAGCATAATAAAATCAAATCAAAAGGAATTTTTATATCTTATAAAATCCTTTTAAAACAAAAGTTGTAAGACCACGCCGCATATAAACCTAGAGGGGTTTTTACTTTACGTTAATCAAGCCATTTTTACAGAAATTCCAATGATATTATAGTATTGTCTAGTGTTTAAATTAAATTATGGAATTATAGCAGAAATTGTTCCATTCATTAAATTACAGGATAATAGGTATACAACCAAGTCTGTAAAGGCATGCATTGGAGAATGGATACATACAATGACAATTCTAGTAAGGTACCACCTACCATTATACACCTCTAGAAAATATACCGAGAGCCTCACATAGACCCTTTTAAATCAGGACCGGCCTATTCCTTTCTAAATAGTACCAAATATTTCATTACCCTAGTGCTTTGCAACCTTTGTTGAGAGCTCTCATGCGCAACTAAATCTATAAATGTATATATCTAGAAGGGTGATGATAACAACCTAATGGGACTGGCCCATAAAACCCAGAAACATATCCTCTGTTTTAGTCTTTCCTAGTTGTTAAGGCTACAATTACACTTTTTTTATAACAATCCCACATGGAATGCTAACACTATCATTCAAGCAGCATTGCAATGCTAGAATTCACCTATTCAAGTTGTCCAGGGTATGAACACACTGAATGCGCTACTTTTACTGCATCTATTTTAGAATTACCCTCAGGATTAGTAGCAAGTATCCTTTACATTTCAAGAGCTCCATCATCAATTCCATCATCTTCAAGATGCTTCCAAATCAAACGCTTAAGTTGATGCTAAATGGTTTTCAAATAATTTGTACTTATTTGTTCCCATTCTTTTCAAACCAATATTCGACAATTTCTGTAAACTCAACTCTAGTTTTTTTTTTGTAAATAAGCAGGCAATATATAAGAGCGGGGATCATCTAATAACCGTTTAAGTGGACAGGTCTCCTTGTCATTTTCCTAGAAGAACACATGAGTTTACACACATAGTAGCATCAATAAAGATAACCGTGTTCATAAATGAGATAGAAAACTCTACTTTTAAAATTTCTTGTCCTAATTGTACTTTGTATGTATCTTATGTACTAGGTCACAGCTCTATGTCATTGGGAGCATATCCATCACAACAATCACCTTTGTGTTCCAACACATTCAGGACTGAGCAACAAAGCATGCCATTTTTTTGGTATAATGCAACAACAATTACCATATGTGCAACAATATTCCCATATGCAACAGTTTTTGGGACCTTCTAAGCCTTATCAGTTACCTTGCAATTTCGAAGAACAACAACATCGTGAGGGTATGGAGTGATTAGCATTCCCACTTCACTTGTTTGCTTTGTTTTCCATGTTGAAATAATATATGTACATAAATGTAATTGGAGATGTTTGCCTTTCTTTTTTTCTTTTAGAACTAACATGTGTGCATGTTTTACTAAACATGTTGGATTATCTTTTTATTAATGAAATATGTTTGGACATGTTATCTTAGCTTTCTTGTTAAAGTAACGTGTATGTGTGTGTATGTGTATATATATATATATATGTTCTTGAATGCATGTGTTACAATACATTGAGTACTTTATCATTTGTGTGTTATTGTTAGATACTATGTAATACTGAATATATTTTGACACTTATGAAAATGTGATGTTGATATATTAAGCTCATGATAATATTTCATAATTTACTGTTTTGGATATCGTATGTGTCTAAATTATGAAAACTTAATACTGATAAAAGACACAATTTCTCTCTTCAAAATTCAGTTCTAATTATATTTAAGACCGTATCATCTGTAGATTTTAAGATTGAAATGTCAGTCTTAATAGTTTTTATGACTGGGAATTCAAAGACTAAAATTTCAGTCTTTGACCGGTCTTTAGATACAATTTAAAGCCTAAATTACTTGATTAAAGACTGTAATTTTCACTCTTTTATCCAATGTTTTTTTGTAGTGATAGTTGTATGATACTAGTCGAGAGTAATGTAGTTTTCTTAAAACATTCATCATGTACTTGTTTGTAGAATTTCTAAAAATACGTATGAACCTCAGTAAACTTTAGGCAAGTAGAATCTGTAATAACAATAGCACTTGTCAGTTATGATTTATCAGTTAAACACCCTCAATCATGATGAAGAACAAACAACATAATGTTTCTTAACTAAGTTTTGATTATGAGAATGTTTAGTGGAGGAAGAGATAGCATCAGGTGAGTAAATCTGTCCATGAAAAGGCATATTCATGCAGTATGTGATCTATAAATTGTTTGAAAAGCCCTATAAAATTTGACATCCCTTATAAAAATCCTCCCCTTAACTGACTTTAGAATCCAATTAACAATAGTGAATAATACATGTTAACTCAATTTGAGACCATCAACACAACAACAAGAAGTTTAGGAACTATTGAATAACATATCTTTCGTAATCACTGACAATATGTGGATTCCTGTAAACTGATACAAACATCATGTACATTTGAAACAAGATTCATCTTCTCTTTTCAGCCATATTACCCAGAATCCTCACGACAAGAGGAAACCATTACAAATAATAAACTAGGCTAAGAGATTATTTATTTCAGTTGCAAGTAAGCCAATTTAATGGTAGCTATATCTCTTACATTTACCTCAACCGGCAACATTCTACATTCAATATATAATGTGGAATAGTGATGGAATTTTAAGTGAATTAATTAAAAAATAAATAAAAACATGTTAATGATTATATATTTATGAGTCTTTATTATAATTGAGCCATAATAGTAATATATATTTATGAGCCATTATTATAATTGAGTCGTTGCAAATATATAATGGTCATATATTTGTGAGTCATTATTATAATTGAGCCATCGCAAATATAGTACGGTAATATATATTCATGAGCTGTAATTATTGAACCGTTGCAAAATTTAATGGTATTAAAAAATTATTTTAAATGATAATAAATTCAAATCCATTAACATTCTCTCACTTTAGTAATGCATACAGTTTTCATTATGTCTATTGAAACGATAGATAAGCAGAAGAGAAAAAGTTAATAATGGATATTTTTTCTTTCTTCTTCATTGTCCACTGCATTTTTCTCTATTTAAGAAACTTTACAGGCAATTAAATTAGAAAGTTCTATATTCAGAACAATTTTTTGTAGTGCAAACAACAAATTGACCAACTTGTAGAGATTTTTTATCCTGAGGATGGAGCGGTTGACAGATAGCTTCGCAACTTAAGGCTAAGCCACGAATCATCTTAGAGAGCGACCTAGTTTGTGGCTTAGTCAAGAAAAAGGAAAAAAGACGCTATAGATTCAGATTAAGGTACAATAATTTTAAGATGATCATGGCTTCAATCACTGACAACTCTACTGCCTCGATGTTGATGTTTGAGGTTCCGAATATATATGCTGCATTGTTCAGATTCGAAGGCTTGCATTTCAAATGATGGCGCCAAAAGATGGAGTTCTTTCTGACTATGCAAAAGGTGGCACATGTGATAATGACCAAAACTCCACCGCTGTCTGGAGAAGCAACAAAACGATCGAAAAAAAGCTTCAAAGGAATGAATTGAACATGACTACCTCTGCAAAAGTTATGTTCTTAATAGCTTGAGGGATTGTCAACTCAGACAAGTAAGCAAAGAAGATCTGGGATGTGCTACAAAAGAAGTATGATACCGAGGAAGCTAGAGCGAAAAATAAGATGTAAGTCGCTATTTGAAGTTTCAGATGACGGATGAAAAATATGTGGACTTGCAATCGCACGATATTAGCAAGATTTCTTCTTAACACCCCAAAGTAATGTTAAGGAAGATGGATAATCTTTGTATGAGTGGTGAATGCAGATCCTTTAGGAATCGTCTTCCAATTTGGCTTTACTTATTAGTATTTCTTGAATCGGACCTTTCGACATCGTCGAAAGGTATGGACTCTGAGTTGAATGACCTTTCGAGACTGATGAGCTGATGTGAGATCTTCTTCGTCTTCCTTTCGATCAGATTGATATTCCCAGAATTAAATCTCTTGGAGGTTGATTTTGACCTTGTAGAAAGCTTGGATGTTAGTTTCTCTTAAGTTTAGGCTAGTAATCTTGTACTCTAATGGATTTGGAGTAAGCTTCGACCTTGTCATAAGCTATGTGAATGACTTCCTTCGGATTGAATTTATAAGCCAAATTTTTTAATATTTAGAGAACAGATTTCAATCTCGTCGGAAGCTCTAGTACCCAAAATTGATGGCTTTGAAAGGTAAATTGTTTGTGCCTAAAGAGTTGTCGACCTTGTCGATAACTTCCTTTCGATGGAATTAAACCTGAAATATAAAATTTAATCCAACAAAAACTCTCATGAAAGTAAAGATCTCAACAATGCATAAGACTTCCCTTTTTCCTCTAAAAAATTTTATTTCATTAAATTCCCAAATGTTCACCCAATTAGGGTTACAATGCTTTGTTAAAGAAAACACAAGTTGGAATAAGTGAAATTGGATCCCCAAAACATAACCCATTGGGTCTTATTTATAGATGCAGGGGGCCTCCCTTCTGCGCTCTTGCTTTCGACAGCGTCGGAAGGTCCTCCTTTTATATGTTATTGTGAACCTTTCATCCTAGTCGAAAGTTATGCCTCCTTTTGACGTTTTCGAAATGTGTTCCTTTGTATGATGTTTGAAACTTTCGACTTGGTCGAAAGCTGTGCCTCCTTTCGACGTTGTCGAAAGGCGTTCCTTTTCGATGTTGTCAAAAGCCATGTTCCTCTTCAATGTTGTCAAAGGCTATGTTCTCCTTCAATGTTATCGAATGCTATGCTTCCTTTTTGACGTTGTCGAATGGTGTCCTCATTCTTCTTGTCATGCTCTAGCAGCTTCTTCGTTTTCTCTTAACCTTTCGACCTTGTCGAAATCCATTCCTTCTTTCGATATTGTCAAAAAGTCTTTAATTATTCTTCCACCTTTCTGTTTTCTGAGTATTGCTTTTTCATAGTACCTTTCAACATTGTCGAAATGTGTCCTAAATGGAACTTTGACCAGTTTGAAAGGCTCACTATAGCTTTCTAAGGGGTTGCTAATACTTGCATCAACTTCTTCATCTTCTTCGAAAGGTCTTGAAGCTGTTAAACTTTAATGACTTCATCCCTTCAACTTCTTCAAAAGGTTTGTTCTGAACTCTTCTCTCTTGGTCTTTGTTTAAGAACCTTTTGACTTAGTCAACAGGTAGATTTTTTGGAATAACATTTGCCCCCACCCCCTCCCCTGTGAAGGAATGCTCTTGACTTTCCAAGTCATCTTTGTTGAAACCTAGAAATTTCACACCTCTTGGTCTTCCCATGCAAATCTGGGTCGTCCATTCAAATCTTATCTAGCGGTTGTAAATTTTGGGCGGCTTTTCTTATAAAGTATGATTCTTCTTCTTCTCTTCCTTTTACCTATAATGCAATTATCGAGCAAAAGTACAAGAATTCTCTAAAATTTCATAAACTTCGCTACCAGAAATCAAGATAATTTCCAAATCCAAACTGTAAGTTTAGATAATCTTTGTTTCTCTAGTTTTTATTCAAACTACATTCATGCTTTACTTGAGTAGTGATTTTTTTTCAAATTTCAAAATTGAAATTCAGTTTCAAGACATCTGAATCTCATTCTTTTGAGAGAAGATTGGGTTTGATTTATCGAGAAACATCCTTTTGATTCAATTTCTTAAATTGATAAAGTTCGTTTCTCGTTTTGGATTTTGAAATTGACAATGGTTATTTTGGAAAATCTCTTACTCGAGTTTGAATTACCATTTCAAAATTTATTATTTTGTGAATTATCAGGTTTGGATTTTACTTTAAATATTTTAGTTTTGATCCACTATTAGTTAATCTGGGTCATTAATTTATTAATTACCTCAATGCTTTTTGAAATAGAGTAAGATTAGTTTCAGTCTGAATCCATTATATTAGTAGATTGATTTACTTATTTGCTATGAAAATTTTGAAACCTATATTTACTGTCGAGTTTGGGATTAGTTAAACCTGATTCAATTACTTGGAACCCTCTCATGTATAAATGATAAATTTAGCGGCACAAAATAACCTTTCTACCCTTTCAAAAGAGATTGAAGCGACAACATTGGATTTTCCTTCTTAGCACCTTTTGATGGGGTCAAATGGTATTGTAACAGCCCGCCTTTTTGTACGATTTAGATCGATGATAAACCACACAGAAGGGCGGATTGTTGTTGAGGTGAGTAAGAAAAGCAGAGAAAGAAAGAAAACAAAACAGAATCGCGTAGCGGAATGACAAAATATAATACTCAAATAACGGTTCATGAAGCTGTTTTATAAAACATTTGATCATACTTATACAACACAGAATCAGAGTTACACATACCAAAGAATAATAAATAACAATGCAGCGGAACAATGTGATGTAGTGGAATAATATAGAAATAATATTAATACAATCTTCATCTTCGTCCTTCAGAAGTATGGTCTTCAAACCTTGAAATGCTCTGGCTGACCCGAGCGAATTGAAAAGAAAAAACACTCGAGTCAAAACTAAATGATCTTATGTAAGTTAAATCAACAGCAAATAGTATGGATGGAACGACGTCAGAGATGTTTACAGGATTTGACATCTCCTATCCAGTGTCTAACATGAGTGTAGTAACTTAAGAGATGCTCGGGATTCACATCTCCTAAGGATCCGTTAAACTATTTACTATGTAGTAATATACGCTATAATAATAATGTCTAAAAGTAAAATAAACTTATTTTAAAAGCATTAAGGGGTTACCCATATAGCTCTTTACACATAATAGTCCCAGTAGTCTATCTAGTATAAGCTCCTATTTTAGCCATCTTATGCCAACTAACGAGAGTCGGGTCCACGTATATACCTCAAAAGGACGTCGCCACCATCCTACATCATTTTGAAATCTCCACCGTGTACACGGTTATTAAAGTGGTTTTCGGATTTGGCAGAGAGTATGACAACTTCCGATCCCAGTCTCTTTAACAACCAAACGTTATTATTACACCGCGGTCGTTTCAAAATAATTTTATACTTCAAAACCAAAATATCTTTACCATTTCAAAAACAAATACGATATAATTTCCATTTCAAATATATCCTTTTCCAAAATCATAGCATTTTTCAAAGTTATAACACTTTCGAAACTAAGCACTTGAAATTAAAACACTTTCGAAACATAATACTTTGAAATCATAATACTTCCCACTTAACTGCTTTAAATATTAAAATAGTATATATAATAAAATTGTTTTCCTCAATTTTCACAAATAATTCCAAATCAACTTGAAATCCAAAATTCAAATCATATCAAATCTCAATTCATAAGTTTCAACTCAAACCATTATAATTTATATTGATTTCAAATACAGATTTGAACCTCAAATAAACCATTTCAATTTCCATATATTTCAAAGCTTTAAATATTCCACCATTTCAAAAGTAAATTTGATAACTTCATATATACCTTAATTTAACTTCATTATTATTCAGTTTTGAAGTATTTACTTAACAAATCCAATATCTTTTAAATAAACCCCAAATTCCAAATCACTAAATGTTCCTTCAATTAATGCTAAACTTGAAGCATTCATTTTGAATCATCTTAAACCAAATCAAGTTATAAAAATCATATCTTTTAAAATTTAAAATTTCATAAATTTCAAATCAAATTTATTTGAGTTTAATCCTTAAATAAATTCAATTTCAAAATTTTCTTCTAACCTTAGTTTATTAAATCATTATAAGCTTTATTATAATTCAAATAAATACTTATCCTTATTATATTTTAATAAAATCAACTTTATTATTAACTTATTTTATGTCAAACAAATTTATAAGTAGCTTAAATCAAGAATTTAACTACACATATAAAATAGCATTTATATAATATCAAGATCAATATTCATATAAAATCATATATTTCTTTACAAAACCATAGAATCCTTTCAAAATATATTTTTTTAGACCACGGTGTCTGTATATAATTTTCTATTCTATGGTCAAGTGTTACGGATATTTATCATTTCAATCTGCAATTCAATATTTTACAATTGTACATCATTTCAAACCGCACTCCCGAATTAATAATAATCCATAGCGAACTTACCGTTTATAGTGATATAAACTAAACATCCATTCTATCAGTATCAATAATCAACATCCATCACAATCATCAACCAAAACAATCCAAAAATATCAATATAGAAACTGATAATAAATAACAGGTATTTAACTGGCAGTTTTTATGCAATAATAAATTAAATAACAACTTAATTCAAATAAATTCAATTTAACTGAGATGATGATTAAAATATACCAAACTATCATAAATAAATTTCTAATCACATCATGAATTGAATTTAACAAACATAAGAAATTTTAGAAGTTTTGAGTGGGTCAATACACTCACCTTCTGAATTTAAATTGAATTTAAATCCAATTTAAACCCAAAAATTCAAACAGTCTTCGAATTCGTCCAAACCAGTGTTAAAATGTCCGAAATTTCCAAACGATCCTATTGGAGAAAACTGGGCATGGAACGGACCTCGTATGAGAAAGTTACATATATTAGAATATTGGAATTCAACTTATAAAATTTTAAATAGAAAAAAGGAAAAGACAGCTACCCTCCAATCCCAGAAGGCCACGTCGCACAGCTGAACCTTCTCCTCAAACTCGGATACGATCGCGACCCTTTACTGCCTTGCCGCGACCTCTCCTAGGCCTCCTACTCAACCATGACGCACCACAACGTCGATCAACGATGAAAAACTACTCAGCCGCCGCCTTAAAGTCGAACCTTAGGTGAAATTTGCAGCCAAATCCAACCATTAATCAATCGAATGAACGAAGCCGATGACCTCCACTCGTCCACCTCTACGCGACCACACCCTCAATTCAACGATCATACGAAGTCTATCAACGCATGATGAACGGCCGTGAACAATCCCTCGAATATCGAGCACCCAAATCGAAAACGGAACACGGATTTGACGTGCACTCGTCGAGAGCTTCAAATCGATATATAACTTGATATTAATTGTGGAGTTTGACTTCTGAAGTTGGAATTTTGAATTGAAACTGGATTTTGAATTTTAGGGTTTGTCTGCCATTAGAATGAGGAGGATTACGTACAGAATAATGAAGATAAGAAATAGGCTAGGGTTCACAACAAGGTATATGTAGGAAAAGCTGAAATTAGATTGGACCGGACTGATTTGGATTGAAAGTTGGATAACAAATAGTCCGATAAGCCCGTTCTGACTCCAAAACAAGAATAAGTCAACCCTTATATCAAAATAGATGTTTTTAAATATTTTAAATGCAATGGAATAGGTTTCAAGTCCAAATTCCATCGTTTGAAGAAGTTATGCTAAAATCAATTTATTTCAAATTGATTTCAATTGATTTCAATTAAATTGATTTCTAGGCGTTTCGAGCCCGTACGTCAAACTACAAGTCCGATCGTTACGAAACTTGAAATCATGGATCCGATGAAACTGGTTTCGTCGAAATCCGAGTCAGTGGCCAAAATGGCTATCTTTCAAGTTAATTAAACAATTTAATATTTAATTAATTAATCACTTCTTCAATTCAAATTTAATTAGTTACCATTTCTATCATTTCTACTTGCAATTAAACTTATAGTTCATTAACCAAAATTTCCATGTCAATCAAATAAGGATTTTTGTTGAAAAATTTATAGTTTTTACCTTCAATTTAAGTAAATTGAAATAAATTAAATTTCAAATAAATTAGTTCAATTTGTTTTCAATCTCTTTATTCAATCAATCATCATCTTATGGATAAATTTAACATTAGTATATATCCAATTACCTTAATATTTTAACAGTCGTCCACTAAATTCATATTGACGCAGTTTTTAATTACATTTAGTTGCAATGGATTTAGATCTAATCCAATAGATTAAATAAATAGGTAAACAATTAATGATTATCACCACTTGCCTAATTTAATCCCATTCATACTTTATTATCAATAACAAATATTATAGTTACTTATCTAACATTGACTATAATAAAATACGGTTTATTGCGTATTATTTCATCAATTAATTAAACTTGAACTTATTTTCAAATTTACTATTTATAATCAATTATAGCCTTACAATTGTTTCGATTTATTGGGATTGCACTAAATTAGTTATTTATTAACTTGCATTAACATTCTTACATTTCATTCCCGTTATTAATTCATTAACAAATTACAAATTTCCATTTATTCCAGATTTAATTACCAAAATCTTATTAAATTAACAAATTTTAAACATCGAAAATTTCGGGTCGTTACACTTTCCCCCACTCAAAACTTTTCATCCCCGGAAAGGAAAAAGGAGGGAAAGGCGGAATTAAGTAATCAATATATCTTATTCAAAAATATTAAATTTGTAACCAGATAAATTCACAAGATTTAATAATAATTTAAATAAAATATATCAATTTATAACCATTAAATTCTTTTATATTCAAGTAACAAAATTTTTGGAAAATATTTCATAAAAATTTCGAAGTCCAAAATTCATGAAAAGTTTCGGTAGAGTCTCCATTGTATGGAGAGGCTCAGGAGAAAATATAATATCAAATATAACAATATATAACATATGATTTCCATAATAATATATCCCAATATGGGAAAAACAATATAATATCGCTAGATAACCGTAATCAGGACGTACCTATTTGTCGGGCAAACGTTTAATTATGAAACCAAAAGCAGTAGCAATTACTTCCATAACCTGTACTTCAGTTATATAATCTGAAAAGAGTTAACAATTATATAGAATGAAATATTAATTTTGTTTCATCTACTAACAAACAAATCAATATCAAACAACGACAATCACTTGCAACCACAGCATACAATCATCATATAAAATCAATACAATGAATTATCCATCCAAAGCAAACAAAACAAATGGATTGTTCGGTTTTAGAACCTTTAACCTCCTAGAATGACAAATAAACTACTAAGTGCACCATTACTCAGTAGTCTTAGATAAAGCTCAATAGATTATTCATACATTCAAACAATTCATAATCCAAACAAATAACAAATTCCAACCATTATTTCAAGTTTATTCTTAAAATTCTTTTCACACGTTTTACCATTTATTTTTTCTTTCATACATACAAGTGTTATTTCTTTAATTACATTTATTACACACAATTTAATTCCCATTCGTTTATTCAATACTTAGTTCCATTTATATACATTTACTACCTATAAAATTCATTTCTTTCCTTTATTTAATGAAAATTTCTTTTCATTATTTTACATTCATAACTTACAATAAGTTATTCATGTTCATTTGTTTTTAAAAATCACTAAATCCATTATCCACGTATTACAGACATTTTCTTATAGTTTAGTTCACATTGTTAATTATATATGCTTGATTTCCAATAGATATAAATATTCATTAGTGCATAAGTTCATATTTAAGTTTTACCTTTAAATTTTCATTTATCCTTTATTATATCTATTTTCTAAATCATTTCAACAATTTCTGAATTATGTAATTTATTACAGTATCCATTTTTCACATTTCAAATATAAATGGCTTCCATTATTATTTTAAGTTTATAATTATCTATTTACAGTATTCACCTTTCTACTTATTAATTATAAATAACTTCAACCATTTTCTTAAGTTCATAATCATTTATTCATAATACTCACTTTTTATTACGTTTAATTAGTAATATTCCAATTAGAACTTAAATTTATAACAAATATAACCTCAAATTCTTATTTATAAATGTAATTTATTGAACACTTCCATTACCTAAGTTTTACTTGTAGAATTTTCCTTTGCATTTTCTTATACATTTCACTTTTAATATTTTGGTAAGTTATATATATGTTAAAGAATGCAATGGAAAACTACACAAGTTTAACTTATTTCATTTTAGTAAATTAAATGTTCAATAATTAACATTTCTTATTTTTCATATCTTTTTATTTTACAGATTACAATTTCAAATTTCGTATCTTTTTAGTTATAACTTAGCATATAATTTCTTATTTTCATTTAGAAGTTCCAAATTTTTGAATAGTTAAATTCTGTTTCATTTTCAATAATTAAAACCTCTAATTTGCAGAAGTTTAAGAAATAAATGTTGGATTCCGTTTCAAATCATTTAAAATAATATAAAGATGTATATACTTACAATTTATGTATCCAATTATATTTAAAACAATTTAAAATTTATATTTGTTTTCAAAATGAATCTACAGTAAAACTACCACAGTGGCCTTCTCACTTTGAAACTCGAAAGTGAATGTCGATGATGCGTGCACACATCATCGAAATTATTTTCCAGCGATAAAGAGGGGAGTACAAAACCCATTTCTTTCCAAAATTTCTTTAAAACATTACTTTCAAATTATATTGAATTATTTATATCATAAAATACTTCTCATAATATTATTATTATATTCCAAAATCATTCAAAAGAAATTTTCAAAACCCCACAACTTAAGTTCTAAATTTCCAGTTTTCATTTATTTTAATTTTGATCTCATTTCCAACCAATATTTCTAAATTTTACTACCTAACAACCAACATATTACAACAAAATATATCCCCTATAAAATATTATTATGTTGTACATAAAATATACAATAGGCAAAATTATTTCATTCACCTATATTCAAAACAATATTGTATCGGTCTGTCCTATTAAGTGGTTAGAAATCCCTATTGATGTCATAGCGTCCTATGCACCAACTAGAATTTATAAATACAAAACGGAACAAATTAACATAATATGAAAACCTTTTATAACACTAACAAATACGCTCTCTCATATATATACTCTCAGCGACTCATCATAGGTATTACTACCTTATTAATAAAGAGTCAGAGCCCACAAAGATAAGGTTTTCGCTAAACCAAAGCTCTGATACCAAATGTAATAGCCCGCCTTTTTGAACAATTTAAATCGAAGATAAACCTCACAGAAAGGTGGATTGTTATTGGGATGAATAAGAAAAACAGAGAAAGAAAGAAAACAAATAGAATCTCACAGCGGAATGACAAAATATAATTGTCAAATAACAGTTCACAAAGCTGTTTTACAAAACATTCGATTATACTTATACAACACGTAATCAAATTTACACATACCAAAGAATAATAAATAACAATGCAGCGGAACAATGTGATGCAGTGGAACAATATAGTAAATAATAGTAATACAATCTTCGTCTTCGTCCTCCAGAAGTAAGGTCTTTAAACCCTGAAATGCTCAGGCTGACCCGAGCGAATTGAAAAGACAAAACACTCGAGTCAAAACTAAAAGATCTTATGTAAGTCAAATTAACGATAAATAGTATAAGTGGAATGGTGTCAGAGATGTTTACGCGATTTGACATCTCCTATCCAGTGTCTAACGTGAGTGCAGTAACTTAAGAGATGCTTGGGATTCACATCTCCTAAGGATCCGTTAAACTATTTACTATGTAGTAATATATGCTATTATAATAATGTCTAAAAGTAAAATAAAATTACTTTAAAAGTGTTAAGGGGTTACCCATATAGCCCTTTACACATAATAGTTCCAGTAGTCTATCCAGTATCAGCGCATCTCTAGATTGGAAGACTACCCTAAATACTCCACATGCTACGGGAGAAAACCAAAATCGTACAAGGCGCACTGGGGTACGTGACACGGGACAACAAGGCAATGCCAGGATATATATACCAGTTATGCATCTGGGCTAGTGGTAACGCGTAGCACGCAGCTACCGCCCACCTCGAGCCACACCCCCAAATAAAAAAATCAGAAGTGGTCACCGAAACTATCCGAAGACACAGTATAATATCGAAGGAGTGTGTCTGATCAGAGGGGCTACCTCATTGGCCCGAGAATCGCTCATGTTTTAGCCACCTTATGCCAACTCACGAGAGTCGAGTCCATGTATATACCTCAATAGGACGTCGCCACCATCCTACTTCATTTTGAAATCTCCACCGCATACACGGTTGTTAAAGTGGTTTCTGGAGTTGGCAAAGAGTATGACAACTTTCGATCCCGATATCTTTAACAACCAAACGTTATTATTACACCACGGTCATTTCAAAATAATTTTATACTTCAAAACCAAAATATCATTACCATTTCAAAAACAAATAGGATATAATTTCCATTTCAAATATATCCTTTTCCAAAATCATAGCATTTTTCAAAGTTATAACACTTTTGAAACTAAACACTTGAAATTAAAACACTTTCGAAACGTAATACTTTGAAATCATAATACTTCCCACTTAACCGCTTTGAATATTTAAATAGTATATATAATAAAATTGTTTTCCTCAATTTTCACAAATTAATTGCAAATCAACTTGAACTCCAAAATTCAAATCATATCAAATCTCAATTCATAAGTTTCAACTCAATCCATTATGATTTCAAATACAGATTTGAATCTCAAATAAACCATTTCAATTTCCATATATTTCAAAGCTTTATATATTCCACTATTTCAAAACTAAATTTGATAACTTCATATATACCTTAGTTTAACTTCATTATTATTTAGTTTTGAAGTATTTACTTAACAAAATCCAATGTATTTTAAATAAACTCCAAATTCCAATTCACTAAATGTTCCTTCAATTAATTTTAAACTTGAAATATTCATTTTAAATCATCTTAAACCAAATCAAGTTATAAAAAATCATATCTTTTCAATTTTCAAATTTAATAAATTTCAAATCAAACTTATTTGAGTTTAATCCTTAAGTAAATTCAATTTCAAATTTATCTTCTAACCTTAGTTTATTAAATCATTATAAACTCTATCATAATTTAAATAAATACTTATCCATATTATATTTTAATAAAATCAACTTTATTATTAACTTATTTTATATCAAACAAATTTATACGTAGCTAGAATCAAGAATTTAACTATACATATAAAATAGCATTTATACAATATCAAAGATCAATATTTATATAAAATCATATATTTCTTTACATAACCATAGAATCCTTCCAAAATATATTTTTAGACCACAGTGTCTGTATATAATTTTCTATCCTATGGTCAAGTGATACAGATATTTATTATTTCAATCCGCAATTCAATTGTAACAACCCAGAATTTTCATTTATTAAAATTTGAATATTTAATTAATTTTAAATATTAATAAGTGAAATTTATAAGTCGAATAAATTTTATTTCGAATAATTGGATTTAATTGAATAATTAAATCGATAATTTAATATGTTAAATTATGGAAATAAGTGAAAATTGGGTAAAATATGATTGAAAATGATTTGTAAAATTTTATTTTATCACATTGAAGTTAGAATGATATTTTAGAACTTTTAAAATTGAATTAAGAGTTAATTTGTGAAAATTGAATATTTTAATATTTAATCGACTAGTGAAAATAACCAATTTTCGAACAGTCTCAGAATTGGACGAACCCAGTTCCATTGGATCCATAATAGTTTGTTATTATTGGATTTCAATTTTCATAGCAATCGGAGTTATCGTTTAATCGTGGCAGCTCGAAACGCATCGAAATTATTTCAATATTAATTTGGCGAGTTAAAATAGCCATTTTTCAAAAAGTCTCAGATTTCGACGAAACCAATTTCATCGGATCCGTAATGTGATATTATTGTATGTTTTCAAATTTCGTGTCAATCGGATTTACCGTTTGTCCGGTGCAAGCTAAAACGCCTAGAAAATCGTTTAATCAGTTTAATTTAAATCGAACGTTTATTGCCATAACTCGCACAGATGACCGAATTAGCTCCCGAAACATGTTCCATTGCGTCGAAAACACGGGGTAAACCTTAGAAACGCCAACCGGCATGCTTCGTTTGGAGTTCGGAAAATCCGGGATGAACAGTGTCGCGTGAATTTTCTATAAATAGCCCTCCTCTTCATAATTTGCAAAAAAATATCAAACCCTAACCCTAAACTGAAGCAGCCGCCACCTTGAAAATGGAAGGCCAGAAATTCATCCCTTTCTCTCCTCAATCACTCTCAATCTACAAGGAATTACGCGAAGTGTTCAACACGAAAGTCGAAGAGCATGAAGAGAGCTTCGAATCTATACGGAGATGATCGAAAACGGCGTGACGTGGAGGGAGATACAAGGGGCCGACGGCCTGATGTTGCGCACGCTCAACGAGGTGCTACAGGTGGCCGAGCTTCACTATGCTAGGGGCGGTGGTGCTCTTCGAGGCGAGCTTCAAGGTGACGCTATCTGATCGTGTTCAAATTGCTTGTGGAAGGTGCATAATTAAACCCTCAGTCATGAGATATGGGTTTCATGTTACGTGTTGTTTACTGGAGAAAAACGTGAGAGGGGAAGAAGCTAGGGACGGGCCTGATGTGCTTGGACTTGGGATGGAGGGCCGAGATTAAAGCAAGGTTGAAAAATATAAAGTTTTGTTGTAAAATTATGAGTAAAAATTTGTGTAAACTTGTAAAATTCATAACTTTTTCATACGAGGTCGAAAACGCGCGAAACAGGAAGCGTTGGAATCGTATGGATGAGCACTATGCTATGGAATTGGATTGGAGTCGTTTGGAGTTAGTGAGAATTTCGGGTAAAATTAAACGTCCGTTTAATTTTATTCGAAATAAATCGCTAAAACGAAATTGAAATCAAGGTGAGAACTTCTCACTCAATCGAATCGGTTTCTATTTTATTTTAAATAGTTATATTTAAAATATTTGAATGCATGTTTGAATGATGATTGTTATCTATTGATTGTTAAAATATACATTATGCGCCGTTAGTAAGCGGATGTTATTTATTAAAAACATATACCGCGAATATTTCATAAATAGTGAAATTGGTATTATATATAATAGCGATATATATATATATATTGGCATGTGTATATATTGCAGTTATTGATTTCCCGCATTGTATAGCGGATGAGACCCTATTCCGCCGTCTATTAAGCGGATAATATTTTAAATCCCAAATACCGCGATAATTTCGTACTAGAACGGAATTGGTATTGTGCTAACATCTTTGGATGCAGGAAAACAAGTTGGAGGGATCCAACTGGATTCCTCAACAGTATTTATTTGATTTCAGATATTTTGATATTTGATGGATTATCATATTGATATATGATGTCGTTGTTGTCGTGATTGACTATTTGGTATGTAGCATCATTGGGCCAAATTTTGGAATTTTAAAATGATTTTTAAAGTGATTTTTGAAAGTATACGTTTATAAAATATTTTTGGAATTGATTCATTTTAAATAAATAAATGTTATACTTTTAAAAGTTATAAAAATTATGATTTTTGAGAAATATAGTTAAATGTTGATTTTTGAAAATATGTGGCTAATGATTTTATAAAATAGTTTAATCGGGATTTTTGAAATTATTATAAAAAGTTGAAAATATAGGATTTATAAAATTTAATTATTTTATAAAACAAAATGATGAAATTATAAAGGAGTTTAAAGATGTTTTAAAATAATAGTATAAATTGATTTATATAAAAGATTTACAAATTGATAATTTATAAATTAAAATATTTGAATTATAAAACGAGTTTTTATTAGTGTTAGAATGAATTGTGAATGAATTTCATAAATGAATGAAATTTATAGAATTATAAACGGTGAAGTTATAAATGGAATTTTATAAGCAGTAGGTTTATAAAATATGTAAAGTTATTTGAAGAATAAATATGGGTAAATAAATTAATCTTATAAGTTATAAGATTTATAATTTGGGAAGTTTAAAGGAACGATCTTGTAAACAAATAAATTATAAGTGTTTAACTTATAATGTGAACTTTTGGTTTATAATTGAGTTATAAATCGAATAGGTTAATAAAGGAGATTTATAAAGGAAGTAGTTATAAAATAAATAGAAATGGAATTTATAAACATTGTTTTATAAATTCGCAACGACTTATTTTGATAAGTAAATTGTTGTAATTTATTTATGGAGTTGTATTCACATTTTAGATAGTGAATAATCCTTTAAAATAAAATGAATAGAAAGGATGAAATTGGTTAACAAGTATATTCACGTTTTTGAATAGTGAATAATATGTTAAAGAAAATGTTTGGATGTGATGTTTTAAACTGAATTAAAACGATCTAACGATGTTTTAAAATATGTTGACATTCGAAACCATAGATTTCAACATTCATTGTTGAAATAGACGTTTTCAAGAAATAGAGGGAAATGGTGGACTATAACACTGTTGATATAGTAAATGATTTCCGAAAGGAAATGTTTTGCTTAGTATTGCGATTTATATATCTATCTTAAATTCGAATCCCTATACTAGTGATTTTGGGATGTTGTAACGATGTTTTACGTAACATTCGTTTTGACCCAAATAAATATGTTTAAGAGAATGATTTCCTTAAAGAATGAAATATATACTTAATCTCGATTTAAGTATGTTGAATATTTTCCAAGTGTTGAAAATAAATGGATTTGTGAATTACTTATGAATAAATAAGTATGGAAATGTTTTTCCAATGTGAAATGGAACGTTTTGAGAATTTATATTTTTGAAGATAAATTGAAATGAATAATTGAAATCATATATTCATAGATATTTTGGAATATAAATTCACTATGGAATTTATAAAAGAAAGGGAAATTTGTTTAAAAATAAAAATTGATTTATTTTTGACATATTGAAATTATATATCTTGTAAAGACATTTTTGGGAAATAAATAATTTGGTAAATTATTTGGAATCTGGTGATGTTGTGCATATCCATTAATAGTTCAATAACCGACTATCAACATTTACCTTCGAATAGGTATTTGTTGTGATTGTTTGAATTTGAATGCCACACTTATTTTTAAATTATTGCGCTCGTTATTCGGATTACCCATTCCGAATAGTGATACGACGTAATGGATATCATTCAAGATCGGTGTTGAAGACCGGGTATTTGCGAGAGTGATAGGATGACCTATCGATTGACTCTGCACCGAGTTGCTCCGGTATAGAGTTCTCCATATGTGATGGGGAATCCGATCAGGATTGTGGATATCCGGATTGCAAGGACTTCTTTGTAAGTCTTCGGTTCTGTTCGAGCCCGGAACAGACTTGTATGGATAGTATGTCTGACGTTACAAATTGAGATATAAAGCTGATTTCTTTCAAATATATTTCTGTTGGTGGCGGAGAATTTATTCTCTTAGCTTAACACCCTTCTGTGAGACGTACGAGCTCAGAGGTTATGTAGTTGAAGGTTATCAGCGATATATTCCCAATTTGGTAATGTGACATGCTGAGTGTTGCTGTGAAATGATCATTGTGTTGATTATTTGTGATAGGATCATTTGTTTGATCGTTTATCTTTGTGATCATTTCTATGATCATTTGTTGACCCAAAGCATGGCTTTTGTATAAAGCATGGCTTTGTGGACGTGACTTCGTCGAACCTCACACCCCGGAATGGTCAAAACAGGAAAGATGCAGCAAGGTTATGAGGGGTAGCTCCCTTTAGGGTATGTGCATTTCCTTCTGGAAAAGGGTGGTATCATGGTATGGAGCCCAGATACTTACTCATGTTGAAACACTTTATTTATGATTGTGTGATGTTGATTACGAGCGCTCGGTTAAAGGTCCCAAAGGACCGGGGGATGGCATACTCGTGTCAGTAGTTACCCAGTTAGGGGTAACCCGACCTTGTGTTGGCAGAGATCCAGTTTGGTTCTCGGGGACTTCCTTCCAGAGGCGTTCTCATGTGGCAATGGGAAGTTCCTTGGCCTGACCATTTGTTGGAAATCCAAAGAAACAATACGATCTTGTACGGTTTTAGTTGTAGAACCTGCTTCCTTAGGAGGTAGCTATAGTAGGCATAATATAATGGTACCTATGCTGGCTAAGATTTATATTCTACTTTCGAAATCGCTTTATACACTATGCACTAGTAATAATATCAAATGTTTCTTTTTAATGCGTATCAAGCATCTTTGACTACCATAAGGAGAAATCTCCTCCGATTCTGCGTTTGCATTGTGTGTGTGTGCGGGAGGCCTTATGGTAGTCTCATTTTTAAAAGCATTGCGAATTGACTTTAAAAATATTCCTCTATTTTGATTTTAAAGATAAATAAACTGTTTTGAGTTCTCACACCAGTCACATGACTGACTCGGAGTTTATTGTTTTCCTTCCTAAACTCTGGGTGCCCACCAATTTCCACACGAGCAGTCAAGAGTTAAGATTTATCAGGATATTCTGAAGTTGCTGGAGGCAAGCTGGATGGCATGGCGTATTATTAGTATATAGTATTTCTTTTCCGCTGTTTGATGTTGTTTGTTGTTGTACACTCTGATGTAATGAAATGTAATGTGATGTAATGTAATAACTGATATAGTTCTTTGTTTAAAGATTATTCATTTATTTATTATATGTTGTTCCGCTGCGATTGTGAGATTCTGTTGTTGTTCTGTTGTTTTCTTTTTGTTTCGTTCTATTTTCTTTTCTCTCTATTTTCTATCTTTTTCTCTCTTCTTCTGTCTTTTTTTCTTCTTCTTTCTTTTTCCTAAACATTGAGAATTCGTATTTCTGTTCATCTTGAGTTAATCTATGGAGATTAGTGTATATTCAAGGGGTACGGATTTGCGGGTCCTCACAGGTGGTATCAGAGCATATGGTTAAGCGACAACCATGGTTCTGTTGGGTATTACTCATTAGAGATAGAGTCAGTAGTACTCTAGAATGAGTTTGAGTGTAATAATAGCTATGAGAGCGTATTTGTTAGTGAATATAAAATTGTTTTATATTGTGATGATTGGTTTATTGAGTGGCATATGAACCTTCGTCAGCACGGTCTGTACAACTATGCCGAAGGGGTTTATAAACATTTGAATAGAACAATTCGACATAGTATTGTTTTAAATTGGGTAAATGAAATAATTTTACCTTGATTATATTTTTATATATAAAGGAATAATTTTTCAGAATTATTAAAGTGTATATAAGTTGATTGTTAAGTTGTTTGAATAATCTAAATAAAAGAATAATTGTATAAGAAAAAGAATTATAAGAATTGAATTATAATTAAAGTGATTTACAATTGTGAAATAAACTTATATATATAAGAAGTGAAACTATATGAATATATTTATGAATATGAGTTGTAAATAAAAATGAATTTAAAGTTAAATGGAAATTTACTTAGAATTGGAATCTGAATTGATTTATAAGTGGGAATTTAAGTTATGTAAAACCAAGTGATGTTTATAAAATGAAGTATAACTTAAGAGATGTTGAATGAAGTTGATATTGGTATCAAAGTAAATTAATAAAGTTAGGTGTGATAGATATGAACTTAAGTTATGTAAATGAAATTCAACTTTAGTAATTGAATTGAATTAATGGATTGAATGTTAATCAATTGAATGTGAATAATTGGTATGGAATAATGGATATAAGTGTTAATTCATTAAAATATAATGTTATTGGAAGTTGAATAATTGAATGAAAATCAATTTAATTAAACCAATAGAAAGTAAAGGTGTTAAACCAAAATAAATGAATATAGGCAAAGGAATTTGGTTGAAATTAATATACATTGGTTGTTATATGATTGTTAGTTGATTGTATATAATTCATTAAGTGTTAATGAAATTGAATTAATGAAATTGGAAGCTAAAGTAATTGAAATTCAATTGGAAGTTAAGTGAATCTTAAATAGAATTGAATTTAATTTAGAAGTGAACCAACTTAAATATGAATTAGTTGAATGCTAGTCGGTTGATGTTTGCATTTGTTGTTTTGTTGCATTTGCTATATTGGCACATGTAGTTGTTATGTTGCTATATGTTGTATATTGATACTATTTTCATATATGCATGTTCTCATGTTGTTTGTTGAGTGTTTAGTAGGTGCGGATCGCGTTTGCTTCGCATTTGGAGCTCGCTTTCGCGCTATATTAGCCGTATATGCTCGCTAATAAAATATAAGGTACATATCACGGATTACATATCGTACTTTTACACTTTTTCCCTGCGGGATGCCTCATTACTTGATGAGATGTATATTTGTGATATATATACTGTCATTTTTTTCGGATCGAGCCGCGCAAAGGAGACTATGGCGAATTTTTCCGAAAATTTAAGGCGTTAGAAAAATTTGGGAATTTTTGGGAAAATTTTGAAAACTTTGATTTTGGAGTTGAAAATTAAACAATAGTAGTTGTTTTTGAAAAGATAACTAAGTATGATTTGAAAACTTAGTAAACTATTGTAAGAAATTTAACTATGGATTTATGGAAAGTTAATAGATTATGTAACTTTTCTTACTTGTTAATTTCGAGGACGAAATTCTTTTAAGGGGGGATGTATGTAACAACCCAGAATTTTAATTTATTAAAATTTGAATATTTAATTAATTTTAAATATTAATAAGTGAAATTTATAAGTCGAAATTGGATTTAATTGAATAATTAAATCGATAATTTAATGTGTTAAATTATGGAAATAAGTGAAAATTGGGTAAAATATGATTGAAAACGATTTGTAAAATTTTATTTTATCATATTGAAGTTAGAATGATATTTTAGAACTTTTAAAATTGAATTAAGAGTTAATTTGTGAAAATTGAATATTTTAATATTTAATCGACTAGCGAAAATAACCAATTTTCGAACAGTCTCAGAATTGGACGAAACCAGTTCTATTGGATCCGTAATAGTTTGTTATTATCGGATTTCAATTTTCATAGCAATCGGAGTTATCGTTTGATCGTGGCAGCTCGAAACGCATCGAAATTGTTTTAATATTAATTTGGCGAGTTAAAATAACCATTTTTCAAAAAGTCTCGGATTTCGACGAAACCAGTTTCATCGGATCCGTAATGTGATATTATTGTATGGTTTCAAATTTCGTGTCAATCGGATTTACCGTTTGTCCGGTGCAAGCTAAAACGCCTAGAAAATCGTTTAATCGATTTAATTTAAATCGAACGTTTATTGCCATAACTCGCACAGATGACTGAATTAGCTCTCGAAACACGTTCCATTGCGTCCGAAACATGGGGTAAACCTTAAAAACGCCAACCGTCATGCTTCGTTTGCAGTTCGGAAAATCCGGGATGGACAGTGTCGCGCGAATTTTCTATAAATAGCCCCCCTCTTCATAATTTGCAAAAAAATATCAAACCCTAACCCTAACTGAAGCAGCCGCCACCTTCAAAATGGAAGGCCAGAAATGCATCCCTTTCTCTCCTCAATCACTCTCAATCTACAAGGAATTACACGTAGTGTTCGACACGAAAGTCGAAGAGCATGAAGAGAGCTTCGAATCTATACGGAGATGATCGAAAACGGCGCGACGTGGAGGGAGATACAAGGGGCCGACGGCCTGATGTTGCGCACGCTCAACGAGGTGCTATAGGTGGCCGAGCTTCACTATGCTAGGGGCGGTGGTGCTCTTCGAGGCGAGCTTCAAGGTGACGCTATCTGATCGTGTTCAAATTGCTTGTGGAAGGAGCATAATTAAACCCTAAGTCATGAGATATGGGTTTCATGTTACGTGTTGTTTACTGGAGAAAAACGTGAGATGGGAAGAAGCTAGGGACGGGCCTGATGTGCTTGGACATGGGATGGAGGGCCGAGATTAAAGCAAGGTTGAAAAATATAAAGTTTTGTTGTAAAATTATGAGTAAAAATTTGTGTAAACTTGTAAAATTCATAACTTTTTCATACGAGGTCGAAAACGCGCGATAGAGGAAGTGTTGGAATCGTATGGATGAGCACTATGCTATGGAATTGGATTGGAGTCGTTTGGAGTTAGTGAGAATTTTGGGTAAAATTAAACGTCCGTTTAATTTTATTCGAAATAAATCGCTAAAACGAAATTGAAATCAAGGTGAGAACTTCTCACTCAATCGAATCGGTTTCGATTTTATTTTAAATAGTTATATTTAAAATATTTGAATGCATATTTGAATGATGATTGTTATCTATTGATTGTTAAAATAGACATTATGCGCCGTTAGTAAGCGGATGTTATTTATTAAAAACATATACCGCGAATATTTCATAAACAGTGAAATTGGTATTATATATAATAGCAATATATATATATTGGCATATGTATATGTTGCAGTTATTGATTTCTCGCATTGTATAGCGGATGAGACCCTATTGCGCCGTCTATTAAGCGGATAATATTTTAAATCCCATATACCGCGATAATTTCGTACTGGAACGGAACTGGTATTGTGCTAACATCTTTGGATGCAGGAAAACAGGTTGGAGGGATCCAACTGGATTCCTCAACAGTATTTATTTGATTTCAGATATTTTGATATTTGATGGATTATCATATTGATATATGATGTCGTTGTTGTCGTGATTGACTATTTGGTATGTAGCATCATTGGGCCAAATTTTGGAATTTTAAAATGATTTTTAAAGTGATTTTAGAAAGTATACGTTTATAAAATATTTTTCGAATTGATTCATTTTAAATAAATAAATGTTATACTTTTAAAAGTTATAAAAATTATGATTTTTGAGAAATATAGTTAAAGGTTGATTTTTGAAAATATGAGGCTAATGATTTTATAAAATAGTTTAATCGGGATTTTTGAAATTATTATAAAAAGTTGAAAATATAGGATTTATAAAATTTAATTATTTTATAAAACAAAATGATGAAATTATAAAGGAGTTTAAAGATGTTTTAAAATAATAGTATAAATTGATTTATATAAAAGATTTATAAATTGATAATTTATAAATTAAAATATTTGAATTATAAAACGAGTTTTTATAAGTGTTAGAATGAATTGTGAATGAATTTCATAAATGAATGAAATTTATAGAATTATAAACGGTGAAGTTATAAATGGAATTTTATAAGCAGTAGGTTTATAAAATTTGTAAAGTTATTTGAAGAATAAATATGGGTAAATAAATGAATCTTATAAGTTATAAGATTTATAATTTGGGAAGTTTAAAGGAACGATCTTGTAAACAAATAAATTATAAGTGTTTAACTTATAATGTGAACTTTTGGTTTAGAATTGAGTTATAAATCGAATAGGTTAATAAAGGAGATTTATAAAGGAAGTAACTATAAAATAAATAGAAATGGAATTTATAAACATTGTTTTATAAATTCGCAACGACTTATTTTGATAAGTAAATTGTTGTAATTTATTTATGGAGTTATATTCACATTTTAGATAGTGAATAATACTTTAAAATAAAATGAATAGAAAGGATGAAATTGGTTAACAAGTTTATTCACGTTTTTGAATAGTGAATAATATGTTAAAGAAAATGTTTGGATGTGATGTTTTAAATTGAATTAAAACGATCTAACGTTGTTTTAAAATATGTTGACATTCGAAACCATAGATTTCAACATTCATTGTTGAAATAGACGTTTTCGAGAAATAGAAGGAAATGGTGGACTATAACACTGTTGTTATAGTAAATGATTTCCGAAAGGAAATGTTTTGCTTAGTATTGGGATTTATATATCTATCTTAAATTCGAATCCCTATACTAGTGATTTTGGGACGTTGTAACGATGTTTTACGTAACATTCGTTCTGACCCAAATAAATATGTTTAAGAGAATGATTTCCTTAAAGAATGAAATATATACTTAATCTCGATTTAAGTATGTTGAATATTTTCCAAGTGTTGAAAATAAATGGATTTCTGAATTACTTATGAATAAATAAGTATGGAAATGTTTTTCCAATGTGAAATGGAACGTTTTGAGAATTTATATTTTTGAAGATAAATTGAAATGAATAATTGAAATCATATATTCATAGATATTTTGGAATATAAATTCACTATGGAATTTATAAAAGAAAGGGAAATTTGTTTAAAAATAAAAATTGATTTATTTTTGACATATTGAAATTATATATCTTGTAAAGATATTTTTGGGAAATAAATAATTTGGAAAATTATTTGGAATCTGGTGATGTTGTGCATATCCATTAATAGTTCAATAACCGACTATCAACATTTACCTTTGAATAGGTATTTGTTGTGATTGTTTGAATTTGAATGCCACACTTATTTTTAAATTATTGCGCTCGTTATTCGGATTACCCATTCCGAATAGTGATACGACGTAATGGATAGCATTGAAGATCGGTGTTGAAGACCGGGTATTTGCAAGAGCGATAGGATGACCTGTCGATTGACTCTGCACCGAGTTGCTCCGGTATAGAGTTCTCCATATGTGATGGGGAATCCGATCAGGATTGTGGATATCCGGATTGCAAGGACTTCTTTGTAAGTGCCTTCGGTTCTGTTCGAGCCCGGAACAGACTTGTATGGATAGTATGTCTGACGTTACAAATTGAGATATAAAGCTGATTTCTTTCAAATATATTTCTGTTGGTGGCGGAGAATTTATTCTCTTAGCTTAACACCCTTCTGTGAGACGTACGAGCTCAGGGGTTATGTAGTTGAAGGTTATCAGCGATATATTCCCAATTTGGTAATGTGACATGCTGAGTGTTGCTGTGAAATGGTCATTGTGTTGATTATTTGTGATAGGATCATTTGTTTGATCGTTTATCTTTGTGATCATTTCTATGATCATTTGTTGACCCAAAGCATGGCTTTTGTATAAAGCATGGCTTTGTGGACGTGACTTCGTCGAACCTCACACCCCGGAATGGTCAAAACAGGAAAGATGCAGCAAGGTTATGAGGGGTAGCTCCCTTTAGGGTATGTGCATTTCCTTCTGGAAAAGGGTGGTATCATGGTATGGAGCCCAGATACTTACTCATGTTGAATCACTTTATTTATGATTGTGTGATGTTGATTACGAGCGCTCGGTTAAAGGTCCCAAAGGACCGGGGGATGGCATACTCGTGTCAGTAGTAACCCAGTTAGGGGTAACCCGGCCTTATGTTGGCAGAGATCCGGTTTGGTTCTCGGGGACGTCCTTCCAGAGGCGTTCTCATGTGGCAATGGGAAGTTCCTTGGCCTGACCATTTGTTGGAAATCCAAAGAAACAATACGATCTTGTACGGTTTTAGTTGTAGAACCTGCTTCCTCAGGAGGTAGCTATAGTAGGCATAATATAATGGTACCTATGCTGGCTAAGGTTTATATTCTACTTTCGAAATCGCTTTATACACTATGCACTAGTAGTAATATCAAATGTTTCTTTTTAATGCGTATCAAGCATCTTTGACTATCGTAAGGAGAAATCTCCTCCGATTCGTCGTTTGCATTGTGTGTGTGTGCGGGAGGCCTTACGGTAGTCTCATTTTTAAAAGCATTGCGAATTGACTTTAAAAATATTCCTCTATTTTGATTTTAAAGATAAATAACTGTTTTGAGTTCTCACACCAGTCACATGACTGACTCGGAGTTTATTGTTTTCCTTCCTAAACTATGGGTGCCCACCAATTTCCACACGGGGCAGTCAAGAGTTAAGGTTTATCAGGATATTCTGGAGTTGCTGGAGGCAAGCTAGATGGCATGGCGTATTATTAGTATATAGTATTTCTTTTCTGCTGTTTGATGTTGTTTTTTGTTGTACACTCTGATGTAATGAAATGTAATGTGATGTAATGTAATAACTGATATAGTTCTTTGTTTAAAGATTATTCATTTATTTATTATATGTTGTTCCGCTGCGATTGTGAGATTCTGTTGTTGTTCTGTTGTTTTCTTTTTGTTTCGTTCTATTTTCTTTTCTCTCTATTTTCTATCTTTTTCTCTCTTCTTCTGTCATTTTTTCTTCTTCTTTCTTTTTCTTAAACATTGAAAATTCGTATTTTTGTTCATCTTGAGTTAATCTATGGAGATTAGTGTATATTCAAGGGGTACGGATTTGCGGGTCCTCACATTAATATTTTACGGTTGTTTATCATTTCAAACCGTAATCCCGAATTAATAATAATCCATAGCAAACTTGCAGTTTATAGTGATATAAACTAAACATCCATTCTACCAATATCAACAATCAACATCCATCATAATCATCATCCAAAACAATCCATAAATATCAATATAGAAACTGATAATAAATAATAGGTATTTAACTGGCTGTTTATATGCAATAATAAATTAAATAACAATTTAATTCAAATAAATTCAATTTAACTAAGATGATGATTAAAATATACCAAACAGTCATAAATAAATTCCTAATCATATCATGAAATAAATTTAACAAACATAATGAATTTTAGAAGTTGTGAGTGGGTCAAAACACTCACCTTTTAAACTTAAATTGAATTAAATCCAATTTAAATCCAAAAATTCAAACAGTCTCTGAATTCGTCCAAACCAGCGTTAAAATGGCTGGAATCTCAATACGATCCTAGTGGAGAATATCGCACGTGGAACGGACCTCGTATGAGAAAATTACGTATATTACAATATTGGAATTCAACTTATAAAATTTTAAATAGAAAAAAAAGAAAAAACAACTACCCACCAATCCCAGAAGGCCATGTTACGCAGCTAAACCTTCTCCCCAAACTCTAACCGCTCGTTCCAGTTTCGAGCAGAGCCGCCATAAACACGATGATCATCATGATGCCAAGACCATCAGATATGATTGTGGCCCCTTACTACCTTGTCGTGACCTCGCCTAGGCCTCCAACCCAACCACGACGTGCCACATCATCGATCGACGACGAAAAACCACTCAACCACCGCCTTCAAGTCGAACCCTAGGTGAATTTTGCAGCCAAATCCAACCGTTAATTAATCGAATGAACGATGCCGATAACCGCCACTCGTCCCCCTCTACGCGACCATACCCTCAATTCAACGATCAGATGAAGTCTATCAACGCGTGATGAACGACCGTGAACAATCCCTCAAATACCGAGCACCTAGAAACCTAAATCGAAAAACGGATCATGGATTTGACTTGCGCTCTTCGAGAGCTTCAAATCGATATATAATTCAATATTAATTGTGGAGTTTGAATTCTGAAGTTGAAATTTTGAATTGAAACTGGATTGTGAATTTTAGGGCTTGTCTGCCATCGGAATGAGGAGGAGCACATGTAGAATAATGAATATAAGAAATAAGCTAGAGTTAATAACGAGTTATATATAGGCAAAGCTGAAATTAGAATGGACCGGATTGATTTGGATTGAAAGTTGAACGACAAATGGCCCGAAAAGCCCGTTCTGACTCCGGGATTAGAATAAGTCAACCATATATCTAATTATATGTTTATATATATTTTAAATGCAATGGAACAGATTTCAAGTCCAAATTCCATCGTATAATGAAGTTATGCTAGAATCAGGTTATTTCAAATTGATTTCAATTGATTTCAATTAAATTGATTTCTAGGCGTTTTGAGCCCGTACGATCAAACAACAAGTCCGATCGTTACAAAACTTGAAATCCTATAATACTCTACCGTTACGGATCCGATGATGCTACTTTCGTTGAAATCCAAGTCAGTGGCCAAAATGGATATCTTTCAGGTTAATTATATAATTTAATATTAAATTAATTAATCACTTCTTCAATTCAATTTAATTATTTACCATTTCCATCATTTCTGATTACAATTAAACGTATAATTCATTAACCAAAATTTCCATGTCAATCAAATAAGGATTTGTTGCAAAATTTATAGTGTTTACCTTCAATTTAAGTAAATCCAAATAAATTAAATTTCAAATAAATTAATTCAATTTGTTTTCAATCTCTTTATTCACTCAATCATCATCTTATGGATAACTTTAACATTTGTATATATCCAATTATCCTTCTATTTTCAAAGTCATCCACTAAATTCATATTAACGTAGTTTTTAGTTACGCTTAATTGTAACAGATTTAGATCTAATCCAATAGATTAAATAAATGGGTAAACGGTTAATGGTTATCACCATTTGCCTAATTTAGTCCCATTCATACTTTATTATCAACAACAAATATTATAACATTGACTTTATCTAAATACAGTTTATTGCGTATTATTTCATCAATCAATATAACTTCGAATTTATTTCCAAATTTACCATTTTCAATCAATTATAGCCTTACAATTGTTTCAATTTATTGGGATTGCACTAAATTAGTTATTTATTAACTTGCGTTAACATTCTTACACTTCATTCCCGTTATTAATTCATTAACAAGTTACAAATTTCCATTTATTCCAGATTTAATTACCAAAATCTTAATAAATTAACAAATTTTAAACATCGAAAATTATGGGTCGTTACATGTATTGTGATGCCAATTTGATCAAAGTTGCCAAAAGATAAGTAGCTGAGTGGAGTGACCTAACCCTTCGATAGTCTAACGTTTCGACTTAATCGAGCCCTTCAATCCCTTCGACAATAACCTTTTGACAAAGCCAAAACCTTTTAGACCTTTCGACTTTGATAGGTAGGATAGGTTTTGACCACATTGACCAATCATTTCAACAACATCGACAGCGTTGACCAGACCTTTCGACAACATCGATAACTTTAATATTTTTTCTGAGGAACTTCAAGTTATCGGTTTCGACCACGTCGAAAGGTCTTATTGCTTTGCCTTATGTTACACTTGTCGGATATTTAGGCTCCTATTGGGCTTTCGATATTGTCTAAAAGAGTTGAATGGATTAACGCTATGTCTCATTCTTTCAACCTTGTCGATAACTCAAAGAACTCGTATTATTATTTATTTATTTATTTATTAGGCTTTCAACAATGTTGAGATATGCCCGTTAAAAGTTGATGCTATTGTCCTTTTGGAATTGTCGAAAGCTCAGGCTGTTGTTCTTTCAACATTATTGAAAGCTCAAGCTATTGTCTTTTTGACATTGTCAAAAGCTCAAGCAATTGTCTTTTCGACATTGTCGAAAGCTCAAGCTAAGCCATTTGGTTTCTGACTTGAACTGTTTGCACAGTCTTAAAGTTCTATGTTTGTTTTCATGTTTAAATTATTTAAGTAGATTTCTTCATTTAATTCTCGAATGCATTTCAAATTCACAAATAATCAAGAATTTTAACTAAAACGTTTTCACTTGGCAGAATCATGAGTTCTCCTAAGAAAGCTGAAGTCATTTCGATGCATTCTGCTATTGCGTCCCAAGACGAAGTCAATGCCATCATTGGGGATTTTGGTATCACCGTAATTGAAGCTATCCCTCCTCGAGAATTTGACACCATAGGCAACACTCCTGAAGGGTATTTTGCTTATACTGCCATTCACATAAGGCATGGTGGATTTCTTCCTTTCTTAGAGTTTTTATCTTCTTATCTATCCTATTTGGACTCCCCACGATCTGACTATCTCCAAATGTCTACACTCATCTCTTGTCTTTAGAGATGTTGGCACTGGAATTTAGGCTTCCTTCTCTTAACGCTAAAGTACTACATTTTTTAACCAAGTTGGCAAGGTAAAGCAATCTCAAAAATCAAATATATAGAGTTAACCTCTGTAACGACCCGTAAATTTTAATGATTTTTAATAATATATTTAACTAATTTTTTGTGAAATTTTAAATATTTGAATTTGGGAATAAAAATTTGATATTTGGAATACGTCCAATTAAACATAGCAAATAGTAAATTTTCATCTGATAATAGAAAGCTTATTTTATTGTGTAATTTTATTTCAATTCAAATCAGTCAATATTTGATGGTGATAAAATATTTTCCAAACCTGAATATTTTTAAACAATAAATTTGTAAATCATCTTCTAAGTGAGACGTTATATTTCATTTCTCCAAAATTTGACTGCTATTGCTCCGTTTATCTTGTTTTTGACAAATTAGCAGCATTTTTGGGTATCGATTATCGACTTTTGATAGGACGATAATACCACTGATATCTGTATACTGTTTTGACCCTCTCGTCGTGCTGATTTCCACGATATATTAGGTTCTTTATTTTGAAGTACGGTACGCAGCAGAATCCACGAAAAACAATTTCGTATCGGTACCAGTTTGTAAAATCTTTTGGTTTCCATCCATCCTTTTATATCCCACCGTCTTTTAAACCAATAGCCATTCCCATTTCATATTCCCATAGAATTTATTTCCATTACCATTTCTTTCTTTTTATGCATTTCGTTTCTTCTTGGTTTCAAAATAATTAAAAAGGTAAAAATAAAATAAAATAGGGCACACATATTTTGGCTGAAACATTCATCTCTATTCTACACGCATCACCTTCATGCATGGATCTTGCCGACCACCCTCAGCTCGCCTACAAACACCACTCCGCCTGAGCACCGCTTGCACTGAACACCCTGATTAGATTGCCTGACTTCCCATTCGGCCCAGTACCCCACTGCCATGTGCTCCATTCCCATCTTTTCCGTGAATCTATTCCACCTACCTCTCTCTCTCGTGCACGTCCCCTTCAATAACCAAGCCACAAGCTCATCCGCCGAGCACCTCCTTTCCAACCGTGCTCTGCCTTGTTTTCTAGTAACAAAACTTCTCTGTTTTCAAATTCTATTCATAGATGTTAATTTATGATAGCTATATAATCTGTTTATATATCAGTTGCATATATATATATATATATATATATATATATATATATTGTATACATCTATTTGTTTATATAAAGCTGTTTGTTTCTGTATTTAAATGAATTTATATGGATTAATTGCAATTTGTTGTGTTATTTGTAACAATTATAGTACATATATAGTTTTTTGTATACGTGAGTTAATTCTTCCACATATATATTGTGTATATATAAAGTTTCGAAACACAATTTTATAATGGTTTAGCTTGTATATATATACACTGTATGCTGTAATTGTTGAGCTATTTGATAAAGAACAGTATTAAATATTTATATATATAGTTACAGTATATATATATATATATATCTTTTGTTATTTATATATGTTTACAAAGTAGGGTATACTGGAAAATATGTTTATATGCCGTTCTATATAAAAATGTTATATTATATGAGTCTATATATCTAGAGGTATAAAGGAATTATATAAATTTCAACAGTATGAAATCTGCATTTATTTTTCTTTCTTCTATTCGTAGTTTACATACTAGTTATATATTATATGTTTTAATATATGTTGATATTTTTTAAATGTATAGATATACATATGTAATTGTATATTTTACATAGGCAGTCTGCACATTTTGTCTTAACGTGTATATATATATTGTAATGTATATATGTGTTTCGTATGTTAGTATAGATATTTTTATAACTTACATTTCTAAAGTATATATTAAAGTATATTTATGAAATGTATTCGTTCTAGTGATTTTGAAAATGAATATAAAGATCTTATTGTTGGTTTATACCAGTTGTAGTTTGTTTATTTTAGTATGCATAGGTTATCAGTATATATATGTATGTGGTAGTTATTTTATGTTTTGTTAACTTATGTTATTTAATGTTATTCTAAAAGAATTATGTATTTTGTAATATTTGTGCTTAACAAAAATATTGAACTGAAAATGTATATTTTATTTTTAGATATATGTTTTTGAAAAAATTGGTTTTAAGAAAATTTATTATTATATATATATAACATATATTTTTCGGTTATATCAAGCTATTTTATTTATTTTCATCGAATTCTAATTTATCAACTATGTTCGTCGATTCGTGCCAATCTTGGTTTTCTTTGGAATTCGTGTTTGGATTCGTGATTGTTCTCATTCTCGTTCATCTCTAGCCTCGAAAGGTGAGCAATCACTCACGATTAACGTTCTTATATTTATTAAATTTGATTTCAATTGAAACGACAATTGAAATATGCTGGTGTTAGTTATTTACATCGCTATATATATGTTATTATCTATATCTATTCACCTATGACATCTGACACCATTATCTGTTATCTATATTGATGAAATATGCATGTTATATTATTATTATTATATCTGTTATCACTCTGAAAGTTCCCTATTAGTATAAAATTCAATATGGGCTGAAATGATACATACCCGAATGATCTTTACAATAGGATAAAATCGTTATGGTTGGAATGATAAACCCAAGCGATTTTCATTGAATTGAACTTGGGATTGCGGGTTGAAATAATATGTACCCGTATATATTTAAATTGCGCATTGAAATGATAAATATACGTATCACTTTACCATTGGATAGAAAATTATATACAGACACCGTTGGTCTATATAAATATTTTGAAAAAATGATTTCTATGGTTTTTGAAAGGAAATATATGGTTTAATAAATATTGATTTCAAGATAGTATATATAAATGCATTTTATAAATTTTAAATTCTTGGTTTTAAATTTATATGTTTTGAAAGTTTAAAAATTTAAGTTAGTTTTGAAATTATAAATTTTAAGAATTTACTTATAATTTTACTATTTAAAATATGTATAAATTAGTTTTATTATAAAATAAGTTTGATAATAAGATTTAATATAATAAAGTTTGATTTAATTTATACATAATATGTTTAAGTATTATTTAAAATTTTATATTTGAAATATAAGTTTATAATAATTTAAGGTTGGGAGGATAGATTTGAAACTGATGTGAAATGGTATTTAATTAAGAATTTGTTTAATTAAATCGATTTGGAACTTATGTAATTTGAGATTTTATTAAAGGATATGATTTTATAACTTGATTTTGGTTTAAGATGATTAAATGTATATATCAAGTTTAAATGAATTGAAGGAATATTTGGTTATTTGAAATTTGAAGTTTTATTTAAATGATATGGATTTATTAAGTAAATATTTCAAAAATAAATAATAGTAAATTGAATATATATGAAGTTATCAAATTTAGTTTTGAAAATGTTGAATACTTAAAGCATTGAAATATACTGAAATTGAAATGGTTTATTTTGTAGTTCAAATCTGTTTTTTTTAAAATCGATATAATTTGGAATGGTTTATTGAGAAACTGAATTGAATTAAAATTGATGATTTGAGATTTGATTAAATTTGAATTTTGGAATACGAGTTGATTTGGAATTGATTTGTGAAATTTGAGGAAGCTATTTTATTATATAAAGTATTTTTAAATTATGTTTAAAACTATTTATATATTTTACTTTATAAATTATTTACATATAAACTATTTTTAATATAAACTATTTTAAAATACTAACTATATTAATATAAACTATTTTAACTTATAACTATTTTATATAAACTATTTTAATTTATAAACTACTTTATTTTGTTATACTATTTTAATATCTAAACCGGTTAAGTGGGAAATGTGATTGTTTTCTAAAGTGTTACAATTTCAAGTTTTTTGATTTCGAAAGTGTTATAACTTTGAAAGTACTATAATTTTGGAAGTGAATATATTTGAAACAGAAATGATATTGTACTGATTTGGTTGAAATGGAAATGATATTTTGGTTTTGAAGTATAAACTATTTTGAAATGACTACAGTGTTATAATAACGTTAGGTTCCTAAAGAGACTGGGATCGATTATTGTCATACTCTCTGCCAATGCCGAAACCACTTTAACAACCGTGTACGCGATGGAGATTCTTATATGAAATAGGATGGTGGCGACGTGTAACGACCCAGAATTTTGAACAATTTAAATTGAAAATATTTAATTTATTTTAAATATTTGAATGATGGTTTGACTTGAATTTCAAATTATCAGAATGAATTTAGCGATTAAATTATAGAATTTAATCTATTGAGAGTTGAATAAAAAAATTGAATCCTCAATTTTAAGCTGATTAAAAATATTTCAAAGGCTTGTAAAATTTATATTGATAATACCGAAGATTTTAGAAGCTTCAGAATTTAATTTGAAAGTGAATTGTTCAGTTTTGAAA
Source organism: Allium cepa (assembly GCA_030765085.1). Lineage (NCBI taxonomy): Eukaryota > Viridiplantae > Streptophyta > Magnoliopsida > Asparagales > Amaryllidaceae > Allium > Allium cepa. The sequence continues at coordinate 925,795,036 of CM060934.1, forward strand.
ATATATCGTTTGAATCGATATTTAAAAATAGCCGTCCGAGGCACCGTCTCGGAATTCGACGAAACCAGTTCCATTGGGTCCGTAATATTGGATTATTACCGAATTTCAAATTTCGTATTTTTCGAAGTTTATAAGTGAGCATACGACATATAAACGCGCCAAGATCAAATTGAATTCAAATTAAATTTAAATTATAATTAGTCAAACTACACACGTTATTTTCCCTAAATTCACGCCTAAAATTACGGCAAGGATCACGCTAAAGATCGTGCAAAGCATACTTCGTTCCATTTTAAATATCCCTCTCCCACTCTGAAATCAAATCAAGAAAATTGATTCAGAGAAAAATCAATGGCCAAACAAAATACCCCTCTTTGATCCAAAATTAAAATTCACGAAGGTATCTCCCTCCCCAGTTCTTAATTTATGGAGTCTCCCTCTTTCCTTCTGTTTCCTCAATCAAAATCACATTCGATAAAAAAAAATCGAGTGAGGCGCGCATGCGCGCGGCATGAGGCGGCGATGCCGCGATGAAGTGGGCGCGCGAGTAGGGCATTCGCGTTCGATTTTGGGGTGGGCGACGTTCAATTTCGCGACGACATTAGGGCAACGCACGCGCGTGTAGGCGAAGGTGAAGGCGACATTAGAGTGCGGCGGCGAACTTATGATGGCGTCGCGTGGATCTAGGGCACGGCGATGGGATTCGGGGGGTAATGGTGATCGATGGGGAGGCGCGACAGTGGGTTCCATTCTTCGGTCGATGGTAGGTCAGTAAGGTATTTTCAAAATTTATTTTGATAAAATTATAAATGTTTATGTATGCACAAAGAAAAAGTTTTGACAGAAAGAAAAGAAAAAACAAAGAAAAAAGTCTGTTTCAAAGTTTATATTTTTTTTACAGCACGTTTTTATTAAAAAAAAATGATTAACTGTTTGATTTTCATTTGGAATTTAAAGTAGTGGAGAATTTTAAATTTATATAAACTGTTGTTTTGAGATAAGTATATACAGTTTCAAGTGAGAAAAAAATAAAAATAAAAATATTTATTTACTTGCTAATTTAAATGATTTTTTGATACTAGAATGCTTTCAAAGGGAAATTAGATTTAACTAAATAAATTGGTAAGAGAAAATTTATTTGGCAGAATAATTTAGCTAATTTAATTTATCTAAAAGGAAATTTATTTTTGTTTTTGTTAGATTAGGTTAAATCAAAAGTGGTAATTAATTTAACATATTGAAAAGAAATCGATTATTCGATTTATATTTCATATTAATAAAATCATAAATTGTTTATATAAGGTATAAATCAAGAATTCGAGTCAGGATGGAAATGGGACTGCAAAATAAGAGCTAAGGTGAGAACTTCTCACTCAAAAAGGGTTTATTTAAATTTTTAAATAGTTAAATTTAAAATTGTTTAGTTGTGTTGATTGAATGCTTGAATGATGATTGTTATATATATACATATATATATATATATATTGGATGTGAATATACCCTATACGCCGTTAGTAAGCGGAGGCTATTTATTAAACCCATATACCGCGATATTCCACCTTGAAGTGGAATTGGTATTATATTAGTATATAGCAATATATATATATATATTGGCATATGTATATATTGCAGTTGATTGATTTCCCGTATTGTATAGCGGATGAGACCCTATTGCGCCGCCTATTAAGCGGATATTATTTTATAAATCCCATATATCGCGATATTCCACCTCGAAGTGGAATGGGTATTGTGCTAATGTCTGTGGATGCAGGAAAACAGGTTGGAGGGATCCAACTGGATTTCTCACAAATATTTATTGATTTTAGATATTGTGATATTTGATTGTTTATCATATCGATATATGATGTTTGAAAGTCGTAATTGACTATTTGATGTGTTGCATCATCGGATCCAATTTTGAAGTTTAAAAATAACGATTTTGATTTTAAGGCATTTCTAAAGTGATTTTTAAAGTATACTTTTATAAAATATTTTTGGAATTAATTCATCTTAAATAAATAAACGTTATAATTTTAATGTTATAAAAATTATGATTTTTGAGAAATACAGTTAAAAGTTGATTTTTGAAAATATGGGATTAATGATTTTATAAAATAGTTAAACTGGGATTTTTGAATTTATTATAAAAAGTTTAAAAATAGGATTTATGAAATTTGATTATTTTATAAATCAAAATGTTGAAATTATAAAGGAGTTTAAAGATGTTTTAAAAGAATAATATAAACTGATCCATATAAAAGATTTATAAATTGATATTTATAAATTAAAAATATTGGAATTGTAAAACGAGCTTTTATAAGTGTTAGAATGAATTGTGAATAAATTTCGTAAATAAATGAAATTTATAGGATTATAACGATGAAGTTATAAATGGAATTTTATAAATAAAATTTATAAAGTTATTTAAAAGAATGAGATTTTGGATAAATAAATGAATCTTATAAGTTATAAGATTTATAAATTTGGGAAGTTTAAAAGAACGTTTTTGTAAACAAATAAATTATGTATTTAATTTATAATATGAACTTTTAGTATATCATTGAGATATGAAATTGAATAGAGGGAAATTTATAAAAGGAAGTTGTTATAAAATAAATTGAAATGGAGTTTATAAACATTGTTTTATAAATCCGCAACGACTTATTTTGATAAGTAAAATTGTTGTAATTTATTAATGGAGTTATATTCACGTTTTAGACGGTGAATAATCCTTTAAAATAAAATAAATAGAAATGATGAAATTTGTTAACAAGTATATTCACGTTTTTGAATAGTGAATAATAAGTTAAAGAAATGGTTTTGGATGTGATGTTTTAGATAGAATTAAAACGATCTAACGATGTTTTAAATGTATTAAGATTCGAAACCATAGATTTCAACATTCATTGTTGAAATAGACGTTTTCGAGAAATAGAAGGAAATGGTAGACTATAACACTGTTGTTATAGTAAATGATTTCCGAAAGGAAATGTTTTGTATAGTATTGGGATTTATATATCTATTTAAATTTCGAATCCCTACACTAGTGATTTTGGGTGTCGTAACGATGTTTTCCGCAACATTCGTTTTGGCTCAAATAAATATGTTTAAGATAATGATTTCCTTAAATAATGAAATATATACTTAATTTCGATTTAAGTATATTGAATATTTTCCAAGTGTAGAAAATAAAAAGACTTGTGAATAACCTATAAATAAATAAGTATGGAAATGGTTTCAAATAAGAAATGAACGTTTTGAGAATTATCTTTTTAAGATAAATTGGAGGTGAACATTTGAAAACGATTTGAAATCATATATTCACAGATATTTTGGAAATGTAAATTCAATGTGGAATTTATAAATGAAATTGGGAAATTGTGTTTAAAAATAAATATTGATTTATTTTTGTAGTATTGAAAATATATATCTTGTAAAGATATTTTTGGGAAATAAATAATTTGGAAAATTATTTGGAATCTGGTGATGTTGTGCATATCTATTGATTGTTCAATAACCGACTATCAATATTTACCTTTGAATTGGTATTTGTTGTGATTTGCTTGAAATTGAATGCCACGCTTATTTTTTTAAAAATAAGTATTCGGGTTAACCGGGAAAGGACCTTGGGGTCGTATAACCCATTCCGAATATGTGATACGTCGTTATGAATTGCATTTGAAGACCGGTGTTGAAGACCGGATATCTTCGAAAACGAAAGGGTTTCTTGTTGATTGTCTCTGCACTGGCTGATCCCCGGTATAGAGATCTCCATATGTGATGGGAAATCCGGACGTGATTAGAGATTATCCGGATTGCAAGGGCTTCTTTGTAAGTGCCTTCGGTTCTGTTCGATCCCGGAACAGACTTGTATGGATAGTATGTCTGACATTACAAGTTGAGATATAAAGCTGATTTCTTTCAAATATATTTCTGTTGGTGGCGGAGAATTTATTCTTTTAGCTTAACACCCTTCTCTGAGACGTACGAGCTCAGAGGTTATGTAGTTGAAGGTTATCAACAATATATTCCCAATTTGGTAATGTGACATGCTGAGTGTTGCTGTGAAATGATCGTTGTGTTGATTATTTGTGATAGGACCATTTGTTTGATCGTTTATCTTTGTGATCATTTCTATGATCATTTGTTGACCCAAAGCATGATTTTGTATAAAGCGTGGCTTTGTGGGCGAGACTTCGTCGAGCCTCACACCCCCGAATGGTCAAAACAGGAAAGATGCGGCAAGGTTATGAGGGGTAGCTCCCTTTAGGGTGTGTGCATTTCCTTCTGGAAAAGGGTGGTATCATGGCATGGAGCCCAAATGCTTACTCATGTTGAAACACTTATTATTATGGTGTGATGTTGATTAGAGAGCTCTCGGATAAAGGTCCCAATGGACCGGGGGATGGCATACTCGTGTCAGTTGTTACCCAGTTAGGGGTAACCCGACCTTGTGTTGGCAGAGATCCGGTTTGGTTCTCGGGGACGTCCTTCCAGAGGCGTTCTCATGTGGCAATGGGAAGTTCCTTGGCCTGACCATTCGTTGGAAATCCAAAGAAACAATACGATCTTGTACGGTATTAGTTGTAGAACCTATCATTCACTTATGGTGGCGCCCCACTGTTTGGATGGTAGCTATAGTAGGCATAGTTCGAAATGTCTATGCTGGCTAAGATTTATATCTTTACTTTCGAAATGATTTTCTACACTATGCACTAGTAATAATATCAAATGTTCTTTTAAATGCGTATCAAGCATCTTTGACTATCATAAGGAGAAATCTCCTCTGATTCTGCGTTTACATGTGTGTGTGTGCGGGAGGCCTTATGGTAGTCTCATTTTTAAAAGCATTACGAATTGACTTTAAAAATATTCCTCTATTTTGATTTTAAAAATAAATAAACTGTTTTGAGTTCTCACACCAGTCTTGCTGAGCTTAGGGCTATGTGATGGGGGGTTCTCGCTTCGCGGTTAGGTGGCGAACGGGAGACTCTTGCCCCTACACGTCCTCTTTTAGGGGGTTGGTTAGGCGTAAGCTGAGACAGTCGAGGGGCTGGCCGTAAAAGCAAGTTTGGGATATCAGTGTAAGCCACGGTGGGGCTGGGATGGTTGAAAAGCCTACCGGTTGTGACCGCTGTCGTCGACCTTTACATTTGGTATCAGAGCATATGGTTAAGCGACAACCATGGCTCTGTTGGGTGTTACTCATTAGAGATAGAGTCAGTAGTACTCTAGAATGAGTTTGAGTATAATAATAGATATGAGCGCGTATTTGTTAGTGAATATAAAATTGTTTTTGAATCGGGTAAATAAGATAATTTTGCCCAAAACTAATTTTTGATAGAGAAGAAATGATTTTCTATTATTATAGTATATGGTTGCATGATTGTTAGGAAGTAATATTATTAAATTATTATCATTATTATATGGAATTAAATAAGAAATAAAATGGATTGAATTCAAGTAAACTAACTTGATAAATTCTTGGACTAATGAATTGGAATTTGAATTGGTTAAATTAAAGTTTAGTCGTGAGCTAAATTGGAAGATAAATTTGAATTTGTATATAAATTCAAGTAAGTAAAAGAAATAAATTGAAATTTCCTTTGTTAGTAATTAAGTAAATTCGAGATGAATTGAATATGGAAATTGAAATTTAAAATGAATAAGTGAATGTACTAATTGAATTAAATTAGTAAATAAAATAAATTGAAATGGTTTGAATGAAATTTGTTTGGTTAATAAAATAAATCGAATGAAAATATGAAATGCAAATTGAACTGAAGTAGAATTAAAATAAATTGAATTGGTATCAATTTAAATTGGTTATAAACTAGAATAGATATTCTATTAAGTGAATATCATTAAATTTGCATAGAAATAATTGTCGTGGACACAAACAAGATTGTATAAAATTATATGAGTTAATGAAAGCAAATAAAATTGATTTTTGAATCAATTAAAATAGTATGAATTCGTTTTGCTTAGAAATGAATAGAATGAAGAAAATGAGTTGTAAACGACTTGATTTAATGGAAATGTCATGTGAATTAGTCGTAAGCAACTAAAAGATGAATTAAAACCATATGTATTGCTAATGGAATTTATCTTGAATGTATTGCTAATGAAATCTATATATTTGTTATTGAAAATGAATGGAATGTTAATAGATTTCTTATATTTGTCACTCACGTGTTTAAACTAAGTAAGTGCAGGTTTTGGAAGCCGTTTGGCTGTATTTTGGGTTGCGCAATAAGCTAATAATTAGCCGTTTTGCTTTAAAATGCTAAATAAGGTACGCCTACGCAATAAAAATAGGAAATATGAACTGTTTTTCTGTTTTCCGACCGTGTGGGTCGATGTATACATATTTATACATATTGTAAAATTGCAAAACCTCCTCCGTACAAAGTAGACTCTGCCAAAATTTTCCGTGAATTTTGGGAGTTAGAAATTTTTTGAAAATTGTTGGAAAATTGTAGTTAACGACAAATCGATTTCGAAATTTGCAAATTGAAATGAATTAGTGAATAAAACTAATTTAAAGTAGTAATATGAATTAATAAATGAAAGTTAATCGTTAGAATTCAATATTTAGAATTGAGAATTGAATTCAAATTAAATTGAAATTGTGAATTGAATTGAAATGTAAAATTGAATAAGAATAGATATGTAACTTCAATAGTGAAGTAAAAATGTATGAGAAGCATATATTGGAAATTTTGTAATAGAATTGGCAAAATGGTTTGAATGTTGGAATTGGATATTATGGATACTACTGTTAGTAGGATATACAGGTGTATAAAGGAATTGAGATTTTGATTTCGAAGATAAAAATTGAATTGCTCGACAAAAAGGTACGTATTTCAATTTCAGTATGAAATTTGATGATTTTCTTCTCCAGCCACTTGGCTTTCTCTTTTCTTTTTGATTCTGAGGGGCCGTGGTGCCATTTTGTAGTCGTACCGAGCTAGCCGCGCAAAGGAGACGCTGGCGAAATTTTTCGAAAATTTAGGGTGTTAGAAAATTTTTGAGAAATTTTGAAAGTTTAAAATTTGAATTTAAATTCAAATTTGAATTGTTTGGAAAACAATATTGTTTGAAACTTATAATTGAAGTTGGAAAGCTAGTTGAAATGATAGTGAATCTCTAGTAAAAAGATTTAGGTTAGTAAGTTGATAAAACTATTTAGATTGCGAAAAATGATAGACGGGATAAGGGCATTCTTTTTAACTTGTAATTTCGAGACGAAATTCTTTTAAGGGGGGAAGATTGTAACGACCCAGAATTTTGAACAATTTAAATTGAAAATATTTAATTTATTTTAAATATTTGAATGATGGTTTGACTTGAATTTCAAATTATCAGAATGAATTTAGCGATTAAATTATAGAATTTAATCTATTGAGAGTTGAATAAAAAAAAATTTGAATCCTCAATTTTAAGCTGATTAAAAATATTTCAAAGGCTTGTAAAATTTATATTGATAATACTGAAGATTTTAGAAGCTTCAGAATTTAATTTGAAAGTGAATTGTTCAGTTTTGAAAATATATCGTTTGAATCGATATTTAAAAATAGCCGTCCGAGGCACAGTCTCGGAATTCGACGAAACCAGTTCCATTGGGTCCGTAATATTGGATTATTACCGGATTTCAAATTTTGTATTTTTCGGAGTTTATATGTGAGCATACGACATATAAACGCGCCAAGATCAAATTGAATTCGAATTAAATTTAAATTATAATTAGTCAAAGTACACACGTTATTTTCCCTAAATTCACGCCTAAAATTACGGCAAGGATCACGCTAAAGATCGTGCAAAGCATACTTCCTTCCATTTTAAATATCCCTCTCCCACTCTGAAATCAAATCAAGAAAATCGATTCAGAGAAAAATCAATGGCCGAACAAAATACCCCGCTTTGATCCAAAATTAAAATTCACGAAGGTATCTCCCTCCCCAGTTCTTAATTTATGGAGTCTCCCTCTTTCCTTCTGTTTCCTCAATCAAAATCACATTCGATAAAAAAAAAATCGAGTGAGGCGCGCGTGCGCGCGGCATGAGGCGGCGATGCCGCGATGAAGTGGGCGCGCGAGTAGGGCATTCGCGTTCGATTTTTGGGGTGGGCGACGTTCAATTTCGCGACGACATTAGGGCAGCGCACGCGCGTGTAGGCGAAGGTGAAGGCGACATTAGAGTGCGGCGGCGAACTTATGATGGCGTCGCGTGGATCTAGGGCACGGCGATGGGATTCGGGGGGTAATGGTGATCGATGGGGAGGCACGACAGTGGGTTCCATTCTTCGGTCGATGGTAGGTCAGTAAGGTATTTTCAAAATTTATTTTGCTAAAATTATAAATGTTTATGTATGCACAAAGAAAAAGTTTTGACAGAAAGAAAAGAAAAAAAAAGAAAAAAGTCTATTTCAAAGTTTATATTTTTTTTACAGCACGTTTTTATTAAAAAAAAATGATTAACTGTTTGATTTTCAATTGGAATTTAAAGTAGTGGAGAATTTTAAATTTATATAAACTGTTGTTTTGAGATAAGTATATACAGTTTCAAGTGAGAAAAAAATAAAAATAAAAATATTTATTTACTTGCTAATTTAAATGATTTTTTGATACTAGAATGTTTTCAAAGGGAAATTCGATTTAACTAAATAAATTGGTAAGAGAAAATTTATTTGGCAGAATAATTTAGCTAATTTAATTTATCTAAAGGGAAATTTATTTTTGTTTTTGTTAGATTAGGTTAAATTAAAAGTGGTAATTAATTTAACATATTGAAAAGAAATCGATTATTCGATTTATATTTCATATTAATAAAATCATAAATTGTTTATATAAGGTATAAATCAAGAATTCGAGTCAGGATGGAAATGGGACTGCAAAATAAGAGCTAAGGTGAGAACTTCTCACTCAAAAAGGGTTTATTTAAATTTTTAAATAGTTAAATTTAAAATTGTTTAGTTGTGTTTATTGAATGCTTGAATGATGATTGTTATATATATACATATATATATATATATATTGGATGTGAATAGACCCTATACGCCGTTAGTAAGCGGAGGTTATTTATTAAACCCATATACCGCGATATTCCACCTTGAAGTGGAATTGGTATTATATTAGTATATAGCAATATATATATATTGGCATATGTATATATTGCAGTTGATTGATTTTCCGCATTGTATAGCGGATGAGACCCTATTGCGCCGCCTATTAAGCGGATATTATTTTATAAATCCCATATATCGCGATATTCCACCTCGAAGTGGAATGGGTATTGTGCTAATGTCTGTGGATGTAGGGAAACAGGTTGGAGGGATCCAACTGGATTCCTCACAAATATTTATTGATTTTAGATATTGTGATATTTGATTGTTTATCATATCGATATATGATGTTTGAAAATCATAATTGACTATTTGATGTGTTGCATCATCGGATCCAATTTTGAAGTTTAAAAATAACGATTTTGATTTTAAGGGATTTCTAAAGTGATTTTTGAAAGTATACTTTTATAAAATATTTTTGGAATTAATTCATCTTAAATAAATAAACGTTATAATTTTAATGTTATAAAAATTATGATTTATGAGAAATACAGTTAAAAGTTGATTTTTGAAAATATGGGATTAATGATTTTATAAAATAGTTAAACTGGGATTTTTGAATTTATTATAAAAAGTTTAAAAATAGGATTTATGAAATTTGATTATTTTATAAATCAAAATGATGAAATTATAAAGGAGTTTAAAGATGTTTTAAAAGAATAATATAAATTGATCTATATAAAAGATTTATAAATTGATATTTATAAATTAAAAATATTGGAATTGTAAAACGAGCTTTTATAAGTGTTAGAATGAATTGTGAATAAATTTCGTAAATAAATGAAATTTATAGGATTATAACGGTGAAGTTATAAATGGAATTTTATAAATAAAATTTATAAAGTTATTTAAAAGAATGAGATTTTGGATAAATAAATGAATCTTATAAGTTATAAGATTTATAAATTTGGGAAGTTTAAAAGAACGTTTTTGCAAACAAATAAATTAAGTATTTAATTTATAATATGAACTTTTAGTATATCAATGAGATATGAAATTGAATAGAGGGAAATTTATAAAAGGAAGTTGTTATAAAATAAATTGAAATGGTGTTTATAAACATTGTTTTATAAATCCACAACGACTTATTTTGATAAGTAAAATTGTTGTAATTTATTAATGGAGTTATATTCACGTTTTAGACAGTGAATAACCCTTTAAAATAAAATAAATAGAAATGATGAAATTTGTTAACAAGTATATTCACGTTTTTGAATAGTGAATAATAAGTTAAAGACATGGTTTTGGATGTGATGTTTTAGATAGAATTAAAACGATCTAATGATGTTTTAAATGTATTAAGATTCGAAACCATAGATTTCAACATTCATTGTTGAAATAGACGTTTTCAAGAAATAGAAGGAAATGGTAGACTATAACACTGTTGTTATAGTAAATGATTTCCGAAAGGAAATGTTTTGTATAGTATTGGGATTTATATATCTATTTAAATTTCGAATCCCTATACTAGTGATTTTGGGTGTCGTAACGATGTTTTACGCAACATTCGTTTTGGCTCAAATAAATATGTTTAAGATAATGATTTCCTTAAAGAATGAAATATATACTTAATTTCGATTTAAGTATATTGAATATTTTCCAAGTGTAGAAAATAAAAAGACTTGTGAATTACCTATAAATAAATAAGTATGGAAATGGTTTCAAATAAGAAATGAACGTTTTGAGAATTATCTTTTTAACATAAATTGGAGGTGAACATTTGAAAATGATTTGAAATCGTATATTCACAGATATTTTGGAAATCTAAATTCAATATGGAATTTATAAATGAAATTGGGAAATTGGGAAATTGGGTTTAAAAATAAATATTGATTTATTTTTGAAGTATTGAAAATATATATCTTGTAAAGATATTTTTGGGAAATAAATAATTTGGAAAATTATTTGGAATCTGGTGATGTTGTGCATATCTATTGATAGTTCAATAACCGACTATCAATATTTACCTTTGAATGGGTATTTGTTGTGATTTGCTTGAAATTGAATGCCACGCTTATTTTTTTAAAAATAAGTATTCGGGTTAACCGGGAAAGGACCTTGGGGTCGTATAACCCATTCCGAATATGTGATACGTCGTTATGAATTGCATTTGAAGACCGGTGTTGAAGACCGGATATCTTCGAAAACGAAAGGGTTTCTTGTTGATTGTCTCTGCACTGGCTGATCCCCGGTATAGAGATCTCCATATGTGATGGGAAATCCGGACGTGATTAAAGATTATCCGGATTGCAAGGACTTCTTTGTAAGTGCCTTCGGTTCTGTTCGATCCCGGAACAGACTTGTATGGATAGTATGTCTGACATTACAAGTTGAGATATAAAGCTCATTTCTTTCAAATATATTTCTGTTGGTGGCGGAGAATTTATTCTTTTAGCTTAACACCCTTCTCTGAGACGTACAAGCTCAGAGGTTATGTAGTTGAAGGTTATCAGCAATATATTCCCAATTTGGTAATGTGACATGCTGAGTGTTGCTGTGAAATGATCATTGTGTTGATTATTTGTGATAGGACCATTTGTTTGATCGTTTATCTTTGTGATCATTTCTATGATCATTTGTTGACCCAAAGCATGATTTTGTATAAAGCGTGGCTTTGTAGGCGAGACTTCGTCGAGCCTCACACCCCGAAATGGTCAAAACAGGAAAGATGCGGCAAGGTTATGAGGGGTAGCTCCCTTTAGGGTGTGTGCATTTCCTTCTAGAAAAGGGTGGTATCATGGTAAGGAGCCCAGATGCTTACTCATGTTGAAACACTTATTATTATGGTGTGATGTTGATTAGAGATCTCTTGGATAAAGGTCCCAAAGGACCGGGGGATGGCATACTCGTGTCAGTTGTTACCCAGTTAGGGGTAACCCGGCCTTGTGTTGGCAGAGATCCGGTTTGGTTCTCGGGGACGTCCTTCCAGAGGCGTTCTCATGTGGCAATGGGAAGTTCCTTGGCCTGACCATTCGTTGGAAATCCAAAGAAACAATACGATCTTGTACGGTATTAGTTGTAGAACCTATCATTCACTTATGGTGGCTCCCCACTGTTTGGATGGTAGCTTTAGTAGGCATAGTTCGAAATGTCTATGCTGGCTAAGATTTATATCTTTACTTTCGAAATGATTTTCTACACTATGCACTAGTAATAATATCAAATGTTCTTTTAAATGCGTATCAAGCATCTTTGACTATCATAAGGAGAAATCTCCTCCGATTCTGTGTTTACGTGTGTGTGTGTGCGGGAGGCCTTATGGTAGTCTCATTTTTAAAAGCATTGCGAATTGACTTTAAAAATATTCCTCTATTTTGATTTTAAAAATAAATAAACTGTTTTGAGTTCTCACACCAGTCACATGACTGACTCGGAGTTTATTGTTTTCCTTCCTAAACTCTGGGTGCCCATCAATTTCCACACGGGCAGTCAAGAGTTAAGGTTTATTAGGATATTCTGGAATTCAGGAGTTGCTGGAGGCAAACTGGATGGCATGGCGTATTATTAGTATCTAGTATTCTTTTTCCGCTGTTTGTTGTTGTTGTTGTACACTCTGATGATATAATGTAATGTAATGTAATGTAATGTAATATGATGAAATGTAATAACTGATATAGTTTTTTGTTTAAAGATTATTCATTTGTCTATTATATGTTGTTCCGCTGCGAATTGTGAGATTCTGATGTTGTTCTGTTATTTTCTTTCCGTTCTATTTTCTTTCTTTTCTACCTTCTTCTACCTCTTTCTTTTTCTTAAAACCATAAGGGTTCGTATTTCCGTTCATCTTGAGTTAATCACTGGAGATTAGTATCTATTCAAGGAGTACGGATTTGCAGGTCTTTACACGACGATCCTATATGAGGTATATAGGTGGACCTAACTCCCATAAGTTGGCATAAGGTGGCTAAAATAGGAGCAATCGACGGGCCAAGTTCGGTAGCTCCTCCGATCGGATACATTCCTTCGATACTATATTCTGACTTTGTGATTGATTTGGTGGCCACACTTTATTTTTTTGATGTGGGAGTATGTTTTGAGGTGTGAAGTAGTGGCTGCTATGCGTTACCACCAGCGCGGAAGTGTAATTGGTATATCTACCCTAACAATGCCTAGTTTTGCCATGTCACCTACCTGTTAGTCCCTGAGAAGTTGGTTTTGATGACAACAACCTTAGAATAAGATTATAAAATATAAATACTAACATTAGTGTTTAGATATATATGTGTATTGCATGATATATACACAGCTACCAAAGAATGAAGACTGTACACTAAGAGATTCAAGAACTGATAAACTCAAGATCGAAGATATCAAGATTCAAGACTCATGAGTATCAAGATTATCAAGAGTTCAAGATTTCAATATAAGTAATTTTATTAGGAATTTTGTTAAAACTCCTAGAAAAGCACTAACATCTTAAAATCCATTTTATTCGTGGAATGGAATCCACTTCGAGCCCGTTAAAGGATGGAACCCTAAGTAGGATGGAACCTACGAAAAATCTAGTGGAACATTGTTTTGTATCCACTAACTTTTATTCAAATGTGTTACAAAATTATATCTTGTTTTAAAAATGATTTAAAATCTTCTTTTTTAAATCAAAAACATCCATCCTGGTTTTAAAATACTTCTATCCTCAAAATAATCTTTATTTTCAATATTAAATTATCGTTGGTTTTAAACTATCTTTTAATTATAATATATTTAACTTTTAATATTTATCCTTAAATTTAAATATAAATTTATAGTAAAAATTTATATATACCAAAATATTATTCTCTATACTTATTTATGTATTTTAACTATAGTTAAGTATATTTATAAAGTTTAAAATAGTTTTAATACAAGATAGAAGATATTTTCAAAGAAAAACAAATTACCAAAAATAACTTAGGCCTGTCGACAACCCCAAGGAACCCTTGTCGACAAGGTGACAGTTTATTTCAAAAGTTTGAATTTCAAAGGAAGTGTCTGTTCGTCATATCCTTTCACGAATGAACATGGTTGTTGTAACGAGAGGGATTTTTCGTGCTCGAAAATCGACATCCATACTTTACATCGTACTCGAATGCCGTAGATTCGATCGTTCAAATCCGAGTCGCCGGAGCTTATAACACAATTAAGTAAACAACATAGCGAATACATTGATATACAGCTTTTATACAATATCTGATACAATGATCAACAGATATCAATATACATCAGAGATATGATAAATAAAATAGCAGCGGAAAAGAAAATAGATAACACTAGCAGCGGAACAAATAACTCTAAGATAGTCTTCAACGAAGGACTTTAGCAGTAGCTCGAACTCCCTATAACGATGCACAAAGACAAGCAAGTGCCGTCCACATCCAAAGATTGAACTAGCTCCAGATAATCTGCTAAACCTGACTATCTGAAAAACCCAACTCTAGACTGCCCGTGAAAAAGAAATTTTGAGCATCTAGAGTTTAGGGAAGAAATAATAAACTCCGGATCAGTCATGCGACTGGTATGAGTAAAAAAAACAGTTTATCTTTAAAAACAAACAAAGAAATATTTTTAAAATAGATCCGCAATGTTTTTTTTTTTGAAAAAAAAACTACCATAAGACCTCCCACCACACACACAATGCAAACGCAGACTTGGAGGAGATTTCTTCTTATGTTAGTCAAAGATGCTTACTAAGAAAAATCAAATCATTTGATATTATTACTAGTGCATAGTGCAGAAATCATTTCGAAAGTAGAATATAAATCTTAGCCGGCATAGGTACCATTATATTATGCCTACTATAGCTACCACCTGAGGTGGCAGGTTATACAATTACAATTGTAAAGGGCTCGTATTGTTTTGTTTGAATTTCCAACAAATGGTCGGGCAAAGGAACTTCCCATACCGAAATGGAACGCCTCTGGAAGGACGTCCCCAAGCATCCCAACTGGATCTGTGCCAACACAAAGCCGGTGTACTCCCTGCCTGGGAGTATCAACCTTAGATATTCCATCCCCGGTCGTAACTAACCTTTATCCGAGATCCCGATAACCAACAACACCACACAGTAATAGATATAGTGTATCCACATGAGTAAGTATCTGGGCTCCATTCCATGATACTACCCCTGTCCAGAAGAAATGGACATACCATAGGGACGCGATCCCTGAAAACCTTGCTGCATCTTTCCTGTTTCGACCATTTTCTTGGTTGTGAGGTTCGACGAAGTCTCGTCCACAAAGCTATGCTTTTCACAAAGCCACGCTTTGATCAACAAATGATCAGCAGCACTCAGCATGCCACATTACAAAGATAGGTATATATCGCTGATAACCTTCAACTACATAACCTCTGAGCTCGTATGTCTCAGAGAAAGGTGTTAAGCTAAGAGAATAAATTCTCCGCCACCAACAGAAATGTATTTGAAAGAAATCTGCTTTATATCTCAAATTGTAATGTCAGACATACAATCCATACAAGTCTGTTCTGGGTTCGAACAGAACCGAAGGCACTTTCGAAGAAGTCCTTGCAATCCGGGTATTCACAATCCCGATTGGACTTCCCATCACTTAGCAAATCTCTATACCGTAGCTACTCGGTGCAGAGACAATCAATAGGTCATCCTATCGTTCTCGCAAATACCTGGTTTTCACCACCGGTCTTCAAATGCTATCCATAACGACGTATCACATATTCGAAATGGGTTATACGACCCAAAGGTCCTTTCCCGGCTAACCCAAACAGTGAGCGCAACATTTAAAACATATGGATATGGGATTTCAATTAAGTCACAACTTAATAGTTCAAAATTTTCTTTCAAATGATTTAAACCAATTACCATTTCCAATCTTTTAAACAAAAAGATTAATTTCACAAAATTCACCCAGTTTCTCAAAGGTTCATTAATAAGTTTCAAAACAATTCCATCTCAATTGGATTAATTCATTTAAATCTTTAAATCAAAGATTTGTTTCATAGCTTTCAAATCATTCCTAAATATTCACACAAAAAAATTCGTTTCCAAATATTCATCTATAACTTGGAAAACTATTTCAGTTTACTTGAAATCCCTTTAATACAATTTGAAATTCATTTCTCCTATGAAAGCTTTTTATCATTTAGAAACAACAGTGTTATTTCGGAAAAACCCTATTTCATTTATACAAGTTACAATCTTTGGGTTAATTCAAATTCCCAAAAGAACAATACTTTAAAAATGGTTTGACTCATATATAACTAGTATAATATCATTAATCCCTAGTTTCAAATCATAGAATTCAATTTCAAGTCTTGAATTCAAATTTAAATCAAAATATTTAAATTCCAAAACTTAATCAAGTTATTCAAAATAAATTTCATCTTTGAAATTCCATTTCAAAAGGCTTTTCACTTTAAACTCAATCCATTTTCAAAACATTTGAATTCAAATTTTCAAACTTAAAACTATTTCAAAAATCTGTGACTTAATTGATTTTCTCGTGAAATCCATATTTGTGTGTGTATAAGTGTGGTCCAGGGGTTTTAACACAATAGTGCAACATTATTCAATCATCATAGATCAAAACACAGAAATATAGTTGATAAGCGATATAAAATATAACGCTTATCGTCCATTCACAGATTCACAGATAATATACAAATGTAAATAAATGAATAAATCATACACACCTTAATCCACAGAACAAAATATCACTAATCAGATAGGGCAGAAATTCAAGGCATCACATATAATACGATCATCCATAAGTAAGGTCAAGCATTTAATAATCATTTATAAGCAGGAGTAATTAATCGTTTAATCCTAATCAATTCAATTTATTTCCAAGTAAATTAATTACTTATGAATTAATTATCAAATTCTGATTAATTAATTACAAATCATTTGATATAAATTAATTTATCAAACACTTTAATTAATTTAATTTATTCTTAATTTATCATATTAATTACATCAACCTTTTAAACCAAATACATCGTTAATTGACTTTAGTAAATCAAAATATCTAGAATTAATTACTATAAGTAATTAATCCTTAATTAATTTTCTTAATTAATTAAAATGCTAACTTAATTTATTCTTAACTATGATTATTTAATTAAAACCAAATCCATGATTCTTAATTACAAATTAATTTTCTTAATCCATTACTTAAACTTTAATTAATAACTTTTAAACCTATAACTGTTAATTTAACCAATACAAATCATCGATTATTCATTCAAATTATTTTAATGGTTAATGAATGTAAATCCTTAATCTTTCTTACTGAAAGTAAACTCATTTTCTATTATTGATTAAATTTTCACTTTCAATATGTTTGAAACATTTATTTCAAATTTTCTTTGAAATCTCATTTTAAATTCCAAGTTTAAAATGAACACTAATCAATTTATAAAACTAACTTTTAAATCTTTAAATTACAACTTGAAGCAATTCCTTTGTTATTAAAAGGATTTTTTTTTTCTTCTCTCTTACTTAACTACTTAATGCCTTAAACAAATTTGAGTTAAAAAAAAAATTGATTTTATCAAAATCTAATTGTATAATCTAACCTGAATTTATATACTTAACTTTAATCAGACTCGGTTTAGACTTAATTTAATTTTAAAAACCAAAAATTTAAAAACTGTTAACTGGTACAGTTTTAAGCTCTGAACCCAAACTACTCGAATAAACCCACGAACAACCTAGCTCCACTCAAACAAAAATGCTCAGATCACCAATGGTGCCTCTGTGCACGTGTACATCACCGATAATCCCCTCCGGTCGTCACCATGTCATCGTGCACGTCGAAGTCCATCCCCTAATAAATCTCCGATCATCATAACTCGACCATCGTCTCTAATTCGAAATCGAGTGAAAAGCAAAACCTGGAACACTAGAACAGACCTCACCTCAAAACCTGGCAGCGCCTCCATCTCGCCGCCTCGACCACCAGAGGACCCAGAACTCCGGTCATACAACCGCCATCGTCCCGGCTATCATCCCTCAAAATCCTATCAAACTCGATCGAACACGGACAGCGAACGAAACGAGAACCCATACCTCAACAAAACTAGGTTTAAAAACTTCAAACCCTCGCCGCCGCCGCCACGTTCAACTGCCGACCCTCTCACTATTTTTCCCTCCATCGCCGATCACTTCTCCACCACCTGGCAGGTTCCCGACCACCACTATTCAATGGATGACCAGAAATCGCCAAATCAAAGAAATTCAGACAACCACAGATTTGTCTCCAATCCTTATCCTAAAAATTATAATTTTTGCTTTAAATATCGAGTAAAAACATATGAATTCAATCTGCATACCTGAATTCGAGAACTAAAAGATTTGATTTTTTTCATATTGAAAGATTGCGTGCAGCTCTTTTATTTCCAGAGATATTCAAGTTAAATTTTAATTTCATTAAAATTCTAAACATTGGTCTATGATCCCATAAACATCTTTTGTTTTAAATCCAAGTTCTAACAGCAATTGATTTTAGAGAATATGATTTTTGAACCAAAATTTTGAGCTTGACAACCATAACAGGATATCACTGATACATGCATTCACTTGTATATACACAGACAAAGATACTTATATATATTCACACAAAATATATTTCCAGATATAGATCATGCAACAAAATCCTACTTAAGTTTCAAATAAAATTGTTACTCACAGTGTTGTCTAGATGAACAGAGCACTTCCTCATGTTGACACAACTTTGAAATTTGCAAGCTGGAAATCTCTTCTTTAATCTCTGGCTTTGTAGTTGTTTGAATTATTGTTGTTGTTTAAATTGTAGTTTTTTTTAGTTTCTAAGATGATGTTCATTTCAGTTTTACACGGCTAAGAATGAATGAACTAAAATAAGGAGTAATGTATAAGAGAGAAGTGGACATGGTACACATTTTTTTTATTGTACAGGGTATTATATTTTATTTGTTTATGGAGGCTGATGATGATCTTGCATTTAATGCTTAAGTCCTTTGATCTTTTGCCATACCTCCTTCCATACGTTATGCAGGCCGATGTAAGTATGTTGTATACTAGAGACGATCTTGCATAAATTATCATTGTTTTATTTGTAGATTTATTTTTTCCCTCGCTTGTATAATACTCATACAAGCTTGTTTGTTTCATCTTTCTATAAAGGTAGTATATTATATTTTGTTTGTACTTGCCTTGCATTTTCTCACTCGGCTGGAAATGATATTGAGAAGATTTTGTTATATTTTTCTTCTTTGTTTGGTGGCTTCAGCTTTGTTTATTTCCTTACTTTTGTCTTGCTCTTTTATATATTTGTTTTGCTTAACAATACTTTGTTTATTCTTCTATTTTCCTACATACTACTTTGCTCGGCTGAGATATGATACTTTGTACTTGCTTTACAAACTTTTGCTTTTACATACTTGTATATTTTTTTATACTGACTTGTTTACATTGTTTCATTTTTTACAAGTTAATTCATATTTATCTATATGCATTTGTTCAACTTGAAAAATAACATTGTCTTCTTTTGCAAGACATTTATATATATATATATATATATATATATATATATATATATATTTAAACACTCATTTGAATTCTTTTTAAAGTTTAATTATCTAACATCAAATTTAATCATATCAATAATCCAAATACAATTTTTTCTAATAATTCATATTTTAACTAATATTTTATATTGATTTCCAATTAATTCCATAATTTTTTTATTCAAAAATTAGATTAATTATTAATTTACACTTAATTAAAATCCGGGATCGTTACAGACTTCCCCCCTTAAAAGGAATTTCGTCCTCGAAATTCGCTAGAGAGAGATAACGAAGATAGATGAAAGATAGAGAAACATCTTTTCAGATCAAACCGGATATCAGTTCTGCATTTGGCTCACCAAATCAGAATATCAACAGTAGATACAAGTACGAATCTATTTAACACTTCATAAGATACTCGGGTTATCAAATCTACGAAATATGCAGTGGTATTGGTTAGTTCGAAGGGATAACTAACCATTCGTAGATTATATCGAGACCCAAATAATAGATAAATGGATTTGGTTTTCCACAATTTTCAAACACTAGATATGGATTCCAAACTCAAGTCGGAATATCTCAAAGTATATATAATTTGTCCCTCTTCGGACTTTGATCAACCGAAGAAATTATAACAGAATTTCAAAAAATCAAATTTGGTTTTAAACAAAATTGTTTTATCGATACAATTCAAATTTATCCTCATATTCTATTAACCAATTTAAATCAATTTATAATTTCCTATTTATTTAAATTTCCAATTTCAAATTTCCAATTCATATTCATTAAGGTTTAAATCAAGAACTGATAAGAACCCAGTGAAATACGAAGTAAGAATTTTCTACAACGATACGTAGGGCATCACACCGAAACTTCTTCTGTAGCTGGTACGAAGAAATCAAAAGAATTTGAAAAGACGAATCAAAGGAGATTGATAGAGAAAATTATTTCCACCATTGCAGGGTATTGACCATTTATAGTTGTATTTCCCTGTCCCCTATCTCGTCATTTTCTTGCACTCATACTTACTATCAGTGAATAGTGAGAGAATTTACTGAGGCGTTTGAACGGATACCTTAGGGACACACTCACTCTAGGGATACTTCACCCTATCTCTAATGAGCTACTTAACGTGTTATACTTCTGAGCTAAAGTTTCACCTTAGCTCTGATACCAAATGTAACGAGAGCGATTTTTCATGCTCGAAAATCGACATCCATACTTTACATCGTACTCGAATGCCCTAAATTCGACCGTTCAAATCCGAGTCGCCGGAGCTTATAACACAATTAAGTAAACACAGCGAAATAAAAGAATAATACATTGATATACAGCTTTTATACAATATCTGATACAATGATCAACGGATGTCAGTATACCTCAGAGATATGATACAATAAAATAGCAGCGGAAAAGAAAATAGATAACACTAGCAGCGGAACAAATAACTCTAAGATAGTCTTCAACGAAGGACTCCAGCAGTAGCTCGAACTCCCTATAACGATGCACAAAGACAAGCAAGTGCCGTCCATATCCAAAGATTGAACTAGCTCCAGATAATCTGCTAAACCTGACTATCTGAAAAACCCAACTCTAGACTGCCCGTGAAAAAGAAATTTTGAGCATCCAGAGTTTAGGGAAGAAACAATAAACTCCGGATCAGTCATGGAACTGGTATGAGTAAAAAAACAGTTTATCTTTAAAAACAAACAAAGAAATATTTTTAAAATAGATCCGCAATGTTTTTTTTTGAAAAAAAATAACTACCATAAGACCTCCCACCACACACACAATGCAAACGCAGAATTGGAGGAGATTTCTTCCTATGTTAGTCAAAGATGCTTACTACGCAAAATCAAATCATTTGATATTATTACTAGTGCATAGTGCAGAAACCATTTCGAAAGTAGAATATAAATCTTAGCCAGCATTGGTACCATTATATTATGTCTACTATAGCTACCACCTAAGGTAGCAGGTTATACAATTGCAATTGTAAAGGGCTCGTATTGTTTTGTTTGGATTTCCAACAAATGGTCGGGCAAAGGAACTTCCCATACCGAAATGGAACGCCTCTGGAAGGACGTCCCTGAGCATCCCAACTGGATCTCTGCCAACACAAAGCCGGTATACTCCCTGCCCGGGAGTATCAACCTTAGGTATTCCATCCCCGGTCGTAACCAACCTTTATCCAGGATCCCGATAACCAACAACACCACACAGTAATATATATAGTGTATCCATATGAGTAAGTATCTGGGCTCCATTCCATGATACTACCCCTATCCAGAAGAAATGGACATACCCTAGGGACGCGATCCCTGAAAATCTTGTTGCATCTTTCCCGTTTCGACCATTTTCCGGGTTGTGAGGTTCGACTAAGTCTAGTCCACAAAGCTATGCTTTTCACAAAGCCACGCTTTGATCAACAAATGATCAGCAGCATTCAGCATGCCACATTACCAAGATAGGAATATATCGCTGATAACCTTCAACTACATAACCTCTGAGCTCGTATGTCTCAGAGAAGGGTGTTAAGCTAAGAGAATAAATTCTCCGCCACCAATAGAAATGTATTTGAAAGAAATCTGCTTTATATCTCAAATTATAATGTCAGACATTGTAACGACCCTGAAATTCAGACCCAGTTTAAAATTTTAAAATTGATTATTTAGTGTAGAATTTCGTATTTTCACAAACAAATTTCGATGCTATTCAAACTTCATATTTGAAATGCGTCTAATTAAACATAGCAACTGGTAAATTTTCGTCCGGAAATATGAAAATTTATTTCGCGCGTAAACTTACTTCAAATTTAAATCAGTTAGTAATCGATGGAAATAACCGTTTTCGAAACCAAAATATTTTTACATAGAAAAATTCTAAAACATCTTTTGAGCAAGTTGTCAGTTTGTCGTTTTTCCAAATTCGGACATCTTCGCCTCCGTCGTTCTGATTTTTCGGCGAATTTTATGCATTTTCCGTAGTAGAAAATTTCGAATTTTTATAATTCGATCGTATCACCAATATCTTCATACCGTAGCGACCGCCTCGTCGCGCTGATCAAAACGGTATATTTATTAGGGTCAATCGGAGTTCGGCGTTGCGAAAATTTTAATTGGTTAACGGAGTACAAACTGGTCCGTTACGCAGCACAAACCGGTACCCGTCATAAAACCATTTGGGTTCCATTTCTTCTCATCTGTCCATCTGTCCACATCAAACAGCTGTTTGCATTTGCTTTTACTAATTCTTGCGTGCGCGTGTAGCTTTTATTTTTATCAGCTGTCACCAACTAACAATTAATAATACACAGAATTCAACCACTGACTTTTTGCTATTCCAACGTCTGTCCATTTGTTTTACTTTCTCCATTCCTAAGTTTAATATATTTTGCTCCATTGTTTCATATTCTCCGTCCTTTCACTTCTTTGTTCAGCTAAAAAAAAAAAAGAATATAAAGTATATTCCATTGTATGTTTGTCCTCATCTTTTACTGTGGTGCTTTGCACGTTACTTCCTCTTCAATCTATTTGCATCTACTCTCAAACAAAAACAAAAACCCACATTCATACTTTTGTTACTGATGCCTCCTCTCATTTCTACGCAAATTCCTTTCCACCTGAAGCATACCACCAATGGCCTCATTGTTTCTCTTCCAAAAAAAATACATGCTTTCTATAAATAAAAAAAGAGTATGAAGCTACACGGTTGTTTATACCTGCTCGGCCTTCCCCTTCATTCCACCTCGTCGACCGCTGCCGCCACTTCACTTACCCGCGACCGACCACCTCCACCCCTCTCCACCATGCGACCACATCTCCGGCGGGCCTGACCCCTTCTCCCACTTCATCGTTGTTCCTTCATTCCCCGACCGACTGCAACCCATCAATGTCCCTTGCCCGGCTATCTCCAAGCTCATGCCAGCCGTTCGCCTAACCGCGTAAAAGTAGCTCCGCCCGGCCAACTCCTCCCCTCCTCTTTCCTTGCCGCATGAACATTCGGCCTCAACCGCCTTGCCTCTGACATGACCCCCCCTACTGACCGAACTGCTCACCCTCTCTCTACCACCGCCTCCTCCCCTGAATGACCGCCACCACATCTTCACCGACTCCGCCAGTCACCCACCACCAGTCACTTACTACCCGAGCCCGTGAAGCCGCTCCACTACCCGTGCTTCAACCCCACTAACTCACGGCCTCTCCTCCATTCGAAACCGCACCGCTACGCCACCAATCTCCACACACACGTTAGCAGTACCCGCCACCAACCCATCGCCGGCCACGGTTCCGGCCTTCATCTCAGTCGAAGCCTCTTTGCTGCTCTAAGTTATATGTATAGGTTAGTTCATGAATTATATCTATTTATATATATATATATATATATACTGTTAAGTTTTATAATATGTACATAGTATGGCTTCATATGTTTAAGTATGGGTTAAATATATATATATATATATATATATATATATATATATGTTTTATGTACAAGATATATGCAGGCTTTCATAATTTCTGTCCATTTGCTTACGGTATACTGTTACAGTTTAAAATTTATGCGAATACATATATAAGATCTGGTTTACAACATTTTGCATAAATGAATTTTAGTTATGCAAGCTGTAAATGTACGATTCAAGTACTGTGTGTTCAAATTGTTTAGGATCTATTGCATAGATATATCTAGTTATATCTTACTTAACATTGAATATAGTTATATGAAGTAAACCACAGGTTATATATATAAAATGTTATATCGTCTGCAAGTATTTTACCTGGGGCCGACATATCCTTTTGTACTTAGAATTTATTTTACACTGCTGCAAACACGACCTGAGTTCATGTTTGACGCATCGTATCTCACTCATGTTTTATCGGAATGGGTTGATTCTATTTTTAAAAAGGAGTTTAAGTTGCGTAGTTTATGCATGTCAAATTTCAGCAAAATCCGACATCGTTTGATTTGTGGTCGAGCATCTGGAAGTTAGACCCAGACATATATTCTTTTGTACTTGGAATTTATTTTACACTGCTGCAAACATGACCTGAGTTCATGTTTGACGCATCGTATCTCACTCATGTTTTATCGGAATTGGTTGATTCTACTTTTAAAAAGGAGTTTAAGTTACGTAGTTTATGCATGTCAAATTTCAGCAAAATCCGACATCGTTTGATTTGTGGTCGAGGATCTGGAAGTTAGACCCAGACATATATTCTTTTGTACTTAGAATTTATTTTACACTGCTGCAAACACAACCTGAGTTCATGTTTGACGCATCGTATCTCACTCATGTTTTCTCGGAATTGGTTGATTCTATTTTTAAAAAGGAGTTTAAGTTATGTAGTTTATGTATGTCAAATTTCAGAAAAATCGGACATCGTTTGATTTGTGGTCGAGGATCTGGAAGTTAGACCCAGACATATATTCTTTTGTACTTAGTATTTATTTTACACTGCTGCAAACACAACCTGAGTTCATGTTTGACGCATCGTATCTCCTCCGTCTTACGTCGGAATCAAGTGATTCTTTGCAGTTTTGAAATACAAGTTTTGATCTTTATTCATATCAAATTTCAGACCATTTCGATCTCGGTAGCATATAGAATTATATTGTTAAACTTTGACGTAGGACATGTTTTTGAATTGTTGCTATGTTGAACGTTTTGATTGATTTCGGCAATTCCTATTTAACAGTTTTGCTCGTCGATTCGTGCCAATCTTTCTTTGCTCTGAGAATCATGCTTGGATTTGTAACTCCATTTCAGTGTCCGTATCAGTGTGCGTATCCGTGCCATCTCCTATTTTCTCTAGCCTCGAAAGGTGAGCAATCACTCACGATTAATATTCTTTTATTTATTAGATCTGATTTCAATTGAAACGACAATTGAAATATGCTGCTGTTAGTTATTTACACTGTTATATATGCAATTACCTGTATCTGTTCACCTATGACATCTGACACCATTATCTGTTAATTATTTATGCGATGATAATACAGTTTGGTTGATAATTGATTGATTGATTGTTGTTTATGATGGATGTTAGATGGTAATATATAAAGTGATAAATATTATGTAATTGAATTTGACGTAGGATAATTAAAATTTGAACCGACATATATGTTGAATTTGATTAGTTAAATTTGACCCTTTTAAATTGTTAAATTAATGGACACGTAAAATTTGATATATTACACTTTGAACTTTGAAAGTATATTGGATAAATTGTTGTAGAATTGAAATCGAAATTGAACGACAAGTGAAAAACCGTAATGTAGAAATCTTTAATTTACATGAAATGATAGTGTAGATTCTAGAAATAATTGTATTAATTTGCACAAATAACAATGTGAATTAATATGATTATCTCGGGATTATTTGAATTGATTATTGATTTGTTATTGATGGTTGTTATTGCTTGTTTATTTACTTTGACACCATCCCAGTTATCACACTGTAAGTTCCCTTTGCTATGCTTTGATTTTTGAATTGAAATGGAATCGGGTTGAAATGATAAATACCCAAATGAACTTGACTTAGGATAGAAAATTTAATAAAACCCGATTGGTCAATAATTTGTTTTGAAATAAAATAAAGATATTATTTGAATAATAAGGTTTTGAAATTAAATTGGATCGTAAATTTGATGAAAGGAAAATGCTAATATTGAAGTCTGAAACGAAATATTAATGTAATAACTGATGAAAGAACGTTGTTTTGAATTGAACTATTTAACAATTAAATTTGGAATTATTCATTGAATTAAGTTTGAAATGACTAAATAATTAAGTTTGAATTATTAATAATTAAGATTGAAATTTATTTAATAATTGAATAAGATTGAATTATTTGGAAATGGAATAAAAATTGAATTCTTTGATAAGAGACATTGAACTTTTGAATAAGTAAATTTGAACCTCGTTAATAAATGAAATTGGGTTTCTTTATTTATTAAGTTTTGGAAAAATTATTTAAGTAAGTTAAAAGTGAAATTTGATTTCTCGAATATATGAAATTTAGTTTCTTTATTCATTGAGTTTTGAAATTTGTAACTATGTAAAGAATAAGTGAAATTGAATTTCTTAACAAGAAATAAATGTGTTTTATTGAAATTAATATAAGAATTGTAATTTAAGGAATTTGATTTGACAAATTTAATTTAATTAAATTTGTAAGTTGATATAATGGGGTTAAACTTAAGTGATTGATTTAATGACTTGGAAAGTGAAAGGAATTGTTTTGGACGTTAAATTAACTAACGAATATTGAATAAAACCGATAAATAAATTTGAATTGATTTGAATGTTAAATTTAATTAATTTAAATAATTTTGGAATGAAACTCTTGTGCGAACTTGAATCAATATTTGAATTGTTTAAATAAAATTTGAAATTGAATTATAAGATTTTGAAATGGTACTTTGGAAGTTTTGAAACGTAGGATTTGGAAATTGATTTTGAAAGACAAATGAAATGTTGATTTATAAATTCTAATTGAAATTGAAATTGATTGTATTGAAATATATTAAACGACCAATCAGTGTAATAATACGTAGTTATTAAAGAGACTGGGATCGGATATGGACATACTCTCTGTCGATACCGAATACCACTTTAATAACTATTATACGCGGAGTGTTGATCCAGAATGAAGTGGATGATTTGGTGAACGCATTGACTGAAGAAAGAGAACGATATTGGATGACCCCTGACATGACTAAAACAGGAGCCGCGCCGGGCCATTGAGGTTCGCCACCTCTAGCGGACACACTTCTTCGATACCATATCTATTACTTTTGTGATTCGATTTGGGTGCACCCCTCGATTTGGGAGTGTTGTTTCGCGGTGTTGAGGTAGCTGCTGGCTATGCTCAACATCAGTCCGGATCACGCAACTACTAGTATCCTAGTTGGTATCGCCTCATGTACCTTGTCATACTGATTATCCTATTCGCGACCACTACGTTTTGATTTGTACCTTCAATATATGGATTGCCCTCTGGTGACTTCCGGTTTTGGGTAAACTACGGTCTTGTATATGCTTTTGGGAATATAAAATGTGTTAAGGGGGATTATGGTAACGCCTTAATGCTATTTTGATATTTTATATTACTGATAGACATTATCTACTTAGCGTACATTACTACCTACTAGATAGTTTAGCGGATCCTTAGAGGATGGTTATTCCAAACATCCTTTGAGTTACTTGTATTTCGATTGCTATTTCACTTGAGTTAGATTTATTGATAGAAGAATATTAATCCTGACTCGAGTGTTTTGTGTTTTGCTTTACGCTCGGGTCAGACTGAGTGGTTCAGCTTTGAGACTCACCTTTGGAGTTGGAGCTTTGCTTGAAGACCCAGCCATCTATCCTGCTTTTAGTATTCGATGATTCCAGTGATGTATTCTGATTTGTATTTGACGTATCGTATTACTCTTTTGTTGTAAACTCTGATGTATCTTATATATTTATGTAGTAGCTTCATGAACTACTATCTCTTTTATTTCCGCTGCATATTATTACTCTGTGTCTGTGATTCTATGACTATTTATTTACTGTATATCTCAGTTTTGCCAAATTTAAATTAACAATTCGGTATTTTGAATTATTCAAGTCCGACATGTGCGGATGCGAATAGTCCAAAATAGCGGGTCGTTACAGTTGGTATCAGGGCTTTTGGTAGCTCTAGGCAGGACTTAGCATATAGGGTAAATGTATTTACAAAATCATCTCATTCGAGTTTCAATCTCTTCTTTTGACTCAATTTCTTTGAACTTTGGAACGTTCCCTGCAGTTCCAAAATTCATTCGTGTCCCTCACTATTCGTCTTCTTTCAATTCTGGAGCATCCCATAACTTCACTTCGAATGACTCTTGTAACGAATCGGCGGTCTCCCCAAACGCCGAATGATTGGTAAATGGGTGAAACTCCTTTACAATAAGCATTGATTTACCGGAGAATTCTGTATCCTCGGTTTACGATGCTATCTATCTCCTGCAATACCTGAATTCAATTTCTTGAGATCGAATGTTGATTTACCTCGGAATTCAGCATCGATCTTGTTCTTGAAGTTACGGTCGACCCGGTTTAGGTTGCCCGTGAATTAAATAAGCTTGTCCATCTTCCGATTCTGTTAATTGAATTATCTTATCTTCTATTTCAAAATTATTATCGAATCAAAATTCTCTTTGATTTGATTTCCATCGAATTTGATCTATACTTGTTTTGAAATCTATTCTTGTATCGTCGAGCGAGGAAGTGTATTTATAAATTAATATTAAAAATGTTTTACATATATTCTGTTGTTTGAGTTGTTGATGTTGATTTGGGTTTTCGATCGATTCGTCTGATCAACGCTATCGATAGGATTTCCAAAACACTTGAACATAACAAACTGACACAATAGTATTTTCGAATCTGGTAAATAAAATAATTTTGAATGATTTTATTATATATAAGTATAAATTTTTCTAAAATTAAAATGTTAATGAATCTGTTGTCCGAAATGTTAAAATTAAATTTTCATTTATTATTTTATAAATCATTGACTATTTCATAACATAAATAAATGAATTTATAAAATTTGGTTATAATTTGATTTGAAGTTTGTAATGAATTTAAATCAACAATTTAAGAAATTAATTTCCGGTGATTTCGAACTATGGTTTTGAAAGTTCAAATTGTATATTATTTAAAATATTTTCGAATATAAATGGTTTGCAAAGAATTTTAAATGATTAAATTTGAGCTCTTCTCTTTTGTCGCTGAAAAATAATTTCGGTGATGACGGCCGCATCATCGACATTCATTTTCGAGTTTCGAAGTGGAGAGACTATTCTGTAGCTTTGCTACGGTTTGTTTTGAAAAATAAATTGATTTGAATTTCTAAACATTACTTGATTTATAATATATATTGAAGATTTAAATTTGATTTAATATATTATGAATATATATATTTATTTTATCTCAAGTTGTTTGAAGCTAATCGGAAATTAATTCTTAAAATTTGTTAAAAGATGATTTTACAATTTTAAATGAAGCCAAATTATTTCATATAAATACTTAGCTTGAAATAACTAAATTGTAAAATTTTGTTTGGATAATACTCAAATTGCATTATATATATAACTTACCTAAATAAAAAAAAGAAGAAGGTTAATTATGTAATTGAATATTATACAGTAGAAAATGATATCAAAGGAATTTTTAATAAATTGAGTAGTTATAATAAATGTAAATATGCTTAATATATATGTGATAGGATATATTAAGTAGAATAAATTTAATAATAATTCGGAATAAGGAAGAATTAAATTTTGTCAAAGAAGGTTTGATTATAATAAATGACTTCAAAATTTATGATCTTTGAAGTTGCTAATTTAAGAAAATCGGATAATATATGATATAAATTGTCTTTATAAATAAAATGTAAGTGCGTATAATAAATGTTATTCATTTAAATTTTAATTATAAATGTTTATGAGATAAATAGAATAATAAGTTAAATAAATAATAGGTATGAATGATAGAAGAAAATTTTGTTCTGAAAGTTAATAAATTGAATTAAATTAACTTCAGAAAATATCTTGAATTAATCGAATTTAAATTGAATTTCATTTGAAAGGAATCTTTTGTACCTAACATTAATATATGTGAAATCAAACCAATTTTATGAAAGTCTTGAGTTTAAAGTCAAATTGTTAAATATAAATTAATTTAAATTGAAATTTCTATGGTTTAAATTAATTGTTTATGATGTAATTCAAGTCTATTTCTTCTGGGTGTTTCTGTTCTCTACCTCCTTCCTT
This sequence comes from Allium cepa, assembly GCA_030765085.1. Classification (NCBI taxonomy): domain Eukaryota; kingdom Viridiplantae; phylum Streptophyta; class Magnoliopsida; order Asparagales; family Amaryllidaceae; genus Allium; species Allium cepa. The sequence continues at coordinate 925,825,467 of CM060934.1, forward strand.
TTCGGGGACGAAAAGTTTTGAGTGGAGGAGAATGTAACGACCCTGAAATTCAGACCCAGTTTAAAATTTTAAAATTGATTATTTAGTGTAGAATTTCGTATTTTCACAAACAAATTTCGATGCTATTCAAACTTCATATTTGAAATGCGTCTAATTAAACATAGCAACTGTTAAATTTTCGTCCGGAAATATGAAAATTTACTTCGCGCGTAAACTTACTTCAAATTTAAATCGGTTAGTAATCGATGGAAATAACCGTTTTCGAAACCAAAATATTTTTACATAGAAAAATTCTAAAACATCTTTTGAGCAAGTTGTCAGTTTGTCGTTTTTCCAAATTCGGACATCTTCGCCTCCGTCGTTCTTATTTTTCGGCGAATTTTATGCATTTTCCGTAGTAGAAAATTTTGAATTTTTATCATTCGATCGTATCACCAATATCTTCATACCGTTGCGACCGCCTCGTCGCGCTGATCAAAACGGTATATTTATTAGGGTCAGTCGGAGTTCGGCGTTGCGAAAATTTTAGTTGGTTAACGGAGTACAAACTGGTCCGTTACGCAGCACAAACCGGTACCCGTCATAAAACCATTTGGGTTCCATTTCTTCTCATCTGTCCATCTGTCCACATCAAACAGCTGTTTGCATTTGCTTTTACTAATTCTTGCGTGCGCGTGTAGCTTTTATTTTTATTTGCTGTCACCAACTAACAATTAATAATACACAGAATTCAACCACTGCCTTTTTGCTATTCCAACGTCTGTCCATTTGTTTTACTTTCTCCATTCCTAAGTTTAATATATTTTGCTCCATTGTTTCATATTCTCCGTCCTTTCACTTCTTTGTTCAGCTAAAAAAAAAAAAAGAATATAAAGTATATTCCAATGTATGTTTGTCCTCATCTTTTACTGTGGTGCTTTGCACGTTACTTCCTCTTCAATCTATTTGCATCTACTCTCAAACAAAAACAAAAACCCACATTCATACTTTTGTTACTGATGCCTCCTCTCATTTCTATGCAAATTCCTTTTCACCTGAAGCATACCACCAATGGCCTCATTGTTTCTCTTCCAAAAAAAATACATGCTTTCTATAAATAAAAAAAGAGTATGAAGCTACACGGTTGTTTCATACCTGCTCGGCCTTCCCCTTCATTCCACCTCGTCGACCGCTGCCGCCACTTCACTTACCCGCAACCGACCACCTCCACCCCTCTCCACCATGCGACCACATCTCCGGCGGGCCTGACCCCTTCTCCCACTCCATCGTTGTTCCTTCATTCCCCGACCGACTGCAACCCATCAATGTCCCTTGCCCGGCTATCTCCAAGCTCATGCCAGCCGTTCGCCTAACCGCGTAAAAGTAGCTCCGCCCGGCCAACTCCTCCCCTCCTCTTTCCTTGCCGCATGAACATTCGGCCTCAACCGCCTTGCCTCTGACACGACCCCCCCTACTGACCGAACTGCTCACCCTCTCTCTACCACCGCCTCCTCCCCTGAATGACCGCCACCACCTCTTCACCGACTCCGCCAGTCACCCACCACCAGTCACTCACTACCCGAGCCCGTGAAGCCGCTCCACTACCCGTGCTTCAACCCCACTAACTCACGGCCTCTCCTCCATTCGAAACCGCACCGCTACGCCACCAATCTCCACACACACACGTTAGCAGTACCCGCCACCAACCCATCGCCGGCCACGGTTCCGGCCTTCATCTCAGTCGAAGCCTCTTTGCTGCTCTAAGTTATATGTATAGGTTAGTTCATGAATTATATCTATTTATATATATATATATATATATATATATATATATATACTGTTAAGTTTTATAATATGTACATAGTATGGCTTCATATGTTTAAGTATGGGTTAAATATATATATATATATATATATATATATATATATATATATATATATATATGTTTTATGTACAAGATATATGCAGGCTTTCATAATTTCTGTCCATTTGCTTACGGTATACTGTTACAGTTTAAAATTTATGCGAATACATATATAAGATCTGGTTTACAATATTTTGCATAAATGAATTTTAGTTATGCAAGCTGTAAATGTACGATTCAAGTACTGTGTGTTCAAATTGTTTAGGATCTATTGCATAGATATATCTAGTTATATCTTACTTAACATAGAATATAGTTATATGAAGTAAACCACAGGTTATATATATAAAAGTTATATCGGCTGCAAGTATTTTACCTGGGGCCGACATATCCTTTTGTACTTAGAATTTATTTTACACTGCTGCAAACACGACCTGAGTTCATGTTTGACGCATCGTATCTCACTCATGTTTTATCGGAATGGGTTGATTCTTTTTTTAAAAAGGAGTTTAAGTTGCGTAGTTTATGCATGTCAAATTTCAGCAAAATCCGACATCGTTTGATTTGTGGTCGAGGATCTGGAAGTTAGACCCAGACATATATTCTTTTGTACTTAGAATTTATTTTACACTGCTGCAAACACGACCTGAGTTCATGTTTGACGCATCGTATCTCACTCATGTTTTATCTGAATTGGTTGATTCTATTTTTAAAAAGGAGTTTAAGTTACGTAGTTTATGCATGTCAAATTTCAGCAAAATCCGACATCGTTTGATTTGTGGTCGAGGATCTGGAAGTTAGACCCAGACATATATTCTTTTGTACTTAGAATTTATTTTACACTGCTGCAAACACGACCTGAGTTCATGTTTGACGCATCGTATCTCACTCATGTTTTATCGGAATTGGTTGATTCTATTTTTAAAAAGGAGTTTAAGTTACATAGTTCATGCATTTCAAATTTCAGCAAAATCGGACATCGTTTGTTTTGTGGTCGAGGATCTGGAAGTTAGACCCAGACATATATTCTTTTGTACTTAGAATTTATTTTACATTGCTGCAAACACGACCTGAGTTCATGTTTGACGCATCGTATCTCCTCCGTCTTACGTCGGAATCAAGTGATTCTTTACAGTTTTGAAATACAAGTTTTGATCTTTATTCATACCAAATTTCAGACCATTTCGATCTCGGCAGCACATAGAATTATATTGTTAAATTTTGACGTAGGACATGTTTTTGAATTGTTGCTATGTTGAACGTTTTGATTGATTTCGGCAATTCCTATTTAACAGTTTTGCTCGTCGATTCGTGCCAATCTTTCTTTGCTCTGAGAATCATGCTTGGATTTGTAACTCCATTTCAGTGTCTGTATCAGTGTGCGTATCCGTGCCATCTCCTATTTTCTCTAGCCTCGAAAGGTGAGCAATCACTCACGATTAATATTCTTTTATTTATTAGATCTGATTTCAATTGAAACGACAATTGAAATATGCTGCTGTTAGTTATTTACACTGTTATATATGCAATTACCTGTATCTGTTCACCTATGACATCTGACACCATTATCTGTTAATTATTTATGCGATGATAATACAGTTTGGTTGATAATTGATTGATTGATTGTTGTTTATGATGGATGTTAGATGGTAATATATAAAGTGATAAATATTATGCAATTGAATTTGACGTAAGATAATTAAAATTTAAACTGACATATATGTTGAATTTGATTAGTTAAATTTGACCCTTTTAAATTGTTAAATTAATGGACACGTAAAATTTGATATATTACACTTTGAACTTTGAAAGTATATTGGATAAATTGTTGTAGAATTGAAATCGAAATTGAACGACAAGTGAAAAACCATAATGTAGAAATCTTTAATCTACATGAAATGATAGTGTAGATTCTAGAAATAATTGTATTAATTTGCACAAATAACAATGTGAATTAATATGATTATCTCGGGATTATTTGAATTGATTATTGATTTGTTATTGATGGTTGTTATTGCTTGTTTATTTACTTTGACACCATCCCAGTTATCACACTGCAAGTTCCCTTTGCTATGCTTTGATTTTTGAATTGAAATGGAATCGGGTTGAAATGATAAATACCCAAATGAACTTGACGTAAGATAGAAAATTTAATAAAACCCGATTGGTCAATAATTTGTTTTGAAATAAAATAAAGATATTATTTGAATAATAAGGTTTTGAAATTAAATTGGATCGTAAATTTGATGAAAGGAAAATGCTAATATTGAAGTCTGAAACGAAATATTAATGTAATAACTGATGAAAGAACGTTGTTTTGAATTGAACTATTTAACAATTAAATTTGGAATTATTCATTGAATTAAGTTTGAAATGACTAAATAATTAAGTTTGAATTATTAATAATTAAGATTGAAATTTATTTAATAATTGAATAAGATTGAATTATTTGGAAATGGAATAAAAATTGAATTCTTTGATAAGAGAAATTGAGCTTTTGAATAAGTAAATTTGAACCTCGTTAATAAATGAAATTGGGTTTCTTTATTTATTAAGTTTTGGAAAAATTATTTAAGTAAGTTAAAAGTGAAATTTGATTTCTAGAATATACGAAATTTAGTTTCTTTATTCATTGAGTTTTGAAATTTGTAACTATGTAAAGAATAAGTGAAATTGAATTTCTTAACAAGAAATAAATGTGTTTTATTGAAATTAATATAAGAATTGTAATTTAAGGAATTTGATTTGACAAATTTAATTTAATTAAATTTGTAAGTTGACATAATGGGGTTAAACTTAAGTGATTGATTTAATGACTTGGAAAGTGAAAGGAATTGTTTTGGACGTTAAATTAACTAACGAATATTGAATAAAACCGATAAATAAATTTGAATTGATTTGAATGTTAAATTTAATTAATTTAAATAATTTCAGAATGAAACTCTTGTGCGAACTTGAATCAATATTTGAATTGTTTAAATAAAATTTGAAATTGAATTATAAGATTTTGAAATGGTAATTTGGATGTTTTGAAACGTAGAATTTGGAAATTGATTTTGAAAGACAAATGAAATGTTGATTTATAAATTCTAATTGAAATTGAAATTGATTGTATTGAAATATATTAAACGACCAATCAGTGTAATAATACGTAGTTATTAAAGAGACTGGGATCGGATATGGACATACTCTCTGTCGATACCGAATACCACTTTAATAACTATTATACGCGGAGTGTTGATCCAGAATGAAGTGGATGGTTTGGTGAACGTATTGACTGAAGAAAGAGAACGATATTGGATGACCCCTGACATGACTAAAACAGGAGCCGCGCCGGGCCATTGAGGTTCGCCACCTCTAGCGGACACACTTCTTTGATACCATATCTATTACTTTTGTGATTCGATTTGGGTGCACCCCTCGATTTGGGAGTGTTGTTTCGCGGTGTTGAGGTAGCTGCTGGCTATGCTCAACATCGTCCGGATCACGCAACTACTAGTATCCTAGTTGGTATCGCCTCATGTACCTTGTCATACTGATTATCCTATTCGCGACCACTACGTTTTGATTTGTACCTTCAGTATATGGATTGCCCTCTGGTGACTTCCGGTTTTGGGTAAACTACGGTCTTGTATATGCTTTTGGGAATATAAAATGTGTTAAGGGGGATTACGGTAACGCCTTAATGCTATTTTGATATTTTATATTACTGATAGACATTATCTACTTAGCGTACATTACTACCTACTAGATAGTTTAGCGGATCCTTAGAGGATGGTTATTCCAAACATCCTTTGAGTTACTTGTATTTCGATTGCTATTTCACTTGAGTTAGATTTATTGATAGAAGAATATTAATCCTGACTCGAGTGTTTTGTGTTTTGCTTTACGCTCGGGTCAGACTGAGTGGTTCAGCTTTGAGACTCACCTTTGGAGTTGGAGCTTTGCTTGAAGACCCAGCCATCTATCCTGCTTTTAGTATTCGATGATTCCAGTGATGTATTCTGATTTGTATTTGACGTATCGTATTACTCTTTTGTTGTAAACTCTGATGTATCTTATATATTTATGTAGTAGCTTCATGAACTACTATCTCTTTTATTTCCGCTGCATATTATTACTCTGTGTCTGTGATTCTGTGACTATTTATTTACTGTATATCTTAGTTTTGCCAAATTTAAATTAACAATTCGGTATTTTGAATTATTCAAGTCCGACATGTGCGGATGCGAATAGTCCAAAATAGCGGGTCGTTACAGACATACAATCCATACAAGTTTGTTCTGGGTTCGAACAGAACCGAAGGCACTTCCGAAGAAGTCCTTGCAATCCGGGTATTCACAATCCCGATTGGACTTTCCATCACTTAGGGAATCTCTATACTGTAGCTACTCGATGCAGAGACAATCAATAGGTCATCCTATCGTTCTCAAAAATACCCGGTCTTCACCACCGGTCTTCAAATGCTATCCATAACGACGTATCACATATTCGGAATGGGTTATACGACCCAAAGGTCCTTTCCTGGCTAGCCTGAATAGTGAGCGCAACATTTAAAACATGTGGATATGGGATTTCAATTAAGTCACAACTTAATAATTCAAAATTTTCTTTCAAATGATTTAAACCAATTACCATTTGCAATCTTTTAAACAAAAAGATTAATTTCACAAAATTCACCCAGTTTCTCAAAGGTTCATTCATAAGTTTCAAAGCAATTCCATCTCAATGGATTAATTCATTTAAATCTTTAAATCAAAGATTTATTTCATAGCTTTCAAATCGTTCCTAAATATTCACAAAAACAAATTTGTTTCCAAATATTCATCTATAACTTGGAAAACTATTTCAGTTTACTTGAAATCCCTTTAATACGATTTGAAATTCATTTCTCCTATGAAAGCTTTTTATCATTTAGAAACAACAGTGTTATTTCGGAAAAACCCTATTTCATTTATACAAGTTACAATCTTTGGGTTAATTCGAATTCCCAAAAGAACAATACTTTAAAAATGGTTTGACTCATATATAACTAGTATAATATCTTTAATCACTAGTTTCAAATTATAGAATTCAATTTCAAGTATTGAATTCAAATTTAAATCAAAATATTTAAATTCCAAAACTTAATCAAGTTATTCAAAATAAATTTCATCTTTGAAATTCCATTTCAAAAAGCTTTTCACTTTAAACCCAATCCATTTTCAAAACATTTGAATTCAAATATTCAAATTTAAAACTATTTTAAAAATCTGTGACTTAATTGATTTTCTCGTGAAATCCATACTTGTGTGTGTATAAGTGTGGTCCAGGGGTTTTAACACAATAGTGCAACATCATTCAATCATCATAGATCAAAACACAGAAATATAATTAATAAGCGATATAAACTATAACGCTTATTGTCCATTCACATATTCACAGATAATATACAAATGTAAATAAATGAATAAATCATACACACCTTAATCCACAGAACAAAATATCACTAATCAGATAAGGCAGAAATTCGAGGCATCACATATAATACGATCATCCATAAGTAAGGTCAAGCATTTAATAATCATTTATAAGCAGGAGTAATTAATCGTTTAATCCTAATCAATTCAATTTATTTCCAAGTAAATTAATTACTTGTGAATTAATTATAAATTCTGATTAATTAATTACAAATCATTTGTGATAACCCGAATTTTTGGTCATCTGTAATTGATTAACAAACTGGGTTAATTAATAGAAATACTGAATTGTAAATTTTAACAAATGAATCTAATCGTAAATATTTATGGTTGGATAAATATTTATTTGATCATATCTTAATATAATCACTTAAAATTGACAAAGTATTCTTTTAAAAATAAGTATTGATGATTGTTTATATAAGTAAATTATTAAATTAAACAAAATTGTTAATTTCAAACCAATAATATTTATGTGTTATTTCAATATAATTTTTATTTACTTCAAATTGAATTTAGGCTTGTTTAAATAATGTATTTACTTTAGATTAACCTTGAATTGGATTTTTAATGAAATTAGAAAGAATTGAATTTGAATTTGAAATTTAAAAAGGAAGTATATCTTAAATATATTTTGGTTTAAATTAATTTGGTTCAAACAAAAGTATTTAGGTTAATGTTGTAATTAAGGTTTAAATTATTTATAATAATAAGAAAATTTATTTAATAATCACATCTTAAAACACTTGGCAACATAAGAACTTAGGAAGACACACTTGTTTACATAATAATAAAGATTTTGACATTTGTAAATACATAAATTTATTCATGAAACAAGTGTAGCTAGTATTAACAAATGGCTATATACATTTCTCTCAAATTTGTTCATCTCTTCTCTGATCTTCATTTTTCAAACCTAAAAAGAAAAAAAATAGAAACAAAAACCTGTTTTAAAATCAAAACCAGAGATATTCAACCTAGAAAATTAAAATTAGGAAATCATAATCCTGTAAAATAGAGGAGATCAGGATCTAGCAAGGGTAGGCTCGAATCAAAATATATCAAGCAAACTAACAAGTTCGAAGATTCAACATCAACAACATCATATTATCTTAAACCCAAAAGCAATCCAGATTTCAAAAAGTGAAATAAGAAGGCCTGTTCTCTGTACAGGAAAATTGCAGGTGAGTAAACAAGCTCTAATTTGATTAAGTTTTGTTGCATGCAGTGATTTTCAAAGTAAATTGGTGATTTCATGATAGTTTATATGATCATATTTATATTTATAAATATATATATATATATATATATAAGAGTATTTGGGTGCATGCTGTTATTGCTCTGTTCATATGCTTCAGATTTTAGAACTTTAACAAAAAAATTCATATCCTTTTGCCTGATTTTCTTTTTAGATTGATGTTTAAATGAAATTTGTTTGAATTAACAAAATATACGATCTAAAAATACTTTCAAGCAAGATTTCAAGCTCGCTTTTTAATAAAACAAGATTTACAGGAAAAGCATGAAACATATCGAAATTTCGATGTGAATTAATTGTGGATTCAGGTATACAATCTGGATTGTTATAAGAAATAATGATTTTTAGAATTAAAATCGTAAATTTTAAGCTTGAAAATCATAAGAAATTGAATGTTGATCGGAATTTGGGTTTTCGAGCATTCTATGATGACTGACAAGGTTTGGGTTTTCGAGATTCTTGCTGGAACTAGACTAGAGACTGTCGTTGTCAGTAAAATTAGTTGCTGGATTTTTCAATCACCGAGGAGGCGAGAATTTGTAGAACTAGGGCATAATCGGGATTTTTAATCATGTTTGATTTCAGGTCACCGCGACATTGACAGGACTTCGGTCTTGATCGCAAGTAGGGGAATGGGTCTGTGGGCCTATGACGAAGTGGTGATCGGAGTGATGGTGTTTCTGGTGGCCGGAGGTGGTAGTTTGGGAAGGTTTTTGGGTAATGGTTCGTTTCGATTTAGGTGTGCACTGACTCGATCTTGCTCTCAAGTTCGAACTGAAGCAATTATGGTTGGAATCGGGTAGTAAGGCGTGGGATGACTCGCGGTGATGTTGTGGATGATCGGAGTGGCGTTTGGCGATGTGTACACGTGCACGGTGGATCAGCGGTATCGGTTGGGTTTGGTTGCTGAGTTGTTTGGGAAGATGAAGGAATGTCTCGAAGGTGGTAACGGGTTTTGGAGGGTGGAACTCGAGTTTATACTCGTGTGAATTGTTGGGAATTAGTCAGAAGATTTTATACTTGAATAGAATCCAGGTTTTTTTGGAAAAAAAAAGGGAAAGGGGAGAAACTCGGGGAAAAGCTCGAGTGGCCTTCGGGTAAAACCCGAAGCAATGATTTTGAACGGTTTTAAATGTTTAAAGATCAAATTGTTATTTTTATTATTTAAATTAAAACCTAGTTTAAACTGTCTTATTTAAAACTACCTTCTTTTCTTTATAATTGTTTCTTTAATAATTGATTAAGAGGTTTCGAGAATTGATTTAATTTAAAGTGATTTTAAAATTTAGTTCAAATATGATTTTATAAAGCATGTTTTAAAATATAAGTTTTAAAAGCTTCTACTTGATTATGTTTTTAGGTTATTTTAAGAAAGTTAAGTTTTCTCAACTTTAGAATTTTCGGATTAAATGATCACCTTATTTTTTTTTAAAAGACTCAATTAATGATTTAATTAAGCAAAGGTAATCAGGACGATAAAATGTTTCAAATTGATAATGGTAATAAGGCATTGATAAGACTAAGTTTTACCTTAAAGATAAGTAAGGTTTAATGCCTAGAGAATAATTAAGTTTATTAAGAAATTTAAGCATACTTACTTAATTTAATTAAAGTAATTATGGATTAATTAATTTGTAGTGAGAGATATGGATTAATAATTAAGATTATTAAATCAATAGTAAATGGATAATTAATCAGTTAATTAATGGCTTATTAGTTGATTTTTTAGGTAATTAAGAATAATTACTTTGGATTAAAGGAGATTAATTAATAATTAAGATTTATCAATTAAAGAATAATTAATCTATAATTAAAGATTAATTAGTTAAATATAGGATAATTAAGGGAAGAATTATCCAGTTATATTTAATGAGATGAATAGGATTTATTAACTTGTTGATTAATTAAAGGTAGTCATTTGGTACTTGATTAAGTATAATTACTTAATGAAATTTATAAGTGAAATTACTTCGTGATGTAATTAATGGATTGTAATTACTTAGGGAAGTAATTAATTGATAATTTATGGATGTAATTAATTGAATAGAGGATTTATAGTGGGAGTAATTTGGATTAAATTACCTTATATAATTAATCAAGGGATTAATTAGAAATAACAATTAAGGAATAATTAAGTTATTTGATGAAGTAATTAAGGGAAGTTAATTACTGGATGTTATTAATCAAGGGTAATTAATAATTATGGCTAATAATTAATTAATGAAGTAATTAAAGGATAATTACTGTATTTGGTTAAGGGTAATTAATTTGTGAAATAAATTAAGGGTTAATTACTTAAATGTAATTAAAGGATAAATAGAATGATATTGGAAGCCTTGATTTATTGTTATCCCTAATAGGTGGTTCATGATGCTATGCGATATGATATGTTTGATTTGAACTGTGAAGATGTGATCATATATTAATGATGAATTACTGTGACATCCTGTATTAAAAGTAGAATTGTATTTCACTTGAATAATGTAAGTTAAGTTGACAATGATTTCGAAGAGACCGGGGTCGGGTATTAGTAAATACCCGAAACCACTTCGATTCTTATAATTTGATATGTGAAACTAATAGGCTGAAGTAGAATGACTTAAGTAAATTGGACCATTTAAATCTAAGTTTTGGCACTTAGAAATTGATGTGTGAAATGGTTGATGTCTATAACAACTTGTGTAGTATAAACTGATATAAGTTACCCCGGTTTTTATATTTGTTGTATGCTTTTGTATTGCATGTTAGATGGGTATGCTCACGCTGGTTTCCAGCCTGACCCGGCTGTTACTTTGATGTAATGCTCGGGTCAGACCGAGTATTACAGATTTTTAGGTAAGGACGTTCTGGAGCTCAAGAGGAGAGCTTGATGGCAGGAGCGTATGGAGAGGATTCTGATATAGTATTGTTGTTATCTGGACAAGTTGTTAAACTATCCAGTTTGTATGGGATATTGTAACTCTGATGTATAATAATATAAATGTACTGATAAAGTCTTCTTTGTAAAACCATTATTTATGTGATATTATATTTTGATCCGCTGCGAATGTGAGGTTTTCTGTGTTTTGGTGTTTCTGTTTCTTCTTCTTCATCTTTCTCTTTCTTCTTTTCGCTAACTATCTGGAATTTTTGGGATCGGAAAATTTCCGGGTCGTTACATTTGGTATCAGAGCTGAAGGTTAAGCGAGAACCTTGGCTCTGGTGGGGGATACTCATTAAGGAAAGGGTCAATGGTACCCTAGAATGAGTTGAGTGTATAAATATAAGAGAGCGTATTTGTTATTTTCTTGTATAAAGGTTTTTAAATGATTTCAAAAGTAAATGAATCTTATATAAGAAATAGATTATCTATCATATTAAGGAAATTGGCTGTAGTATTAATTAAATTAAAAGTAATAGTAAGAATTAAGTGGCAAAAGAATTACAACCAAATTGAAATTAAATTAAAGACAAGTTTGAAATGGATTCAGACTGAAATTAAATCTTGAAATTGGGAAAGGTTTTAGGATAAGGATAATCAATTAATTTATGTAATTAATTAAACTTTATTTAATGAGATTAATTAATGGATAATAATTGGAATTAATAAATAAGAGGGAGTTACTTAATGAAGTAACTATAGGTAAGTAATTTAAGGGACAATTACTTAATGAAGGTAATTAAGAAATAAGTTAATTACCGAATGTGATTAATTAATGATGTAATTAATTTAAAGAAATAACAAATAATATTATCTAATGCATATGAATGAAATGGTCCTACTTCAAACAAGAGTTGTTTGAACATTTAAAAAGAAATTTGATTCAAATTAAAACCAAAGGTGGTTTAAAATTTTAAAGTATAACTTGGTATGTAAAAGAAATTAATATGTATACATGTGAATATACATAATATCAAAGGTGGCTAGAAATAAACTCTAAATGGTGAGTTTTGAGTTTTGAATAAGATGTGATACCCAAGGTGATAAGTTTTTGAACTTAATAAGTGGGAAGATTATTTATGTTAAGTTTAAAATTTGAAATGGAAGTTCAAATTGGGTAAGGTTGACTGGATTAAGTGAATTGAGTTTAACTTGCGAAAAAGTTAAATAAGTTGGAATGATCAACCTGATTTGGAAATTTCAAGATGAAATTGGAATTGAACTTGGGAAGTTAAATGGTTAATCTGAACGGGGAGTTCGTGTGATCTCAAATGGGTTTGAGATCTGGAATTTGGAATTTGATGGATGATTTTAAAATGGAATTTTGAAATTTGGACTCAGAATTGAATTGTTTAAAAACTTTAATGGAAAATTGATTTAAAGGAATTAAATCAACATTTGAAGTATTAACTCGAATTTATATAATTCGAGATGATTTGGATTTAAAATTTGAATTAGTTCAAATTGAATTTGATTTGAATTAATTGAAATGGTGATTGAAGATGTATGAGTATAAGATTTAAAGGGGAAAATTGAATTGGATTAACTGGAAACGATTTGAAATTGAAGTGGGTTCCATTTGAAATTAGTCCAAATTATTTGAATAATTTGGAATTATAATTAAAATTGAATAATTTTAGATTCAAATGGAATTTGAATTGAATTTGGGAGGAAATCAAGAATAATTCAACTTGATTTGGAAATGGAGTTTGAAATTGGGATTGAATCAATTTCAATGAAAATTGAAGTTATTTAAATTGGAATTGGGTCAATTTAAATGGAAGTGGAAATTTAAATTGAATTGATGAGAATGGAGATTGGGAAGTGAGCAGTTTTGACTCTGGACTATTTTTGGTATAAATTGTTTTAACATAAACCTATTTTCTAAGCTATTTATTATATATACAACTTTTCTTTTAAAGCCAAACTATCTTATATTTGTTTACAATTATTTTTGAAACTGTTTAACAATTTTCCAACTATTTTATAAACCAATTAATATATTTCAACTATTTTACAAAACAAATTACTATCTTACTATTATTTTGAAATTACCTAAAATTTCTATAATTATTTTAACTATTTTACACCTATTTTATAAACTAGTAATTATTTTCCAACTACTTATCTATTTTTAAATTTTTCAAGCTATTTTCTAAATAAACTGGTCAGTTCAAACTGTTATTGGTTAAATACCCAATCGGAATAAGAATAGAGGTGATAATCCAAATGGATTGAAGCAATTGTGAGTAAGTGAATGAAAATCGAAGTGAATGTGAATAGAAATGGAATTGATTTGGCTAATAACCAATAAAGATAAATACGTAGAGTGTACGTATGTTATTCTATTCGCTTAGTGATTTGATCCAGATTCGAGCACAGAATTTCAAGATAGTTTATATCGATCCGAGTGGGATTTTTCTCTCGATTTTCGATGGCGAACCTGGATATGGATTGTTGATTGGTTCTTGATATTCTCTATCATAGTTAGGCTATGCAAGGAGAATAACGGTTTCTGATCAAGAAACCAGATCTGTGTCCGCACTAGGAAGTCGGGCGGACAATACTAGTTTGGAAGTGAAATTGTGCGAGCGATTGCGCGATCAGATTGGTATAGCGTACGGATGGTATGTGTACATCGTATAGATTGGAATGAAATTGATATTTAAGTTTGTGGATAAGAAATTTGAAATGGTTTTTGAAGTGAAAATATATTTTGTGAAATATATGAGGAAATAGACTGAAATTGGATATTTTTATGGAAGGAATTTACTTTATGGAAGTAAATAATATGGTTAATGGCTTTATAGAGTAATCAAATTTTAATATTTGATTTGGAAATAAACAAAGTTATATATCTTTGTTATATAAGATAAATCTTCCCTTGTTGAATCTCTTGCCAGAAGAAAAGGATTTTGAAGGTGTTTTGAAGTATAAAAGGAGTATATACAAGTTTGAAATGATCCAAAGTTTTAAAAATTATATATATCTGTATATATATAAAGGATATTATGAGGATTTTAGAAAAGGTTTTGGGAACCTTTGGATTTGGAAAGGCTTTTGATTTTTGGGTGAAACCAATATTGAATTTGGAAAGCCTAGTTTGAGAATTATCGATTTTGGGATAATCGATTTTGTGTAAAGGAGCTTTGAATGAGATCATACTAGGTGTATGATTTAAAGATACTATATATATAGTATAAAATGTTTTGATGATGGCTCTGGGGAAAAAGGCGCTCCCTTGTAATGGACTTCTCAGGAGTACCACCGGGTGGTGCTGCCTTGAGCCCCAAGGGGGGTTCTAAAGTTGATCCTGTGAGGAGTCCGGACAAACTAGTTCCTGAGGATTATTGGGTAGCGAAAGTCAAGGGCGCTGATGCCTACAGGGGCATTTGGGTTATGCTGTGACGACAGTGTAACTCGATGTCACTGCGATCTACTGTGGGGACCATAGCGAAAATCGTGTGGAGGATGAGTGTCAACGGTCTACACTCGATTTTGCCGGGAAGGCAACGCAACATTGGTAGACTGCGATCTATGGTCAAGAGAAGTGGAGAAGTTTCATTCTTTTGGCAGCGAAATTCGAGGGAGCTGATGCCTACAGTTATATGGGTTTTTTTTGGCTGTGATAGCTACGTAACCCCAGTTGTAACTGCGATCTGTAGCGGGTTCCATGGTGTAATCGAGGGGCGTGGAGGCCTACAGTTATCTGTGGATTTGGTCGGGATGGCAACGTAACCATCGGGTTAACTGCGACCATGGATGGGGGTGATGATTTCCAGAGCATTCTCACCAAAGATATATCCTCTATTTTCAAAAAATGTTTTCTATATTTTCAACAAAATTATTTTCAAAAAGTATTTTCACTGGATGTTGAAAACAAGTCTACCAAGCATTGTAGATTTTCAGTCATACGCCTGATCAACGTATGACCGAATTTCTAGGAGAAGAAGGATAGACTGGTTGAGACATCGGGTTATAAAAGTATTTTTATAAAAACTATTTTGGAAATATTATATAGATTTTAAAGGTGTTTGAAAAATGATCAAAGAATATTTTAACTGGTTTTTAAATATTTAATAAATTCTGCTTTCGTTCCTTTTCGAGGACGAAAAGATTCAAAGGGTGGAAGAATGTGATAACCTGAATTTTTGGTCATCTGTAATTGATTAACAAACTGGGTTAATTAATAGAAATGCTGAATTGTAAATTTAACAAATGAATCTAATCGTAAATATTTATGTTTGGATAAATATTTATTTGATCATATCTTAATATAATCACTTAAAATTGACAAAGTATTCTTTTAAAAATAAGTATTGATGATTGTTTAAATAAGTAAATTATTAAATTAAACAAAATTGTTAATTTCAAACCAATAATATTTTTGTGTTATTTTAATATAATTTTTATTTACTTCAAATTGAATTTAGGCTTGTTTAAATAATGTATTTATTTTAAATTAACCTTGAATTGGATTTTTAATGAAATTAGAAAGAATTGAATTTGAATTTGAAATTTAAAAAGGAAGTATATCTTAAATATATTTTGGTTTAAATTAATTTGGTTCAAACATAAGTATTTAGGTTAATGTTGTAATTAAGGTTTAAATTATTTATAATAATAAGAAAATTTATTTAATAATCACATCTTAAAACACTTGGCAACATAAGAACTTAGGAAGACACACTTGTTTACATAATAATAAAGATTTTGACATTTGTAAATACATAAATTTATTCATGAAACAAGTGTAGCTAGTATTAACAAATGGCTATATACATTTCTATCAAATTTTCTCATCTCTTCTCTGATCTTCATTTTTCAAACCTAAAAAGAAAAAGAAATAGAAACAAAAACCTGTTTTAAAATCAAAACCAGAGATATTCAACCTAGAAATTTAAAATCAGGAAATCATAATCCTGTAAAATAGAGGAGATTAGGATCTAGCAAGGGTAGGCTCGAATCAAAATATAGCAAGCAAACTAACAAGTTCGAAGATTCAACATCAACAGCGTCATATTATCTTAAACCCAAAAGCAATCCAGATTTCAAAAAGTGAAATAAGCAGGCCTGTTCTCTGTTTAGGAAAATCGCAGGTGAGTAAACAAGCTCTAATTTGATTAAGTTTTGTTGCATGCAGTGATTTTCAAAGTAAATGGGTGATTTCATGATAGTTTATATGATCATATTTATATTTATAAATATATATATAAGAGTATTTGGGTGCATGCTGTTATTGCTCTGTTCATATGCTTCAGATTTTAGAACTTTAACACAAAAATTCATATCTTTTTGCCTGATTTTCTTTTTAGATTGATGTTTAAATGAAATTAGTTTGAATTAACAAAATATACGATATAAAAATATTTTCAGACAAGATTTCAAGCTTGCTTTTTAATAAAACAAGATTTACAGGAAAAGCATGAAACATATCGAAATTTCGATGTGAATTAATTGTGGATTCAGGTATACAATCTAGATTGTTATCGAAAATAATGATTTTTAAAATTAAAATCGTAAATTTTAAGCTTGAAAATCATAAGAAATTGAATGTTGATCAGAATTTGGGTTTTCGAGCATTCTCTGATGACCGACAAGGTTTGGGTTTTCGAGATTCTTGCTGGAACTAGCCTAGAGGCTGTCGTTGTCAGTAAAATTAGTTGTTGGATTTTCGAATCACCGAGGAGGCGAGAATTTGTAGAAATAGGGCATAATCAGGATTTTTAATCATGTTTGATTTCAGGTCACCGCGACATTGACAGGACTTCGGTCTTGATCGCAAGTAAGGGAATGGGTCTATGGGCCTATGACGAAGTGTTGATCAGAGTGATGGTGTTTCTGGTGGCCGGAGGTGGTAGTTTGGGAAGGTTTTTGGGTAATAGTTCGTTTCAATTTAGGTGTGCACTGACTCGATCTTGCTCTCGAGTTCGAACTGAAGCAATTATGGTTGGAATCGGGTAGTGAGGCGTGGGATGACTCGCGGTGATGTTGTGGATGATCGGAGCGGCGTTTGTCGATGTGTACACGTGCACGGTGGATCAGCGGTATCAGTTGGGTTTGGTCGCTGAGTTGTTTGGGAAGATGAAGGAATGTCTCGAAGGTGGTAACGGGCTTTGGAGGGTGGAACTCGAGTTTATACTCGTGTGAATTATTGGGAATTAGTCAGAAGGTTTTGTACTTGAATAGAATCCAGGTTTTTTCCAAAAAAAAGGGAAAGGGGAGAAACTCGGGGAAAAGCCCGAGTGGCCTTCGGGTAAAACCCGAAGCAATGATTTTGAACGGTTTTAAATGTTTAAAGATCAAATTGTTATTTTTATTATTTAAATTAAAACCTAGTTTAAACTGTCTTATTTAAAACTACCTTCTTTTCTTTATAATTGTTTCTTTAATAATTTATTAAGAGGTTTCGAGAATTGATTTAATTTAAAGTGATTTTAAAATTTAGTTCAAATATGATTTTATAAAGCAAGTTTTAAAATATAAGTTTTAAAAGCTTCTACTTGATTATGTTTTTAGGTTATTTTAAGAAAGTGAAGTTTTCTCAACTTTAAAATTTTCAGATTAAATGATCACCTTATTTTTTTTTAAAAAGATTTAATTAATGATTTAATTAAGCAAAGGTAATCCGGACGATAAAATGTTTCAAAATGATAATGGTAATAAGGCTTTGATAAGACTAAGTTTTACCTTGAAGATAATTAAGGTTTAATGCCTAGAGAATAATTAAGTTTATTAAGAAATTTAAGCATACTTACTTAATTTAATTAAAGTAATTATGGATTAATTAATTTGTAGTGAGAGATATGGATTAATAATTAAGATTATTAAATCAATAGTAAATGGATAATTAATCAGTTAATTAATGGCTTATTAATTGATTTTTTTGGTAATTAAGAATAATTACTTTGTATTAAAGGAGATTAGTTAATAATTAAGATTTATCAATTAAAGAATAATTAATCTATAATTAAAGATTAATTAGTTAAATATAGGATAATTAAGGGAAGAATTATCCAGTTATATTTAATGAGATGAATAGGATTTATAAACTTGTTGATTAATTAAAGATTGTCATTTGGTACTTGATTAAGTATAATTACTTAATGAAATTTATAAGTGAAATTACTTCGTGATGTAATTAATGGATTGTAATTACTTAGGGAAGTAATTAATTGATAATTTCTGGATGTAATTAATTGAATAGAGGATTTATAGTGGGAGTAATTTGGATTAAATTACCTTATATAATTAATCAAGGGATTAGTTAGAAACGATAATTAAGGAATAATTAAGTTATTTGATGAAGTAATTAAGGGAAGTTAATTACTGGATGTTATTAATCAAGGGTAATTAATAATTATGGCTAATAATTAATTAATGAAGTAATTAAAGGATAATTACTGTATTTGGTTAAGGGTAATTAATTTGTGAAATAAATTAAGGGTTAATTACTTAAATGTAATTAAAGGATAAATAGAATGATATTGGAAGCCTTGATTTATTGTTATCCGTAATAGGTGGTTCATGATGCTATGCGATATGATATGTTTGATTTGAACTGTGAAGATGTGATCATATATTAATGATGAATTACTGTGACATCCTGTATTAAAAGTAGAATTGTATTTCACTTGAATAATGTAAGTTAAGTTGACAATGATTTCGAAGAGACCGGGGTCGGCTATTAGTAAATACCCTAAACCACTTCGATTCTTATAATATTATATGTGAAACTAATAGGCTGAAGTAGAACGACTTAAGTAAATTGGACCATTTAAATCTAAGTTTTGGCACTTAGAAATTGATGTGTGAAATGGTTGATGTCTATAACAACTTGTGTAGTATAAACTGATATAAGTTACCCCGGGTTTTATATTTGTTGTATGCTTTTGTATTGCATGTTAGATGGGTTTACTCATGCCGGTTTCCAGCCTTACCCGGGTGTTACTTTGATGTAATGCTCGGGTCAGACCGAGTATTACAGATTTTCAGGTAAGGACGTTCTGGAGCTCAGGAGGAGAGCTTGAGGGCAGGAGCGTATGGAGAGGATTCTGATATAGTATTTTTGTTACCTGGACAAGTTGTTAAACTATCCAGTTTGTATGGGATATTGTAACTCTGATGTATAATAGTATAAATGTACTGATAAAGTCTTCTTTGTAAAACTGTTATTTATGTGATATTATATTTTGATCCGCTGCGAATGTGAGGTTTTCTGTGTTTTGGTGTTTTCGTTCCTTCTTCTTCATCTTTCTCTTTCTTCTTTTCGCTAACTATCTGGAATTTTCGGGATCGGAAAATTTCCGGGTCGTTACATCATTTGATATAAATTTATTTATCAAACACTTTAATTAATTTAATTTATTCTTAATTGATCATATTAATTAAATCAACCTTTTTAACCAATTACATCGCTAATTGACTTTAATAAATCAAAATATCCAGAATTAATTACTATAAGTGATTAATCCTTAATTAATTTTCTTAATTAATTAAAATGCTAACTTAATTTATTCTTAACTATGATTATTTAATTAAAACCAAATCTATGATTCTTAATTAAAAATTAATTTTCTTAATTCATTACTTAAACTTTAATTAATACCTTTTAAACCTATATGTAACGACCCGCCGTTCTGACCGCCCCCAGTCGGTAATTAAACCAACTTGAGATGTTCAAAATGACGGATTGTTAGTCAGTTTATAGAGTTTAAACAGAAACAGCCACAGAATCACAGAATAATCATAATATTTTACATAAATGAATTTTTATACATATATCAGAGTTTGTACAATGAATTAAATTTTATACAGCGGAATATTTCTTTTAAGTACAAAAATTCTTCAAAAAGCTAAAGTGAAGCAATTTCCCCAACTCTCTCTTACTTCGCGGCCTGAAAATCTTCAAGCTGTAAAATTACTCGGTCTGACCTGAGTATTATATTCAAAAGAAAATAATACACAGGTCAGTCTAATTCAAACTCAGTTATTAGTGCATAGAGGCAATAATAATTAAATAGCAATTAGACGACAGTCAAAGATAAATTTACCTATCCGATCCTTTAACAAGAAATCGGATAACGGTAAATACAACACTTAACAGTGTTAAATAACAAATCAGTAGATTCAAATTATCAATGAGGATAGATAAAGGGATTATTGATGAAGATAATTTAGAAAACAATCAAAATCTGCCTGAACGGCAATTACCAACAAAATCATCAAAATCAGTTCAAAATATATTGAATTGTCAACATAAAACAATTTTCATCAAAAAGAAAACATCATTTAAAACATTAGATTTGGTAGGGCTGCAGTACACACACGCGTATACGGCCTCGCCACATTTTTAAAATGTTAACTTCGTGTGGCTGCAGTTCACGCTTGCGTGTACTGCCTCACCACTACCGTAATGAAAATAGAAATCATCACAACAGTAAAAACTAACAGAAATCGAAGCTACAAAGGTCAAGTCAGTGACTCAACACAGCTGCAACATGGTCAAAACCAAGACAACAAATATGCAACCTTTCATATAACAACGCCACTGTCTCAACATTCAGAGTATCATCGACACAGTAAACTACAAGTATTCACAAGCTAATGCAAATTCCAGCTACGAATGAGCAAGTGTATTTGCATGTTAATTATGCAAACACAGGTTGCAATGAAGACTACACACTGTTTAATGCATTCAAAGTCAGAGATTTAAAACAACTGAATACAATGCATGACAAATACAAGTGCAAGGATGTGTGCATAAATGGATGCAGTCACGTGTGACGAAAAATCTGAAGTCACATATGAAAATGTGATATGCCTCAAAGTCCAAAATACAATAACAACAGTTCACTAAGTACAACTGCATGAAATGAAGCAGTACTTATGTTCAATGAAGATGAAGGCAAGGCACAAGTCAGGTAATGGTAAAGTCAAAACATGAAAGTGAGAAATGCAAGCGCAGACAAATGAACACAGTAAACATACATAGGCAATGCCTATATAACATGTGATACAATACATATATACGGCAGTTCGAATAACAATGCGACTCAAATCAAAGTGTGTACGAGTGGCAACATGTTACAGTAAGGGACAACATGAAATAATGTTTGCATGCCCAAAAGGTCAGAGGCAATATAAATGCAAACTGCACAAGAATGAAGACCACACGAGCTCAATGCATCCCAAATGCTCAAATATACAACAAGTGTATACATGTACATGAAGATAGCAGACAACATAACATGGCCAAGAAATGCATATACAAGGATGAATGAAACTGATCAAGCAAGTGCAACAGGTACAAAAGTCACTGCAGCATGAATACAAGTGCAGAACAACATAGTGAAACAGCGGTTTCATAAGTGGCAAAATTCAACATCAATGCATATGAATTATTTATCTGACTCAATGCAAACTTCAACAAATCGAAACAGCATCAAAGCAAAAGAAATACCAACAAAATCAAGACGGTGTGGCTGCAGTACACACATACATACATGTGCACTGCCTCGCCAACTCGAGTGCACAAGGTCAAATCAAAATCAGATTCAACGCAAGTACAAACGGCCTCGACCAAAATTCAAAATATCACTGCACAATGAAACTCAAGTAATTCTAGAAATCCAAATAGTTTCAAGAATGTAAGCACTACAAGGAAACTGACTCCAAGCTGCATGTACACTCAGGTGAAACAACAGTTGTCAAATGGAAGAATACAACAAAAATGAAGGCACCAGACCTCAAAGGAAATCAACGTGGTCAGGTACTTTAAATTTAAAGCAATGCTCAGTGCAATGGACAGCATACAAAAGGTTCGAGTATAACAATAATGCACAATGGATTTGAGTTCGAAGCAATACAGATGTCAAATGAACATCAATATGCAATTTGAAATAGGCAGTGACTAAGTGAAAGTGAGAATATCATGTTTAACAAAACAGTGAAACATGAAGCAGTTCAATATTACTACACATAACAGATACAACATGAGGTGCCATCATGATATTCAAGTTACAGGTCAAGGGCAAGAAGCTTAGCAATTACTCACTATGTTTTGTATAATTTAGCCAAGCAATTTAATCTATGAAAAAAAATACATGTATTTGTTTGTATACTCTGTTCTTATTCAAAGCCAAAATACAAATAGAAGTTGGTACAAAGTTATTAACATATACATGCAAGTACTTGTTTATATATGCGTGAAAGGTTAGGCTACTGGAAATAGGTACAGACATGTACATGTCAAACTTCCAAAACTCAACATGCCAAAATTTAAATACTCAACATGTCAGACTACCCATTTTTTTCTCCAGATTTTCGAAACTTACATGTACATCCTGAAGCTAACAAAACTGAAATGCATCAAAATTTAAAAATGTTCAAGTACCAGATTAGACAAGCATAAGTGAAGACATAAATGAGAATATCACTTATGAGCAAAACAGGAAAAAAAAACTGCAATAAATTCTCTAACTAAGATTCAACTAATCTTGAAACAGATCAGATTTAAACGGGGATAAGTCTTGGCTTTGAAAACTTCAGTTTTCAACTGTAAACCCAAACCAGAGTTTGGGACAAACAAGATTTAAAAAAAAAAACTTGAGACACTACACTTAGCATTTAAATTTGTCTCGACACTTTCATTTTATTTTATATATTTTTTCAAAACATTTGCAGGTTAAAAAAAAAATCCTGTAAATAAAATCTACCCAAGCCTTACAAAATTTTACCCGAGTCAAAGCAAAGAAAACTCGAGCTTATAGTGAACAAACAATGAATACATGGAAGTGTTAATGACAGCTACAACTCTGTGCACATGTGAAGCCAGAAGAACTACACAACTACAAGTACAGGGATGAATACAACATGATGAAGTAGTGGAAATGAGCAAGTGCATCAGTGAACAATGCAACATGGTGAACAAGACACCGTGAACAACAAGTGCAACATAAAGGGGTGCAAACACAACAATTTAGTGAATACAACTACAGGTACAGAAGGCAAATACTGTGTTTCGAAACAAAACAGTGCCGTAAAAATCAAGGCAACGAATTGATCAAGTCTGAAAATATCAACATCGAACAAAAATCAAAACAAACCAAGAAACCACGACCGAAGTCGAAACACTCAAAAAAAATCAAGGCCGATAACACAAAATCAAATCAACATCGAATTGCAGAAACACTATATTAAAATTGAATTAGATGTGAGTAAATTTAATTACTCACCTTTGCAAACAAATTGGGGCACGCGAGCGCAGAGGAGAGTCGAGCAAATTGAAGCCGCAAGAAGCCCTAATTTTGGAGCACGGGATCGAAGAGGAACGACGAGGCCGCCATTGTTTCTTTGTTTCGTTTGAAAGGGTAGGGGTTTCAAATGAATATAAGGGAAAGAGGAGACGTGTTTTTGCAGAGGGGCACGATTTAGGGCGTGGGTTTAAGCATATGTAACGGCGTGGATTTAGCTGATAAGGTAAGGCGACGTACTCTTTTCATTTTTTTTATTTTATGTTATATTATTATTATTATTATTTTTACATTTTTTTCATTATAAATTCAAATTTGTTTTGTAAATCATTTCCTTTTATAACATATAAACGTTTTGCAGTTCAACTATCAATATCAATTTATAAATTTACATAAAAATAATTCGTAAATCCAAACTATTTTTTCTATGTCATCAGTTCGAATTTAAAATACAAATTCAATATTCAATTTCAACTCCAAAGTCAAATTTAAATTTTATTCAACTTTTCATTAGATTAAATTCTAAAATTTAATCGCCAATTTATCTTGAAAATTTGAAATTCAAGTCAATCATCATTCGAATATTTAAAAATTAATTAAATATTATCATTTTTAAATTGTTCAAAATTCTGGGTTGTTACAATCTTCCCTCCTTAAAAGAATTTCGTCCCGAAATTATAAGTTAGGAAAAACGATTGCTAAAATCTCACCGATATTTATACCCTACTCAATTTTACTAAGTTCTAAACTTATAAATAAATATAGGATTCATTTCTTTTATTTTATCTCAGCAGTTTTGTTCATCGATTTCAATAATCAAGACACAAAAGTCTTTTACCAAATTTTTTTTGACTTACAAAACTCAGATTTTTAAACTTGAAATCTTTCATGCTAAATATTTGCATATTACATCTTTTCCAAAGCTGTGTGCTTTTAAGATATTTTAAAGATCTTCTTCCTTAATTCATTAAGTTAGAATTATGTGATTCTAATTTCAGATTATTGATTTTCTATTCAAAGTTTGAAAATACTTGCTAACTCGAAGTTTAACAAGTCCATCTTCGTTCTTACAGACTTTAGGCATACGCTGGCCAGGCGCAGGTCTAAAAATCTCCAAGTACTAAATATACTTGCTTCAACTCCCAGTGAAAATACTTTTTTTAAAAATTCTTTTTAAAAATGGATATGGAAAGCACGTTCCCCCATGGATCACAGTTTACCCGGCGGTTACGCTACTATCCCAGCAGAATCGCTTGTAACTGTAGATTTCACATCTCTCTTGAATTTCGCCATGGTTGTCGCCTTAGATCGCGGTCCACACGGCGGTTACGCTACTATCCCAGCAGAATCGCTCGTGGTCGTAGGCGTCTTGCCCCTCAAATTACGCTTCGGCCTCTAGATCGCAGTTTACACGGCGGTTGCGCCACTATCCCAGTGGAATCGCTTGTAACTGTAGGTATCACGCCCCACGAATTACGCCAGCTTCAATTCACATAATCCCAAACACGATGATCCATCGTGGGGGATTCCAGTCAGTCCCAATGGACATTCCACTAATGGAAATTCTACGTAGCTACGATTTCCAATGGACACTCCACCGAGTTCCAATCACCTTCACAAATAATAAATGGAAGGTACATTTCCATATCCTCAGTTTTTAGAAAAAATATGTCATATACATATAGTACTTCATTTCACATTTCGTACATATCATACCTATGTAAACCTACACAGGACTTTTCATAATAATGACTTTCCAAACTGATGGTTTTCGAATTATAACATTCACATATATAAGTTACGAAAACTCAATTCACATTCATAACAAATAGAGGATTCCAAAATTTTCCATCTCGTTTAAAATTTTCCTCTAAATCGATTAGAAAATTTAAGGTTATCTCAAACCCAATTCACATTCACAATCCAATTCATTATCGACTTCACATTCGATTTGGATTTCACGTTACATCGTCAATTCTCAACACGTAATTGATGTCTATCGATATATAACCTCTAAGCTCGTACGTCTCAAAGAAGTGTGTTAAGCTAAAAGAATAAATTCTCCGCCACCAACAGATATATATTTAATAGAGATCAATTGCTATGTCATCAATTCACAATGCTAGACATACAATCCAAATCGACTATCCAAAATTCAAAGTTCAACTTATATTGTTTTTGATGTCAAAGTTAAACTCAATTTAACTCAAGATTCAATCTTTTTGGAAAATATTCAAGTTGAACTGATCGTTCAAATTTCCCAAAAATATCTTTACAAGATATATATAATTTTCCAACTTAACCATTTGAAACCAATTTCAAATATTCATTTTTTTATTTATCTTTAAAAGATAAAATTTCAAACCTTTCATTTCATATTGGAAAACATTTCCATACTTATTTAAATAATAAGTAATTCACAAGTTCATTTATTTTCAACTCTCGGAAAATATTCAATATACTTGAATCAAAATTAAGCATATATTCCATTCTTTAAGGAAATCATTCTTTTAAACACATTTATTTGAGTCAAAACGAATGTTACGTAAAACATCGTTACGATAACTCAAAATCACTAGTATAGGGATTCGAATTTAAGATAGATATATAAATCCCAATACTATAAACAACATTTCCTTTCGGAAACCATTTACTATAACAACAATGTTATAGTCCACCATTTCCTTATTTCTCGAAAACGTCTATTTCAACAATTGAATGTTGAAATCTATGTATTCGATAGTTAATGCATTTTAAAACATCTTTAAAACTATTAACTTTTTCAATTTCAACTTCAACTTAATTCATAGTTTGAATTCCTCATACTTTTCATAATATTAGTTTTAAACCAATTTCAAACTTTTCAATATTAAGTTTTTCACTTAATTTAATTTTCCGCACGTTTAAATTCAAATTCATCACTGAATTTATTAAACCTATTATGGATTATCATGTTGACAACTTCAAATTTGAAATCTAAATCTCATTTGAACTTTGCATTCGCTTTCTATTCCAAAAAAATAATCAACTAGTTCTTTAGTAAGCCATTCATCAATTTAGTTCCATTAAATTTATATTTCCACATTAACCTCATTTCATAATATCACTTCCCTAAAACATATCTGTTTTATTCAATAATATATTCACTATCCAAAATCGTGAATATACTTCGTTTATTCAATTCAGTGTTTCTACACTTTTTATTTAAAAGATTATCCACTGTCCAAAATCATGGATAAAATTCCCAACCAACATTTACTATCACAATATTTAACTTAAAGGATAATTCGCTGTCAAAAATCACGAATATATCTCCTTTAATGACTTCTATTTTTCATTTATCAAATTCAATTTGGTTTCGAATTTATAAACAATCTTTACAAATTCCATTTCTATTTATAAACTTCGATTTATAAATCTTCTTTATTAATTCAACTCAATTTATATAACTCAATTATATAACAAAAGTCCATATATAAGTTAAGTACTTATAATCCATTTATTTACTAAATCGTTCTTCAAAACATATGAAATCAATTTTTCAAAAGAATTCAGAATCAAATTCTCAAGTTATAGTTTAATTATCCTCTTGGCTATAACTAAATTGAAATATCATTTTATTTCACAATTATTATTTTGTAGATATTCACAATATTTGATTCAAACCAATTCATTAATTCACTTCACTTATATTTTATTTTCACAAGTCTCAATAATTCGATAATGGATTTTCGAATGATCGAAACTATCACAAACCTAAATTTAGAGAGGGGATTTTCCGAAAAAAATTTGAATTTTCAAAATACCTTTTATTTTTCAAAGAAAACAATTTCATACTTCTTTAAATTTGAAAAACACTTTCTTTAAAGTGGTCCTAGTAACTATTCATATTAAACATCAAAAACTGAGCTTTGTGTAAACCAAAGCTCTGATACCACTTTTGTAACGACCCGCCGTTCTGACCGCCCCCAGTCGGTAATTAAACCAACTTGAGACGTTCAAAATCACGGATTGTTAGTCAGTTTATAGAGTTTAAACAGAAACAGCCACAGAATCACAGAATAATCATAATATTTTACATAAATGAATTTTTATACATATATCAGAGTTTGTACAATGAATTAAATTTTATACAGCGGATATTTCTTTTAAGTACAAAAATTCTTCAAAAAGCTAAAGTGAAGCAATTTCCCCAACTCTCTCTACCTTCGCGGCCTGAAAATCTTCAAGCTGTAAAATTACTCGGTCTGACCCGAGTATTATATTCAAAAGAAAATAATACACAGGTCAGTCTAATTCAAACTCAGTTATTAGTGCATAGAGGCAATAATAATTAAATAGCAATTAGACGACAGTCAAAGATAAATTTACCTATCCGATCCTTTAACAAGAAATCGGATAACGGTAAATACAACACTTAACAGTGTTAAACAACAAATCAGTAGATTCAAATTATCAATGAGGATAGATGAAGGGATTATTGATGAAGATAATTTAGAAAACAATCAAAATCTGCCTGAACGGCAATTATCAATAAAATCATCAAAATCAGTTCCAAATATATTGAATTGTCAACATAAAACAATTTTCATCAAAAAGAAAACATCATTTAAAACATTAGATTTGGTAGGGCTGCAGTACACACACGCGTATACGGCCTCGCCACATTTTTAAAATGTTAACTTCGTGTGGCTGCAGTTCACGCTTGCGTGCACTGCCTCGCCACTACCGTAATGAAAATAGAAATCATCACAACAGTAAAAACTAACAGAAATCGAAGCTACAGAGGTCAAGTCAGTGACTCAACACAGCTGCAACATGGTCAAAACCAAGACAACAAATATGCAACCTTTCATATAACAACGCCACTATCTCAACATTCAGAGTATCATCGACACAGTAAAATACAAGTATTCACAAGCTAATGCAAATTCCAGCTACGAATGAGCAAGTGTATTTGCATATTAATTATGCAAACACAGGTTGCAATGAAGACTACACACTGTTCAATGCATTCAAAGTCAGAGATTTAAAACAACTGAATACAATGCATGGCAAATACAAGTGCAAGGATGTGTGCATAAATGGATGTAGTCACGTGTGACGAAAAATCTGAAGTCACATATGAAAATGTGATATGCCTCAAAGTCCAAAATACAATAACAACAGTTCACTAAGTACAACTGCATGAAATGAAGCAGTACTTATGTTCAATGAACATGAAGGCAAGGACAAGTCAGGTAATGATAAAGTCAAAACATCAAAGTGAGAAATGCAAGCGCAGACAAATGAACACAGTGAACATACATAGGCAATGCCTATATAAACATGTGATACAATACATATATACGGCAGTTCGAATAACAATGCGACTCAAATCAAAGTGTGTACGAGTGGCAACATGTTACAGTAAGGGACAACATGAAATAATGTTTGCATGCCCAAAAGGTCAGAGGCAATATAAATGCAAACTGCACAAGAATGAAGACCACACGAGCTCAATGCATCCTAAATGCTCAAATATACAACAAGTGTATACATGTACATGAAGATAGCAGACAACATAACATGACCAAGAAATGCATATACAAAGATGAATGAAACTGATCAAGCAAGTGCAACAGGTACAAAAGTCACTGCAGCATGAATACAAGTGCAGAACAACATAGTGAAACAGCGGTTTCATAAGTGGCAAAAGTCAACATCAATGCATATGAATCATTTATCTGACTCAATGCAAACTTCAACAAATCGAAACAGCATCAAAGCAAAAGAAATACCAATAAAATCAAGATGGTGTGGCTGCAGTACACACATACATACATGTGCACTGCCTCGCCAACTCGAGTGCACAAGGTCAAATCAAAATCAGATTCAACGCAAGTACAAACGGCCTCGACCAAAATTCAAAATATCACTGCACAATGAAACTAAAGTAATTCTAGAAATCCAAATAGTTTCAAGAATGTAAGCACTACAAGGAAACTGACTCCAAGCTGCATGTACACTCAAGTGAAACAACATTTGTCAAATGGAAGAATACAACAAAAATGAAGGCACCAGACCTCAAAGGAAATCAACGTGGTCAGGTACTTTAAATTTAAAGCAATGCTCAGTGCAATGGACAGCATACAAAAGGTTCGAGTATAACAATAATGCACAATGGATTTGAGTTCAAAGCAAAACAGATGTCAAATGAACATCAATATGCAATTTGAAATAGGCAGTGACTAAGTGAAAGTGAGAATATCATGTTTAACAAAACATTGAAACATGAAGCAGTTCAATATTACTACACATAACAGATACAACATGAAGTGCCATCATGATATTCAAGTTACAGGTCAAGGGCAAGAAGCTTAACAATTACTCACTATGTTTTGTATAATTTAGCCAAGAAATTTAATCTATGATAAAAAATACATGTATCAGGTTTGTATACTCTGTTCTTATTCAAAGCCAAAATACAAATAGAAGTTGGTACAAAGTTATTAACATATACATGCAAGTACTTGTTTATATATGCGTGAAAGGTTAGGCTACTGGAAATAGGTAGAGGCATGTACATGTCAAACTTCCAAAACTCAACATGCCAAAATTTAAATACTCAACATGTCAGACTACCCATTTTTTTCTCCAGATTTTCGAAACTTACATATACATCCTGAAGCTAACAAAACTGAAATGCATCAAAATTTAAAAATGTACAAGTACCAGATTAGACAAGCATAAGTGAAGACATAAATGAGAATATCACTTATGAGCAAGACAGGAAAAAAAAACTGCAATAAATTCTCTAACTAAGATTCAACTAATCTTGAAACAGATCAGATTTAAACGGGGATAAGTCTTGGCTTTGAAAACTTCAGTTTTCAACTATAAACCCAAACCAGAGTTTGGGACAAACAGGATTTCAAAAAAAAAACTTGAGACACTACACTTAGCATTTAAATTTGTCTCGACACTTTCATTTTATTTTATATATTTTTTCAAAACATTTGCAGGTTAAAAAAAAAATCCTGTAAATAAAATCTACCCAAGCCTTACAAAATTTTACCCGAGTCAAAGCAAAGAAAACTCGAGCTTATAGTGAACAAACAGTGAATACATGGAAGTGTTAATGACACCTACAACTCTGTGCACATGTGAAGCCAGAAGAACTACACAACTACAAGTACAGGGATGAATACAACATGATGAAGCAGTGGAAATGAGCAAGTGCATCAGTGAACAATGCAACATGGTGAACAAGACACCGTGAACAACAAGTGCAACAGAAAGGGGTGCAAACACAACAATGTAGTGAATACAACTACAGGTACAGAAGGCAAATACTGTGTTTCGAATCAAAACAGTGCCGTAAAAATCAAGGCAACGAATTGATCAAGTCTGAAAATATCAACATCGAACAAAAATCAAAACAAACCAAGAAACCACGACCGAAGTCGAAACACTCAAAAAAAATCAAGGCCGATAACACAAAATCAAATCAACATCGAATTGCAGAAACACTATATTAAAATTGAATTAGATGTGAGTAAATTTAATTACTCACCTTTGCAAACAAATTGGGGCACGCGAGCGAAGAGGAGAGTCGAGCAAATTGAAGCCGCAAGAAGCCCTAATTTTGGAGCACGGGATCGAAGAGGAATGACGAGGCCGCCATTGTTTCTTTGTTTCGTTTGAAAGGGTAGGGTTTTTGAATGAATATAAGGGAAAGAGGAGACGTGTTTTTGCAGAGGGGCACGATTTAGGGCGTGGGTTTAAGCATATGTAACGGCATGGATTTAGCTGATAAGGTAAGGCGACGTACTCTTTTCATTTTTTTTATTTTATGTTATATTATTATTATTATTATTATTATTATTATTATTATTATTATTTTTACTTTTTTTCATTATAAATTCAAATTTGTTTTGTAAATCATTTCCTTTAATAACATATAAATGTTTTGCAGTTCAACTATCAATATCAATTTATAAATTTACATAAAAATAATTCGTAAATCCAAACTATTTTTTCTATGTCATTAGTTCGAATTTAAAATACAAATTCAATATTCAATTTCAACTCCAAAGTCAAATTTAAATTTTATTCAACTTTTCATTAGATTAAATTCTAAAATTTAATCGCCAATTTATCCTGAAAATTTGAAATTCAAGTCAATCATCATTCGAATATTTAAAAATTAATTAAATATTATCATTTTTAAATTGTTCAAAATTCTGGGTTGTTACACTATAACTGTTAATTTAACCAATACTAATCATCGATTATTCATTCAAATTATTTTAACGGTTAATGAATGTAAATCCTTAATCTTTATTACTGAAAGTAAACTCATTTTTTATTATTGATTAAATTTTCACTTTCAATATGTTTGAAACATTTATTTCAAATTTCCTTTGAAATCTCATTTTAAATTCCAAGTTTAAAATAAACACTAATCAATTTATAAAACTAACTTTTAAATCTTAATTTTCAACTTGAAGCAATTCCTTTGTTATTGAAAGGATTTTTTTTTCTTTCTTACTTAACTACTTAATGCCTTAAAATAATTTGAGTTAAAAACAAACTTGATTTTATCAAAATCTAATTGTACTATTTAACCTGAATTTATATACTTAACTTTAATCAGACTCGGTTCAAACTTAATTTAATTTTAAAAACCAAAAATTTAAAAACTGTTAACTGGTACAGGTTTAAACTCTGAACCCAAACTACTCGAAAAAACCCACGAACAACCCAGCTCCACTCAAACAAAAATGCTCAGATCACCAATAGTGCCTCTGTGCACGTGTACATCACCGATGATCCCCTCCGGTCGTCACCATGTCATCGTGCACGTCGATGTCCATCCCCTAATAAATATTCGATCATCATAACTCGACCATCGTCTCTAATTCGAAATCGAGTGAAAAACAAAACCTGGAACACTAGAACAGACCTCACCTCAAAACCTGGCAGCGCCTCCATCTCGCCGCCTCGACCACCAGAGGACCCAGAACTCCGGTCATACAATCGCCATCGTCCCTGCTATCATCCCCCAAAATCCTATCACACTCGATCGAACACAGACAGCGAACGAAACGAGAACCCATACCTCAACAAAACTAGGTTTAAAAACTTCAAACCCTCGCCGCCACCGCCACGTTCAACTGCCGAACCTCTCACTATTTTTCCCTCCATCGCCGATCACTTCTCCACCACCTGGCAGGTTCCCGACCACCACTACTCAATGGATGACCAGAAATCGCAAAATCAAAGAAATTCAGACAACCACAGATTTGTCTCCAATCCTTATTCTAAAAATTATAATTTTTGCTTTAAAAATCGAGTTAAAACATATGAATTCAATCTGCATACCTGAATTCGAGAACTAAAAGATTTGAATTTTTACATATTTGAAGATTGCGTGCAGCTCTTTGATTTCCAAAGATATTCAAGTAAAATTTAATTTAATTAAATTCTAAACATTAGTCAATGATCCCATAAACAACTTTTGTTTTAAATCCAAATTCTAATAGCAATTGATTTTAGAGAATATGGTTTTTGAACCAGAATTTTGAGCTTGACAACCATAACAGGATATCACTGATACATGCATTCACTTGTATATACACAGACAAAGATACTTATATATATATATATATATATATTCACACAAAATATGTTTCCATATATAGATCATGCAACAAAATCCTACTTAAGTTTCAAATAAAATTGTTACTCACAGTGTTGTCTAGATGAACAGAGCACTTCCTCATGTTGACACAACTTTGAAATTTGCAAGCTGGAAATCTCTTCTTTAATCTCTGGCTTTGTGGTTGTTTGAATTATTGTTGTTGTTTAAATTGAAGTTTTGTTTCAGTTTCTAAGATGATGTTCATTTCAGTTTTACACAGCTAAGAATGAACGAACTAAAATAAGGAGTAATGTATAAGAGAGAAGTGGACAGGGTACACATTTTTTTTTATTGTACAGGGTATTATACTTTATTTTTTTATGGAGGCTGATGATGATCTTGCATTTAATGCTTAAGTCCTTTAATCTTTTGCCATACCTCCTTCCGTACTTTATGCAGGCTGATGTAAGTATGTTGTATACTAGAGATGATCTTGCATAAATTATCATTGTTTTATTTGTAGATTTTTTTCCCTGTCTTGTATAATACTCATACAAGCTTGTTTGTTTCATCTTTCTATAAAGGTAGTATATTTTATTTTGTTTGTACTTGCCTTGCATTTTCTCACTCGGCTGGAAATGATATTGAGAAGATTTTGTTATATATTTCTTCTTTGTTTGGTAGCTGCAGCTTTGTTTATTTCCTTACTTTTGTCTTGCTCTTTTATATATTTGTTTTGCTTAACAATACTTTGTTTATTCTTCTATTTGCCTACATACTACTTTACTCGGCTGAGATATGATACTTTGTACTTGCTTTACAAGCTTTTGCTTTTACATACTTGTATATTTTT
Organism: Allium cepa; assembly: GCA_030765085.1. Taxonomy (NCBI): domain Eukaryota; kingdom Viridiplantae; phylum Streptophyta; class Magnoliopsida; order Asparagales; family Amaryllidaceae; genus Allium; species Allium cepa. The sequence goes on from CM060934.1 coordinate 925,859,679, forward strand.
TATACTGACTTGTTTACTTTGTTTCATTTTTTACAAGTTAATTCATATTTATCTATATGCATTTGTTCAACTTGAAAAATAACATTATCTTCTTTTGCAAGACATTTATTTATTTATTTATTTATTTAAACACTCATTTGAATTCTTTTTAAAGTTTAATTATCTAACATCAAATTTAATCATATCAATAATCCAAATACAATTTTTTCTAATAATTCATATTTTAACTAATATTTTATATTGATTTCCAATTAATTCCACAAATTTTTTATTCAAAAATTGGATTAATTATTAATTTACACTTAATTAAAATCCAAGATCGTTACAGTTGTTGTTCTACTATAAATAGGGGCTGTTTTAAACGAATTTACATTCATATATATTCTCCGATTTCACTCCTCTTCTTCTTCCACATTTCTTTATATACATTTTTACCATTACTCTGCCGAAATCATCATTGAATCTAACAAGATCATCTCTGGTTTGATTCTCTATCACTATCTCAACAAGATCCCAGTGCTATTTAGAGTTGTAGATTTCTTTGTAATCAATCAAGCAAGAAAAGGTGTGATTGTAGCCTGGAAAATCAATCAGGTAAACTTGTTGCCCGTAAAATCAAGTGTCCCTATCAAGAGGATTGTGAATTTGGAGCCATGTACCTCGTGGCCTTGAAATCAAGGGTGTAATTGTAGGAATTGATTTTGAAAGGAAATTCGTACTTATGTTGGGGGACTGGGTGTAGGATAACCCCGAACTAGTATAAAATTCGGTGTGTTCTTTCCTTTATTACTTTTACTTTATATATGCATCTGTGTTTGATTCTACGATCATATCCGTGTCTGAATATTTCATACATTTGTGTTCAAATTAATATAAACTCAAAAATAATTAGTAATTCCTTAAAACACTATTCACCCCCCTCTAGTGTTAATTCTAGCCTTAAGATCCGTAATCCGCATTTCTCACATTTGGTATCGGAGCAAGGTTTTCAAAGTTTCATAATATGAATTTTGAAAAAGCTTTTAAAATGGCTATGTCTAAAAAAAATTGTTAATACTAGTTTAGAAATATTCAGATCATTATTGTCTCATGAGTCTGCATATAATCAATATTCAAATTCAAGTGTCTACCAAAATTGTATGATGTGCAGGAAACATGTTTTATGGGTGTTGAGGAATCAATCCATAATGGAAAAATTATACAGATCAAAAAGAATAAATGGATACTCGATAGTGGATGCTATAGACACATGACTGGTAATCCAGATATGCTGAATGATATAATATACAAAGACGGAGGATTGGTTAACTTTGGAGACAACTCAAAAGGATATGTGATTGGCATCGGCAATGTTAGTAACTCTAAAACTCCTATTATTACTAATGTTTTACTAGTTAAGAATCTGAAGCATAATCTGCTAAGTATTAGTCAGCTTAGCGATAAAGGATATAAAATTAAATTTGAAAAAGATAAGTGTCACATTGAAGATAATAATTCAACCATAATATTTGAAAGAATTAGGAAAAAGAATATTTATATTCTTAGTATGAAAGTTGCAAATGATAACCTGTGTCTTTTGGCAAATACAAGTGACCCTTGGATTTGGCATAAGAGATTTGGACATTTGAATTTCAAACTCTTATCTAGACTGTCAAAACATGCTCTAGTAACAGGTCTCACTAAAATGAATTTTAAAGTAGATAGTTTATGTGATGCATGTCAATTGGGAAAACTTAGAAAAGGTTCCTTTAAATTAAAAGATACGATTTCGACTTCAAAGCCTCTTGAATTTCTTCATCTTGATTTATTTGGTCCATCTCAAATTTAGTCAATAAATCACGGTAAATATGTTTTTGTAATTGTAGATGATTATTCTAGATTTACATGGACAATATTTTTGAAACATAAAAGTGATACTTTTGAATGTTTTAAGAACTTTACAAAGGATTCAAAATCAACTTTCTGTAAAAATTATAACCATCCGTAGTGATCATGGTGATGAATTTGAAAATGAAAAGTTTGAGGAATTCTACAATAAAAAGGGAATAACTCACAATTTTTCATTTTCAAGAACTCCACAACAAAACGGAGTAGTATAATGTAAAAATAGGACGATTCAAGAGTGTGCGTGAACTATGTTTTCAGATAGTAAATTACCAAAATATTTTTAGGCAGAAGCAGTTGCTACTGCCTGTTATATTTTAAATAGAATTTTAATCAGACCTTTAACTGATAAGACATCTTATGAACTTCTTCACATAAAGAAACCTAAGGTATCTTATTTTAGAATTTTTAGAAGTAAATGCTTTATTTTAAATGAAGATAGCACAGACAAATTTGATCATGAATCCAACAAAGGTATCTTTATCGGATATTCTAATAGAAGTAAAGCATACAGAGTGTTTAATTTAAGAATTAACAGCATCAAAGAAACAGTGCATGTTTCATTCGATGAAAGTCTCAAAAATTTTGAAGATACAAATGATGAAGAGGATTTAATGACTCAAAATCAAGAGTCAACTGAAACTAATAATGAAATTAATCATCCTAATAAAAATATTAAACTTTTAAAAGATCATCGTATAGAAAATATACAAGGAGATATGAAATATGTTGTTACAACTAGAAATCAACTAAGTAAAATGAGCAATGTAACCTTTATATAAACTATTGAACCCAAAAATCCAAAAGAAGCATCAACCGATGATTCATGGATTTTGGCTATGCAATAAGAACTAAATCAATTCACTAGAAATATGTTTGGGAACTTGTTCCTAGACCTGAAAATAAAACTATAATTGGAACTAAATGGGTGGTTATATATTTTTCTCATTTCGAAATTTTGTTCATTCCTTCAGTTCTTTCTCTGATCTAACTTATGAAAATAATAAAACAATGGCCTCCTCCTCCTAATCAAATAAAAATTCAACCTTTTCATTCCCTTCTCCTTCTACTAGACCATTTCAACGAACTACGCTTGCACAAGTGATAAAAATGGAGGTTTCCTTGAAGGATGCATTGCAACTTATGGCTGAAATTCAAGTAGTGCAAATCAGAATGGCCAAAGAACAAGAACGGCAAGGCAAAATCCTTAGAAACTTGCAAAAGTTTCTAATGGACAATCAGGCTAATCCCGTCTTGATTGATGAAGAATCTTCAGGTGTTCAAGTGCAAGAGGATAGCGAGGAAGAAGAAGAAGAAGCCCTTATGTAAGAAGAGCACGCTGAAGATGACGACAAAGTAGTTTGCGTTGGCGAAGTGTGCTTTGACAAGGATGGAAATCTAGTCGAACAACATGGAAATTTCTGTTTCCACTACCCAAATTGCTCGGTTCATAGATCCCCAATTGTCAAGGATACACATTAGCTTCTTTTCTCTCTTTCCTATCGTTATATGATCTTACTTATGTTTTCTATGCAAATGTAAATGTAACAATATATAATTAATAAATGATTTGTGTTCTTATATTTGAATTCTCACATTATCACTATTATAAGTATTAACATATATGGATTCTTAGTTAGGATAGTTAGTAATTAAGGGATAAGTTTTAATTTTAGAATTAAGTGTTGATTATTTATGATAACACTATCATTATAATAACATGTCATATAGTATTAGATTAAGGTGGAGTTATATAGTTTGGAGTTAGTTTCTTGATGATGACAAGGAGGGAGAAGTATAAAATAGGATAGTTAGGCATAGATTAAGAGGGAGTTATTAGTTTTAGGGGAGTTATTAGGATAGAAGTAGTATTTTATAAACAAAGGTTGTCATCATCAGAAAGGGGGAGATTGTTAGTCCCTGAAAAGTTGGTTTTGATGACAACAACCTTAGAATAAGATTATAAAATATAAACACTAACATTATCGTTTAGATATATATGTATATGTATATGCAGGATATATATATAGGTACCAAATAATGAAGACTGTACAGTAAGAGATTCAAGAACTGATAAACTCAAGTTCAAAGATATCAAGATTCAAGACTCATGAGTATCAAGATTATCAAGAGTTCAAGATTTTAATATATGTAATTTTATTAGGAATTTTGTTAAAACTCCGAGAAAAGCACTGACATCTTAAATCCATTATATTCGCGGAATGGAATCCACTTCGAGCCCATTAAAGGATGGAACCCTAAGTAGAATGGAACCTACGAAAAATCTAGTGGAACATTGTTTTGTATCCACTAACTTTTATTCAAATGTTTTACAAAATTATATCTTCTTTTCGAAATGATTTCAAAATCTTCCTTTTTAAATCAAAAACATCCATCCTGGTTTAAAAATACTTCTAGCCTCAAAATAATCTTTATTTTCAATATCAAATTATCGTCAATTTTAAACTATCTTTTAATTATAATATATTTAACTTTTAATATTTATACTTAGCTTTAGATATAAAATTATAGTAAAATTTTATATATACCAAAATATTATTCTTTATACTTATTTATGTATTTTAACTATAGTTAAGTATATTTATAAAGTTTAAAATAGTTTTAATACAAGACAGAAGTTATTTTCAAAGAAAAACAAATTACCAAAAATAACTTAGGCCTGTCGACAACCCCAAGGAACCCTTGTCGACAAGGTGACAATTTATTTCAAAAGTTTGAATTTCAAAGGAAGTTTCTATTCGTCATATTCTTTCACGAATGGACATGGCTGTTGTTCTACTATAAATAGCTGCTATTTTAAACGAATTTACATTCATATATATTCTCCGATTTCACTCCTCTTCTTCTTCCACATTTCTTTGTATACATTTTTGTCATTACTCTGCCGAAATCACCATTGAATCTAACTAGATCATCTCTGATTTGATTCTCTATCATACCTCGACAAGATCCCAGTGATATTTAGAGTTGTAGATTTCTTTGTAATCATTCGAGCAAGAAAAGGTGTGATTGTAGCTTGGAAAATCAATCGGATGAACTTGTTGCCCGTAAAATCAAGTATCTCTACCAACAAGATTGTGAATCTGGAGTGGTGTACCTCGTGGCCTCGAAATCGAGGGTGTAATTATAAGAATTGATTTTGAAAGGAAATCCGTACTTGTGTTGTGGGACTGGATGTAGGTTAACTCCGAACAAGTATAAAATTCGGTGTGTTCTTTCCTTTATTGCTTTTACTTTGTAGCCGCATCTGTGTTTAATTCTGTGATCATATCTGTGTCTGAATATTGCATACATTTGTGTTCAAATTAATATAAACTCAAAAAGAATTAGTAATTCCTTAAAACACTATTCACCCCCTCCCTATAGAGTTAATTCTAGCCTTAAGATCCGTAATTCGCATTTCTCACACTACCCTATCGAGCCCACTACGAGTTTGTTTTGTACCCTACCTATGGAGTGCCCTCTGGCGACGTCCACTACGGGGGAGATTTCGGTACTGTATAGACTATGGGAATATATAGAATATGTTAAGGTGGAAAATGTAAAGCCTTAACGTTATTTTAGTAGTTTACTTTACTGTATACATTATTATAATAGCGTATATTACTACACAGTAGACAGTTTAAGGATCCTTAGAGGATGGTTATCCAAAACATCCTTTGAGTTACTTGTATTTCAGTTGTTATTTCACTTGAGTTGGATTTATTGATATAAAAATGTTAATCCTAACATTAGTATTTTGTGTTTTGCTTTATGCTCGGATCAGACTGAGTGATACAGCTTTTGAGACTCACCTTTGGAGTTGGAGCTTCGTTTAGAGATCCATCTATATTTTTTAGCTTGTAGTTATTTAGTTGATTCCTGTGATGTATTCCGATTCTTGTATTTGACTATTGTATTTGAGACTTCTGTTGTATCTTATTTAACTCTATTATATATATATAGTAGCTTCATGAACTACTATTCTTTTGTTTCCGTTGCATATTGTATATTACTTTGTGTCTGCGATCCTATGATTTATTTATTTACTGTATATGCTAAGTTTTGCAAAATATAAATTAACATTCTAATATTTTGAGCAATTCAAGTCCGGCATGTGTGGATGCGAATGGTTGAAAATATTGGGATGTTACATGTGGTATCAGAGCTCTGGTTTTAGGCAAAACTTAGCATATGTAGTAAATTTAATTACGGAATCGCTTTCGTTTGAGCTTGAGTTCTTCCTTTTTGATACGGGCTTCCTTTTAATTTTGGAACGTTCCCCTTGGTTCCAAAATCTATTCTTGTTTTCCCCTACCCAAATTCTTCTTGATTCTGTAGTATACCATAGCTCCACTAGATGATTTGTAAGGGGGTGAACTCCTTTCCAAAAAGCATTGATTCACCGAAGATTTCTGTATATCCTCGGTTTACGATGCTATCTATCTCCTGCTGTGCCTGAATTCTGTGACGACCCGAAATTTCTAACAATTTAAATTTGAAGAGTTAATTGATTTTAAAATATTTAAAAGTTAATTTTAACTTGAATTCAAGATATCAATATTTACTTGATAATTAAATCATCTAGTTATATAGTTTAAATATTGGATTTAATGATTGAATTGGGTAAATTATTGAATCTAAAAATTCTAAGCCTGTTTAAAATAATTTGAAGGCTTATAAAATTTATAATGATGATACTGAAAATAATAGAATGGTTGAAATTTTATTTAAAGGTAATTTGTTCAGTTTTAATAAAATATCGTTTAAATTGACCTTTAGAAATAGCCTTCTGAGGAATAGTCTCGGATTTCGACGAAACCAGTTCCATTGGATCCGTAATAGTTAGTTATTATCAAATTTCAATTTTCATAGCCTTTTAGTCGGGCAATTCAAATTTATCCTTTAGAATCGAATCCAATTTCCTTTGTGTCTTTATAATACCTGCATAACCTACTTAGCAATAATCTCCAATCATAGCCCTTTAAAACCATTTCATATATTTCCTTACAGAAGTTTTCACATCTACTTCTCTTCAAATTAGTTTTCATCATTTTCATATAAATTCAATCTATTTTAAATTTTGAATATTGAATTTTATCTTTCATTTATAACTGATTATATTAGTTTCATTTACTAATTTACTTTAATTTCCAATTTGAAATCGTTTTGCCGTTTACAAAAAATTTTCCCCAAAAAATTTCTAACTCCCAAAATTTTCGAATTTTTTTGGCAGAGTCTCCTTTGTACGAAGGAGCTTCTGCAATTTAACAAGAGATATAAATATATATACATCGACCCACACGGTCGGAAAAAGCAAAAACAGTTCATATTTCCTATTTTTATTGCGTAGGCGTACCTTATTTAGTATTCTAAGCATGCGGCTTTTTTATTTTAGCATTTAGTGCAATCCAAATCCAGCCAAAAGGCCTTCAGGTACCTGTACTTACTCAATTTAAATATGTAAGTGCCATATATAGAAAATCTGTTAGCATTCCACTTATCTTCAATAGTTAAACACAAGCATTTCAAAAGCAACAAACATCGAACGCTTAACATAAGCGATTTATATGATTTAAAGCTAATTCCAATTGCTTCCAACCAAATTTATGTGCCATTTCATTCAATTTAATGGTCTACAACTCAACTTCTTACATTCAATTGATTTTTAATCCAAACAAATCCACATTCACTTCAAATGATTCAAAATCAAGTTTATTTAATCTCTATCAACTCATAAAATTTTAATTACTTTTATTTACGCCAAACGACAACTACTTTTATGCAATTTCGACGATATTCGCTTAACAGAGTATTTATTTTTAGTTTATAACTACTGTAAATTAATTTCAACTCATTCTGTATGTAATTCCATTTCAAATTTATTCGCTAACCATACATATGCATTTCATTTCATCTCGCATCGTTTAATTTCTAAAACTACTCCATTGGGCTTGTCAATACTCATTTCTTATTTTAATATCCATTTTCCAGATATATTTAACCCAAATCCTTATTTAATGGTCAACTATTCTCACTCGAAACCAAGATTTTATTTAAGTAATTTTGCTTCAAATTAATTCGCCTCATAACTTAAGTCCATTCTGATAATCCAATTCCAATTGAAACTTTGATTCAAATTTTTTTTATTCATCAGACTTCATCCATTTCTTATTTAATTCAATTAACCCATTTTATATTTTTAATTCACTTAATTCATTTGCGAATTTATTTTATTTGTACAAAGCCATTCTCAATTTATTTCTATTCACTTGGGTTTTGTTTGCAACTCAAACCATCACTATTTCGATCCAACTCTATTTCTTTTTACAACATCTCCACTTATTTAATTCATTATAAAATCCAAGTCGAATTCTATTTACAATTTGAATTCGTTACCAAACTCTATTATTAATTCACGATCCATTTTATTTAACTAAGTTAAATTTTATCAACATGCTCTATCGAATAATTATTTAGCCAATTAGCTTACTTCCTATTTTTATATCAATATTCGATTTTATTACTAAACAATCACCTTATTAAATTTTTCCTAGATTAAAATCTTTTTACAATTCCAGTTTGAAATTTTCTTTCATTTTCCCAAAATCCCATTGCTTTTATTTTAAAATTTTAGAAATACTTTTAAATTTACATCATACTATTAAAATAGCTCTTTATAAAATACTTCTTATAACTCGATGTCTCAACCAGTCCATCCTTATTTTCACAGAAATTCAGTCATACGTTGATCAGGCGTAGGACTGAAAATCTATAAGTACTTAGTAGACCCATTTTCAACACCTAGTGAAAATACTTAGAAAATAATTTTATTGAAAATATAGGAAATAGTTTTTGAAAATAGAGGAAATATCTTTGGTGAGAATGCTCTGGAAATCATCACTCTCATCCATGGTCGCAGTTACATTCCAGAGTTACGTTGCCATCACAGCAAAAGTCCATGTAACTGTTGGCGCTCAGCGGCCCACACGATTTTCGCTGTCAAAATGAAACTTCTCCACTCCTACATAGGTCGCAATCTACCGATATAAAATCAAACGCAGACTGTTGGCTCTCAGCAGCACACACAACTTTCGCTATGCTATACACTACTCATAATCCTCATGAACTAGTTTTGTCCGGACCCCTTACAGGATCAACTTTAGAACCCCCCCCCCTTGGGGCTCAAGGCAGCACCAACCGGTGGCACTCCTGAGAAGTTCATTTCAAGGGAGCGCCTTTTTCCCCGGAGCCATCATCAAAACACTTTATACTATACACATATAGTATCTTTCAAATCATACACCTGGTATGATCTCATACAAGGCTCCTTTACACAAAATCGATTATCCCAAAATCAATAATTCTCAAACTAGGCTTTCCAAATTTCAATATTGATTTTATCCAAAAATCAAAAGCCTTTCTAAATCCAAAGGTTCCCATACCTTTTTTTCCAAAATTCTCATAAGATCCTTTATATATAAAGATATATATAAAATTTAAAAACTTTCGATCCTTTCTAACTTGTATAAAACTCCTTTTATACTTCAAACACCTTCAAAAATCCTTTTCTTCTGGGAATACATTTAACAAGGAGAGATTTATCTTATATAAAAAGACATATAACTTTGTTTATTCAAAATCAAATATTCCAATTTGATTACTCTTTTCAATATCAATTTCATTCAAATCCGTACGATGTACACATACCATCCGTAAGCTATACCAATCTGATTGCTCACTCGATCACACAATTTCACTTTCGAACTAGTATCGTCCACCCGACTTCCTAGTGCGGACACAGATTTGGTTTCTTGATTAGAAACCCTCATTCTCCTTGCATAGCCATAACTATGATAGAGAATATCCAGAACCAATCAACAATCCATATCCAGGTTCACCGTCGAAAATCGAGTGAAAAATCCCAACTCAGATCGATATAGCTATCTCGAAATTTTGTGCTCGAATCTGGATCAAATCTCTATGCGAATAGAATAATATACGTACATCCTACGTTTTTATTTTCATTGATTATTAGCCAAATCAATTTCCTTTCTATTCACAATTGCCTCAATTCCATTGAATTATCACTTCAACCCTTATCTCAGTTGGGTATTTAATCAATAACAGTTTGAACTCCGACCAGTTTATATTTAGAAAATAGCTTGAAAATTTTAAAAATAGATAAGTAGTTAAAAAATAATTATTAGTTTGCAAAATTTCTATAAAATAGTTAACTAATTATATAATAGTTGAAAAATGGTTAAATAGTTTAAGAAATTTTAGATAATTGCAATATAGTTGTAACATAGTAATTAATTTGTGAAATAGTTGAAAAATAGTAATTAGTTTATAAAACAGTTGAAAAATTGTTAAATAGTTACAAAAATAATGGTAAAACAAATATAAAATAAGTTAGCTTTAAAAAGAAAGGTTGTATATATTTAATAGCTTGAAAAAAATAAGTTTATATTAAAACAATTTATATTGAACATAGTCCAGAGCCAAACTGTTCACTTCCCCAACAATTCAACTTAAATTTCCACTTACATTTAAATTGACCAAATTTTAATTTAAAGAACTCCAATTTCCATTGGACTTGTTTTATTCCCAATTCAAGTTTAATTAGTTCCCATTCCTTTCCAACTTCAAATCAAATTCCATTAGATTCTTACTTATTCAACTTTATTTACAGTTCCAAATTATTCACATAAATTTGGACTAATTTCAAATTGAATCCACTTCAATTTCAAATCATTTCAATTTCTGCTTGAATTTAATCTCAGTTCCCATTCAAATTTTAAACTTTCAGATTAATAACCTTTCCACTTAAGTTTAAAACTTGCTTAACTTTGGGTTTCACATTACATTCCAAGGAAAATTCAAAATTCAACCTTAGAGTTTATTTTCATTTTTATTTCCTTTACACACCAGGCTAAATTTAAATTTTAAACCACCCTTTGTTTTAATTTCAAAACAAATCCCTTAAAAAAAATCTTCTAAACATTTCTTGTTTTAAAATAAGACTATATTCAAAATAGTCTGAATTATATTATTTGTTTTTTTTTTTGAACTCCTTGAAACAATTGATTGTTTCTAGGCTTAGGTTTTAAAACTTTCAAAATTTTAAAACCTACTTAAATTTAGAAGTTATACTCATCTTATAAATTTACTTCATTTGGCTTACTTAATAACAAATATATCATTATTGATCACATAAACTATTTATGATAATACCCAAGGTTATCATACCTGGATACCAATTCCTTTTTATATTACTCTTACTTCAATAAATTCAAGATCAAATTTCAGTTTGAATCCATTTCAAAATTACCTTCATTTAAAGTTTTTAAACAATTTTAATTTCTGAGTTCTAATTTTAGAATTCCCTTTTCAATTAATTTAATTTTAATTTGGTTGTATTATATTACTTCTTAATTTTAATTTCAATAATTAACAACCAATCACCTTAATATTTATTAAAAATATTTATTAGAAGGAAATATTGCTTTATGTATCAAAATACATTTTTATATAAAATCATTTAAAACCTTTATATAAGAAAATAACAGGTACGCGCTCATATGTATATACAACTCATTCTAGAGTACTACGGACTCTATTTAATGAGTAATTCCCATCAGAGCCAAGGTTCTCTCTTAACCTTTCAGCTCTGATACCAACTGTAAAGACCCAAAATTTTCATCCCGAAAATTTCAGATAGTTATGAAAAAGAAGAAAGAGATAGAAGAAGAAGAAGAACAGAACATCAACATCTCACATTCGCAGCGGATAGAATATAGTAATAAATAATAAAAGTTTACAGAAGAATACTATATCTGTCGATTACATTTAAATACATCAGAGTTACACAAATATTCAACATTGGACAAATACAAATCAGCATGTCTCAGATTTACAATATTATAATACAGCGAAAATACTCCACACGTTCTTGTCATCCAGCTTTCCTCCTGAGCTCCAAAACGTCCTTGCCTGAAAATCTGTAATACTCGGTCTGACCCGAGCATTACACCAAAGTAACACCCGAGTCGGGATGGAAACTAGCGTGAGTAAACTCAACTAACATGGAATACCAAAGCAAACAACTTATATAAAACCCGGGGTAACTCGATTCAATTCACAAAGCCACAATTAGTTATAGATATCATTAATTCCACACATCCATTTCTTAAGTACCAAGGCATAGATTTAAATAGTCCAATTTCCTTTAAATCACTTCACTCCAGCATATAGATTTCACATATCAATCTATAAAATATTCGAAGTGGTTTCGAGTATTTCCTGATACCCGACCCCGGCCTCTTCGAGACTCGTGTCATCCTAAACCACATTATCATAATGAAGTACACAACATTTCATATCAGGAATATCATCTAATTCAAGCATCCAATACCATTCAATCATTCATAACAAATTTGGTCTCTTCCAAAGTAATTCAATTGATTCTAATTGAATTTCTAACCTCAATCACTTAGATTCCTTCATTCAACATTAATTAATTCCAAATCAATTAATTAGTCAATCCTTCATTATTCATCTTAATTAATCACCCTGGATTAATTATCTTTCAATTTCATTCAAGAAATTATCATTAATTAACTTCACAATATTTATTATTCTTAACCAAAATCAATAAGTAATCTTAATTTCTTCATAAATTAATTAATTACTTCATAAATTAATTATCTATATTAATTACATTAATTCTTAATTACTTATAATAATTAATTTCTCATAAGTCATTATTTATTGAATTGATTTAATCTTAATTAATCAATTTTTAAGTACATCAATGATTTTATAAATTAATGATTTCCAATTATATTTTAATTTGTCCTAATCTAAATTAATTACTTTAATTAATCACAATATTAATCATTCTCGATTTATCTCAACCTGTAATTAAGTATCCTTTTATTTACTTCATTAAATAAATTAAATACTCATTTTATAATAGAAGCTTAAAGGAATTTGAAACAAAATTTATTTTTAAATTCCAATCAATTTACAGATGCACTTTAATATTCAAGTTGTTAAAACACCTAATATTTAAAAACTTTATTTGTTAGATTTAACTTTGATTTAGAACTTGTTTTAAACCTCTACAATTTAACTCTAGTTTTTAGATATCACTTTTAGTTCTTTCCAATTCATACTTATTTTTATTCTATATGTTCCTTTCAAAAATCCAATTTTTATATGTTTGATAACTCAAGGTACCGAAATATTCAAGCAACTCACCGCATTCATTATTCCAATTGCCAATAATATTCATCCCAGACTATCAATCATTCCAATATATACTAGATATTACCATATATAACATAGCACATCAATTCAATTCAACCATTCAACCAATCATTAAAATCTAACCATTTAAATTTAAATAAAATAAATAAAATCCAGAAGCGTGCAACTACTCACCTTTGATTTTATTAGCATCCATTCCCAATTCCAGCTTGTTTCTTCTCAAATTTTGACCTTGTATAAATATTATATGATTTTTATTAATATTTTACATAATCAAACAATCAACTATCCCTTTTAACAATTTTAATTAAAATTTAATTTTTAAATTAATCACTTCATATGATAATTTAAATTGACTAACGACTTAATTAACTATTAATTCCTCTCTTAAAACTACATATAGAAATAAATTATAGATTTAAAAATCTACCTTTTTATAAATTCGTCAAACATTTTAAAATCCTTATATACATATCAAAATCTTTTATATATATATAAAATTAACTAAAATAGGCATGAATATAGTTTTTTTCTTTACTGCAATAAAATTTCATTTTTTTATTAATATTCCTTACTGTAATAAATCATGTTTCCAATATTTATTAAGTCAAATAAAAATCTAAAATTGGCTATACCTCACTACCTCGAATGCAAGCCAAACCCTTCGTCGCCGAGTATCGCTGCCAACCCTAGATCCACACAATCGCCACCTCCAAATCACATGCATGCTTCCCTATGCTCGCGGCCCTCCACAAGACTGTAGCCACCGTACTCGAGCTCGGCTTCAAACCCTCTATAATCGATCGCGACTTCCAACAACTAACCCTAACTCGCGAATCATCAAGGTCCATCGTTCGAGGCTCGCGATAGCTGCTTCCTTTCATCGCAATGACGCTGTCGCAAACACCCAAGCGCCTCCGCCATACGTCCCACCTCGACGTCGAACCCAAATGCATCGATGAAAGGGAAGTCGCCGCTCATCAATTAAGGATGATTTACTCACGCGATTCGAAACGAGTTCGAATTGCTTTGATTTCGAATTTTGAGTTAGGGTACAACAAATCAATTTAGGGTTCTCTTTTTTTTTTAAATCGGTTCGACTTTCTGTTGAAGGTGAGAGGGCCGGTGATAAATATTGTTTTGAGGTTAGCTTCTTGAATACGAGTGTTAATTAAATATTTAAATATTGAAAATATCTTTTTGCATAACGCGAAACCCAGAACCCCAAATCAGATATGCCGACAGACGTTTATAAGGTTCTACACTCATTCCGAACACAATGGAACATGTTTCGGAGGCTAATTTGGTCGTATGTGCGAGTTACAAAAGAAAACAATCAAATTTCAATTCAATCGATTAAAATAATTTCTTAGCGTTTCGAGCTGCCAGGGTCAAATGACAATTCCGATCGCTACAAAAATTGAAATCTAATAATAACTAACAATTACGGATCCAATGGAACTGGTTTCGTCAAATTCCGAGACTGTGCCTTGGAAGGCTATTTTTAAATATCGATTTAAACGATATATTATTAAAATTGAACAAATTACCTTTAAATTAAATTCCAACCATTCTATTATCTTCAGTATCATCATTATAAATTTTATAAGCCATCAAATTATTTTAAACAGGCTTAGAAATTTCTGATTTAACAATTTACCCAATTTCAATTACTAAATTCAATATTTAAACTATATAATTCAATGATTTAATTATCAAGTAAATATTGATATCTGGAATTCAAGTTAAAATTAACTTTTAAATATTTTAAAATCAATTAACTATTCTAATTTAAATTGTTAAAATTTCCGGGTCGTCACAGCTCAGGTCAGACCGAGTATAACAGATTTTCGGGTAAGGACCTTCAGGAGCTCAGGAGTCGAGCTGGATGGCAGGAATGTATATAGTATTTTCGCTGTATTATATTATTGCTTATCTGAGGCATGGTAAATTGAGTATATTCAGTGTCTGTATATATATGAAACTCTGATGTATATTAAATATAATCGACAGATATAGTATTCTTTTGTAAACTTTTATTATTTATTATTATATTTTATCCGCTGCGAATGTGAGATGTTGGTGTTTCTGATCTTCTTCTTCTATCTCTTTCTTCTTTTTCATAACTATCTGGAATTTTCGGAATTGAAAATTTCAGGTCGTTACAGTTGGTATCACAGCTGAAAGGTTAAGCGAGAACCTTGGCTCTGGTGGGGATTACTCATTAAGTAGAATCTGTGGTACTCTAGAATGAGTTGAGTATATGTATATGAGCGCGTACTTGTTATTTTCTTATATAAAGGTTTTAAATGATTTTATATAAAAATATATTTTGATATATAAAGAAATATTTCATTCTAATAAATATTAAGGCAATTGGTTGTTAAATTATTGAAATTAAAATTAAGAAGTAATATAATACAACCAAATTAAAATTTAATTAATTGAACATGAAATTCTAAAATTAGAATTCAGAAATTAAATTGTTTAAAAGCTTTAAAAAAAGGCAAGTTTGAAATGGATTCAAACTGAAATTTAACCTTGAATTTATAGAAGTAAGAATAATATAAAAAGGAAATGGGCATCTAGATATGATTACCTTGGGTATTACCATAAATAGTTTTTGTGATCAATAATGATATATTTGTTATTAAGTAAGCCAAATGAAGTAAATTTATAAGATGAGTATAACTTCTAAATTAAAGTATGTTTAAAATTGTGAAGTTTTAAAACCTAAGTCTAGAAAACAACCAATTGTTTCAAAGAGTTAAAGAAAATAACAAATAATATAATTCAGACTATTTTGAATATAGTCTTATTTTAAAACAAGAATTGTTTGGAAGATTTTCAAGGGATTTATTTTGAAATTAAAACCAAGGGTGGTTTAAAATTTAAAAGTAGCCTGGTATGTAAAGGAAATAAATATGAAAATAAACTCTGAGGTTGAGTTTTGAATTTTCCTTGGAATGTGATGTGAAATCCAAAGTGAAGCAAGTTTTAAAAACTTAAGTGGAAAGGTTATTAATCTAAAGATTTAAAATTTAATGGGGGAATGGGGATTTAAATTTAAGCAGAAATTGATATGATTTGAAATTTAAGTGGATTCAATTTGAAATTAGTCCAAAATGATTGGAATAATTTGAGATTATAATTAAAGTTGAACAGGATTAAAATCAAATGGAATTTGATTTAAATTGGAAAGGAATCAAGATTGATTCAACTTGAATTGGGTTTAAATAAATTTCAATAGAAATTGAAGTTATTCAAGTTAAAATTGAGTCAATTACATGGAAGTGGAAATTTAAGTTGAATTGTTAGGAAAGTGAATAGTTTTGACTCTGGACTATTTCAATATAAATTGTTTTAATATAAACTTATTTTTTTTTCAAGCTATTTAATATATACAACCTTTCTTTCTTAAAGCCAAAATATTTTATACTTGTTTTACAATTATTATTAGAGCTATTTAACCATTTTTCCATTGTTTTCTAAACTAATTACTATTTTTCAACTATGTTACAAATTAATTACTATTTTACAACTATTTTGCAATTATCTGAAATTTCTGAAAGCTATTTAGCTTTTCTCAACTATTTTACAATTAGTTAACCATTTTACAGCTATTTTGCAAACTAATAATTATTTTTCAACTACTTATCTATTTTTAAAATTTTCAAGCTATTTTCTAAAAATAAACTGGTCGGAGTTCAAACTGTTATTGATTTAAATACCCAACTGAGATAAGGATTGAAGTGATAATTCAAAGAATTAAGGCAATTGTAAATAAGTGAATGGGAATTAAAGGAAATGTGAATAGAAAGGAAATTGATTTGGCTGATAATCAATGGAAATAAATACGTAGGATGTACATATATTATTCTATTCGCATAGTGATTTGATCCAGATTTGAGCACAGAATTTCGAGATAATTTATCGATCCGAGTTGAGATTTTTCACTCGATTTCGACGGCAAACCTGGATATAGATTGTTGATTGGTTCTGGATGTTCTCTATCATGTTATGGCTATGCAAGGAGAATGACGGCTTCTGATCAAGAAACCAGATCTGTGTCCGCACTAGGAAGTCGGATGGACGATACTAGTTCGGAAGTGAAATTGTGTGATCGAGCAAGCGATCAGATTGGTATAACGTACGGATGATAAGTGTACATCGTACAATTTTGAGTGAAATCTATATTGGAAAAAAGTAATCAAATTGGAATATTTGATTTTGAATAAACAAAGCTATATATCTTTGTTATATAAGATAAATCTCCCCTTGTTAAATCTATTGCTAGAAGAAAAGGATTTTGAAGGTGTTTGAAGTATAAAAGGAGTTTTATACAAGATTGAAATGATCCAAAGTTTTAAAAACTATATATATCTATATATATATAAAGGATCTTATGAGGAATTTGGAAAAAGGTCTTAGGAACCTTTGGATTTGGAAAGGCTTTTGCTTTTTGGGTAAAATCAATATTGAAATTTAGAAAGCCTAGTTTGAGAATTATCAATTTTGGGATAATCGATTTTGTGTAAAGAAGCTTTGTATGAGATCATACTAGGTGTATGATTTGAAAGATACTATATGTGTACAGTATAAAGTGTTTTGATGATGGCTCTGGGGAAAAAGGCGCTCCCTTGAAATGAACTTCTCAAGAGTGCCACCGGATGGTGCTGCCTTGTGCCCCAGGGGGGTGTTCTAAAGTTGATCCTGTGAGGGGTCCGGACAAAACTAGTTCCTGAGGATTATGAGTAGTGTGTACCATAGCGAAAGTGGTGTGTGCCGCTAAGAGCCAACAGTCTGCGTTTGATTTTACATCGATAGACTGCGACATATGGTAGCATAGCGAAAGTCGTGTGTGCTGCTGAGAGCCAACAGTCTGCGTTTGATTTTACATCTGTAGACTGCGACCTATGTAGGAGTGGAGAAGTTTCATTTTGACAGTGAAAATCGTGTGTGCCGCTGAAAGCCAACAGTTACATGGACTTTTGCTGTGATGACAACGTAACCCTGGAATGTAACTGCGATCTATTGTGGGTTCCATAGCGTAATCGAGGGGGGCAGAGTGCCTACAGTTACATGGACTTTTGCTGCAATGGCAACGTAACCCGGGTATGTAACTACGACCATGGATGGGAGTGATGATTTTTAGAGCATTCTCATCAAAGATATTTCCTCTATTTTCAAAACTGTTTTCTATATTTTCAATAAAATTATTTTTCAAGTATTTTCACTGGATGTTGAAAACGGGTTTACCAAGTACTTATAGATTTTCAGTCATACGCCTAATCAACGTATGACTGAATTTCTATGAGAATAAGGATGGACTTGTTGAGACATCGAGTTATAAGAAGTATTTTTATAAAGAGCTATTTTAATAGTATGATGTGAATTTAAAAGTATTTCTAAATTTTAAAATAAAAGTGTTGGAAATTCAGGAAAATTTAATGAAGTGATTTTTGTAATAAAAATAAAATAGAGTTGGATCAAAATAGTGATGGTTTGAATTACAAATAAAATTCAAGTGTGATATGAATAATATCTGACGAAATTTGCAAGTAAATTAGATATAATTGAAGTGTTGTCGAATGAAATGAAATTGAATAATAATAGAAATGGTTTGAATCGCAAACAAAACCCAAGTAAGTAGAAATAAATTGAGAATGGCTTGTATAAATAAAATAAATTCGCAAATGAATTAAGAAAGTGGATTAAAAATATAAAATAGGGTAATTGAATTAAATAATAAATGGATGTAGTCTAATTGAATAAAATTTAATCAAGTTTTAATTGGAATTGGGTTATCAGAATGAACTTAAGTTATGAGGCGTATTAATTTAAAGTAAAGCTACTTAAGTCATTAAAAACTTAATTTGGAGTAAGAATGGAAAACCATTAAATAAAGTTTGGGGTAAATTTATATGGAAAATGGATAGTAATAAGCATCGAATGTGACAAGCTCAATGAAATAATTTTAAAATGAATCCAATGTGGAGATAAAATGAAATGCAATGAATGGTTGGTACATAAATTAGAAATGAAATGGAATTAAATACAGAATGAGTTGAGATTAATCTAAAGTAGTTATAAACTAAAAAGGATACTCTATTAATCAAATATCGCCGAATTTACAATAAAATGGTCGTTATTTGACGTAAACAAAAGTAATTAAAAATTATATGGGTTGGGAGAAGTTAAATAAAATTGATTTTGAATCATTTGAAGTGAATATGAGCTTGTTTGGATTAAAAATCAATCGAATGTAAGAAATTGGGTTGCAAAACATTAAAATCGAAGGGAATGATACATAAGTTGGTTGAAAGCAATTGAATTAGGTTTGAAAACATATAAATTGCTCATGGAAGTTATTTTGAATGCATTTCTTTTAGAATTGAAGTGTTATAGCTGTTTTAGTAAGAGAAATGTTATAAACTTCATATATATAGTGCTTATAAGTTTAAATTGAGAAAGTACAGGTACTTGAAGGCCGTTTGGCTGGATTTGGATTGCACTAAATGCTAAAATAAATAAGCTGCTTGCTTAAAATGCTAAATAAAGGTACGCCTATGCAATAAAAATAGGAAATATGAACTGTTTTTGCTTTTTCCCACCGGGTGGGCCGATGTATATATATTTACATCTCTTGTCAAATTGCAAAAGCTCCTCCGTACAAAGGAGACACCGCCAAAAAATTTTCGAGTTAGAAAATTTTTGAAAAATTTTGGAAATTTTTTTTGTTAATGACAAAATGATTTCAAATTGGAAATTAAAGTAAATTAGTAGATGAAACTAATATGAATCTGTTATAAATAAAAGATAAAATTCAATATTCAAAATTGAAAACAAATTGAATTCATATGGGAATGTGAAAAACTAATTTGCATAGAAGTAGATGTGAAAACTTCTATAAGGAAATGTATAAAATGATTTGAAAGGTTACGATTGGATACTATTGCTAGGTAAGTTATGCAGGAATTATAAAGAGAAAAAGAAAATTGGATTTGATATTAGAAGATAAATTTGAATTGCCCGACTAAAAGGTATGTACTTAAATATCTGTATGAAATTGGATTGGGTTTTTGATCTAGCCACTTGGCTTTTGTTTTCTTCTAGAATTTGGGAGCCCGTAGAGGCATTTTGTAGTTGTACCGAGCTAGCCGCCAAAGAAGAGGCTTGTGAAATTTATCAAAAATTTAGAGTGTTAGAAATTTTTTGAGAAAGTTCTAATGATTTAAATTTGATTTTTAAATTTAAATTTGAATAAGTGGAGTAGATAATGTCGTGGAAACTATAGAAGGTTTTGGGAAGTTGGTTAAGGTGATAGTGAGTCTTTAATAAAATATAGTTGGTAGGTTGTTGAATTGTGAGTTTTGGAAAAAGGTAAACGGGTTTTGAACCATTCTTCCTAACTAGTAATTTCGTGGACGAAATTCTTTTAAGGGGGGAGGAATGTGATGACCTGGAATTTCTAACAATTTAAATTTGAAGAGTTAATTGATTTTAAAATATTTAAAAGTTAATTTTAACTTGAATTCAAGATATCAATATTTACTTGATAATTAAATCATTGAGTTATATAGTTTAAATATTGGATTTAATGATTGAATTGGGTAAATTGTTGAATCTGAAAATTCTAAGCCTGTTTAAAATAATTTGAAGGCTTATAAAATTTATAATGATGATACTGAAAAAAATAGAATGGTTGAAATTTTATTTAAAGGTAATTTGTTCAGTTTTAATAAAATATTGTTTAAATTGATGTTTAGAAATAGCCTTCCGAGGCACGGTCTTGGATTTCGAAGAAACCAGTTCCATTGGATCCGTAATAGTTAGTTATCATCGGATTTCAATTTTCATAGCGTTTGGATTTACCGTTTGCTCGTACGGTGAGAAATGCGTTGAAATTAAAATCAATAATTTAATATTTTCAATCGATTTAATAAGCTAACTTCCACATACGATCAAATTAGCCTCCGAAACACGTTCCATTGTGTTCGGGATACGGGTAAAACCTTATAATTTCTTAGCGGCATGCCTCGATGGGGGTTCGAAGTTTTGAGCTGGGTAAAGTGAGATATTCATAATTAAATAATATTTTAAATTTGTTAAAAATAAAGCCCTTGCCTTCTCAAATACGCTATTCCTTTAACTTTATATCACATACCTATCCTTCTCTATATCGAACATACCCTAAAGTTTCCCACTGGAATATACGTATCATATAAAAAAAATTATGGCGACGTAGGTTGAATCGAGCTCGAACTCGATGATAGGGAGAAGGCTATCTACGTGCGATTGCATCGCGACTCGGTAGCAAGAAGAGCGGCGACTTGAAGGGAAGATGAATCTAGGGTTCGTGAAGTTTCGCGATGGTGCGACTTGCTGTCGGCGAACAAATTGCGAGCGAGGTTGCGCGATCGAGGGACGGCTACGATGGGAAGTTGCTTAAATCAAGTTTGGGGGTTGGTGTTGGGCGCTTGCGACCACCGGAGGGGGGTTCGTCAGGATTGGGCACGGCAACGTTGAAGGCCGTGGCTAGGGTTCACTCGCGACCGAATTTCGGTGAGTAATTTATTTGCAGCTCTGTTTGTTTTAAACTTAATCTTACAAAAAAATAAAATGAAATGAATTGTTGTAATCATTTATAAATTCTTTAAATTAAATGTCTTTCAATACTTTAATTAAGAACAGTTTGATTGATTGTTAAATTAAGTATGTTAAATACTCTAAAAGATATTTAAAACTTAATTATTTTGCAAATAACGTTAAATGTTAATTAAAGGTAAATGTGTTAGTAATGTGTTTTAGTATTTAACCCAGAGGATGTTTACCTTAAGTATAATTAAGATTTGATAATTTATGAAATAAGTTAAAGATTAATTAAGTAATTGGGATCATAATTAGTGATTGGGTAATTTGTAATTAGTGATTTACAGGTAATTAGGTTTTATAAATTAACAACGAAGGTTAATAATTAATAGTTAGGGAGTAATGAATTAATAAATTACTTGGGAAAGAAATAAATTAATAATCACTGGATGTAATTAACTGGATGAAGTGGATTGCAAATTTTAGGGGGCTAAGGTGAGTAAAACTCACTCTGTTGGACTTTTATTTAAATTTAAATAGTTAAATTTAAGTAATTGTGTGAATGATTAAATTGATTGGATGTGCACTGATGATGATGTGACTTGTGTTTTGGTTGGATCTCGAGTTAATTGTGGTTTGACTTGAAGTATTTGGGTTTTAAATTGTTTTAAACTTAAGTCATAAATAAGAAAAATGTTTTCATTTTAATGTTAATAAGGGCTTAATGATCTGTGATTCATCAAAATTTAGAAGGGTAATTAAAATGGAAAATAAATTAACTCAATTAATTAATGGTTTGGGTTGATCAGTTTAGTAATTAATTTAGAATAATCAATGGATGATTTAATTAGTAATTACTTAATGTAATTAATAAAATATAATTACTCTGTGAAATTAATCAAGAGATTAATTAGGATGGTTAATTAAGGAGTAATTAATTTATTTAATAAAGTAAATAGGAAGATAGTTAATTACAATTTGGGATTAATCGAAAAAGATTAATAGTGTGGTTTAATTAATGTAATTAAATTTGACTAGGATAAATTAAAATATAATTGGAAATCATTAAATTATATAATTAATGATGTAATTAAAGATTGGTAAATTAAAGTTGATTAATCCATAATAAGTGACTTATGAGAAATTAATTAATATAACTAATTAAGGATTAATGTAATTAATATAGGTAATTAATTCATGAAGTAATTAAGATAACTTATCGTTTTGGTTAAGGATAATTAATATGGTGAAGTTAATTTAAGATAGTTGCTTCAATGAAAATTGAAGGATAATTAATCCAGTTTGAGTAAATAAGATGAATATTGAATTATTTGATTGAAATTAATTAATTGACAAGTAAAGAAATCTAAGTGATTGAGGTTAGATATTCAATTAGAATCAATTGGATAAAGTTGGAAGTGATCAAATTTGCTTATGGATGATTGAATGGTATTGGATGCTTTGAATGAGTTGATATCTTTGATATGAAATGTTGTGTATTTCATTTGGATAATTTGGGTTAGGATGACATGAGATTCGAAGAGACCGGGTTCAGGGGTTAGGAAATGCTCGAAACCACTTCAAATTTTTAAATATTGATATGTGAAATCTAAAGGCTGGAATGAAGTGATTTAAAGAAATTCAGCTATTTAAATCTAAACTCTGGTACTTATAAAATGGATGTGTGGTATAAGTTGTAACAACCCGCATATTTATTGATTGTATATTTAAATATTTTATTTAAATATTTCATCGTTCGTCGGATTTTAGTCCGAAAAGCTACCTTTTGCAAACAGTCGAATTAGGACTCGAGACCACTTCCATTGAGTTCAAAACTCCGTTTGCGACCTTTTTGAGTATAAGCTTCGATATGTTTGGAGTAAGTTGATTTTTTCTACTTTATCTATTGGGTTTTGGGTTTAGGTTCAGCCCACTAGCCATAATAATACCCCAAACTGAATCATCCCTCCCCATTCACTCTCACTTCCTCCTCTTTTCAGTTCTAAAGCAAAAATGGTGGAAGAGAATGGGAAATAGAAATCCAAAGCCCTAGTTCCTTTTGCAAAATCCAAGATATAGCTCCAAATTCAAGAGAACCCATTGGCAAGCCTTCTCTTCATCTTCCCCAACTCATTCTCTCTTTGATTTCAGAAAATTCCTAAACCTAATTTGGGAAATATTTCTCTTTTAAGCTTAGAATCAAGCTTCTTGAGTTGGGATTGAAGAGTGGTTGATCCTCCTTTGTTTTCAAGCTTCTCAATCTTGTGCTTTTGGGTTTAAAGGTGAGATTTTTATCTCACATCTTTGTCTATAATTATCTTCGATTGTTAGGTATGAATTCCTAACACTTATTCTTGTGCAATTGATTTTGGTTTGGATTGATTTGGTGTATATTCCAATTTTTGATGTTTTGAAATCAAAATCTATGAAAATCCTTTTATGGATATTTGGACATTGATATTTGAGGCGTATCGAAGAGCTGTTAAGGCTGGCTTATCGCTCGATGTAAATCCTTAGTCGTCGTTGCTCGTCCGATTGCTTCAGGTATTTATTTCGGCCATTTTTGGTCTAGGTTCAGAGAATGCCCTGAACCCCAGTTTCAGACGTCTGAAACGTTAGATTCAGATGTCTGAATATTGTAATGGGAAGATTTGTATTCCCAGATTCAGACGTCTGAATCTATATTTCAGACGTCTGAATTAGTTTGTTTTGGACCAGAAAGGAAATAGGCTAAAAATTGTCTATTTCAGACGTCTGAAATATAGGGTTCAGACGTCTGAAATATACTCTGGAAAACTTTTGGTTTTCCAGATTCAGACGTCTGAATCCTTGATTTCAGACGTCTGAATTTGCACTTTTTGCCTATATTGCCTATTTTGGATTGAATTTCCAATTTAAATCGATTCGTGATGATCCTATTTGTTGTTATCATTTATTATCGAGGTCGCTCGATCCTATCCTCCCTTAGGTCTTTACTAGGTCATACCATTTTGGACGGGGGACTGCCCCCTGGACCCCCGCGACCTGACCGGGAAGGTCGAACCCCGTAGCGGGGGTGTTGCCCCGGCACCCCCACCTTGGGGGGTTGCCACCCCCTAGACCCCCCCTCCGTAGGGGATCTTATCTGAAAAACATTCAATAGAACTTGCTTTGTCGAGATGCTGAGTTGACCATTCTTCGAGACAAACCATCTTGGGCTTCTCGGTCGATTTTATGGATTTTTGAATATCTATTTCGATGGATTCTTTTTCGGTTTCTTTGGATTTTATTCACGTCTTCGAATGTGAATTTTTATGATTGATTGTTTCTACAATCACTTTTATGATTTGTCACTTTAAAATATGAAGGCTTCAATACTAGTAGTAAATATCAAAACTCTTTCAACAAAATGATTTCAACTCTATTTTCAATAACAAAGCTCTTTTCTTAAACCGTTTTCCAATCTATTAGTATATACAAACCTTTACCTCACTCGTATGAGAAATTGAATTAAACGGCTTAGTAAAACAAGTGGTATGAAAGGCTTGTGTTTGCTTCGTCGGTTAACTCTTGGACTTGTTCGATTGAACCTTTTTGTGGCAATTTTCTAGTGGAGATCTACGATTTGTTCGTAAATATTTAAGTTAAGCTAGTGGTTATGGGACATGAAGCTAAGCTCATATATTTACTAGCTTACTGTAATTGACACTTCTCTTTGATCATGATGATCATTTTATGATTTAGACTAGCAATTGTGCGATGTCTCTTTGTTTTCAAGGTTAGACTAGACCTCATGGGTGTGATTACGACTCACACATATCTCTTTGTCCGCAAGATTAGTCTAGACACCATTTGTGTGATTCCACTCACACATACCTTTTTGTTGAGAGGTTAGGCTAGACACCATTTGTGTGATTCCACTCACACATACCTTTTTGCTTTTTGGTTAGCCTAGACCTCATCTGTGTGATTCCGACTCACACATATCTTTTTGTTGCGAGGTTAGGCTAGACACCATTTGTGCGATTCCACTCACACATACCTTTTTGCTTTTTGGTTAGCCTAGACCTCATCTGTGTGATTTCGACTCACACATATGGGGTAGCTCCCCATGGTCTTCGGACCGTCATGTGATAGGCCTCTTTCCCTTTTTCTGTGATTTTTGGATTTCTTGTGTTGATTTCTGGAATTTATGTCATTGACTTGTTATGAGTACAAGTTTAGAGTATGATGCCCTTTTTGGATCTTTGAGAAGATTCTTGTGATGTTGATTTATCTCTTATTGATTGATCTTCTGTTGATTATCATTTGCATACTTACAGTAGTATGTCAGTATGGACATTTTATGTTTATGCCATATCTGTTATTTTATACCATGTTATCTGATATTTATAGCTAGACTGATCCGTTTATTATTTTCTTAAATAATACTCGGGTCAGACCGAGATGTTACAAGTGCTTCTGCTTGATTTCTTCCCAGGATTTGCTACTCTGACTTTTGGCTAACTATTTAGATTAGCAGTTTTTTTTGTATACATTTGAGATATAGACTCATAGTTGTATTCATTTGTATAGCATGTGTTGCTATTCTTTTGTATTATTGTGGATCTTTTTGACCACTACTCTGATGTACACTTTCATGTGTTGGTTATATATTCATATCTTCTTCCACCTTTGTGATATGAATTATCCGTGACTGATTTATGTTATGCTTATTTATATATTTGTTTCCGAAGATATTATAGCCACTGTGTAGTAGCTTTGAGTTTGTATCGGTATGTCGGATTTCCTCTCGAAATGAATTGCATGTTATTCTATCTGACATATCGGTGCTCGCACAAAGCAATTACACGGATGGTCGCTCCTCAACAGTCTTATTCTCCGTGCTAGTTGACGGCATTACCCCGTAGTGTCCTTGGCTAGCGTGGGTATAGAGGTGGGGCGTCACAGCTTGGTATCAGAGCCAAACTTCGGAACAATGTAGAATAATTTAACAAGGATCATCATCCTAAGTCCATCTTAGGAGTCGTGCTTTAGGATTTTTTTGGGGTCTTCGTACCGTCCTATCCTATTTTCATTTATGATTCCTTGTTTTATCTATCAAGATTGCTTGATATTTATTTTGAGAATAACTTTTCTCCTTTTTTCTTTTCTAAAGGAAGAGAAATGGTTAGTTCTAGCGGTCCTAGCGCTGGTCAATCCAGTAGCCCTTCTCTGGATGGCGCATTCATGTCTGCCCAACAACTTTTGGATCTTGTAAAGAATCAAGAGTTTATCTGTGCTTTGAGTAAGAACCCCGAAATGGTTCTACCTTTGAAACTTGAAGTTTCTTTCAATCAGCTTGTGGACGTTACTCTTCTTCATGGAGAGGTTGGTAAAGGAAGTGTTTGTGATATTGGGACTTCCAAGAAGAGGCATATTAAGTTCAAGAGCCTTAATCCCAATAAGAGACTGAAGCAAACTACTTTTGTAGCAAAGACTCCAATCCCTAATCATGGAGGATGCTACAATTGTAATTCTAAGGAACACTATGCAAATATGTGTCTGAAACCTCATTCCTGTCGCTATTGCAAAAAACCGGGTCATCTTTTATCTGCATGTCCCAAACTTTTGAATAAGGACATGAGAAAGCTAAATATTGTACAAGCCCCTAGCAACTCTTCTCTTGGTCAAGGTACTTTTCACTCAATCCTTGATGGCATTGTTTTATTTCGTGATCTTCTTATTTGAGTTCTTTTTGATATGGGTTCCATCTCACTATTTTATATCAAAAGAACTTGTTGATTCTTTTTCTTTGAAAATATTTTGGGCTTGATGACTTCTTTGAGAGTTGCGAATCCGGATGGTAGATCCGCAACACTCAATTTGCTTTCTATAGATGTCGAAATTATCTTATGTGATTTTTCTTTCCGAGCTGATTTTTACTTAGACTTCGGAATTGATTTTTGAAAAGGATTGGCTTAATCGTTGTGAAGCCCATATCCTATTTTTCGTGTGGACTATTCATCTTCGACATTTTCTATCTGTTAAGAAGATTTCTATTTTTCTTGTGATTTCGATTTCAAATTTTTGAAGGCATCATTTTATTCTTTAAGCCCTCAAGATGAGAAAAGTGTTATTTCTCTTATCTAAATAATTTGTCAAACTTTTCCGGTATTTTTGAGTTTGTCTTAGGATTATCACCTAAGAAATCTTTTGTGTGGTGTTAAGGTCTTTCTAGTTCGACCTTGCCACCGATTTGGTTAATAGTTGCGGGAGTTAGCATTCCACTTACCGCATTCCACACTCGTTACGATTCTTATGAATGACTTATTATATCATTCAGTTTTTCCAGCTTATTTCATCCATTTTATAAGTCGAGTATTCTATGAGTATTTCGATGAGACCATTCTTGTGTTTATTGATTTTGGATGAAATTAGCAATTTAAAATCTTTGCAAATCTTTTTCATAAGATTTATTTATAAGTATAGTTGGATTTTGTTCTTAAACGAGCAAAGAATATTCTCAAAACTTTCAAGAGATATTTTCATCATATAGAAGATGATTTTGTGATTGTATTGCCCATTGAGTGCTTTAAGAATTCTAGTCGATGCGCTTGATCAACGTTATTGATAGGAATTTCCTAAACACTTTGATGAGATAGTCAGACACGATATATTGACTTGTAAGAATGTAAAATTTTCTAGAAAGATTTTCACATCGAGATAATTGTGATTTTGAAAGTTTTAGCTTTTCGGGAAAGAAAATTATTTAAAAGAAATTCTTTCTTTTCGATACTCTTATTCTTATGATTCCCGATGGGAACCAAGACTTTATCTTTTGTACTGATGCTAATCGTATTGGTTTTGATGTCATTCTCTTGCAAAAAGAGAACGTGCTATCACTTATGCTTCTAAATCATTAAAGCCGATCGAGACTAGGTATGCCACTCATGATCTAGAACTCACGGCTATTGTTTTTGCCCTTCGAGTTTGGCGTCATTATCTATTGGGAGAGAGATTTATTCTTTATACCGACCATAAGTCTTTGAAATATTTATTTTCTCAAAAGAAACTTAATTTGCGTCAACAACGTTGGCTCGAATTCCTTGCATCTTATGATCTTGATATTCTTTATACTCCCGGAAAGGGAAATCGAGTTGCCGATGCACTTAGTCACAAGCAATAAGCGGTTGTTTCCATGATGATATCCGAATGGAATGATCTCGAGGTTTTATCCACTTGTGAAATTCGAGACCGTGTTTCCGATTTATGTTCATCTCTTGTTTTATGTAGCCTTGAGGCTCATCCTTCTCTTTTAGACCGCATTCTTGAAGCTCAAAGGCTAGATCCCGACTTGGCTCTTCTTGGCCAAAATTTTAAGGATAGAATTGATATTGAAGGTTTGAAAGACTTTGATATTGATTCTCGTGGCGGCATTCGGAAATTTGGTAGACTTATCGTGCCAAATATTAGTGATCTTCGAAAAGACATTTTAGAAGATTCCCATCGTTCTAAATTTACCATTCATCCCGGTAGTAGTAAACTGTACACGGATATGAAGCGACTTTATTATTAGGGGGAATGAAACTTGACATCGCTAACTTCGTTAAGTGTTGCATGACTTGCCAACTCGTTAAGGCCGAACATCAAAGGCCCGGTGGGTTAT
Source organism: Allium cepa (assembly GCA_030765085.1). Lineage (NCBI taxonomy): Eukaryota > Viridiplantae > Streptophyta > Magnoliopsida > Asparagales > Amaryllidaceae > Allium > Allium cepa. The sequence continues at coordinate 925,889,056 of CM060934.1, forward strand.
TGCAACCTTTAGAAATTCCAATTTGGAAGTGGGACCAAATTTCCATGGATTTTATTGATGGCCTTCCCCGTTCTCGTTCGGGTCATGATAGCTTATGGGTGATTGTTGATAGATTTACTAAATCTGGCCATTTTATTCCCGTTCGGTCTAACCGAACCGTTCCTCTTTTGGCCAAACCTTTTATCAAAGAAATTGTTGAATTGCATGGAGTTCCTACTTCTATTGTTAGCGATCGCGATCCATTGTTTACTAGTGGATTCTGGAAGAGTCTTCAAAAAGCTTTAGGAACGAAGCTTAATTTTAGCACCGCTTATCACCCCCAGTCCGATGGACAAACCGAGCGTGTGAATCAAACTCTTGAAGATCTTTTTCGTTCTTATGTGCTTGATTTTGGTGGAAGCTAGGAAGATCCTATTCCTCTTGTAGAATTTTCCTATAATAATAGCTTCCAATCTAGTATTGGTATGGCACCTTTCGAGGCACTCTACGGAAGGCCATGCCGATCTCCTTCTTGTTGGCTTGAGGCCGGTGAGAGGCCGGTTTTAGTTCCAGACTTTATTCGTGTTTCACCTATGAAAGGTGTTGTACGTTTTAGTCGGTCGGGAAAGTTAGCACCTCGATATATTGGGCCATTTCCTATCACTGAACGTATTGGTTCCATGGCTTATCGCCTTTCATTACCGGCTCAGTTTTCTGCCATGCATGACATGTTTCACGTTTCTCAATTACGGAAATGTCTTCGAGATTCCGATTCTATTCTTGAGCCCGGTGTTGTGGAAGAGATTGAAGTTTTGCCTAATTTAACTTATGAGCAGCATCCTATTCGAATTATTGCTTCGGAGGTCAAACGCCTTCGAAATAAAGATGTCCCGCTTGTGTAAGTTCAATGGTCTTCAAATCCTAAGGATTGTTCTTGGGAATCTAGAGAGTTCATCGAGCGAACACATCCGGACTTACTTTCCCGCGCTCTTTAAGGTGAACCTTTTATTTCAGATTTCTTTTGTGTTGATATGCTTTTATGGTTGTTACTCTTTATTTTCTTCTTAGGTATTGCGAGGACACAATTTTTTTAAGGAGGGGAGTCTGTAACAACCCGCATATTTATCGATTGTATATTTAAATATTTTATTTAAATATTTCATCGTTCGTCGGATTTTAGTCCGAAAAGCTACTTTTTGCAAACAGTCGAATTAGGACCGAGACTACTTCCATTGAGTTCAAAACGCCGTTTGCGACCTTTTTGAGTATAAGCTTTGATATGTTTGGAGTAAGTTGATTTTTGCTACTTTATCTATTGGGTTTTGGGTTTAGGTTCAACCCACTAGCCATAATAATACCCCAAACTGAATCAACCCTCCCCATTCACTCTCACTTCCTCCTCTTTTCAGTTCTAAAGCAAAAATGGTGGAAGTGAATGGGAAATAGAAATCCAAAGCCCTAGTTCCTTTGCAAAATCCAAGATCTAGCTCCAAATTCAAGAGAACCCATTGGCAAGCCTTCTCTTCATCTTCCCCAACTCATTCTCTCTTTGATTTTAGAAAATTCCTAAACCTAATTTGGTAAATATTTCTCTTTTAAGCTTAGAATCAAGCTTCTTGAGTTGGGATTGAAGAGTGGTTGATCCTCCTTTGTTTTCAAGCTTCTCAATCTTGTGCTTTTGGGTTTAAAGGTGAGATTTTTATCTCACATCTTTGTCTATAATTATCTTCGATTGTTAGGTATGAATTCCTAACACTTATTCTTGTGCAATTGATTATGGTTTGGATTGATTTGGTGTATATTCCAATTTTTGTTGTTTTGAAAAAAAAATCTATGAAAATCCTTTTATGGATATTTGGACATTGATATTTGAGGCGTATCGAAGAGCCGTTAAGGCTGGGTTGTCGCTCGACGTAAATCCTTAGTCGTCGTTGCTCGTCCGATCACTTCCGGTATTTACTTCGGCCATTTTTGGTCTAGGTTCAGGGAATGCCCAGAACCCCAGTTTCAGATGTCTGAAACGTTAGATTCAGATGTCTGAATATTGTAACAGGAAGATTTGTATTCCCAAATTTAGACGTCTGAATCTATATTTCAGACGTCTGAATTAGTTTGTTTTGGACCAGAAAGGAAATAGGCCAAAAATTGCCTATTTCAGACATCTGAAATATAGGGTTCAGACGTCTGAAATATACTCTGGAAAACTTTTGGTTTTCCAGATTCAGACGTCTGAATCCTTGATTTCAGACGTCTGAATCTGCACTTTTTGCCTATATTGCCTATTTTGGATTGAATTTCCAATTTAAATCGATTCGTGATGATCCTATTTGTTGTTATCATTTATTATCGAGGTCGCTCGATCCTATCCTCCCTTGGGTCTTTACTAGGTCGTACCGTTTTGGGCGGGGCGCTGCACCCAGGACCCCGCAATCTGACTGGGCAGGTCGAACCCCGTAGCGGGGGTGTTGCTCCCGCACCCCCACCTTGTGGGGTTGCCACCCCCCTGGACCCCCCCCCCCCTTCGTAGGAGATCTTATCTGAAAAAACATTCAATAGAACTTGCTTTGTTGAGATGTTGAGTTGACCATTCTTCGAGACAAACTATCTTGGGCTTCTCGGTCGATTTTATGGATTTTTGAATATCTATTTCGATGGATTCTTTATCGGTTTCTTTGGATTTTATTCACGTCTTCGAATGTGAATTTTTATGATTGATTGTTTCTACAATCACTTCTATGATTTGTCACTTTAAAATATGAAGGTTTCAATACTAGTAGTAAATATCAAAACTCTTTCAACAAAATTATTTCAACTCTATTTTCAATAATAAAGCTCTTTTCTTAAACCGTTTTCCAATCTACTAGTATATACAAACCTTTACCTCACTCGTATGAGAAATTGAATTAAACGGCTTAGTAAAACAAGTGGTATGAAACGCTTGCATTTGCTTCGTCGGTTAACTCTTGGACTTGTTCGATTGAACCTTTTTGTGGAAATTTTCTAGTAGAGATCTACGATTTGTTTGTAAATATTTAAGTTAAGCTAGTGGTTATGGGACATGAAGCTAAGCTCATATATTTACTAGCTTACTGTAATTGACACTTCTCTTTGATCATGACGATCATTTTATGATTTAGACTAGCAATTGTGCGATGTCTCTTTGTTTGCAAGGTTAGACTAGACCTCGTGGGTGTGATTCCGACTCACACATATCTCTTTGCCCACAAGGTTAGTCTAGACACCATTTGTGTGATTCCACTCACACATACCTTTTTGTTGCGAGGTTGGGCTAGACACCATTTGTGTGATTCCACTCACACATACCTTTTTGCTTTTTGGTTAGCCTAGACCTCATCTGTGTGATTCCGACTCACACATATCTTTTTGTTGCGAGGTTAGGCTAGACACCATTTGTGTGATTCCACTCACACATACCTTTTTGCTTTTTGGTTAGCCTAGACCTCATCTGTGTGATTTCGACTCACACATATGGGGTAGCTCCACATGGTCTTTGGACCGTCATGTGATAGGCCTCTTTCCCTTTTTCTGTGATTTCTGGATTTCTTGTGTTGATTTCTGGAATTTATGTCATTGACTTGTTATGAGTACAAGTTTAGGGTATGATGCCCTCTTTGGATCTTTGAGAAGATTCTTGTGATACTGATTTATCTCTTATTGATTGATCTTCTGTTGATCATCATTTGCATACTTACAGTAGTATGTCAGTATGGACATTTTATGTTTATGCCATATCTGTTATTTTATACCATGTCATCTGATATTTATAGATAGACTGATCCGTTTATTATTTTCTTAAATAATACTCGGGTCAGACCGAGATGTTACAGGTGCTTCTGCTTGATTTCTTCCCGGGATTTGCTACTCTGACTTTTGGCTAACTATTTAGATTAGCAGTTTTTGTTGTGTACACTTGAGATATAGACTCATAGTTGTATTCATTTGTATAGCATGTGTTGCTATTATTTTTGTATTATTGTGGATCTTTTTGACCACTACTCTGATGTACACTTTCATGTGTTAGTTATATATTCATATCTTCTTCCGCCTTTGTGATGTGAACTATCTGTGACTGATTTATGTTATGCTTATTTCTATATTTATTTCCGAAGATATTATAGCCACTGTGTAGTAGCTTTGAGTTTGTATCGGTATGTCGGATTTCCTCTCGATATGAATTGCATGTTATTCTATCTCACATATCGGTGCTCGCACAAAGCAATTACACGGATGGTCTCTCCTCAACGGCCTTATTCTCCGCGCTAGTTGACGGCATTACCCCGTAGTGTCCTTGGCTAGCATGGGTATAGAGGTGGGGCGTCACATAAGTGATGTATAACAAATTGTGACTTTGTAAATTGATACGTGTTACCTCGGGTTTTAAATAAGTTGTATGTTTTACATTCTGTGTTGGATGAGTTACTCACGCTAGTTTCCAGCCTGACCCGGGTGTTACTTTGATGTTATGCTCGGGTTAGACCGAATATTACAGATTTTCAGGTAAGGACGTTAAGGAGCACAGGAGTCGACCTGGATGGCAGGAACATATATAGTATTTCCGCTGTATTATATTATTGCATATCTGAGGCATGGTAAATTGAGTATATTCAATGTCTGTATATATGTGAAACTCTAATGTATATTAAATGTAATCGACAGATATAGTATTCTTTTGTAAACTGTTATTATTTATTATTATATTTTATCCGCTGCGAATGTGAGATGTTGGTGTTTCTGATCTTCTTCTTCTATCTCTTTCTTCTATTTCATAACTATCTAGAATTTTCGAGATTGAAAATTTCGGGTTGTTACAAATTCTATCTATTGCGATCGAATGTCAATTTGCCTCAAATTTCAGCATCAATCTTATTTTGAATTCTTGGTTGTCTCGGTTAAGGTTGCCCGCGATTTGTATAAGTCTATCCATCTTTCTATTTTGCAATTTAATTATCTTACCTTCGTCTCAAGCATATCTTCCTTGTTAGAATTCAATTTGATTAAGGCCCCTTAAATTTGAATCCTTACCTTTGTTTTGAAACCCATTATGTATTATCGAGTGAGGGAGTACATTTGTAAATTAATAATAAAATATTTTATATATGTGTTGTTTGAGTTGTTAATGTTGATTTGGGGTTTCGATCAATTCGTCTAATCAGCGCTATCGATAGGAATTCCAAAACACTTGAACAGAGCAAACTGACACAATATTATTTTCAAATTTGATAAATGAAATAAATTTAGTGTGATTATATTATATATTAGTATAAATTACTTTGGAATGAAAAAGTTAATTGAATTAGTTTTTTGATTTTTATTTATTATTCTGTAAACCATTGACTATTGCCGTATTAAATAAATGGAATTATAAAAGCATGGTTTATAAATTTGGAATTTAAATGAATTTAAAAAAATTAGAATTTGAGAATTCAAATTTTTGGTGATTCCAAATTTTGGTTTTAAATTTTTAAATGTATATTATTTAAAGTATTTTCAAATAGAAATTATTTCCAAAGAATTTTAAAAGGTTAAATCAGTACTCTCCTATTTTGTCGTTGGAAAATAATATCGGTGATGACTGCAGCATCATCGACATTCATTTTCGAGCTTTGGAGTGGAGAGACCAATTGGTAACTTTGCTACACTTTGTTTTGGAAAAATAATTGATTTGAATTTCTAAAGTATGGTTTGACTTATAATATATATTGGTATATGATTGTAGATTTGATTTGAAAGTATATATAAATGTGTGTGTGTGTATGTATATATATATATATATATATATATATCTGAATTGTTTGAAGTGAATCGAAAATTTAATTCCTAAATTTTCTTAAAGGATGATTTCAATTATAAATGAAGCCAAAATCTTGAATAAATATGTAATTTGAGAAAAATTTGAGTTTGGAAATTTCTTGTATAATACTCAATTGCATTCCAATATAACTTACCTAAATTATTCAGAAGTTAAATATGTAATTGAATAGTATACAGTTTAAAATGATGTTAAAAGAAATTTTTAAAAAAAAATTGATTGGTTATAATAAGTGTCAACATACTTATCTATGTGATAAGGTAGGTTAAGTTGAATAAATTGAACTAAATTAAACTAAATGAAATTACCTTGAATTGAATCAACTAGTTAAATAAATTAATTTAAATTAAAATTCGTATGGTTTAAATTAATTATTTTATTTGTATTTCAACCTATTTTCTTTCTACTTGTTTCCAGTCTCCTACCACCTTCCTTTTCGAGGAAGAAAAGTTTTGAGTGGTGGAAAGTGTAACGGCCCGTAAATTTTAATGATTTTTAATAATATATTTAACTGAATTTTAGTGAAATTTTAAATATTTGAATTTGTAAATAAAAATTTGATATTTCGAATGCGTCCAATTAAACATAATAAATGGCAAATTTTCATCAGATAATATGAAAGTTTATTTTATTGTGTAATTTTATTTCAATTCAAATCAGTCAACATTTGATGATGATAAAAGATTTTTCAAACCTGAATATTTTTATAAAATAAATTTGTAAATCATCTTTCGAGTGAGACGTTATATTTCGTTTCTTCAAAATTTGATTGTTATTGCTCCGTTTATCTTATTTTTGGCAAATTAGCATTTTTGGGTACCGATTATCGACTTTTGATAGGATGATCGTACCACTGATATCTGTATACCGTTTTGATCATCTCGTCATGCTGACCTCCGTAGTATATTTGATTCTATGTTTTGAAGTACGATACGCAGCGGATTCCATGAAAAACAATTTCATATCGATACCGGTTTGTAAAATCCTTTGGTTTCCATCCATTCTTTTACATCCCACCGTCTTTTAAACCAATAGCCACTTCCATTTCATATTCCCAGAGAATTTATTTTCGTTGTCATTTCTTTCTTTCTTATGCGTTTCGTTTCTTCTTGGTTTCAAGATAAATGAATAAAAGTAAAAATAAAATAAAAAAGAGCACGCATATTTTGGCCGAAACATTCATCTATGTTCTGCACGCATCGCCTTCATGCATGGATCTTGCCGACCGCCCTCAACTCGCCTACAAACACCACTCCGCCTGAGCATCGCTTGCACCGAACGCCCAGATCAGATCACCTGACTTTCCCTTCGACCTAGTACCCCACTGCCACGTGCTTCATTCCCATCTTTTTCTACGAATCCATTCCACCTCCATCTCTCTCTCATGCACGTCCCCTTCAACAACCAAGCCACAAACTCATCGGCCAAGCATCTCCTTTCCAGCCGTGCTCTACCTTGTTTTCTGGTAACAAAACTTCTCTGTTTTTAAATTCTATTCATAGATGTAAATTTATGATAGTTATACAATCTGTTTATATATCGGTTGCGTATATATATTGTATATATATATTTGTTTATATAAAGCTGTTTTCTTTTGTGTGTCTATATATATATATATATATACATGAGTTAATTCTTCCGCAAATATATTGTGTATATATATATAAAGTTTCAAAACATAAGTTTATAATGGTTTGGCTTGTATGTATGTATATAGTGTATGTTGTTACTATTGAGCTATCTGATAAAGAACAGTATTATATATTTATATATATAGTTACAGTGTATATATATATATATCTTTTGTTATTTATATATGTTTACAAAGTATGGTATACTGGCAAATATGTGTATATGTTGTTCTATATTAAGTGTTATATTATATGAGTCTATATATGCAGAGGTATATAAGAATTATATAAATTTCAACAGTATGAAATCTGCAAAAAAAATCTTTCTTCTGTTCGTAGTTTACATACTGGTTATATATTATATGTTTTAATATATGTTGATATGTTTAAAATGTATAGATAACATATGTAGTTATATACTTTACATAGGTAGTGTGCACATTTTGTCTTAACGTGTATATACATTGTTATGTATATATGTGTTTCATATGTTAGTATAGATAGTTTTATAACTTACATTTCTAAAGTATATAATAAAGTATATTTATGAGATGTATTCGTTCTGCTGATTTTGAAAATGAATATAAAGATCTTATTGTTGGTTTATATCAGTTGTAGTTTGTTTATTTTAGTAAGCATAGGTTATTAGTATATATATGTATGTGGTAGTTATTTTATGTTTTGTTAACTTATGTTATTTAATATTAATTCTAAAAGAGTTACGTATTTTGTAAAATATGTGTTTAACCTAAATATTGAACTGAAAATGTATATTTTATTTTTATATATATGTTTTTTATAGAATTGGTTTTGAGAAAATTTATTATTATATATATATATAACATGTATTTGTTCGGTTATAGCCAGCTATTTGATTTATTTTCATCGAATTCTGATTTATCAGCTGTGTTCGTCGTTTCGTGCCAATCTTACTTTACTTTGGAATTCATGCTTGGATTCGTAACTATTCTCATTCTCGTTGATCTCTAGCCTCGAAAGGTGAGCAATCACTCACGGTTAACGTTCTTATATTTATTAAATTTGATTTCAATTGAAACGACAATTGAAATATGCCACTGTTAGTTATTTACATCGCTATATATATGCTATTATTTGTATCTGTTCACCTGTGACATCTGACGCCATTATCAATTATTAATATTGATGATATATGCATGTAATGTTATAATTATTATATCTGCAATCACTCTGCAAGTTTCCTGTTAGTATAGACTTCACTATGGGTTGAAATGATACATACCCGAAGACCTTTAGAATAGGAGAAAATCGTTATAGGTTGAAATGATAAACCCAAGCGATTTTCATTGAATTGAATTTGGTATTGCGGATTGAAACGATATATACCGATATATATTTAAATTGCGGATTGAAATGATAAATAACCATATCACTTGACCATAGGATAGAAAATTATATAAAGACACCGTTGGTCTATACATAAATATTTTGAAAAAAATGCTTCCTATGGTTTTTGAAAGGAAATATATGGTTTAATTAATATTGATTTCAAGATATTATATATAAACGTATTTTATAAAGTTTAATTCTTGGTTTCAAATTTATATGTTTTGAAAGTTTTAAAATTTTAAGTTAGTTTTGAAATTATAAATTTTAAGAATTTACTTATAATTTACTAATTTAAATTTTTTATAAATTACTTTTATTATAAAAGAAGTTTGACAATAAGATTTAATTTAATAAAGTTTGATTTAATTTATATATATTATGATTAAGTATTATTCAAAATCTTATTTTTAAAATATAGAGTTTATAATAATTTTTAATAAATTAAGGTTGGAAGGATAGATTTGAAATTGATGTGAAATGGTATTAATTAAGAATTTATTTAATTAAATCGATTTGGAACTTATGAAATTTGAGATTTTTTAAAGGATATGATTTTAGAACTTGATTTTGGTTTAAGACGATTAAATGAATATATGAAATTTAAATAAATTGAAGGAATATTCGGTTATTTGAAATTTGAAGTTTTATTTAAATGGTATTGGATTTATTAAGTAAATATTTCAAAACTAAATAATAGTAAATTGAATTTGATATAAATATGAAATTATCAAATTCATTTTTGAAAATGTTGAACACTTAAAGCATTGAAATATATTGAAATTGAAATGGTTTGTTTTGTGGTTCAAATCTGTTTTTTTTTAAATCGATATAATTGGAATGGTTTATTGAGAAACTTGATTGAATTGAAATTGATAATTTGAGATTTGATTAAATTTGAATTTTGGAATGCGAGTTGATTTGGAATTAATCTGTGAAATTTAAGGAAGCTATTTTATTATATGAATATTTTTAAATTATATTTAAAACTATTTATACATTTTACTTTATAAATTATTTTCATATAAACTATTTTTAATATAAACTATTTTAATATACTAACTATTTTAATATAAACTATTTTAACTTATAACTATTTTATATAAACTATATTACTTTAATAACTATTTTATTTTATTATACTATTTTAATATCTAAACTGATTAAGTGGGAAGTGTTGTGGTTTTCCAAAGTGTTATAATTTCAAGTATTTTGGTTTCGAAAGTGTTATAACTTTGAAAGTACTATGATTTTGGAAGAGAATATCACTACACCAAAAAGTGCTTTTGGTGGCGCACAAAAAACGCAACCATAACTTATGGTGGCATTTTAGAGAATGCCACCATACGATATGCAATTAAAAAACTAATATTTTTGGTTGTGTTTTTGTAAACGCTCTTATAATGTGCCTTACTGCAGCGGCAAAAAAATGCCACCGTAAATCTTCTTTTGTAGCATGTTGAAACGCCACCAAAAGTGATATTTTCTCAATATAATTTTTCCGTAGCGTTTGATAAACGCCACTAAATATTTTTGCTTTTTTTTGTTTATTTCTCACATTCTGCTAGCTCATTCACTCTCCAATTCACTTCATTCATAATTTATATTAAACGGTAATAATACATAGTTCAATAATAAACAAAAAATACATGAACTACCATAAACACAAGTAGTACATTAGCATACATTACCATACATTTCTTTGTCTTTACATTTCACTGTCTTACATTTCATTTTTTTTCTTTACATTTACAATCCATTTTCACTGTTCAATTCCCCTTGCTTCTTCCATCATACAAACATCCCACTGCCAACTTCACCATTTCAACACCTGTTCGACCATTTACAACTTCATCACTACATCTTTACTGCTGAACCACTCTACCATTAACCCACCATCTTCCTGCCTCTGCCTCTATCATTGCCTCACCTCCATACCACCTCAAAACCGTGCCAATACATCACTACTTACTGCAACAGTTCAAACTCCTCCTGTACAAACCATATCTTCATCATAATCCTCATTTTTTGTTATATTTCTACATATTCACCTGTGCACCTGACTGTGCATTATCAATTTCAACAAATTGTGCACAGTCTCATTACTCTGTGCATTGTCATCACCTCCTATCCACTTCTGGATAATCAACTGCCTGTAGAATATTCCTCCAATCATCAAAACCTCCTGTCAACCACCTCACACCACTGCCACAACAAAACAACAGTGCATCCTCACACTACACCAACTATTTCACCCTGCATCTGTGCATATCTATGCCACCCCCATGTCACCATCCCCACAACAAACATCCCCTGCCACTACCACTAAACTGCAACTACTTCTAGTACACATCATCCACCATCCCACTTCACATCAAATATCCCACTGTTACCATACTAACCCCATTCCATTGATGTGCACTACTACATAACATTTCAACTTCAACTGCACTAAGCTTACTGCCACTGTCCATAGCATACATCAACTACATCTTGCTCAAAACCATCACAACAAGCAACTTCCCACGGCACTGACAACCCTCCTCTGCCTGGAAATCCCCATCTCCTATCACCTAACTGCCACTGCTGTTATCAGCTTCATCATCTGCCTACACCCCATCATAACCCACCATACTCTCTACTCCTCTGAAAAAATTCGATGAATAGATTTTGTATAATATGAAATCGATAAATACCTCAGGATAGTTGTTACCATCAATTGTCTGAAGACGACAAATAAGATCTCTAGCAGCCTTGTTAAAGCTTTTGTATCCCTGGCTTGCATCGTAATATCAATCAATAAGAAATAAAACATACTAGAATGAAAACATTAGATACCATACTTTGTATAAATAAATAAATAAATAATCGTATGGTAGTGCAGTACTTGCTGAACCTCTACCACTTAACTCAAATTAGATGCAAAAAAATAATCTTGATCGTCAATATAAAAAAATCTTGTATATAATCAAGTTACTCGGGGCAGCATTTCCACCTTACCTCTAAGATAGTGTCAGCACCAAATTCTTTTCTCCACTGAAGCATGTCAGCCCACATTTGCTTTGTTTTATCAATATCAAATTTTCTCGCCTTCAAAAATCTGCGATTTTAAACGATCAAAAACTGCAAAGCTTGATTACAGCAACAGTAAGGGAAGAAAATTTTACAATCGCCTTTATCTAATGTCATGATAGAATATAAATTGATTTGCATAAATTTTTATGGTTGTGACTACTTTTATTTATTATTATTTTTCTCAACTACCTTCTGCTTTTCTTTTGGCCTCCCAGAAAACATCAACCTTCTAGAGTTTCTTTTAACCAGAAGATATGATATTTTAGTTATCTGCTAACATTTTTCACAGTGAACTGACGCTTTATTATTGCAATAGAAAAGGGAATACAATAACAACACGCAAGATAACATAGCAAAAAAGAAAAATAATGTCCACTTCAGGCCTGCCCAATAAAGGAAGACAACAGCATAGTCTTCTATTTCCCATATTCTTCAAGAAGATCTTTAAATTTTAAGCTTGATATCAAAGTTTTTTCATCCTTTTTTCCACCTGCTGCTTGAATTTTATCAGACTCAATCACGATACATTTATCATAACTTACTAGTGTACCCATATTTTGCCAGTATAATAAGGGGTCCAGTCCTTTTTGCCATAGCCCGGATTCAAAAGCTAAAAACTTCCATTTGGCACCAGGGTTTCGATAGGGTAATAAGCTTGCCAATGAGGCAAAAGATACCTGAAATTTACATGAGTTTGATCACTTTGATATAATATATGTATAAATATGATATGCATATGTGGGAGAAATCGCTATAAAACCTCGACTGCTGCAGCTAACAACTTCGACATCAGTTCTTTCTCCTGTCAAAAATAGATGTTCTGCCCTTCTTCAGTCGATCGCCTCACGCTCCTTTGTTTCTTAAGTAAAATCAGTTTATTTAAACATTATGCAGCACCCAGTCTAGTTTTAGTCCTTGGAGCATATTTTGTATCTTTACCTGCATATTATTTTATCCATCAAGTTTTACACATATTGAAGCACACTATAAAGAAATTGAAAATTGTATTTAGACGACCTAAGAAAATAGTTATGAAATAAGTTCGAATGAAAAATATTTAGGTATCAAGTGTTGTCTTCCAAATGAGACAGATACCAATTAATATCAGTTAACCTTCCTTAAAATGATTTCCAATGTATCACCGAAAAGCCTAAGCATTACCTCTTGTTCTGTAGATACCATAATCTGCCACTCGCTATGAAATTCAGGAGCACCTTTATTCACACTGAAACTATCTTTTTCGATTGGGTGCGAAATTTCCTTCACAACTACCACCATTCTGTGCACACGCACAAAAGGACAAATAGTATGACAATGTAAACTATTGTAACATATGAATTTATGATGGAATACTTGATAATATGCATGCCCAAATTTGTATTCAATTCAAAAAGGCAAAGAAAGCTTATGTTTCACAAACCAGTTTAGTGCAAACCTTTATTGGTTCAAATATTAAACAGTGAATACTGGATGGCTCCCTTACAAACATTAATTTTGCACCGTATGCATCTGCAGCATTGTACATGAAATGCATAAACACATCTGCCATATAACATGAATTAGGACGTGGTGTCACATATTCACAAAAACAAACTATTTTGCGGTAATATATCATAAATAGCTTTTGTCAATCATTTATCATGCTTGATATATTTGGATACCAAAAGAATTTAAATAAGCATTCATTTCGTATATAAGATGACAGTTTGCGATGATTGTCATAATTATGCAATCGCTGTGTTTAGAATTGTCATTTTGAAAGCAACAAAATGCATACCTCTGAGTCTCATGTTTATAAGTACTTCTTACTTTAGTTGGCTCTGTTGATATGTTACTCTATCTGTTGCATACTAGATGTTTATCTCTGTGTGAGCTAATACTCTCTCCATCAACACCACTAAACACTAACAATGTGGGTACAATCACACCAAAGGCCTTGTTAAGCAAAAGGAGCACTATTGATGCTCAAAATTTAACTCCATAACCATTTTTTCTTCAGCGGTATTAGGGTGCTGCAACTATATTGATTTTGACATATAAGTATGCTATGAGAAAAACGATTTAACTTTAAATGGGCAACAACATAATCAAATGAATAAAGGGATGTATGGTCCTAACCTCAACACCATCAAAATACTTATAAATGGATTTTAATTAAATTTTGAAGGAATTTAAACAAATTCCTATAATTGAATTGAAGTTGATAGCTACCTAAAATGAGATTCTTCTGAACCGTAGTTAAATGATAAAATAATTATAATTGTAGATAAAAAAATTCTGAGTAGCCAGAATGCTTGTTTATGCACAACACTACATGTTATTGTATGCTTATACTTTGATCGTACAGTACTAATTTATGTATGGAGAAAGTAGAAACCATGGCAGAAAAGAAGCTTAAACAACAAATCGAAAAACCTATTATCATGACATGAAACTTGATCAAACTTAGTGAAACGACAGTGCTGTTTTAATTTTCCCAACAATTCCTAGGTTGGAGGGTATTCGTATTTGTATTTATAAAATGGAGGTAATTAATAATGGAGGATTTTTCAATGTAATTTGATTTATCGCTTAGTTATGAATCATGCAAATTACCATAACTCCCACATTAAGAAACCGTCACTCTTTTCAAGTACACTAAATTGTGTTAATCAGATCGCATTCACTTCAATAGCGCGGTAAACGATGCAATCTATACAAAATGTGTATTTACTAGTAAGCATCTACCTAATATTGCTAGCTTCGCTGACGGCAGACATGCTACCATAAAGTAAAATCGACTTCTATCCACCTAACAAGCTTTTCATAAAAGAAAAAATTGTGCCTAGGCAAACAAATGTACAAGCTAAAATTATATTCCAGCATTGGTTTAGAGACTATACATTCAAATCGTATCACTTTACAATAAAATCTATGTCAGAAAAGCATTGAAGGATATCATAAGTGATATTTCATTAATTCTAAGCTTTCTATTCCACCCTTCTATATAAAAATTCACCTCGAGCTTAATTAGTTTTTCTTTCTTCAATCATAGTTTACTTGCTTGTGTTAACTGGAAAATAAACGCCCTCTGCTGCTAACCTTGAAGGTAATACTTGGTTTGCCTTTATACTGAGTTTAGTACATGCATTATTTTAAACATGGAACACTTAGATATATCTAAGCGGATCCATTACAGGGGCACAATACACACATCAACATGTGATACTTTCAAAGTTCAGAAAAAATTAATCAATTATTATATGCAAGCATTCTTTGCCAGATTAAAAAACTACAAATATATTAGTATTTAGAAAAGTTTATCCACAAGCTATAAAGTTACCATTAAACACTAACTTCATAATACCAAACATTTTCAGACCATAATCTCTCACACCTTATCTCCATCCGACACATTAGTTCCGAAATTATACCAATAATTTAAGAATTAAAAAATACTAGTAGGAGGAGTCATGTCAACGTGTTCTTATTGAGTTAGATTCATATCTTATGCCAATAACCTAAAACAACTAAAACATGGTGACACGGTCGAGCTAGGGTTTATGTAGACTGACGGTGAGTTAGTGAATTATGGTCTGTATTTGATTTATAAAATCAATATTGAACCATATAACTCCAATATAATATCACAAACAAAGTATAAATACCAATTTAGGGTTTGTGCAGAATCTCAATCAAACGACAACAGATTAAAGGGGAAGTCGATCAACTATGTAGAGAGGAAAGACTAGTGCGACAACTATGATGAAGGAGAAATGAATCGACAATCACGATTTAGGTCTTCATGAATATTTCTAAAGATAAGAGGAAAAATTGAAATAGGGGAACTTGAAAAGGTAAAAAACGTAACAATGTTTTATGATTGGCGGCAAGAGAGGCAAATTTTGGCGCGTTGAGTTTAACATTGATTGCTCTTACTTTCCAAAAGCAGCTACCAAGTGCAACCAAATCCATGTTTTCATGTAATGTATATTTGAAATAGAAATGATATCATATTGATTTGGTTGAAATGGAAATGATATTTTGGTTTTGAAGTATAAACTATTTTGAAATGACGTGGTTTATAATAACGTTGAGTTGTTAAAAAGACCAGGATCGGTTATTGCCATACTCTCTGCCAATGCCGAAAACCACTTTAACAACCGTGTATGCGGTGGAGATTGCAGAATGAAGTAGGATGGTGGCGACGATCCTATATGAGGTATATACATGGACCCAACTCCCGTGAGTCGGCATAAAGTGGCTAATACATGAGCAATCGATGAGCCAAGTGAGGTAGCTCCTCTGATCGGACACATTCCTTTGATACAATACTCTGATTTTGTGATTGATTTGGTGGCCACACTTGATTTTTTTGATTTGGGAGTGTGTTCCGAGGTGGGCGGTAGTGGCTGTTATGCGTTACCACCAGCCCGGAAGTGTAATTGGTATATCTGCCCAGACATTGTCTAGTTGTGCCGTGTCACCTACCATATCGAGCCCACTACGAGTTTGTTTTGTACCATACCTATGGAGTGCCCTCTGAAGATTCCCAGTACGAGGAAGATTACGGTACTATATAGGCTAAGGGAATATATAAAATGTGTTAAGGTGGAAAATGTAAAGCCTTAACGCTATTTTAATATTTTACTTTACCATAGACATTATTATTATAGCGTATATTACTACATAGTAGATAGTTTAACGAATCCTTAGAGGATTGTTATCTCAAACATTCTTTGAGTTACTTGTATTTCAGTTGTTATTTCACCTGATTTGGACTTATTAATATAAGAACGTTAATCCTGACTCGAGTGTTTCGTGTTTTGCTTTACGCTCGGGTCAGACTGAGTGATACAGCTTTTGAGACTCACCTTTGGAGTTAGAGCTTCGTTTGGTGATCCATCTATATCTTTTCAGCTTGCAGTTATTCAGTTGATTCCTGTGATGTATTCCGATTCTTGTATTTAGCTATTGTATTTGAGACTTCTATTGTATCTTATTTAACTCTGTTATATATATAGTAGCTTCATGAACTACTATTCATTTGTTTCCGCTGCATATTGTATACTACTCTGTGTCTATGATCCTGTGATTTATTTATTTACTACATATGCCGAGTTTTGCCAAATATAAATTAACAATATGATATTTTGAGCAATTCAAGTCCAGCATGTGTGGATGCGAATGGTTGAAAATATTGGGATATTACAACCCTTATAAGAAATTAATATCAGATGGGGTCAACAATTTTAGGGATTGGGACAACTAATTCTTCTTTGTCAAGTGTTTCGCTAATATTCATGGGACTTTTGCCTCTCCCCGTAAGTCTAGTCTTATGTTGTCTTTTCCCTACTTTATTTTTTCTGTTAATTGATCTCATAATTTTTTAGGTGACTCTTCCAAGAAGCTTAATGAGGTAAACATGAAAAAACAGTCCATTCTTTAACTGTGGCTTCAAAACATATTGGAAGCAGATTGACACTTCTAATTCCCACAAACCTAAGAAAGCAATCATTGCTACTACCAGGCCAGAGGATATTAGGGATTCCTCCCTCTGTCCTGCACACTTCACATGGAAAACGCTTCCTCTCCCTGGGAGATGCTGAACACTTCTCCCCAATGTCACCTATCTGTGCTGACTTTTCTGGTACATTATTCGTTTAGTATTTTCTTTTTCGTCCTTGGCATTCTTTGAATTATTTTGACTGACTCTGCATCTGCTTGAATTTGTTTCATCTTCTTCCTAAGTCATAGTGTCTTCTAACGGCGCTGCCCCTCCTCCACCAATTTTTGGAGTGACTTCAATCATGGCAGCTTTGCAAAATCTAAGAAAACTTTCAAGAAAACTAATTGTTGGGCGCATTTCTAAACAATGCCAAACCATACCATCTCCAAGCATTGCCGGTCCAAGCTCCCTCTCCATCCACTACCGGTCCATATTACCTACCTCGCCTACCACCGAATCACCTACCACCGAACCAAAGCCCCACCCGTCCATTCATCACCTACCACCGAACCACACAATACCGGACCAACCTACCTCGCCTACCACCGAACCAAAGCCCCACCGGTCCATTCATCTCCTACCACCGAACCATCTTAACCGGACCACCTATCCAACCTACACCGAACCAACATTTCCAGGCCAGATTGTTTCAGCCCACGCCCGCCAGTAGCTATATACATCCGGAGCCCCTGCCCCCAGCCTGATTCTATAAATAGAGGGGCAGGGGTACAACAATGGCAGACAAGTTTGAGATCTCAAGCACGGAAGGAACTTTCAAACAACTTTCATATACTTGTATACAAAGCTTTGTACTTGTACTTGTAATCTGAAAGAAAAAGAAAAATAACATATAAAGTGGACGTAGGCACGTTCTGGCCGAACCACTATAAATCTGTGTGTCTTTTACAGTTTAGTCCATATATTTTATATATTTGCGTAAATCACCCAAATCGCTAGAAACAACATAAAATCAACTAGTCCATACGACTTGGAGGTGTTTGTCCATTTTTTGTGCAAACATTTTTGGTGCTTTCACTGAGAGCCAGGAGCTCGAAGCTTCAGCTTCTCCCACTTAACCCTTTTTCTGTCAGCATCGTTCATTGCTTGGAAAATATGGCTCCCGGACGGAAGAAAGATGCTAACAAAGGAAAGGACATCGCAATAGGCAGCATCCCAGATCCAGTGACCAGAGACCAAGACAATCGTCCAGTTCCAACAGCAAATTTAAATCAGGCAAATCCGACAGCCCCTGCTACGGAACAACCAATTACAAGGACGGATCTAGACAGGATTGTGGCTGAAGTAACTAACCGCTTCGCATCTCAACAAGAAGCCTTGGTGGACCAACTCATGTCACGCTTAAGGGATGCTAACGAATCCAGCCGCAACACTGAATCATGGGGCGAGTCCCGATCTGGAGGATCTGGGAGACGACAAAGGTATTTCTTCTTCGAAGAGGTTAACAACAGAAACAACAATGGTAGGAGCCGAGCCCGGACTCAGCCCGAATTCCGACCCGAGGAAACACTTGGAACTGAACCCAACAGGGGAAGTACTAGGCAGGAGGCGGATATAGCTGAGCCTGTCATGCTACCTAACCATGGAAACACCAGTAGACGGGGCCGAGCTGGAGTCCAGCCCGAAGTTGGATCTGAGGAAGTGCTAAGAACAGAACCCAACAGGGGAAGATCAAGGCAAGGGCCAACTGTGGCTGACCCCAGCATGCCCCCGGAAGACCAGAGGCAGCCATTGGAGAATGTCAGGAGTGATAAACGATACCATCCTTACAGGTCATCTGGACGGAATCAATCCCGCAGGGAAGAACCAAGCTCATTTTTATCCGCTCCAAGTTCTGATGAAAGGATGGCGCGATTGTTCAGAGAGTGCATCCAACGGGAGCAAAGGGATCGGGGGATAGGTGCTAGAGTAACCAGCCCCTTCACCCACAATATCGAAACTGCCATCACCCCCCGGGAATGGAAAATGCCAACGATGGAACCTTACAAGGGAACCTCTGACCCCATCGTACACTTACAAAGATACACCCAGCATATGCTCATGAGCGGAGCAACAGAGGGAGTGTTGTGTAAATGCTTTCCACTTTTCTTGGCAGATCTAGCTACCTCCTGGTTCTGCCACCTACCCCAAGGGTCCATCAGCTCATGGGAAATGTTGAAAGAAAAGTTCATCACTCAGTTCCGCATTCATGTGGAACAACCCAAGGATTCTTATTCCTTATCTAATATCAAACAGAAACCCGAAGAGACAGTGCAACAATATCTGACCTGATTCAACGTCGCGGTGGCCGTAGTCCAAGATGCCGACGAGAAACTTATCCTAATGGCCCTCTGCAGCGGTGTGCATCCGGACACTAAATTTGCTAGAAGACTAACCAAGGAAAAGCCAACTACTTTACCTGATTTCTTCCATGAAGCTGGAAAGTATATGAGACTTGAAGACGCTGCCACTGAGAGGCAGTCAGGGCAACAGGCTAAGACGGCTACAGACAGGGTCCCCGCTGCAGCAAAGGATGTTCGAAGAAATGACTCTAGAGACAATGCTGGGGGCAAGAAGGGAGAAAAGCGCTTATATCGACCAGGACCAAGATTTGACTCTTACACTCCTTTGAATGAAACAATCGAAAACATCTTCCTAGCCACTCAAGATGAAGTTAGATACAAGCGCCCCCCACACAAGAAGGAGTCAGATAACGCACTCAAGTCTGGAAAGTTCTGCCGCTTCCACGAATCCCATGGACATGACACCAATGAATGTCACCATCTCTGGGACTTGATTGAAGAACACATTAGAAGGAGGAGACTGGAACGCTATGTAAAAAGCCAAAACAGGACTCCAGCTCCTGCCAATGAAAACTCAGGGCTACCCCTCCCAGAGTTAGGCGGAGGAAATCGCAACACCAGCGGCTCTAGTCAAGAGAAGATAGTGGTCCATACCATATCGGGAGGACCACACATCGCCGACAGAAGCTGGGCAAAGATGGAAAGATACGGTAAGTCACTTAGAAACGATGAAGGCTACGTTAATTCTGTTATGGAAGAACGCCACCCGAAACGGAAAGAGAGTGACGACATCACATTCAGTAGGCGTGACCTAGAGGGAAGGCAGTACCCACACATGGATCCTATGGTGATCTCTGCCTGGTTCGGTCCAGCCAAAGTTTTCCAAATTTTAATAGACACTGGAAGCTCAGTAAATATCCTATTCAAGCATGCTTTCGACAAAATGAAGCTATCAATGAAGGATGTGTCTCCCTGCAACAAACCACTACATGGTTTCACTGGAGATGCAAAGATGCCCCTCGGACAACTGGATCTCTTTGTCGAAATAGGAAGTCATCCCCACTCCGCTGTGCGGAAACAAACGTTTGTACTAATAGAGAACCATTCGGCCTACAACGCCTTTTTGGGAAGACCAGCCTTGTCCGACTTCCAAATTGTCCTAGCCCCATGGTGCCTGAAGATGAAATTTCCAACAGATAACGGAATAGGAGAAATGGAGGGAGATCAAGACGTTGCTCGAGACTGCTATGTAACTGAACTTCGCAATAACCGTAGAAAGGATAAAGGAGAAAATGCAGAGACTACTCTCTGCATGAAAAACTTGGAAGCGTAGCAACTAAAGAAAGCTCCTCCTCTTCGATATACTAGTGATCTTTTCAATGAATTAGACCCCAGGGACAAAGAGGAGGAGGCCACCGCTGAGCCTGCAGAGGCTATGGAATTCGTAGCTGTAGACAAACATGACTCAAGTAGACTATTGAAAATCGAATCTCAACTAAAAGAAGAATTAAAGGATCAACTCATTGATTTTCTTCGCCACAACATGGATGTATTTGCATGGATGCACGCTGACATGACAGGAATCTCCCCAGACGTAGCATGCCACGTGCTGAACATCGATCCCACCAAGGTGCCAGTAAAGCAGAAAAAGAGAAGCATGGGGGCAGAACGATCAGCAGCCCTCGAGGAAGAAGTAAAGAACCTACTTGCCAATAACTTCATACAAGAAGCCATCTACCCAGAATGGGTCGCCAACCCGGTACTGGTAAAAAAGGATAATGGGAAGTGGCGAACATGGATCGACTTCTCCAACTTAAATGACGCTTGTCCGAAGGACTGCTTCCCACTCCCTCGGATCGATCAGCTCGTGGACAGCACAGTCGGACACGAACTCTTATCCTTTATGGACGCATACTCAGGATATAACCAGATACCTATGCACGCCCCTGATCAAGACCACACTAGTTTCATCACTGACCGAGGATTGTACTGCTACAGGGTAATGCCTTTTGGACTTAAAAACGCCGGAGCTACTTATCAGCGCCTTGACAACAAGATGTTTGCAGAACTAATATGACGAACTATGGAAGTTTATGTGGATGACATGCTGGTAAAATCAAGGAAAGCTAACGATCATATAAACCACCTGGACGAGATGTTTCAAGTACTTCGCCAATATGGAATGAAGCTGAACCCTCTAAAGTGCTCCTTCGGAGTATCGTCGGGAAAGTTCTTGGGATTCATCGTCCATGCCAGGGGGATTGAAGCGAACCCCGAACAAGTTCGAGCTTTGCAAGATATCAAGATACCATCCACTCGAAGGGAGATGCAAAGCCTAAACGGAAAAATGGCCGCCCTAAGCAGGTTCATCTCTAAAGCAACCGACAAATGCATCCCTTTCTTTGAAGCTCTAAAGAAAGACAAAGGAAAGTTCGAGTGGACTAACGAATGCTCGACGGCCTTCCTTAACTTAATCGAACACCTCAGAGACCACCAGTACTCTCAACTCCGATTGAAGGCGAGGAACTATACCTATACCTTGCTGTATCATCACATGCTTTAAGCGCCGCTTTGGTGAGAGAAGACGACCGCACGCAGCGGCCCGTATACTTTGTAAGCAAGAGATTTACTGGGGCAGAAGCCAGATACCCTAAACTTGAAAAGCTAGCATACTGTTTGCTAATTATGCCACGGAAACTGCGACACTATTTCCAATCTCATTCCATCAGAGTTTTAACCGATCAACCGCTAAGGCAGGTGCTCCACCGCCCCGACACCTCTGGGCGACTACTCAAGTGGTGCATTGAACTGAGTCAATATGATATCACCTACCATCCTCGCACTTCTATCAAGGGGCAAGCCATAGCTGATTTCATTGCCGAATTCACTACTAACGAAGGTAAGGAGCAATCTGAAATAGCAGAAGATATCAAATGGAATCTCTTCGTAGATGGAGCATCAAATGAACAGAGCTCGGGGGCAGGTGTTGTGATAATCACCCCCAGGGGAAGGAAGCTGCACTACGCCCTAAGGTTGGAATTCGCTGCCACCAACAATGACGCAGAATAAGAAGCAGTGATAGCCGGATTAGAGCTTGCCCGGGAGATTGGAGTCGGTTCTTTATGTCTCCATAGTGATTCTCAACTTATTGTAAACCAAATACTGGGTGAATTCCAGACTCGAGGAGAACGACTCACAGCATATCTAAAGAAGACCAAGCTGCTGCTCAATTAATTGGATCACTATTTAATCAAACACATTCCTCGAGAAGAAAATCAAGAGGCCGACGAACTGGCAAAGCAAGCTAGCATGAAGGACAGCACTGCTTCCCGAACAATAACCATCTCAAAGCAACTGGCCCCGAGCTACGAGCCAATGAATATGATAGCTGCAATTGGAGAAGAAAATTGGATGACCCCCATCCGGAAGTACTTACAAAGTGGCACACTGCCGGACGGACGTAACGAAGCTAAGAAAATTTTAAGGAAAGCTTCCCGCTACACATTACAAGAAGGCATCCTCTATCGGCGCGGCTTCTCTAATCCCTTGTTAAGGTGCATCGCTGGAAGGGAAGCCAAGGAAGTCCTGTCCAACATCCATCAAGGGAGTTGTGGAGATCACACCGGAGGACAGACTCTAGCAAAGAAAATACTCCGATACGGGTATTACTGTCCCACTTTAAACAAAGACGCCTTAGACTTCGTCAAAAGATGTGACAGATGTCAGAAATTTGCTAAGATTCCTCGACTACCAACAAATGAGATTACTCAAATGACCAGCCCTTGGCCCTTCGCAATATGGGGAATTGACTTGATTGGCGAACTACCATTGGGCTGGGGCGGAGCCAAGTATGCCATAGTAGCAGTTGACTATTTCACCAAATGGGTGGAAGCGGAGCCTCTAAATAAAATATCTTCGGCAAAAGTTATTAACTTCTTGATCAAAAATATTTTATGCAGGTACGGGGTTCCACTCAAAATCATATCGGACAACGGACTCCAGTTTGACAGTGAAGAGTTCGCCGACTGGTGCCAAGAGCACGGAATTCACAAAAGCTTCTCATATGTGGCTTATCCTCAGGCAAACGGACAAGTCGAAGCTATCAACAAAATTCTCAAAACTCTAGTCAAGAAGAAACTTGAAAAGTCAAAAGGCGCTTGGGTGGATGAACTTCCTACGGCACTTTGGGCCTACCGCACATATTACAGAACATCAACAGGGCATACTCCTTTCTCTTTGGCACATGGATCAGAGGCCATGCTCCCAGTTGAAACTGTAGTGCCTTCCCACCGTAGGGTCCACTACAACCCAGAAGAGAATGAAGAACTCCTACACATGTCTTTGGATCTAATTGAAGAAAGAAGAAATGATGTAGCACTTAAAGCGGCAGCTCACAAGCAAAAAGTAGCAGCACAATACAACTCTAAAGTCAAACACCGCAGCTTACAAGAAGGAGATCTTGTCCTCAAACGGATCTTCCTGCGCCCCGGAGCACTAGATCAAATATGGGACGGACCCTATGTAATTCATAAAGATCTCCACAACGGAGCTTATATTTTGTCAACAGTGGACGGAGAGGTGTTCCAGAGGGCATGGAACATCCAACACCTCCGTCGATACTTTTCTTAACTTGTACTGCCCATATGAAGTGAATTAACAAAGAGAATCAGTGGACGTAGGCATTTTCATGCCGAACCACTTTAAAAATCTTGTCTCTTTTTAACTTGTTCCTTTATATCTTGGCTACTTGTTAAGCGTTATCCTTTATTGTTGAACGAAATCATGTATAACGACATTTCCATACTGGAACTTCACGGCGCAACCTCACCTGGACAGGACCCAATAGGTACTATGCGATTCTATGCACTCGCCAATGAGACACTTTTGCTCCACCATCCCTCTGCTGCGGGTTAACTCATTGCTCGCGACTGCCCTCAAAGCCTACTGTAATGAGCCGATTATAAGCCATCAAGAAGGCCGACTATAGCCGATGGCAGCTCATTACGGCGTTCGGCTCGTCGGCAACTGTGAACCTACTTTAAGCCCCAACATAAGGTGTGGCCAGCCAGGGGTAGTTCACGGTTGACGATCGGCACCCACGCTAGCCGGCCACAGTAAATCGAATAATACCCACGAGTACAGGCCATAATGGCTCGGGTAGTTACTGTGCGCGATCTCGGCTCCGATATGTCTTAAGTACGGCTGTGGTAAAAAAGATAAACTCTCCGTGGAGGCGTAAGATGGGTGACAAATATCTCCAATACCCACAGCTAGGGAAAATGACTACAAAACCCGTTTGCCACGAACTTAAGCATATCGACGGCCTTCCGTGATTGGAAGTTTTACTGTTTCTCATATTTCCATTTCATTCAAAAACTTTTCTCCTATCCTATATAACAATCCTTAAAGTACAGGTCACAAAATAGGGGAACTCTCGCTTGTGGAAATATGAACTCACATCTGGATGACGGAACACCCAGCTACATTCCATACTCAGCCACGCAAGACATTCAAAGCAACCCTCTACAACTTAAACACAAAGGGCGGTACTATCTTCTCTTGTATACAAATATGTAGCTTTAATTTATTCACACGTCATATTGGCATTACAAGACATGAAACAATATTTTGAGCAGAAACTTAGCATCAAATGCGATTAAATCACATGCATAAACACACAGCTGTATTTCTTATGCAACATATCAAAATAACAACCACATTCGAACATGACAGAATCAGATTATGTTATAAAATTACAGAAAGTCATTCTTTGCAAATAATATAATTCAAGTTACAATAATGTTTCGAACTGACATAGACAGCAACCAAAATATGTATAAGTCAAGTCAAGGAATCGGAGCTTCGCCTCCATCCCGCTAGCCCTCCGGATCTACTTAACTACAGGGTCAGAACTCCCCGCATGTACTCCAGAGGCCTCGCCTGCTCAATTCGGAAGAGAATCCATCAATAGTCGTAAAAGATAAGCAATCAAATCATGAAAAGATCTAAATAAAGACTTACCAGCGTCTGCTCCCTGATCATCATCATCTAGCTGCATGCCTACCTCATCCGCAGCAAGCAGCCGCATGCCCTCCTTAACCGCCACCTTCTCTTCCTTAGTTAATTGGTCCGTAACCACATCCATCCTGAAAGCCACACCACCTTCCTCATCCGCGTCGGCCTTAGCCTCCTCCAAAGGCCGGAGATATATCCTAGCCATAACCTGGGGATAATCGTCCATCCAGGACAGGTTGCCCTGCCTCCAAGTACAGAAATACATGTCCTGGAGCATCTCATCCATCATCCCCTCGTTCTCCTCAAACTCTTTCATCCGGGCCTCAGAAGCCGACAGTCGTGCGACGGCAGCATCTCTCTCCAATCGGTATCTCGAGCAATCAGCCTGAAGGGACTTCCGCATCACTTCCATCTCCTCCTTCAGCTTGGCCTAAGCAAGCTCTGCGGCCTCAAGCCTCCCAGATAACTCTTCCACCTGCTCAAGATCCGCTCTCCGAACCACGTCCACCGTTGCGATGGCCATGTCAATCTGTTCCTTGCAGGCAGCCTCCATCTTTCGTAGCCCAGCCTTGCTAGCCTCTTCCATGGTTTTCTTCAGTCGTCTAGAGGCCGCCTCATGCTGGGATATCTGGATAGCCTGGTCGACAAGCTGCTTGGCCTGGTCATAAACCATTAACCGTAGCCGGATGTTGGCACTCCCAATCTCCTCTCCAGCCTTGACCAGACGAGCATGATGCCCCATCAACTTCCTGGTCTCCTCCGCGACCCGGTCGATATTAGCCTTGGCTTCGTCCCCCATGGTAACTATCTGAGTAGTAAGCAAATCGAGATCTAAGGACTTAGCCTCATCAAGCACCCATACCATGGGGTTGCGGGGAAGAAGATGCTCACCCGTGGCCTCGTCAAAAGAGATGTCCTGAAAACTCGGGTCCAAATCCGGGTGGCCGGCAAATGGGTTGCGAACCAAACGAGGGTGGTCTACCGGGTGACGGTTGGATTTACGGGTGGATGTGGGGAAGGCGTAAGCTCGGTATCTTCCTCAGTAATATCATGGATAGGCTGGACTGGAGACTGAGGGCCAGGTGAAGGTTCGAACGAAGATCGCCCCCTCTTCCTCTTTCGCATATCTTCTTCAATAACTCCAAGAAGAGGGCGATATCTAACCACATCTCCAGGACGGCTAGTTGACGGCTTTGGTTTGGCAGAAGCTTTGAGTAGCTTATACTATTCAAGGCGGTGCCGAATATCTGATGTCTTGGCCACCTTACCTGTTCCTGGAATAAAAACCAGGTGTTACAAGCATGCATGAAACTATGATCCAAGAAATGTGTTAAGTAGGAAGACGCACTTATTTTACAAACCCTGAGGGGGAGTGGGATACTGCAATAAGTCCTGAATCTCATTCCAGGACGAGAGCTGGCCATAAAATATTACTAAGTCCTTATCATAAGGGGAGTCTGCGAAAGTTAAGAATTCACCTTGAACCACCGGAGTCGCCTTAGCTGAAGGACCCTTAGAAGATGGATCGGCACCAGTCCCAGCCTTGTCAGCCTTCTTCGCCTTCTCCACCGAGGCTGATCCTTCCTCCAACCCCTCAAAGGCCTGGCGAAAGGCATCATCCGTCCACTCTTGGATCTCCCCTGCCTTCTCAGAAGACAAAGCCCCGGCACCACTACCACCCTGTCCTTCACCTTCTCCATCTCCTCCGCTCTCCTCCTCGCCTCTCTCCTCCTCTCCACCTTCCTCCTCCGGAATATCTGGGCATGTGCTAGGGGAGGGTCCGTCAGACTTCTTAAGCTTCTTCCCCCCGACGACTGGGGGTACCGAGAAAGGTCTCCTCTTGCTACTCTTCGCAGTGGCCCCATCTTTAGCTTTAGCAGCCCTCTCCTCGGCTGTATCTCTCTGCTTAACCACAAATTGACGTGGCAAAATCAAGTTGTGCTCTAGGAGAGTGGCATTCCGGATCAGGTAAGAAGCCGACCTATCCCTTCCTGAGATAGCCTCTACCTCCGCAGCCATCTGTACAAGGTGATCGTTCTCCACGACCGCAAAGCCACATGTCGCTAGCAAGAAATAAAAGCACGTAAGAAGAAGCATTGTAGTCGGGACAAACAAATTACAAATGGAATTTAACTTACAGCCAGAAGTGAAAAGGCGAAAAGAAACGGAGTCGTCCTTGACGAAGAACCATTCCTTCTTAAACATGGTAAACTTCGAGTATAAGTCCAAGACCGGATTGAAAGACACGGCCGACTCTAAATTAATGTACGGAGACCCCTTCTTGTAGCCCCTCAGATTATATAGATATCGGATTTCCCGGTTAGAAGGGGGCGCCCATATTTCCTCTGAAAAATGATGAACAAACACACCAGGATAGCATAGGAGTAGGGCTGAAGCTGGAAAAGAGCCACTTTCAGGTAAGTAATGAAGCTGACTATCCACGCATTATTCGGAGGAATGGCCCCGCACATGCAATGGTATCGGCTATACGCGAAGTATCCTTCAGGGGGATTATATGGCATGACCCCCTCCCTTGGTGTTTGCGCAAAAAATGGACAAACACCTCCAATCCGTATGATTTAGTTGATTTTATGTGTTTTTTAATGATTTGGGTTACTTATGCAAATATGTAAAAACAGGGGCTAAACTGTAAAAGACACGCGGATTTATAGTGGTTCGGCCAGAATGTGCCTACGTCCACTTTATATGTTATTCTCTCTTTTCTTTCAGATTACAAGTACAAAGCTTTAAGTACAAGTATAAGAAAGTTGTTTGAAAGTTCCTTCCTTGTTTGAGCTCTCAAAATTGTCTGCCATTGTTGTACCCCTGCCCCTCTATTTATAGAGTGAGGTAGGAGGCAGGGGTCCTGCATGTATATAGCTGCTGATGGGCCTGGGCTGAAGCGATCTGGTTCGGCGAGGCTTCATTCGGCGTTGAACTTGGACCGGTGATGGAGTGGACCGGTGGTAGTTGGTTTGGAGGTTCATTCGGTAGTGGGTTTAGAGGTGCTGGTTCGGCATGGAGCTTGGACCGGTGATGGAATGGACCGGTGGCAGGTCGACTCGGTGGTGATGGAGAAGGGATTGGTTCGGCATGAAGGCGTTGTTGGTTCGGTAGAACATGGAGGAGAGGTGGTTCGGTCATAGTTGGTTCGGTAGCGTGGAGGGAAGGTGGTTCGGTTGTAGTTGGTTCGGCGGTGTCGGTCCGGTAGTGGGTGTATGGTGGACCGGTGGCTTTGGTTCGGCTGAGGGGTGGTTCGGTGTTGCGTGGAGAGTGTTGGTTTGGCTAGGCATAGGTGCCGAATGGACGTGGATACCGTATGTGAAGGGTGATTTTGGACGAAATTGATGCTCCTTGGCCTCGTGATCTCATGGGTGAGAATTCGCCCAACATTTGCCCCCCAAAGTGGGGCACATGCCTGCATGTGTCGCGCTTTGTTTTCCTGTAGTTGTAATAGCTCCATTGGGTTTCAAGGGCCGAACCATCCGGTCCGGTTATCCTGGGCTCGCCTATAAGTAGGGGAGTCACGCCTTCGTTATTTCCTACCGAGTGTGATAGCCGAATCAACCGAGTGTCGAATCAACCTTAACTTTTCCAAACAGCCGAATCGAACGAGTACCGTAGCTCTCCTAACCGCCGAACCAGGTGAGTAGCCGAATGAACACATACACCTGAATTGCCGAATGAACACGTACACTTGAATTGCCGAATGAATCTTTAACCTTTAGTGCCGAATGAAACTCGAAAACTTGACCACCGAATGGAACTCGAAAACTATTCGTTTATATTTCCATACTCTTCGTTCTAATATCGTGTTTATCTTGTGCCGTAGATAAATGTCTCGCAAAGCGAAGACTCAATCGGATAGTAAGAAGTCCAAGGATAGTGGGGAGCCTTCTTTCGTGCCCCCAGCCCAACCAGGACCGGCGCGACATGGACCTGCCCCGAGGTCGTTAGTGGATGGGTATGGCCCCCAAGAGCTTCTGAACTCTCCCCCCGATTGCTTTCCGAGCTCCCTCAAAGAGGAGCAGCTTGATGTCATTTCTCGTTCCTTCGGGATTGACAGGGCTCTTATGCGGTTGCCGGGGAACGGAGTGATGCCGTATGACCCCCCCCGAAGGCTACTTTGCTTACAGCAGATATCATTGCATGTGTGGTGCTATCCCGCCCCTCAACGCCTGGATAGTTAGCTTTATCACTTATCTGAAGGTGGCTCCATTCCAGCTTCAGCCTAACTCCTACGCCATTCTGGTGAGTCTTTTCGTCATCTTTCAGAGGAAATATGGGCGTCCCCCTTCCAACCGGGAGATCCGGTATCTGTACAACTTGAGAGGCTACAAGAAGGGGTCTCCATATATCAGTTTGGAAGCGGCCGTACCCTTCAAGCCAGTCTTGGACCTATATTCGAAGCTCAGTATGTTTAAGAAGGAATGGTTTTTCATTAGGGATGACTCTGTTTCTTTCCGCCTTTTCACTTCCGGCTGTAAGTTGAACTTCATTTATATTTTCCTTGTCCCGATCATAATGCTTCTTCTTATATGCTTTTATTTCTTGCTAGCGATAGGTGGTTTTGCGGTCGTGGAGAATGATTCCTTGGCCCGGATGGCTACTGAAATAAAGGTCATTTCGGGAAGGGATAGATCGGCTTCTTACCTGATCAGGAACGCCATTCTCCTGGAGTATAACTTGATTCTGCCACATCAATCTGTGGTTAAACAGAGAGATACAGCCGAGGAGAGGGCTGCTAAGGCTAAGGATGGGGCTACTGCGAAGAGTAGTAAGAAGAGACCTTTCTCGGTACCTCCAGTCGTTGGGGGAAAGAAACTTAAGAAGTCTGATGGACCCTCTCCCAGTACATGTCCAGATATTCCGGAGGAGGAAGGTGGAGAGGAGGAAAGAGACGAAGAGGAGAGCGGAGGAGATGGAGAAGGTGAAGGACAGGGTGGTAGTGGTGCCGGGGCTTTGTCTTCTGAGCAGGCAGGGGAGATCCAGGAGTGGACGGATGATGCCCTCCGCCGGGCTTTGGAAGGGTTGGAGGAAGGATCAGCCTCGGTGAAGAAGGCAAAGGAGGTTGACAAGGCTGGGGATGGTGTCGATCCATTCCCTGAGAGTTCTTCAGCTGAGGTGGCTCCAGCGATTCAAGGTGAACTCTTGACTTCTGCGGATTCCATTTATGATAGGGACTTAGGAATATTTTATGGTTCGCTTCCGTCCTGGACTGAGATTCAGGACTTATTGCAGTATTCTCCTTCTCCGCAGGGTTTGTATAACAGACGTGCCTTCTCATTCTTTTTAAGTTAACATATTTCTTGAATTATGGACCTTGTATGTTCGTAACACTTGTTCTTTATTACAGGGGCAGGCGAGGTGGCCAAAACTTCAGACGTTCGACGCCGCCTGGAACAATACAAATTACTTAGATCTTCAGCCAAGCGTAAGCCTCCTACTAGTCGTCCAGGAGACGTAGTTAGCTACCGTCCTCTTCTTGGGGTCATTGAAGAGAGTATTCAGAAAAAGAAGAGGAGTCGCTCCTTATTTGAATCTTCACCCGGTCCGCAGTTTCCTCCTCAACTTATTCATGATATCACGGAGGAGGATACTGAGCATATTCCCTCCTCGCATCCGTCTGAAAATCCTACCGTTATCCGCATAAGACGTCCCGACGTGCCTCGCAATCCCTTTGCCGGCCACCCGGATTTGGACCCCAGTTCCCAAGATATCTTATTTGACGAGGCCACAGATGAGCATCTTCTCCCCCGCAATCCCATGGTTCGGGTTCTTGATTAAGCTAAGTCCCTAGACCTGGATCTGCTCACTACTCGGATAGCTGCTATGGGCGACAAAGCCAAGGCCAACATTGACCGGGTCGCGAAGGAGGCCAAGAAGTTAATGGAACATCACGATCGATTGGCCAAGGCCGGGGTGGAGATAGGGAGTGCCAATATAAGGCTGCGGTTAGTGGTCGCTGATCAGGCCAAGCAACTCGCCGACCAGGCTATTCAAATTTTGCAGCATGAAGCCGACTCCCGACGACTGAAGAAGACCATGGAGGAGGCTAGCAGAGCCGAGTTGCGGAAAATGGAGGCCGCTTGCAAGAAACGCATTGACATAGCCATTACCACGGTTGATGATGTTAGGAGGGCGGATCTCGAGCAGGTTGAAGAAATATCTGGGAGGCTCGAAGCTGCAGAACTTGCTCAAGCCAAGTTGAAAGAAGAGATGGAGGAGATGAGGAGATCCCTTCAGGCTGAGTGCTCGAGATACCGGCGGGAGAGGGATGTTGCCGTCGCTAAGTTGCGGTCCTCCGAGGCCCAGGTGAGGGAGTTTGAGGAGAATGAGGGGATGATGGATGAGATGCTGCAGGACATGTACTTCCGTACCTGGAAGCAGGGTAATCTGTCTTGGATGGATGACTATCCCCGGATCATGGCCAGGATATATCTCCGGGCTTTGGAGGAGGCCAGGGCCGATATAGATAAGGAAGGTGGAGCGGCATTCAGTATGGATGTGGTTACCGCCCAGTTTTCGAAGGAGGAGAAGGTAGCGGTGAAGGAGGGGATGCGGCTACTCGTCGCGGAGGAAGCCGGCGTGCAATTGGGGGATGAGGACCAAGAAGCAGGTGTTGGTGAGTTTTCTCTTTTTAGCTTTTCATAACTTGATCGTTCATTGTTGGTTTTAAAGGACTCTTTTTTTGAATTGGACAGGTGGGACTTCTGGTCAACATGCTGGGAGCTCCGATCCTGCTGTCAAGTAGATTCGAAGAGCTAGTGAGATGGGGGTGGAGCACTGATGCAGTCGACTACTTGATCCGATCCGTGTAGTTTTTGGTTTTCTTGACTTTCCTGTCTATACTTAGTCAAAAACGTTAGTGTATTTTTGGATTGTAATTATGTTAGTGCATGACTCTACGTAATTTTATAACACGAGCTGATTTTGTTATATTTTGAATGTTGTCATTGCTTTTGATGTATTGTATAAGAAATATGACCATGCATATGCCTGTGATTTGATTGTGTTTGACACTAAGTTTCTGCTTGTAATATAATTTCATGTTTTGCAATGTTAGTGTGATGTATGAATATGAATTGTAGCTATGCATTAATGTATAAAAGTGGAAGGTATCGCCCTTCATGTTTCGGCTGTGGACGGCAACTTTGCGCGCCCTGCAAGACTAAGCACGGAATGCTGATGAGTGCCTCGTTATCCAGTTGTAAGTTTTTGTTCCCATTAGCGAGCGTTCCCTATTTCATGTCCTGTACTTTCAAGCACCGTTAAAGAGAATAGGAGAAAAGTTTTAAATGAAATGGAAATATAGGAAAAGTAAAACTTCCAGTCACGGAAGGCCGTCGATGTTCTTAAGTTCGTGGCAACGGGTTTTGTAGTTACTTTCCCTAGCTGTGGGTCTTGGAGACATTTGTCACCCATCTTACGCCTCTGAGGGGAGTTTTCTTTTTTACCACAGCCGCACTTAAGACACATCGGAGCCGATCGCGCACAGTAACTACCCGGACCATTATGGCCCGTAATCGTGGGTATTATTCGATTTACTGTGGCCGGCTAGCATGGGGGCCGATCGTCAACTGTGAACTGCCCCTGGCTGGCCACACCTTATGTTGGGGCTTATGATCGGTTCACAGTCGCCGGCGAGCCGAATCGCTATAATGAGCTGCCATCGGCTATAGTCGGCCTTTTTTATGATGACTTATACTCGGCTTATTACAGTCGGCTTTAAGGGCCGAGGCAAACAATGAGTTAACTCGCGGTAGAGGGATACCGGAGCAAAGTGTCTCATTGGCGAGGGCATAGGATCGTAGCGTACCTGTTAGATTTTGTCCAGGTGGAGTTGTGCTGTGAAGCTCTGAATTGAAATGTCATCTGCAAAGGATTTTGTTCAACAGCAAAGGATAAAGCTTAACAAGTAGCCAAGATATAAAGGAACAAGTTAACAAGAGCCAAGTTTTTTAAAGTGGTTCGGCACGAAAATGCCTACGTCCACTGATTCTCTTTGTTAATTCACTTCATATGGGAAGTACAAGTTAAGAAAAGTATCGACGGAGGTGTCGGATGTTCCATGCCCTCTGGAACACCTCTCCATCCACTATTGACAAAATATAAGCTCCGTTGTGGAGATCTTTATGAATTACATATGGTCCGTCCCAGATTGGGTCCAGCGCTCCTGGGTGCGGAAAGATTCACTTGAGGACGAGATCTCCTTCTTGTAAGCTGCGATGTTTGACTCTGGAGTTGTATAGTGCTGCCACTTTTTGTCTGTGAGCTTCTTCTTTGAGTGCTGCATCATTCCTTCTCTCCTCAATTAGATTCAAAGACATGTGGAGGAGTTCTTCGTTTTCTTTCGGGTTGTAGTGGATCCTACGGTGAGAGGGCACTATAGTTTCAACTGGGAGCATAGCCTCCAATCCGTATGCCAAAGAGAAGGGAGTATGCCCTGTTGAAGTTCTGTAAGATGTGCAATAGGCCCAAAGTGCCGTAGGAAGTTCGTCCACCCAAGCGCCTTTTGACTTTTCAAGTTTCTTCTTGATTAAGGTTTTGAGAATTTTGTTGACAGCTTCTACTTGGCCGTTTGCCTGGGGATAAGCCACGGATGAGAAGCTTTTGTGAATCCCGTGCTCTTGGCACCAGTCGGTGAATTCTTCGCTGTCAAACTGAAGTCCGTTGTCTGATATGATCTTGAGTGGGATTCCGTACCTGCACAGAATATTTTTGATCAAGAAGTTGATAACTTTTGTCGAAGATATTTTATTTAGAGGTTCCGCCTCCACCCATTTGGTGAAGTAGTCAACTGCCACTATAGCATATTTGGCTCCGCCTCGGCCCGTTGGCAGTTCGCCAATTAAGTCAATCCCCCATATTGCGAAGGGCCAAGGGCTGGACATCTGAGTAATTTCATTGGTTGGTAGTCGAGGGATTTTGGCAAATTTATGACATCTGTCACATTTTTTGACGAAGTCTAAGGCATCTTTGTTCAAGGTGGACCAGAAATATCCATATCGGAGTATCTTTTTTGCTAGAGTCTGCCCTCCGGTGTGGTCTCCACAACTTCCCTGATGGATATTGGATAGAATTTCCCTGGCTTCTCTCCCAGCAACGCACCTCAATAAGGGGTTAGAGAAGCCGCGCCGATAGAGGATGCCTTCTTGCATTGTGTAGCGGGAAGCTTTCCTTAGAATTTTCTTAATTTCATTTCGCCCGTCTGGCAGGGTGCCGTTTTGTAAGTATTCTCGGATAGGGGTCATCCATGTTTCTTCTTCGGTTGCAGCTATCAGGTGTGCTTGCTCGAAACTCGGGGTTAGTAGCCTTGAGACAGTTATCGTTCCAGAAGTGGTATCGTCACCCATGCTAGCTTGCTTTGCCAGCTCGTCGGCCTCTTGATTCTCCTCTCGAGGAATGTGTCTGATCAAATAACAATCCAGTTGGTTAAGTAGCAGCTTGGTCTTCTTTAGGTATGATGTGAGTCGTTCTCCTCGAGTCTGGAACTCTCCTAGTATTTGATTCACAATAAGTTGAGAATCACTATGGAGACATAAAGAACTGATTCCAATTTCCAGTGCAAGTTCTAATCCGGCTATTACTACTTCATATTCGGCATCATTGTTGGTGGCAGCGAATTCCAATCTTAGGACGTAGCGCAGCTTCTTTCCCCTGGGGGTGATTATCACAACACCTGCCCCCGAGCCTTGTTCGTTCGACGCTCCATCTACGAAGAGATGTCACTTGATATCTTCTGCTATTTCAGATTGGTCCGTACCTTCGCTAGTAGTGAATTCGGCAATGAAATCAGCTATGGCTTGTCCCTTGATGGCGGTGCGAGGATGGTAAGTGATATCATATTGGCTTAGCTCGATGCACCACTTGAGCAGTCGCCCAGAGGTGTCGGGACGATGGAGCACTTGCCTTAATGGCTGGTCGGTTAGGACTCTGACGGGATGAGATTGGAAATAGTGACGCAGCTTCCTTGATGCGATTAGTAAACAGTACGCCAGTTTCTCGAGTTTGGGATACCGGGCTTCTGCTCCCGTGAACCTTTTGCTTATGAAGTACACTGGCCGCTGTGCACGGTTTTCTTCTCTTACCAAAGCGGCGCTCAGAGCATGGGATGACACAGCAAGATATAGGTATAGTTCTTCGCCTTCATTCGGAGTCGAGAGTACTGGTGGCCGTTGGAGGTGCTCGATTAGGTTTAGGAAAGCTGTTGAACATTCGTCGGTCCACTCGAATTTTCCTTTGTCTCTCTTTAGGGCTTCGAAGAAAGGGACGCACTTGTCAGTCGCTTTGGATATGAATCTGCTTAGGGCGGCCACCTTACCGTTTAGGCTTTGCATTTCTTTCCGAGTGGATGGTATTTTGATATCTTGCAAGGCTCGGACTTGTTCGGGGTTTTCTTCGATCCCTCTGGCATGGACGATGAATCCCAAGAACTTTCCTGATGACACTCCAAAGGAGCACTTTAGAGGATTCAGCTTCATTCCGTATTGGCGGAGCACTTGAAACATCTCGCCCAGGTGGCTTACATGATCGTTGGCTTTTCTTGATTTAACCAGCATGTCATCCACATAAACTTCCATAGTTCGTCCTATCAGTTCTGCAAACATCTTGTTGACGAGGCGCTGATAAGTGGCTCCGGCGTTCTTAAGTCCGAAAGGCATTACTCTGTAGCAGTACAACCCCCGGTCCATGATGAAACTGGTGTGGTCCTGATCGGGGGCGTGCATAGGGATTTGGTTATATCCGGAGTAGGAATCCATGAAAGATAAGAGCTCGTGCTCGGCGTTACTGTCCACAAGTTGATTGATTCGGGGAAGTGGGAAGCAATCCTTTGGGCAATCATCATTTAGGTTGGAGAAGTCAATGCATGTTCGCCACTTCCCATTAGCCTTCTTTACCAGTACCGGGTTAGCGATCCATTCTGGGTAGATGGCTTCTCGTATGAAGTTATTGGCAAGTAGGTTCCTTACTTCTTCTTCGAGGGTTGCCGATCGTTCCGCCCCCATGCTTTTCTTTTTCTGTTTCACCAGTGTCTTGGTAGGGTCGATGTTCAATGCGTGGCATGCTATATCTGGGAAGATTCCAGTCATGTCAGCATGCGTCCACGCATATACATCTAGGTTATGGCGAAGAAAATCAATGAGTTGATCCTTTAGTTCTGCTTTTAACTGAGATCCGATTTTCAATAGTTTACTTGAGTCGTGTTTGTCTACAGATACAAACTCCATAGCCTCTGCAGGCTCGGCGGTAGCCTCCTCCTCTCCGTCCCTGGGATCTAGTTCATTGAAGGGATCACTTGTATATCGAAGAGGAGGGGCTTTCTTTAGTTTCTATGCTTCCAGGCTTTTCATGCAGAGAACAGTCTATGCATTCTTCCCTTTATCTTTCCTGCGGTTATTGTGAAGTTTAGTTACATAACAGTCTCGAGCAGCGTCTTGATCTCCCTCCACTTCTCCTATTCCGTCATCTGTTGGAAATTTCATCTTCAGACACAATGGGGCTAGGACAATTTGGAAGTCGGACAGAGCTGGCCTTCCCAAAAAGGCGTTGTAGGCTGAATGATTGTCTATTAACACGAATGTCTGTTTCCGAACGGTGGAGCGGGGATGACTTCCTAATTCAACAAAGAGATCCAGTTGTCCAAGAGGCATCTTTGCTTCTCCAGTGAAACCGTGCAGCGGTTTGCTGCAGGGAGAAACGTCCTTCATTGACAGCTTCATTTTATCGAAAGCATGCTTGAACAGAATATTCACTGAGCTTCCAGTGTCTATTAAAATTCGGAAAACTTTGGCTGGACCGAACCAGGCAGAGATGACCATAGGGTCCATGTGTGGGTACTGCCTTCCTTCTAGGTCGCGCCTACTGAATGTGATGTCATTATTTTCCTTTCGCTTAGGGTGGCATTCCTCCATAACAGAATTGACGCGGTCCCCCTCGCTTTTGAGTGAGTTTCCATATCTTTCCATTTATGCCCAGCTTTTGTCGGTGATGTGTGGCCCTCCTGATATGGTGTGGACCACTATCTTTTCTTGACTGGAGCCACTGGTGTTGCGATTTCCTCCACCCGTTTCTGGGGGAGGTGGCCTTGGGTTTCCACTTACAGGGGTTGGAGTTCTATCCTGACCTTTCACATAGCGTTCCAGCCTCTTCCTTCTGATGTGTTCTTCGATTAAGTCCCGGAGATGACGGCATTCGTTGGTATCGTGCCCATGAGACTCGTGGAAACGGCAGAATTTTCCGGACTGGATTGCGCGATCTGACTCTTTCTTGTACGGGGGGCGCTTGTATGTAAGTTCGTCCTGGGTGGCCAGGAAGATGTTCTCGACTGTTTCATTCAAGGGAGTGTAAGCGTCAAATCTCGGTCCTGGTCGATACAAGCGCTTTTCTCCCTTCTTGCCCCCTGTATTGTCTCTGGAGTCGTTTCTCCAAATGTCCTTTGCTGCGGCGGGGGCTTTTCCATGAGCTTCCTTAACATGTAGTCCTATCTGCCTTTCAGTGGCAGCCTCTTCGAGTCTCATGTACTTCCCAGCTTCATGGAAGAAATCGGGCAAGGTAGCTGGTTTTTCTTTAGTTAGTCTTCTAGCAAACTTGGTATCTGGGTGCACACCACTACAGAGGGCCATTAGGGTGAGTTTCTCATCGGCATCTTGGACTGCGGCCGCTGCGGCGTTGAACCGGGTTAGATATTGTCGCAGTGTCTCTCCGGATTTCTGTTTGACATTGGATAGAGAATAAGCATTCTTGGGTTGTTCCACATGAATGCGGAACTGGCTAATGAACTTTTCTTTCAACATCTCCCATGAGCTGATAGATCCTTGGGGTAGATGGCAGAACCAGGAGGTAGCTAGGTCTGCTAGGAATAGCGGAAAGCATTTACACAACACTCCTTCCGTCGCTCCGCTCATGAGCATATGCTGTGTGTATCTCTGCAAGTGTACAACGGGGTCGGAAGTTCCCTTGTACGGTTCCATCGTCGGCATTTTCCATTCTCGAGGGGTGATGGCGGTTTCGATGTCGCGGGTGAAAGGGTTGGCTACCCTAGCGCCTATCCCTCGATCCCTTTGCTCCCGTCGGACGCATTCCCGGAATAATCGTGCCATTCTTTCATCGGAATTTGGAGAGGACAAAAATGAGCTTGGTTCTTCCCTGCGGGATCGATCTCGTCCAGATGACCTGTAGGGATGGTATAGCCTATCACTTCTGATGTTATCAAATGGCTGTCTTTGGCTGCTCGGATGCATGCTAGGACCAACTACAGTTGCCCCCTGCCTTGATCTTCCCCTGTGGGGTTCTGTTTCGAGCATTTCCATGGGGTCAACTTCGGGCTGGGTTCTAGCTCGGCTCCGTTCAGCGGGGTTTCCATGATTAGGCGGCATGACCGGTTCAGCTACATCCGACCCTCGCCTGGTGCCTCCCCGATTGGGTTCGGTTCCAAGCGCTTCCTCGAGTTGGAGTTCGGGCTGAGTCCGGGCGCGGCCCCTATCACTGTTGTTCCTGTTGATAGCTTTTTCGAAGAGGGAAGACCTTTGTTGTCTCCGAGACCCTCCAGATTGGGACTCATCCCACGATTCAGTGTTGCGGTTGGATTCTTCGGCATCCCTCAAGCGTGACATGAGTTGGTTCACCAAAGCTTCTTGTTGGGATGCGAAGCGGTGAGTCACTTTAGCCACAACTCTGTCTAGATCTGCCCTAGTGATTGCTGCCGGTTGTTCTGCGGCAGGGGCTGTCGGATTTGCCTGATCTGCTGTCGTAGTGGGATGGTTCTCTTGATCTGGATCCACTGGATCTGGAGCGCTGCTGGTTGCAACGTTCTTTCCCTTGTTGGCGTCTTTTCTCGGCCTGGAAGTCATGTCTCCTAGGCAATGAAGGGTGCTATGGGGAAAGAAGGTTGAATGAGGGAAGCTGAAGCTTCGAGTTCCAAGGTTCTCAGTGAAAGCACCAAAAATATTTGCGTAAAAAATGGACAAACACCTCCAATCCGTATGATTTAGTTGATTTTATGTGTTTTTTAATGATTTGGGCTACTTATGCAAATATGTAAAAAACAGGGGCTAAACTGTAAAAGACACGCGGATTTATAGTGGTTCGGCCAGAACGTGCCTACGTCCACTTTATATTCTATTCTCTCTTTTCTTTCAGATTACAAGTACAAAGCTTTAAGTACAAGTATAAGAAAGTTGTTTGAAAGTTCCTTCCTTGCTTGAGCTCTCAAACTTGTCTGCCATTGTTGTACCCCTGCCCCTCTATTTATAGAGTGAGGTAGGGGGCAGGGGTCCTGGATGTATATAGCTGCTGATGGGCCTGGCTGAAGCGATCTGGTTCGGCGAGGCTTCATTCGGCATGGAACTTGGACCGGTGATGGAGTGGACCGGTGGTAGTTGGTTTGGAGGTTCAATCGGTAGTGGGTTTAGAGGTGTTGGTTCGGCATGGAGCTTGGACCGGTGATGGAATGGACCGGTGGCAGGTCGACTCGGTGGTGATGGAGAAGGGATTGGTTCGGCATGAAGGCGTTGTTGGTTCGGTAGAACATGGAGGAGAGGTGGTTCGGTCATAGTTGGTTCGGTAGCGTGGAGGGAAGGTGGTTCGGTTGTAGTTGGTTCGGCGGTGTCGGTCTGGTAGTGGGTGTATGGTGGACCGGTGGCTTTGGTTCGGCTGAGGGGTGGTTCGGTGTTGCGTGGAGAGTGTTGGTTTGGCTAGGCATAGGTGCCGAATGGACGTGGATACCATATGTAAAGGGTGATTCTGGACGAAATTGATGCTCCTTGGCCTCATGATCTCATGGGTGAGAATTCGCCCCCAACACCTGGCAACAGCATGCATGCTCTACAATCCGAAAGGAGCGGGAGATAACGTCAAGTTGCTCCTCTCTGAGAGAGCTCGGAAAGCAATCAGGATGAGAGTTCAGAAGCTCTTGGGGACCATACCCGTCTACCAGCGACCTCGGGTTGGGTCCATGACGTTCTGGTCCTGGCTGGGCCGGGGGCACAATTGGGGACTCTCGTCTATCCACAGATTTTCTCTCTTCTGATCGAGTTTCCACTTTGCGAGACATTCATCTATAACACCGGAAAAACATATTGTTAGAGCAGAGGAAATAAACAAGCAAGTGTATATAGTCTGAAATTTCACCCATAAGTCAAAACGCTCAAGCTCCCAGGGTCATTCGGTAAAGAAATGTAAAATTTCATTCGGTATTCAAAGTCTCAGGGTTCATCTGGTGGTTCAAATACAAGTTCATTCGGCATTTCCCCTTCTCATTCGGTATTCAAAGTCTCAGGGTTCATCCAGTGGTTCAAATACAAGTTCATTCGGCATTTCCCCTTCTCATTCGGCAGTTCAAACCCACAAGGTTCATTCGGTACTCAGAATCCACGAGTCCATCTGGTGATTCAAGTATATAAGATCGCTCGGCAAAAGAATGTCTCACCTGGTTCGGCAATCAAGAATTGATTTGGCACTTCAAATAGTTCGGCAAACAAGACTGGTTCGACACTTGGTTGACTCGGCACTTGGTTGATCCGGTATTCAAATGATTCGGCTATCTCAAAACGATAAAGGGATAACGAAGGCCTGACACCCCTATTTATAAACGAACACAGGATGACCGGACCGTATGGTTCGGCACACAAGACCGGACGAAAATCACCTAAGCTAAAACAAAGCGCAACATATGATGGCATATGCCCCCACTTTGGGGGGCAAGTGTTGGGCGCATTGCTAAACAATGCCGAACCATACCATCTCCAAGCATTGCCGGTCCAAGCTCCCTCTCCATCCACTACCGATCCATATTACCTACCTCGCCTACCACCGAATCACCTACCACCGAACCAAAGCCCCACCGGTCCATTCATCTCCTACGATCGAACCACACAATACCGGACCAACCTACCTCGCCTACCACCGAATCACCTACCACCGAACCAAATCCCCACCGGTCCATTCATCTCCTACCACCGAACCATCCTAACCGGACCACCTATCCAACCTACACCGAACCAACATTGCCAGGCCCAGGCCCGCCAGCAGCTATATACATCCGAAGCCCCTGCCCCCAGCCTGACTCTATAAATAGAGGGGCAGGGGTACAACAATGGCAGACAAGTTTGAGAGCTCAAGCACGGAAGGAACTTTCAAACAACTTTCACATACTTGTATACAAAGCTTTGTACTTGTACTTGTAATCTGAAAGAAAAAGGAGAATAACATATAAAGTGGACGTAGGAACGTTCTGGCCGAACCACTATAAATCTGTGTGTCTTTTACAGTTTAGTCCATCTATTTTATATATTTGCGTAAATCACCCAAATCGCTAGAAACAACATAAAATCAACTAATCCATACGACTTGGAGGTGTTTGTCCATTTTTTGTGCAAACACTAATGGAGTCTCCTGAAGATAGACCCCTGGAGGAAATCACTAAAACCATGGATGTGGAGGAAGAGGAGGAGTGCATGTCTCTTGAACAAGTCTTGAAGAGCTCCATTGTTGAAGCTCCCAAAGATAAATTGGGGCAAACTCTGCCTAATTTCGATCCTCTTTCACGCATCTCTATCTCTGATTCCCTGGCTGCACTTGAGCAGATGCAGCTGGCTTTTTTGATGTCTCCTTTCACGAAACAAGTTCCTCCGAAGCCATCGTCTTCTACTCCTTCACTTATAAATTTTGAGGAGATGATAGATCTCATTCTGCATTCTGAATCTTTTACTTCTTCTTGCCTGCCCTCTTTCACCCCAAACTTAGCGGAGCATCATCTCTCTTTAATGGAGCAACAAGTTCTAGTAAGTTTCTCCCTGACTATCCTTATCATTATTGGCTTTCTGTAATAGCTAACTTGTGTTACACTTCTCACTCCAGATTTCTAGGAGTAGGATAGCTTTGAACGAGCACAATTCAAAGTCTTCAGTCGGGTCCTCCAAGCTATAGGAGGAAAATTCCAAGCTCAAAACTCAAGTAACTTCCTTGAATGCAGCCAAAAACAATGCTACCATAGAATTGGAGCAAGTAAAAGCTTCCTTCTTCAGGGTTGAGGCTAATTTAGAAGTAGAAAAGCGGGCTGATCAACTTAATACTGATGAAAAATTCACTGTGGAGCTTACTCAGAAAGATACGGAAGATGAAAAAGCTTGCATGGTTGCCAAGAACTCTTCTCTGAAAGATAAATTCAAGAAGACCAGGGCTTCACTCAAACTTTTTTTTCACACCCTCTCTGATGTCAAGCTGCAAGTATCTCAATTTGTCGATGTCTCCCTCAGGCCAATAATGCTAAAGAACTATGAAGACACCCTTATGCTTGCATACACTAACAATTAAAAGAATTTCCCCAACTTTGGCTTTCCTTCACTAGACCCTACCTTACCGAAAGGGTGATAGGAAAAGTCAACCAGATGAAGTAGGGTATTGAACTCGAGGGTGAGGAGGAAGTTAATGTAGCTGAAATCATTTCTTTCGATGTGCCCTCCTTCGAAATCAAATCTGACACTAAGGTAGATGGTGACATGGATGACATTGATAAAGAAAAGGATGATGATGGTGGTAAAGGAAGTGACATTGATGACGACTACGCCAACTCCTCACCGAAGGTTAGGGCCTTAGTGGAGACAAGGGGGGTCCTTCTAGAGTTTCAGAAAAAGACGGAGGCGACCAAGCTGAATTTCATGAAAAAGAACCATCTCCCCCGAAAGATATGCCTGTTTGGACAGCTAAAGTTCTATGAACTAGAAAACAGCCGAACGAATTTTATAATAAAAATAACCGCAAGCGCATGGTGTATGAATGTAGCACGTATGCGAGTACCGGTGATCCGTAGGGAATTGTAGGTTTCAAAATTCAATTCAATCAAATCAAACCAAAGTCGAATGATTGTTAACTACTAAAAGAAAGTAAAAATAAACTAAAACTAAAGGGAATAAAAATATGAGATTAAAGAGCAATTTAGAGACGAATCCCCTCTCATGATCATATAAATTAACATAATGAAATTATGATCTCTTTTTGGTCATTTGTGAGTTTAGTTGATGCATTTATCATAAGCATGGCCTAATTGTGTTATTAATTAACACACTTAAGCCATCAAACTTTAATGCACCCTCTAATCCACTTACTAACTTCAATGAAAATGATATGAAATTAAAAGTATAATCTATTTTAAGCAT
This sequence comes from Allium cepa, assembly GCA_030765085.1. NCBI lineage: Eukaryota > Viridiplantae > Streptophyta > Magnoliopsida > Asparagales > Amaryllidaceae > Allium > Allium cepa. The sequence continues at coordinate 925,932,897 of CM060934.1, forward strand.
GGTTTACTAACCATTGAATTAGAAACAAAAACCATCAAATTTTGATTCTAAATCCACTTCAATTACCATGATCATATGTAGATGAAGAGGTAATTAGTGATTCATATGACAAAGCATAGCTTATTTGTATTGAACAACATAAAATATCAAACTCAATGTTAAACACACAATCACACAAACATCTAACTTTCTATTAAGCACAAAAGAGACATAAATGAAAATTGTGTTGCATCTACATGATTCAAGCGAGCTTCACTACCCCTAAATTGTAGGGATTAGCCTCTCATATTTGTTATTATACCAGTGAATGTAGAAAGCAACATGAAACACAAAAACAAGAGGAAAATGAAAGCTAATGGAAAAGAAGAGCTATTCTACTTGCATGAAAAATAAAAGAAATCTACACTACAACATAAGAAGAGATGCATGTAAAAAGAAAAGAGCATTGAATTACATAAGAAAGAAAAGAAAATTTACATGAAATAAAAATGCCTAAGTAGCCATGAAAAGAGAAAGAGAAGAGCTTTTTTTATTTTGTTCCCAAAAAACTAAGAGGGACTAAGGAATAAGAAGGTTACATGAAACATAAGGGGTATATATACATGTGTTAAACCCTAATTCATATTTTTGGGGAATGCCCAAAATGCCCTTGTAGGAAGTGTAGTGGCCAAGTTATCATTAGCTTTAATGATCACCCACTTAAATGTACATGAAGCTTTAATCGCCTTTTAGCATGTGCATTAGCTCCTAATTGAAAATCAAGGTAAGTAGATGGGGTCCTCCATGTTCTTCACTTTGAATTATTTTCATCTTCATTCTTTTGTATCTTCTTTGTGCATGCATATTCCTTTATGAAACCACTTTTAATTGAGTTTAAATTGCAATAAAATAATATAGAAATTTCCATTTAAATTTTCTCGAATTAATATATGCACAAAAATGACCATTTTGCCCCTATATGAAGATGAATATGTGATGATTTGAAAATAATTTGAATTTGGTTTAAACAAGTTAAAAAACCCAATATGATCATTTATTTAATTTAAATAGATTAAATATGGTGGTAAAAATATGCATATTTACGTGCACATCAAATACCCCCACACTTATCTTTTTATTCGTCCTCGAATAAAGAAAAATTAAGGTAAATCCATTTTCGAGCACGATTGCATTGAGCGTACGTAGCAAGCCGTTAAACCTCTAGGTATCCTTAGTAGGACGAGTGTTGTTTTGTGAGGGTTTTCAGCGGATACTACCCACAAAATCCAAATGCAGGATGGAAATATTTACAAAATGCAAGATTAAATTAAAAAGAGATGAATGCGAATTTTTTAAAATATTTACAATGAATGATTACTTTTGATTCGACACAAATAAGTTAAATATAAGTTTTGGTCATTATCTTTAAAGTTTAAGTCATTTACTCGTCAAAATTTCCAATAAAAATCAAGTTATCATAATAACAGACTTTAGTTTAACTCATTATTTCGGTTGATAACAAAGTGTAATTATGAAACGTATCCTTTGTTGATTATCAAAGTTTATCAAAGTGGTATTTTCAATTCAGTTCAACAACAAGTCAAATCAAATAAGTTAAAATAGTGCTTAGATTTCATTTGCTTACTCTCTCCATTTCTCTTTTGAAAATTATATTGACATTAACAATATTTACATATGCCTAACTCAGATAAAGTAAGGCCAGATATATTACCCATGCACTATCTTGCGGACTGATGTGAGGGGAATATAGAGTGTGGCGAGTGAACACACAAGTGTGAACACCTATTGACTTTAGGCGTTATTAAAAAGAAATTTTTATATACACCTAGCTCAGAGAAACTGAGGCCAGATATATCGATCTTGCACTACCTTTTGGGCTTATGTGAGAAAGGTACACAGCATGGTGAGTGTACGCATAAGTGTGTACACCTGTTGACTGTAGGTGTTAATAGAATATATTTACATATATACAAGTGTTTTGGGTTTTTATATGTTTTTTTTCCAAATTTTCTTCTTTTTTTTTTAAAGAGAGAGTATTGCAAAATAATCTTAGCACCACTTAACTTAAAAGACAAAAAATGTTATATCCTTTACTTTAAATCAACCACTTTTTAAAACATAGATTTTCAGTTAGGATATATTTCATAATTAACATGTATGAATCTTCATATATACTAGTTAAACAATTGTTGTTTGTAATCAAACTCCAGTTTTATTTTTGTTAAGATGAATAAATTTTCAAAATTTCAATTTAATAAACCAAAACCATATATTTATCTTGAAGTGTTTCTTTAAAAATAAATCAAAATACTTTTAAAAAAATTACTTTTGAATTATATATACACACACACATATATATTTTAGAGTTTTGGAGGAAAAATGAAAAATTAATCATGAGAAAAAAAAGATGAGTCTCCCCCCACACTTGATTTTGACCGTATCCCTACAGTCAATCCAAGTGGAAGGAGAAAAATATAAACATATCCTTTATTTAAATGAAAATTAAAAGTTGATTATTTATATGATATCAGAAAGTATGTCGTTGAAGAGTAAATGAACCGGTCATACAAACACCAATTCATTTGTCTCGTCAAGTACGCAAGATACAGCTTTAGCGTAGAAAACCAAATCGTAAAAGATTTTGGAATTGAATGTGGATTTGGAAAAACGAATGTCGTTTTACTAAAAATCATATGAGTTATTTTATTTTGGATGATTTTTAGGGTAGATAATTTTTTTTATTGAAATTCAAGTTTATTTTCACCAAATTGAAATTCAAGCTTGTCATTGAAAAATTCTTCAAAATTATTGATTCAAAACCAAAATGATGATATACATCTTGCCCTTCAGAATTTAACTCATTTTTGCTAATTCCAAAGAATTCGTGTGCATTAAAATCGTCTTCCTTTGTTGGATTATCAACAACTTCATTGCGTATCTCAAGTTCAAAATCCAAAGTTGTTGCATTCAAATTTTCGAAATCGAGAAAAGGAAGATCGAATTTTAAATTTGGATATCAAAAGAATTGAAATCAAACTCAATTACCGTGTTTTCAACAACTTCATCAAGATTATTATTTTCAATTTCAAAAGTTGTTATTTGAAAATCGTCGATTTGGGTAAAAGATGGATTATCATTTGACTCGTCACACATTGGGATTTGCTTTTGTTTATCACGTTGTTTCGTACATGTTTCAATCAACAAATCTGTGTGATCATTGTAAATTTCGTCCATTTGCTCAATAAAATCAATTTATAGTTATTACAATAGGATTTTCACTTTAAAATTGTTGAGAACAAAGATTTTCAATCGTAACATGGTTAAGATTATTCCCATTGCCAAATTCGCTTGAAAAGTTGTCTTCATTTTCTTTTTGAGTTTGAAATTCATTTTGGAGCTCGAAATTGAAGTGTCATGGATTATACTCGAAGTCATTTGAATTTTGAAGTGAATTCAAATTTTGATTATTTTTAAAATTTTGACTTGAGTTATCACACAAATAAGAATTACACAAATTTTATCATTTGATTTTGTTGTGTAGAGATTTGAAGTAGAGATGAAATGTTATTTTCAAGATTCAAGGGTTGATCATCGTTTTGACAACTTGTTGTTCAAAATTCGAATTATTTAAAGAATAGTTGTCGTTAAAATATCCATACGAATTCAGAGTGAAATCATATGGATTATATTGATTTTTGCAGCTATTGTAAAATTCAAGTGAATATGGAAATTTAGACATTTTCAAGAATTTTTTTGGTTTTTTTTATAAAGGAAAAATATTTACAGATAGAATTTACTTTTTTAAAATGGAAAACTGAATTTTGTTTTGTTTTTTATTTTTCAATTTTTTTTTTGTTTTTCGAAAAGATTTTTTTTTTTGGATTTTGTATTTTCTAGAGAAAAAAAACTAAGTAAATTTTTTTTGGATTTTTGGAATTTTGATTTGAAAATTTTCAAAGAAAAGGAAAAAAACTAAGTTAAGAATTATTTACAATTTTTTTAGTTTTGGATTTTGGATTTTTTTTTTTAAATATGCATGAACTAATGCAACTAAATGAATGCAGGGGCTAATTACAAATTATTTATCCTAAGTTAACCCAAAATTGCATAATCGCACTCTGTCTTAGATCAACAGTTCTCAACCAGGTAATGGACAGGATTTATCGGTGTACCACGAATCACCGTGGAAATGCAGCCGAAGGTTTAAATACCTTCAAATGAACAACCACCATAATATTTACGAATCATCATAATATTTATAAATGGTTATTACTCTACCAAAGCCTAGACACCAAGAAATTAAATTGTTCAAATAAGACAACTTGTCAATATGCAATTAAGAGCTATCAATGTCTAACCGTTATTATTAATCAAATTCTATGATGAAATGCAAACTAAAATTAAACGTGTATTAACAATGTAACTACGAATGAAATTTTTTTTGTTTTTGAATTTTTTTTCCAAATGCAAGCAATCAACAATGCAATTCAAATAAAATAATATATAAGCGTTAAAAGCAGCAGATTTTTATAGGCAAGTAAGCAATTATTATTTTTGGAAGGCTGGGGAAGCAAACAACTCTTCCGATCTGCTTTGGCAACCTGAAAATAAAAAAAGATATATACAAATTTTTCAATATCAAAGAGGGAAAAAATTGAAACTAAAACAAATCAAAATGAAGCAACTTAAACTAAACAATTAAAAACGATAAACAAATTTCAACTGAAAGTAAAACAAAAGACAAAAGAACTTGCTGTTTTTTTTTGAAGGAAGAAACTTAAAACAAATAATAAAACAAAACAAATTAAAGCAAAACAAGACAAAATGATAAAGGAAAATTGAAGGATAAAGCAAACCTAAACTAAAAGAAAGCAATTTTTTTAGTAAGAATAAATGGGAAACAATATAAATGAACAAGGTGTATACAATTGTTTTTTTTTTCTAAGAGATTAAAATGAAACAAAACTAAGCATAGACCAATTTTTTTAAAATAAAAAAACTTAATAAAGAAAGTTAACTAAATAAATGAACTTATCTTCAATATGAATGGCCCGTTTGAATTTGAGACCCAACCCAACTTAATTTCACCCGAAGCCCAATAGCACCTTATTAAAACATATATCACTCTGTAAAATGAACTCCGAAATCAAAACAAACGTTTTTTCTATGTTTAAAGCGCGACTCCACTATTTGAAACTCGAGTTACTTGTGGTCGTGGATTCGAGTCTGAATCAAAATCGAATTGCAATTACGAATCACATTTGACTCAAAATTGAGTTTGGGGATTTGAAGTGGCGGCGACTTGATTGAAGTCTGTGAAGTCGAGCTGCGTGATGGTGGAGCAGATGGTCGTGTAAGAATTGGGTGATTGGATGGTTCGAACCGGTGGTGGTTGGTCTTTGGAACGTTGAATGCTTGGGTATGGCTGCTGTATCTCTGGTAGGGGGAGGACGAAGGCAAGGCAGTTCTTGTTAGGTTAGTGTATTGCGTGGAGGCTGTTTTGGAAGGAGAGATTGTGGATTTGAGATGGAGATCGCGATACCAATTGTAAATGATGGTTTCAGGAAATTGGATTCGTGGTGAATGCGGCTAGGTCAGGCGATTCCTGGTTGCTGGAGTTTGTTCAATTGGGCTTGTGAAGCTTGGAATTTTGTGATTCGGTGATTGGTGTTGGAAAGAAGCTGCTATTGGTTTGGTACATTGTCAGGAAATGCTGGTGGAAGGAACATTTGTGGAGGAGCAGTGGTAAAGGAGTGGAGGTATGCAGCTAGCTGATAGAGGATTGTACTAGCTTGTTTGGAGATGAAGATTAGTGGTTTTGTGGTGTCTGAGTGGTAGAGTTCGAATGGTTATGGTTTGACAGCAGCAAGGTGATGGTGGTAAGAAGATGAAGTGCAGCAGTATATGGCGGCAGCAGTTAATTTATATGGTGGGAATGACAATTAATCAGATTATCAGAGATGTATGGTGTGTTTGTCTTGGTGGTTGTCAGTGAGGTAGAGGTGTAGTTGGCTGTGTTGCAACGGTTAAAGGGTGAAGAAGTTTGGGTGATCTGATGTTGCTTGTTATTTGATGGTGGCTGATATTATGATGGAGCTGTGTTGATGACACTGAATTGGTAGGTAGTTTTGAGTTGGCAAGTTTTTCTGGTGATCGATGGAATGGAATGGAAGTGCAATAGTGTTTTGGGATCAATGGCGCAGTGTGTAGTTGAAGAAATGGGATGAAGGTATAGCAGAAATGAATGGTAGAGGTGAAGTTGTGGTATGTCAGTAGATGGATTGTTGGTCTTTGAGAAGTGTGGGGTGGTGGCAGCAGTGAAGTTTGGAGGTAGCAGTAGCAATTTTGGTTGTTCTGGAGTGCAGTGAGCAACAAAGGGAAGTGATGGAATGGATCAGTGTACTTGCAGAGGATGATGCGGGGAATGTATGAAATTTTGGGAGATAGGTAGTTCAACTGGGAAGTGTTTTGAATGAATTGAAGAGTGTGGGAGGAGGAACAAAGAATGGTAGAAATTTTTTGTAAATCTAGACAAAGAAAAAAAATACAACTTTAAAAAATTTTATGCAATAAAATATTTTTGTTTGAAATTGTGTATGCTTTTTTACTTTCTTTTTAAACATGGAAATGCAAGCAAAGAAAACAACAAGAAACTGACCACAAACACACAAACAAATACAAACACAAATTAAACAACAAACACACAAAACAATTTTTTTTAATAAAAACAAACACACAATAAAAATCAAACGATAATTCGAAGAATAGAAAACAAAAATCAAAATAACTCCCCGGCAACGGCGCCAAAAGCTTGTTCGGACGGTTAAAGTTCTATGAACTAGAAAATAGCCGAATGAATTTTATAATAAAAATAACCGCAAGTGCACGGTGTACGAATGTAGTATGTATGCGAGTACGAGTCGATCCGCAGGGAATTGTAGATTTTAAAATTCTATTCAATCAAATTAAACCAAAACAAATGATTCTTAACTACTAAAAGAAAGTAAAAACAAATTAAAACTAAAGAGAATAAAAATATGAGATTAAAGAGCGATTTAGAGCCAAATCCTCTCTCATGACCACATAAATAAACATAATGAAATTATGATCTCTATTTGGTCATTTGTGAGTTTAGTTGATGCATTTATCATAAGCATGACCTAATTGTGTTATTTATTAACACACTTAAGTCATCAAACTGTAATACACCCTCTAACTCACTTACTAACTTCAATGAAAATGATATGAAATTAAAAGTAGAATCTATTTTAAGCATGGTTTATTAACTATTGAATTAGAAACATAAACTATCAAATTTTAATTCGAAATCCACTTCAATTACCATGATCATATACAGAAGATGATGTAATTAGCGATTCATATGACTAAGCATAGCTTATTTGTATTGAGCAACATAAGCTATCAAACTCAATATTAAACACAAAATCACACAAACATCTAACTTTACATTAAGCACAAAAGAGACATAAATGCAAAATTATGTTGCATCTACATGATTCAAGAGAGCTTTGAAAGTGTGCTATGGATCGTGTAATATCGATATATGATAATACAGATTGTAATGATGATAGCCATACGGCAAATAGTGCGGAATATAAAAACAATATAATGAAAAAATGACACCAGAGATTTTTATACTGGTTCAGAGCTTCATCCTACGTCCAGTCCCAGACTCCTTTTGGAATTTCACTAAAACAACAACCCTCACTTATACCGGAGGAACATGTCTATACAACCCTTGAGCAGCAAAATAAGAACCTGAGCAGCGGAGCAGGATTTCGCCTCAGTAGCCGAAGAGGACTTCACACGCTTGAGCAGCAGAACAGGACTTCAACAAATACAAAATACTGTTTGACTTTTTGTGTTCTGATAACAAGGATAAGTGCCGTTTATAGTACATCCTTCCTATGATCTTCTCCTCCAGTTTATATATATATATATATATATATATATATATATATATATTTGAAGTTTATGAAGAATAGAAAGGTATAATATTACTTTAATGCAGAATATTTGAAAGTATAGTTGCAAGTAGATTTAAGAGAGTTAGATAAGAAAGATAAGAAACTTTGGTAGTTTGGAACCAAGTTAGAGTATGTATCTATAGATGTTAAAAAGCAGCGACCGTTGATGAAGGTTGAAGTGTTACCTCCAAATCTTTTTGTAGAGATTCGTAACTCTTCACAAATAGTCACATCTTTTCACAAAACAGCTGTTGTAGAAATTCAGTCTACTTAACCTCTGGGCCAGTCGACTGGATATTCAAACGTATTTTTAATATATATTTGTTTATTTGTGCACCGGTGCATGTTACACAAAAATTGTTAGGTCAGTCGACTGACCTGGTGATTTCTGTTCAATTTGCATAGTTTTCACAGATTTAAATATATATACATACATATATATATATATATATATATTATATGATTTTAAAGAAAAAACTTTGATAATATATATCTATATATTATATGCTTATATGTATAAATCATTAGGAAGATTATATATAAGCTAATATATATGTTAAACGAGGAGAGATCTTAACAAAATTGACTTAAGACTCAAAACAAGATAATATAAAAATTGATGCACCGATTTTGATCTCTTGTCTCCATGTAGTATATATTCTCTTTTTGTCGTAATAGTCGTAAAATCTGTATGTTGTAGTGAGAGCTTTGTGTCATGAATCAAAACCAAGTCTCAACATTCTCCCCCTTTTTGATTGATGACAACCTGTAAATAGATATATATTTGACTGTATATATAATATAAATACTTACACCCCCTGAATCTTTGACGATCTATATCATGCATTCTTAATATTAGTAATAATATTTCTCCCCCTTTGTCATTGACAAAAAGGCATAAAGAATATAAAAGTATGAAGCATTGATAGATATTATGAAGGAACCGAACATTCGTACATTACAATATCACAAACAAGAGTTTTGAAATAATACGAAAAAGAGTGGCTATTTAGTACAAAGCATAATGTTTGTGAAATAAAAGACTAATTTTTTTTATAATATAAGAAAAGTAACAACTTACTCCATCTTATGCTTGCCCCTATCATCATGCGATCTTTGATTACCACTATCGCCTCCATTTCCACCGTTGTCGCTACTACTTTCTTGATGATCGAAAGAGGAAGACCAAGTGAAGACGAGTTGCTTACCCGGATCGCCTAGTGTAGCCGTGGAAGTGCCAGATGAACACGAGATAGCTTACCATAACTTTGTGAAAAAATCCTTTTACTTTATCAAGCTTTTTGTCAACTTTAGTGATATAGCATTGAAGAATTTGTTAGTTACGACAAGTCATGGAAATAGACTCATGTGGAGGAAGGCCTGGATTAGGAATCAAAATTTCGTCTTGTTGACGAACAGTTGATCTTTGGCAAGTTGGACGGTGGGATGCTTCGCCTTGTTGTTGTTGATCTTGAGGTAATTGGCTTTGAGCCCATTCTTCAAAAGTAATAATGGGAGGAGGTCGAGTGACAAGTAGCTTCATTAATGCTAAAGTACGAGAGTTTAAGTAGCCGACGGTAGAAATCGGTGAGTCAGATTCCGGAATCTCACATTCTTTTAGCAAGCGCATAATATACTCACCATAATATATGACATTCATTCGACCATTGTTGAAGCTTAAGAACTCATCAAGAATTAACCGAAGCCAATTAAATTTGATATTTCCGAAGATGGCATATAAGGCTTTGAAGTTGTGTTCATAAACAAGTTCGTAACTTCCGGTTCGTGGAGTTATGGTTTTCATTAATGCATGGTGTATAATTCTAGCTTTTGGCTTTAAGGACATAGACTTGAGTTGGTGCATATCATTTTCCAAAAATAAATGACTTATTCGGTCACGAACGACCATATCACAACCAACATTGCTTAATTCAATACCATCATTTTCAGCTCTTAAAATGTGAGCCCATCGATCTAACGAGAAAAATGCCAGTTTTCCACAAACAAACTCCATACACAATCTTCTTGGGTTTTGAATGTTTTGGTAACCTAAATTAAGATTATCATAGAATAGCTTGACCATAATTTGGTTTATTTTATGCTTATTTTTGTCAATGTTGAACAAAGACTCCAAATTGCTTCTACGAGCCAATTCTTGTATATGATAAGAAGAAAAATCGGCAAATTTTACAAATGAACCTTCAAAAATACAAGAATCTTGCATTCTCCTCCATCTTCTAACTACGGTATCATCGAAGAGACATTGTTGGATTTGCTCATTGGAAGGAGGTTGGGAGGATGAAGATGCTTGTCCTTTTCTTTTTGGAGTAATTTGATTGTTTGGAGGTAAAAATTAGGTTTTGAAGATCTAGGGTTTTAGAAGAGTTGAAAATCTAAAATGGGAGTGAAGAGTAAAGGGGAAAGTGAAGGTTAAAATGTGAAAAATGTGTGGGTAGGAGCAATAATTTTGCTCAGATCCATGAATCTGTGGACTGAATCAGTTTTCAGTCGACTGAACCTGAAATTCAAAATTTTCGAACTTCTGGTTCAGTCAACTGAAGGCCTGATTCAGTTGACTGAATCTTGGTCATTTGGATTTCGTTTTTTGGTCCAATCGACTGATCCACTGTGACAGCCGACTGAGGCTGGTTTTTTAAAAAAATTTATATCAGTGTCATTTGACTGATACACTGGTTCAGTCGATTGACCTGCGTAAAATTTTCCAATCATTCTTGTTTTGATTAATATTTTATATATTCATACATATGAACCTTTTTAATTAATTTATTTAATTTTTAGAACCAGCATATGTGATGATAATATGAAGGAAAAGGAATGATTTATTCTAAATAAATTGTACATTTTGTAGTCAGATTATTCGAAAAATAACATATAATAATAACTACTCTTATTTTGAAGGGCTAGGAGTTTTGTAGCCCTGTAGCTGTTCACGACGAACATTGGATGCCTTATTTCGATCCCATGAATTTGATGAGACCGGTGGTGGTGGCGGGAATGAAGTAGAAGGTCATTGAATAGGCGAAACTGCGTGTTTGTCTATTGGAGGGGATGAAGCATCGCAAAATTTCATAGCAATGTGTTCTATAATTCCTAGACGTCTCGAGTTGATTTTTAGCTCGTAATATATTTCACGTTGAAGCATCAGCGACTCTTGTTGATAATGATGCAAATCACTTATTTTTGTTTAGTGTTTAGAGAGACGTCAAACATCATCTTCTTCCCTTTCTTTTTCTTCGGAGTGTATCTGGTGTTATCGCGAGAGGTGGAAGATGGTGTAGTATGATGGACGAGTGTTTTTGGTGAATCGGAGGAGGCTAGGATTTCAATGGAGTGAGCTGATTGTGAATAAGTTGACATAATGATAGTTAGATTGTATTTTTGTTAGATTGTATGAATAACAAAGAATAAGTACACCTACTTATAGACTAATGTTGAGAATAAAAAGGATGAAATGAATGGTTTTATTGAATTTAGCTATAAAAATGTTGTTAGTTAGGAATGTTAGTCGCTATTTTGTTGGTTTTCTGTTACTGTGATTTATCTATGTAGATGTAATATGTAGAAAATATATATTTAAAAAGGTAAGTGTTATACATAACTTTGTGTATAATTGTCACCATATAATAGAATCCTCGACCTGGACTGACAGGTGGTTAAGATATCTGGGCTATTCACAACAAGTCATAAGTTCGAGTCTCAACATGGTCAGAAAATGAATTTTTATCAAAAATTTTATTTTCGAGTTTTTAGTCAAAATTTCGTATTTTATCATTTATATATCTTTAATTGACATTATACCGAGTTCTCAACGTAGTTTTATAAAAGTGTTCTCTAACAATGGTTTAGTAAAAATATCAACTAATTGATTTTCAGATGGAACGTAATCTAAATTTATCACATCTTTTTCTATATTGTCGCGTAGAAAGTGATGTCTAATATCTATGTGTTTAGTTATAGAGTGATTTACTAAATTTTTGGAGAGATTTATTGCACTGGAATTATCACAGTGAATTGTTGATTTTGATAAATTGACTATGAAATCTTTAAGTGTCTGTTGCATATAGATTACTTGTGCGCAAGCTAATCTGCAGAAATATATTATGCTTCACAAGTTGATAGTGAGACACAATTTTGTTTCTTGCTAAACCATGATATTAATGATTTACCAATGAAGTGACATGTACCGCTTGTACTTTTTCTATCCGTTCGTGATCCTCCGAAATTAGTATCGCTATATGATACTAACTCAAATGGGCAATCTTTTGGATAGAAGAGTCCGAAATCTTCAGAATTACTAAGATAAGTAGTATTCGTTTTATGGCTCGTAAATGTGATTCTTTTGTGTCGGGTTGAAATCTTGCACATAGACATATACTCATCATTATATCTGGTCAATTTGCTGTTAGGTATAGTAATGATCCTACCATACTTCGATATAGTTTTTGGTCTACGCTTTTGCCATTTTCATCTTTATCAAGATGTGCTGTTGTGCTTATAGCTGTTGGTTTGGCAGAAGTGTTTTCCATTCCGAATCGCTTGATAAGATTATTACAGTATTTTTCTTGATTTATAAATATTCCATTCAAAACTTGTTTTATTTGAAGACCTAGAAAACACGATAAATCTCCCATGTCGGACATTTCGAATTCTCTAGTCATTATTTCAGAAAATTCTTTACATAATTTATTATTAGTTGAACCACAAATAATGTCGTTTACATATATTTGAACTATCACAATATCATTTTAGAATGTTAAATAAAGTTTGATCTACTTTTCCTATTTCGAATCCTGGTTCAATTAAATTGCTTTTAAGACATTCATACCAAGCATGTGGTGCTTGTTTTAAACTATATAAAGCTTTCTTAAGTTTATAGACATGATCTACATATTTTTCATGAAAAATAAAGGGGGTTGTTCAAAAAAACATTTTCTTTCTTTTTACAACAGCTATCAAACAGTTCATTTTCAAGTTCACCTCCGTGATCGCGTTTGATTTTTTTAATTTTAGTACCTTTTAAATTTTGAATTCGTTTAACAAATATTTTGACATTCTCAAAAGTATCGCTTTTATTTTTCATAAAGATAGTCCATGTATATCTAGAAAAATCATCAACTATTACAAATACGTATTTAGTGTGATTTATGGATTGAACTTGGGTAGGTCCAAATAAATCCATATGAAGTAATTTAAGTGGTTGTAATGTCAAAATGACTTTCTTAGATTTAAACGAAGATTTAGTTAGTTTACCAAATCGACACGCGTCACATATATTATTAACTTTAAAACTTATCTTTGGTAAGCTATTTACGAGATTATTTGTAGAAATTTTATTTATAGTTTTGAAATTGATATGACAGAATCATTTATGCCTATCCAGGTATCATTTTCTTTGGCTATTAAACACATGTCTGAGTTATGATTATCTTTCATTTTCAAAACATAAATGTTTTTATCTCTATTTTCTTTGAAAATAAGATTCTGATTTTGATCGAAGATACTACGTTTATTTTCAAAGAAGGATATTTTAAGACCTTTATCGCATAATTGACTTACACTTAATAGATTATGTTTTAGATTCTTAACTAATAGAACGTTTGTAATAAGAGGTAAATTAGATGTACCGCAATTTCTCACATCGCCTTTGTCGATGAAATAGCCCTTGGAATTATCTCCAAAAGTGACAGAACCTCCATCTGAGTATGTAATGTTTATCAACATATCTTCATCTCCTGTCATGTGTTTTGAGCAACACTATCGAGTATCCATTTTCCTCTCTTCTTGAGTGGGACCTGCAAAAAATATGAGATAATGTTGGTATCTACCATTTTACTAGGGTCCTAAGAGTTAGATCTTAGGAAACCAAAAGTGGGTTTAGTATCCCTTTTATAGATATAATTCTCATTATTTTGAACGTTTTCTATGAACGGTCTAATATACTTATTCCTTATTAACTTGTTATTAGTTTTAGGAACCCATATATTTATAGTTTTAGAAACTAGTTGTTTTGAAGATATGGGATTTTTATTAGACTTAACATTGTTTAAATTACTAGATTGTGAATTCTTGACTTTATTCTTATAAGCTAAACCATTTTTATTATTAACAGTTTATGAATTTTCAATAGTTCTAGATAAATTTTCTCTGCTTTTATTAAAATTTGAAACGTTTTTAGTGATTCCTTCTAGTTTGGTATTTAGACATGAATTTTATAGTTCTACCGTTTTAATATTAATTTTTAAATCATGATTTTCAGAAACAAGAACATCATTCTTTTCTTTTTGAGTCTCAATTTCTTGACTCAATAATATCAGTTGAGAATTAACGTTTGAAAGCGATTCTTGAGTTTTCTCAAGTTCTTCTTCCAATATTTTTTTCTCGTGTTTAAGCATACTTCTTTCGAATTCTGCCTTGTTCTGATTTTCAACAGCCTCCTTATATTTTCTTTTGAGAATTTTTAAAGTATCTAATAATTCTGAGTTTATCTCTATCGTATCATCAAAAGTTAAATCACTAACCTCATTATCTTTGGCCATAAAACATATGTTAGCTTTTTCACTATCGCTGTCACTCACTTTCAGAAGAAGAGTCTGAATCATCCCATGTAATTGAGAAAGTTTTCTTCTGAATTTGTCCTTCCTTTTATTGTGATATTCTTTCTTTTGATCCAGACAGTCCTTCTGTATTTGCCCCTTTTTGTGACAGTTAAAGCACTCCAGAACTGATGAAGATGGCGGTTTATTGCTGTTTGTGCTTCTCTTGCCATTGTTTCTGTTTCCTTTTCTATACTTTAAGAATTTCTTGAAGTTTTTGGCAATAAAGGTAGGTCATCTTTGTCTGAATCTGATTCTTCTTGTTCTACATGGAATGCTATATTCTTTTTATCTTGAGCTTGAACTCGTTTAGCCTGCAAATTCACTTCATAGGACATTAGATTTCCTATTAACTCTTCCGACGTTATTTTGGAAATATTATTTGCTTCTTCAATAGCGAGAACTTTTCTTTCCCATTCTTCCGTTAAAGAGTTAAGGATTCTGGATACAATATCAAAATCTGAATATTTTTCTCCTAGTCCTACTAATAAATGGTAGATATCCTAAAATCTTGAATACATATCATTTGTAGATTCATTTTCTTTCATCCTAAAGTTTGAAACTGACTTTTGAGCATGGATATTTTGCTTTGTTTGACGTTATTCGTGTGTAACTTTGAGTGTAGGCCATATTTCATTTGCAGTATTGCATATGCTAACACGGTTAAACTCATTTTTATGTAAGGCACAAAATAATATATTCATGGCTTTTGCATTTGCTGTGACATCTAGTTTCTGTGTATTTGTCCAAGTAGAATACTCTTCAGTAGGAATAGTATATTCTGTCTAAGTTATATTCCATGAATCAAAACCATGTGCTTGCATATATATTCTCATTTATGTGGCCCAATAGTTATAATTCATGCCACTAAACAATGGTGGACGTGCAGTGGATTGTCCTTCAATGAAGCTAGTGTTAATTCTAATGCTAGTGTTAGTTTCCATATTATTAGTTTATCAGATAACTGTGTTATGGTTATATGATGACCTTGCTCTGATACAAAATGAAAGTGTGCTATGGATCATGTAATATGGACATATGATAATACAGAGTGTAGTGATGATAGCTATACAGTAAATAGTATGGAATATAAAAGCGGTATAACAAAAAAATGACAATAGAGATTTTTATACTGGTTCGGAGCTTTGTCCTACGTCCAATCCCAGGCTCCTTCCAAAATTTGACTATAACAACAACCCTCACTTAACCCGGAGGAACAGGTCTATACAACCCCTGAGCAACCAAACAGGGAGCTGAGCAGCGGAATAGTATTTCGCCCCAGCAGTCGAAGAGGACTTCATACGCCTGAGTAGTAGAACAAGACTTCTTCAACAAAATACAAAAGATTGTTTGACTTTTTGTGTTCTGATAGCACAGATAAGTCTGTTTACAGTATACCCTTTCTATAATCTTTTCCTCAAGTATGATGTGTGTAGTTGTGTGTATATGAAGATTAGGAAGTTTCAAATTGCTTAAAGAATATGGAAATGAATACATAAGCAATAAATGTATGAATTCAAGAGAGTAGTTAATTCAGAAAATATGATTCAAGTATAAGTAAGTAAGTGAAGTGATTTTGTAACGATCCTATTTTTAAGCCACATTTAATTCAGTAATTAATTTAATTTTTGGAATTAAATTGTGAATAAATTTGAATTTTTTCCAAAATAAATAAGATAAGTGTTTGTTTATGTATATAGATATAAACAGATTGAAATAGAATTTAAATTTGAAATTCAAAATAAATATCTTTTAAAAATAAATTGAATTTAAAAACTCTATATTTTAAAAATTTATAATTTTTTTTTTGAAATTATAATATGTATGTATATATATATATACATTGTAATTTGAAAGTTATGTTTTGAATTCAATAATTTTCAAAAGGGTAAATTCTAGTATATAATATATATGTGTGTTTATTTATTAATGTATAATTAAATTTAAAAAAATAATTTTCTTTAAGGTTATATAAATATTTATAAAGGGAAATGTACATACATAAATATTTATTTATTTAAAGGTATAATAGTTTTAGTTGAAAAAGATTTAATAAAAGGTGTAAATACTCTCTTTTAAATTTATACATGATATAAAAATAGTTTGTATATGTATATATATATATATATATATATATATATATAACATATGTTAATAAAAAAAGAAATGTAATAAAACTAAATTGAAAAATATAGTATAAAATGATATTAAAAACATAAATAAATGAAAATTTAAGTGTAATCATCTTAACATGAAATTAAACATATGTAAGCTTCTAAAGAAATGTGTTTACAAGTGTAAACCAAAATCGGCATGCAAAATAACAAATGTCACATTTATTTTCATCTTTAAAAATAAATAATAAAAGAAAAATAAGTTATATATACATACTTCTTTTCTCCTACCCTCTCATTTTTTTCATCATTCTTTTCTAAAATTAAAACCTGCTACAAACTAAAAAAAGAAACCAGACCAGAAAAATAAAGAAAGAAAAAACAAAGCGGACAACTACCAAAATCTAGCCTGAAGCAAGATCAATTTCCAGTTTCAAATTCAAGTTAAAAACCTGGAAAACTTAAACCAGGCAAGAAAATCAAACAAGCAACTGCTTCAAGTTGAACCCGAGCAAAGTTTAAAGCAAGATCCCGATACAACAACTAAATCAAGCAAATCAAAATCTGGTAGCAGGTTAAAACCAAAGTTTTGGATCAAAAATAAAAACCCTGATCCTCTGTTCAAAACATCAAACAGGTGAGTATTACTCACTAACTTTAAAATGCTTAAATCTATTTAAATCTTGATGCATGTGGTAAATACTTGAAGTTTGTTGTGAAAAAATGTTTGTATATATGATAAAAATGCATGCATGTCTATGTGTGTGTATATATAGATGATTGTGTATAGGCAAAACATGCCTCTGTTCTAGTTATAGGCTTCAAAAACAAGTTCAAAAACCAATTCTACTTCTCTAATCTCTTGTAGGTTATGATTTACAAACAAAATATGTTTGAATTGACAAGATATTAGTTTTAAAAATAGTTTCCAGTGAAAAGTTTGAGTAAATATTTCTTAAAAGGAAATTACAGTAAAAATCATTAATCAAGTAGCTAGGGTCCATATTTAGATTATACAAATTTATTCGTATTGAAGAATGGTGAATTTTTATGTTAAAATCACAATTTTTAAGATTGGGATTGATGAGATTTTTCAAGATGATCGATATTGGTTATTCTGTCGATTTTCGACGATTGGCGAAGTAATGATCATCATAATCATGGCTGGAGGAAGCTTGTGCATGGGGAATTACGAAAAAAATACTCGTTGGGTTTTCAGATGGCCGTGGTGGCCGTACGACGAGCGAGTAGGGTTTTAGCAGCTGTTTTGGTCGACTTGGTTTGCGAGGCCATATCATCATCGATGGAGCATCAGACTCGATCGGACCGGGGGGGACATCGCGTGGGTCATCGGCGTAGCTCTGGTCATGGTTGCGAAGTTTCTGGTGGTTGTGATCATTGGGTCGAGGCGTTTCTTTGTTGATTGAAGTTGGGTTCCAAATATCTCGATGGCTTGTTTTCGATTCCAGGCGGAATCGTCGGAGCTAGGTGATCAGAACGTTAATGTAGGTCGTCGGCGATTTGTTGTAGGCGACGTGGTCGATCGTAGGTGGTCAGGTTGCTCGTGCACGTGCACATGTACATAGTTGTGTCTAGGATGATTATTATGATGGGGGAAGAAAATGTTTTCTCGGGTTCAGGCTCGAAATCGAAGCATGTTGTCTTGAAGTAATGCAGCGAGTGTGTGTTGCTCGGGTATTAGCTTAGGTAATCGGATATTTAGCTCGGATAGTTTTTAAATTAACCAGGTTTTCAGATTTAAAATCAAAGGAAATGTTAAAATTTTCAAAACAATTATTAAAACAAATTTTCAATATAAAATATAAAGTCGAATGTTTTTGAAATTTAATTTGTTTTGATTTGAATAATTTTGTTTATTGGGATAATTATTTAATTTAAATCCCTAAGTGTTTTCAAGAATTTAATGTTTTAATTAAGAATTGATTAAGATAAATGGTTTATCTTTTAATTAATTAAGTCTTGGGTAATTAAAGAGTAATTAATTTATGAAAGTAATAAAAGAACAATTACTTAATGTAATTAGTTAAAGGATAATTAATTAATTAAAGGTTAATTAATTAATTTATGATTGAAGGATAATTGAGTAATTAAAGGGTGAATTACTTATTAATTAAAGGATTAATTATGAAAAATAATTAAAGGGTGATTAATTACTTAATGTCATTAGTCAAGGTGATTGATTTAAAGGAATTACTTAATGAAAGTAAATAAGGATAGTTAATTACTTAATGAAAGTAAATAAAGGATAGTTAATTACTTAATGGAAGTAATTTAAGGGTTAATTTGTTAATAAAATTAATTGACGGATAATTAATTACTTAAAGGATAATTTAATTATTAAAGGTTAATTAATTTAAGGTTAATTAATTAATGATTAAAGGTTAATTAATCAAGTGATTAAAGGATAATTACTAAATGTAAGTAATTAAAGGGGGTTGATTTGTTAATTCATTAATTAAGGGTTAAACTAATTAATGAAGATTAATTAAAGGTTAATTAATTTAATGGTTAATTACTTAATGTAAGTAATTAAGAGATAATTAGTAATTAAAGGTTAATTAATTAAAGGTTAATTAATTAATAATTTAAGGTTAATTAATTTTATGTGATTAATTAAGGATTAATTAATTAACTCGCGGTTAGTTAATTTATATGATTAATTAGGGAACAATTAATCAATTGAGGATGATTAATTAAGATGGATAATGAAGGTTGATTAATTAATTTTCATTAATTAATTAATATAATAACAAATGGGTTGCAATTAATTAATGTTAAGCAGGGTTTGGTAATTAATTCATAAGTTATTAATTAATTTGGTTGATTATAAATTATGTGATAAATTGATCTTGCTTATGGATGATTGAATTATATTGAATGCCTTGAATTGTTTGATATCTCTGATATGTGATGTTTTGTGATATGATTGCTTTGGATTTAGCTGTGTTAAATGTAATTTATTTATCTGTGATGAATTTACTTGTTTATCTGTGAATGAAAGATAAGTGTTATAGGATTATACCGCTTATTGATATTGTTGTGCTTGGATTTATGATGGTTGTGATATTTTATTGTCATATGCCAAATCCCTACACAACACACACACAAATATGGATTTCACGGGAAATTGGTTATGTCATGGGTATTTCGAATTTAAATATTATTTTATTTCAAAGTTGAATTTTGAATCCAAAATAGTTTGGAAGTGAATTGGGTTAAGTATGAAAAACTTTTGAAAAGGAAGTTTTGAAATTAAAATTATTTTGGGAATTTAAAGTTAACTCAAATAGAACTTGCCGAGAGTATGGCAGTTCGCTGATTTTTCGATTTATACTTTAAAAGGGTATGTATAACTTAAGCAAATTTAATCGGATTTTCTCGAAACGAAAGACCTTTGTTTTCAAATGATAACAGCTTTCATATTAAGAAAGAATTTTTAGTTTTTGTTGGAAGGATTTCGAGTTATGGGTAAATCAAATTTGAAATGAAAATAGTTTTGAAAGCTATGAATGAGTCTTCGTTAAAGATTCGGTAAACTTTGTTTCAAATTGAAGAAGATCATACAGATGGATCTTTTGTTTAAAAGATTAAAATGGAAAATTTTTAAACCATTCAAAAGAAAATGTTTTGGGAAACAAGAGATAATAAGTATGACTTAACTAATATCCCAATATATCCATACGCTTTTTAATATAAGCGCTCATTATTCGGATTAGTGAGGAGAGGCATTAAGTCATAAAACCAATTCCAAATAATGTTACGATGCAATGAATTGATTTGAAGACGCTGTTTGAAGACCGGATATTTTCGAAAATGAAAGGATGACCTGTTGATTGTCTCTGCACTGAGTTGCTCCGGTATAGAGATTACCCTAAGTGATGGGGAGTTCGGACGTGATTAGTGAATATTCGAATTTGCAAGGGCTTCTTTCCTTCATTGGAGGAAGTGCCTTTGGTTCCATTCAGACCAAGGATTGGACTTGTATGGATGTATGTCTGACATTACACTTTGAGATGTAAAGCTGGTTTCTATCAAATACATTTCTGTTTGGTAGCGGAGAATTTATTCTCTTTGCTTAACAATCTTTTCCAAGAAGTACGAGCTTAGAGGTTATATAGTTGATATTTACTAGTGATATATTTCCAATTTGGTAATGTGGCATGCTAAATGTTGATCATTGGTTGATCGAAGCATGGCTTTTGTGAAAAGCGTAGCTTTGTGGGATGAGAATTCATTGAACCTCACACCTCGGAAATGGTCAAAATAGGAAGGATGCAATAAGTTTACGGGGAGTCGTTCCCCTTAGGGTATGTGCATTTACTTCTGGATAAAAAGTGGTATCATGGTATGGAGCCCAGATATTTAAGTTATGTGGTTGTTGGAATTTTGTTGTTGGAACCCCGGGATAAAGATCGGTTAGGACCAAAGGATGGCATACTCGTGACAGTTAGTTACCTAGTTATAGAGGTAACCCAGTCATGTGTTGGCAGAGATCCGGTTAGGTTCTCGGGGCGTCCCTTCAAAGGCATATCCGTTCGAAAAGGAAGTTCCTTAGCCTTGGCAATTTGTTGGAAATCCAATCACTCAATACGAGCCCTGTACGGTTTTAGTTGTAGAACCTGCCGTTTAACATGGTAGTTATAGTAGACATACTATAATGGTACGTATGCTTGCTAAGATTAATAATATACTTGCAAATGTTTTCCACACTATGCACTAAAAATAATACCAAAAGGATTTTTGGCGTATCAAGCATGTTTGACTATCATAAGGAGAAATCTCCCTCAAGTGTGCGATTGCATTGTGTGCGTGGCGGAAGGCCTTACGGTAGTTTCATTTTCCAAAAAGCATAGCGAACTTTTTTTTGTTTCTTTTTGTTCAAACAACTGTGTTTGTTTGCTTACACCAGTCCCATGACTGACCTGAGTTTATTGTTCCATTTCTAAACTCTGGGTGCCCATAATTTTCCACACGGACAGTCTAGAGTCAGGTTATCAGATAGTCAGCTAGCAGGTATAGCTTTTGGCAACCTTTGAAGTCTGTGGATTGGCGATCGCATTGTGCTATGTTGCAGCATGATTGTGGTTTTGTGTTTTTGGTTTGGAGCTTTGGTAATGGAGATGCAGTCCGTTGGTTTCTATCTTTCTCCCTCTCTCTCTCTTGAAAATCATGAAGATGTTATCTTTCCACTGCTGTTGCTGTTGTTTTCCGCTGCTATGTTTTTCCGTTGTTGTATATATCTCTGATAATGTTGATCACTTCATATTGTATCATTGTTGTAGTCAATTGTTGTGTATTAACAAAAGTTATTCTTCTTTGTTTCCGCTGTATTGTCTTCACCTAATGTATTATAAGCTCCGGCGAACCAAACTCAATGTTTGAATCTCCGGCATTCAAATACGGGTGATGTATTGGGTGTCGATTTTCGAGCGTCAGGACGGGTCATCGCATTTGGTATCAGAGCTAAAGGTTGAGTAAGAACTTTAGCTTTGGAGTATAACTCATTTGGTGACTCATTAGAGATAGGGATATAAATGCCCTAGAATGAGTATATTCCCTAAGATATCTTGTCCGTATGCCTCAGTCAATTCTCTTACTATTCACTAATAGTGAGAATGAGTGCAAGAAGAGGACAAGGTAGTGGACATGGGAGTACCACTACGAATGGTCGATACCCTATAACAACAGGGAACAGCTTTTTCCATCAATCTCCTTTGATCATCATTCAATTTCAATTCTTTAATGGCTTCCTGGAAACTCCAAGAAGAAGCTTTGGTATGCTGGTAGCCCTGCGAATATTTGTTTACGTTGTAAAAAGGTTCCTATTTCTTATTCTCATCATTAGTTTCTTATCAGTCTTTTATTCTTGACTTTAATGGATTTGAAATTTTATTTGAATTAGATTGGCTAAATAAAATATAAAGCTAAATTAGATTGTATCAATAAAACGATTTCGGTTAAAACCAAACTTAAGAATTTTGTTGAGATTTCTTGTGAATGATCTTTAAGAATAAATTTCCTTTGTTACAACTCGACTACTTATTCGATCAATTGCATGGTGCTAAATTCTTTTCTAAGATGGATCTAGCCCTAGGATTCCATCAGCTGAGAATTGTGGAAAATTGTATCCGTTTGTCTGTTCTTTGGGGTCTCGATACATTCTCCGAATGGTTAGTTATGCCCTTCGGACTAACAAATGCCCCTCCATATTTCGTAGACCTGATGACCGAGTATTTTGTAAAGTATTGAATAAGTTCGTTCTCGTATTTATCGATGATGTTCTGATTTGGTAAGCCAAATATAGAATTGATATTCAGTTTGATCGGGTAATCCATTTCACGATCTTTCTATGTGTTCATATGTTCTTTGTTTATCTCCCTCTCTAGCAAATTTCGAAGATGAAATTTTCTTAAGGGGGGAATCTGTAACGATCCTGTTTTTAAGCCAAATTTAATTCAGTAATTAATTTAATTTTTGGAATTAAATTGGGAATAAATTTGATTTTTTTCCAAAATAAATAAGATAAGTGTTTGTTTATGTATATAGATATAAATAGATTGAAATAGAATTTAAATTTGAAATTCAATCCGTTTTTAAGCCAAATTTAATTTAGTAATTAATATAATTTTTGGAATTAAATTGTGAATAAATTTGAATTTTTCCAAATTAAATAAGATAAGTGTTTCTTTACGTACATAGATATAAATAGATGGAAATAGAATTTTTGATTCGAAATTCAAAAATAAATATCTTATAAATTAGTTGGATTTAAAACTTTATATTTTAAGATTAATAAAAAAATTTCTAATATAAATATGTGTACATATATATATTGTAATTGGGATGTTATGTTTTGAATTAAATATAATAATTTTCAAAAGCTATTTGAAGGTTGAATTCTATATTTTAAAAACTAATATATATATATATATGTGTGTGTGTGTGTGTGTGTGTGTGTGTGTGTGTGGGTGTGTGTGTGCGCGCGTGTGTGTGTGTTCATTTATTAGTTTTAAAATCATATTCTTAAGGTTATATAAATATAAAAAGGAAATGCATTAATTAAACTTTGAAAATATAATATAAGATTATATAAAATCATATTTAAAACCTTAAATACATGCAAATTACATGTGTAGGCATTTTAATAAGAGAATTAACAAGTATAACTCTTTTAAATATGAAGTTTAACAAGTGTTAGTCTGAAATACAAGTGTCATTGTTTCTTTTATTTTCAAAATAATAAATAAAATAAATATAAGTGTTATATATACACACACATATCTAACTCCTTCCTTCTTATTTCCTTGTTGACAAATTCAAAACAAAAAATCAGAAAGTCAAAAGCAAAAGAAAATCAAAACCTGAAAACCTATATTTAAAAAAAACCCAGAAAAGATTCAAAAATAAACAACCACTGTTCAAAATCAAACCTAAAGCAAGCTATAGAATCATCTCAAAACAATCAAGCTTCAGTCTATATCAAGTTACATATCAAAAATAGTTCCAGTTTTCAAAGATCAAAATCAACCAATCTTCGACCTGAAGCATTTCAAAAGCTTGAAAGCTCAAAGCAAAAGTTCAATTCAGATTCAACTCAGATTTATCAGGCTAAGCAAGATCAGTTTTCAGTTCCAAAAGCATTTCCAGTTTTCAAATTGAAAACACAATTCCAATTTCAAGTTTTAAAGCCTGTGTCTCTATTCATCATCCAAATCTGTGAGTAAACTAACTTGAATCTATTTATATATCCTAATGTATGTGATAAAAAAAGTTGAAGTAATGTTGTTGCATGGTTGAATTTAGATGTATGCATATATATATATATATATATATATATATATATATATATATATATATATATAAGTACTGTGCGTATGCATGTCTGTGTATATGTGTGTGTGTGTGTATATGTTGTTTTACAGTCTCTGATCCACTAAGAAAAATTCATATCTTCCCAATAAATCAATTATAGACTATGGTCTCCAAAGAGAAAATGTTTGAAACAAGGAACATCATTTTTAAAAATTATTTCATGTGGAATTATTTGGAAAATATTTCGAAAATTGAATATTACGCTGAATTTTTTTTTAAAACAGAAAAATCAATGAACACAATTTCAAGTTTGGATTTTATAATCTGAATCACATGTGAAAATAATGAATTTTGATGTAGATATATAGAATTTTAGGATTGGGATTGTTTTGGATTTTTGAGTAGATCGGTATGGGAAGTTTCGTCGATTTTCGACGAACGACGAAGAGATGTTCGTCGTGCTCGAGGCTGAGGGTTGCTCAAGTGTCGATGGTCAGAGGAAAAATGGCCAAAGGTTTTGTAAGTGGCTGTGGTGGCGAAGCGGCGTCGATTTAGGGTTTAATGCCTTGGTTTGGTCGACGTTGGTTACTGGGTTCGTACATTGTCATGAGTGGACCAGAGTGGATTGTAGGTGGACGAATCGTTGCAAGGTGACGTGATGCAGCTCTAATCGTGATGGCGTGGTCTCAGATGATTGGGATTGGTCGGTCGAGGCGTTTTGGTCAATCAGGTTTGGTTCCAGAAGATTGTCGACAACTCAATTTCAATTCCAGTTGATTTCGTTGGAGCTGGGTCGTCGGAGAACTAGTGTAGATCGTCATCGACTTACGGGTGATCTCGGCGAGGATCGAAGGTGGACGGATGGCCGTTGCACGTGCGCAGATACACGTTTGAGTCTGGAGAGGTTGTGGTATTTGGGGAAGATGAAGTTTTCTTGGGTTTTTGCTTGAGGTAGATCGTGTTTGACTCGAAGCAGAGAGATGTGAGGTTTTGCTCGCGAGTGACTCGGGGAAGTTTTGTAGTTGGCTTGGGTTTTTGTTGTCTTGGCTTGGGTTGTTTTGAGCATAACAGGTTTTAAAATTTACAAATAAATTTTGTACAGGTTTTAAAATCTTGTAAGTAAATTTCTACCTGGTTTTTAAACGAAAGTAACAAGAGATGCAAGTTTGAAAGCTAAATGCTATACAAAGTTTTTCAAAGCTAAATGAAATAAACAAGTTTCAACGTTTTAACATGATAAAAATTAAATGTTTTAAAAAATGGTTTGGTTCAAAAATAATTATATGTTAGGTTAATTAATTAATTCAAACCTCTACTTTTTTTCAAAATAAAAGGGTAATTACTCAAGGTAATTAATTATAGAATAATTACTTAATGTAATTAATTTAAGTTTAATTAATTTATGTAACTAATTAAGGAATAATTAATGTGATTAATTAAAGGGTAATTACTTGATTTTGAATAATTAATTAATTAAAGGATAATTAATCAATAATTAAGGGATAATTAATTAATATAAGTAATTAAGGATTAATTAATTAATAATTAAGGATTAATTAGTTAATTAATTAAAGGATAATTAATTAAAGGTTAATTAATTAATAATTGAGGGTTAATTATTTAATGATTAAAGGATAATTAATTATTAAAGGTTAATTAATTAATAATTAAAGGTGAATTAATTAATTAATTAAAAGTGAATTAATTAATTAATTAAAGGTTAGTTAATTTATGATTGGAAGATAATTACTTAATGTAATTAATTAATCAACCTTAATTATCCATCTTAATTAATTATCCTTAATTAATTATCTCTTAATTAATCACATAAATAAATTAACCTTAAGTTAATTACATTAATTAATTAACCCTTAACTAATTACATTAAGTAATTATCTTCTAATCATAAATTAATTAACCTTTAATTAATTAATTAATTCACCTTTAATCATTAATTAATTAACCTTTAATTAATTAATTATCCTTTAATTATTAAATAATTAACCCTCAATTATTAATTAATTAACCTTTAATTAATTATCCTTTAATTAATTAACCAATTAATCCTTAATTATTAATTAATTAATCCTTATTAATTATCCCTTAATTACTGATTAATATCCTTTAATTAATTATTTATTCTAAATCAAGTAATTACCCTTTAATTACTCACATTAATTAATCATCCTTTAAGTAATTAATTATTCCTTAATTAATTACATAAACTAATTAACCCTAAATTAATTACATTAAGTAATTATTCTATAATTAATTACCTTGAGTAATTACCCTTTTATTTTGAAAACAAATAAAGGTTTGAATTAATTAATTAACCTAACATATAATTATTTTTTAACCAAACCATTTTTTAAAACATTTAAGTTTTATCATGTTAAAACCTTGAAACTTGTTTATTTCATTTAGCTTTGAAAAACTTTGTATAACATTTAGCTTTCAAACTTGCATCTCTTGTTACTTTTTTTTAAACCAGGTACAAATTTACTTACAAAGTTTTAAAACCTGTTCAAAATTTATTTGTAAATTTTAAAACCTGTTATGCTCAAAACAACCTAAGCCAAGACAACAGAAACCCGAGTCAACTACAAAACTTCCCCAAGTCACTCGTGAGCAAAACCTCACATCTCTCTGCTTCGAGTCAAACACGATCTACCTCGAGCGAAAACCCGAGAAAACTTCATCTTCCCCAAACACCACAACCTCTCAAGACTCAAACATGTACGTGTGCATGTGTACCCGCCATCCGTCCACCTCCGATCCTCGTCGAGATCACCAGTAAGTCAACAATGATCTACACTAGTGCTCCAACCCCCCAGCTTCGACGAACTCGACTGGAATTGAAATCATTGTCGACCAACTTCTGAAACCGAACCTGATTGACCAAAACTCCTCGACCGACCGATCCCGATCATCTGAGACCACGCCATCACGACTAGAGTTGCATCACGCCACCTCGCAATGATTTGCCTACCTACAATCCACTCCGGTCCACTCACGACGACGTACAAACCCGAGAACCAACGTCGACCAAACCAAGACACTAAACCATAAATCGACATCGCTTCGCCACCACAGCCACTTACAAAAACTTCAGCCATTTTTACTCTGACCATCGACACCTGAGCAACCCTCAGCCTTGAGCACGATGAACATCTCTTCGCCGTTCGTTGAAAATCGATGGAACTTCACATACCGATAAACTCAAAAATCCACAACAATCCCAATCCTAAATGTCTATATATCTATATCAAAACTCATTATTTTTACATGCGAATCAGATTATAAAATCCAAACTTGAAATTATGTCCATTGATTTTTCCGTTTTACAAAAAATTTCACTATAATATTCAATTTTCAAAATATTTTCTAAATAATTCCACTTGAAACAATTTTTAAAAATGATGTTACCTTGTTTCAAACATTTTCTCTTTGGAGATCATAGTCTATAATTGATTTATTGGGAAGATATGAATTTTTTCTTAGTGGATTAGAGACTGTAAAACAACAGAAATATATATACATATACACAGACATGCATACACACAGTACTTATATATATATGTACATACATCTAAATTCAACCATGCAACAACATTACTTCAACTTATTTTTTTTATCATATACATTAGGATATATAAACAGATTCAAGTTAGTTTACTCACAGATTTTGATGAAGAACAGAGACACAGGCTTTGAAACTTGAAACTGGAATTGTGTTTTCAATTTGAAGACTGAAAACACTTTTGGAACTGGAAGCTGATCTTGCTTAGCCTGATAAAACTGAGTTGAATCTGAATTGAACCTTTTCTTTTGGCTTTCAGGTTTTTGAAATGCTTCAGGTTGAAGATTGTTTGATTTTGATCTTTGAAAACTGGAATTATTTTTGATATGTAACATGATATAGACTGAAGCTTGATTGTTTTGAGATGATTCTATAGCTTGCTTCAGGTTTGATTTTGAACAGATGTTTTTTATTTTTGAATCTTTTCTGGTTTTGTTTTCAAATTTTTGTTTCTAGGTTTTGATTTTCTTTTTCTTTTGATTTTCTGGTTTTTTTATTTGAATTATCAACAAAGAAATGAGAAGGAAGGGGTTAGATATGCATATGTATATATGTATAACTTGTTTTTTTATTTATTATTTTGAAAAGAAAAGAAAATATCACACTTGTATTTCAAACTAACACTTGTTAAACTTCATGTTTAAAAAAGTTACACATGTTAATTCTAATATTAAAATTCCTACACATGTAATTTGCAAGTATTAAAGGTTTTAAATACGAGTTTATATAATCTTATATTATATTTTCAAATTTTAATTAATGCATTTCCTTTTTGTATTTATATAACTTTAAGAAAATGATTTTAAAACTAATAAATGAACACACACACAGACATATATATATATATATTAGTTTTTAAAATATAGAATTTAACCTTCAAATAGCTTTTGAAAATTATTATATTTAATTCAAAACATAACCTCCCAATTCCAATATATATATACACGCATATATATATATATATATATATATTAGAAAACAAATTTTTATTAATCTTATAATATAAAGTTTTTAAATCCAATTAATTTATAAGATATTTATTTTTGAATTTCAAATCCAAAATTTTATTTCCATCTATTTATATCTATACAAGTAAACAAACACTTATCTTATTTCATTTGGAGAAAATTCAAATTTATTCACAATTTAATTCCACAAATTAAATTAATTACTGAATTAAATTTGGCTTAAAAACAGGATCATTACAGATTCCTCCCTTAAGAAAATTTCATCCCCGAAATTTGCTAGACAGGGAGACAAACAAAGAACAAACGAACACACAAAAAGATGGAGAAATGGATTACCAGATCAAACTGAATATTTATTCTACATTTGGCTTACCAAATCAGAATATCAACAATAAATAAGAGAACAATTTATTCAACACTTCACGAAATGTACTCGGGTCATCAGGTCTACGATATATGCAGTGGCATTGGTTAGTCCAAAGGACGTAATTAACCATTCGTAGAATGTACCGGGAACTAAAAGAACAGACAAATGGGTACAATTTTTGTAACAACCCGCATATTTATCGATTTATATTTAAATATTTTATTTAAATATTTTGTCGTTAATCGGATATTGGTCCGAAAAGCTACTTTTTGCAAACGGTCAAATTAGGACTCGAGACCACTTCCATTGAGTTTGAAATGCCGTTTACAATTTTTTAAGTATAAACATTGATAGGTTTGGAGTTAGTGGAATTTCACTTACTTTTCCCGCTTTGGACTTTGGGTTAGTTTAGCCATTATAACTCAAACCCACTTCTCTCCTTCTCCTCACTCTTCATAAATTTCCTAACAACCAAGCTTTAGCATTAATGGTGAGTGGAAGGGGAAATTAATATTCCAAGCTCAAATTCTCTTGCAAATCCAACATTCAATTCCAAATTCAAGAAGAAGATATTGGATTCAAGCTTGTGATTACTTCTCCATTGCTTTCAAGCTTTTCTTCATAAATTTGGTGCAAAGGTGAGATTTTTATCTCACAATTCTAGCCTATAACTATATTGGACTGTTGGGAATGATTCCCTATCATTTTTGCATGCATATTAGCATTTGGTTTGGATTTGATTGGCGAAAAATTCCAATTTTTAGCGTTTTGGTGAATTTTCTGCACTTAGGTCGTTCTGGCCATTTTTCTGTCTTCGGAGTTAGGTCGTATGGACCTTAGGTCGTAGGTCGTATGGACCTTAGGTCGTAGGTCGTATGGACCTTAGGTCGTAGGTCGTATGGACCTTACGTCGTAGGTCGCTCGGCCTATTTAACTCGACCTGTTTTATGCTAACCCCTTAGCTCGACCTAGCTTAGGTCGTTAGGTCGCGAACCCTGTTAGGTCGCGTGACCCAATACACTTAGGTCATTTGACCTTATATTCTTTTAGGCCTTTACCTCGTTAGGTCGTAGGTCGCTCGACATTATTACCTTGTTAGGTCGCGAGTCCCTTAAGTCGCTCGCCTCTTCTAACCCGCGAGTTCCTTAAGTCGTTCGTCTTCCTTAGGTCGCCCACCTGGTTGAGTCACACCTTACCTTAGCTCGGCCATGTTAAGTCGCGAGTTTCCCTTAGGTCGCGTACTCCCTTAAGTCGCTCGCCTCTTCTAACCCGCGAGTTCCTTAAGTCGTTCGTCTTCCTTAGGTCACTCACCTGGTTGAGTCGCACCTTACCTTAGCTCGGCCATGTTAGGTCGCGAGTTTCCCTTAGGTCGCGTACCCCTTAAGTCGCTCGACCACTAGGTCGCGAACACCTTTAGATCGCTCGATCCTATCCTCCCTTAGGTCTTCACTAGGTCGTACCGTTTTGGACGGGGCGCTGCCCCCTGGACCCCTGCGACCTGACCGGGCAGGTCGAACCCCGTAGCAGGGGCGTTGCCCCCGCACCCCCACCTTGGGGGGTTGCCACCCCCCCGGACCCCCCTCCGTAGGGGATCTTATCTGAAAAACATTCAACAGAACTTGCTTTGTTGAGATGCTGAGTTGACCATTCTTCGAGGCAAACTATCCTGGGCTTCTCGGTCGATTTTATGGATTTTTGAATATCTATTTCGATGGATTCTTTATCGGTCTCTTTGAATTTTATTCACGTCTTCGAATGTGAATTTTTATTATTGATTGTTTCTACAATCACTTCTATGATTTGTCACTTTAAAATATAAAGATTTTCTATACTAGTAGTAAATATCAAAACTCTTTCATCAAAACAATTTTAACTCTATTTTACTACAAAGCTTTTTCCTTAAACCGTTTTCCAATCTATTGGTATATACAAACCTTTACCTCACTCGTATGAGAAATCTAATTAAACGACTTAGTAAAACAAGTGGTATAAAACGCTTGCGTTTACTTCGTTGGTTAATTCTTGGACTTATGCGATTGAATCTTTTGTGACAATTTTCTAGTGAAGATCTACAGTTTGTTCGTAAATATTTGAGTTAAGCAAGTGGTTATGGGACATGAAGCTAAACTTTTATATTTACTAACTTAGTGTAATTGACACTTCTTGAGGATCATGACGATCATTTTTGTGTTTTAGACTAGCAACTGTGCGATGTCTCTTTGTCTGCGAGGGAGACTAGACCCCGCTCTTGTGATGTTTCGCCATCGCATTTGTGTGATGTTTCGCCATCACATATGTGGGGTAGCGCCCCACGGTCTTCGGGCCATTCGTGTGTCAAAATTAATGGCTTGCAACCATGAGATAGCGTCTCGCTTTGTGTTACACATGTAGGTGAGTTTTCATACTCCCATTTTGTGAGTTTTCATGCTCCTATATTGTGATTTCTGGATTTCTTGTGTAGTCTTCTGGAATTTCTGCTTCACCTATTTTCATGACTTTCATTGTTATGATTTTCCAGCTTTTATGCTTAGGTGAATTTGGATCTTTTAGAAGATTCTTTTGATATTGTTTGATCTCTTGATGATCTTCATTTACATGCTTATCATAGTATGTCTTTATGGTTACTATATGTTCTTTCCATATCCATTGTTTATATCATGTTATCTGATATTTATAGCTAGACTGATCCGTTTATTATTTTCTTATAAATAATACTCGGGTCAGACTGAGATGTTACAGGTGCTTCTGCTTGACTTCTCCCCCGGGATTTACTACTCTGACTTTTGGCTGACCATTTAGATTAGCAGTTTTTGTCGTTTACACTTGAGATATAGACTCATAGTTGTATTCTTTTGTATAGCACGTGTTGCTATTCTTTTGTATTATTGTGGATCTTTTTGACCACTACTCTGATGTACACTTTCATGTGTTAGTTATATATTCATATCTTCTTCCGCCTTTGTGATATGGATGTCTGTGACTTATTTGTGTTATGCTTATTTCTATGTTTGTTTCCGAAGATTATTTATAGCCACCGTGTGATAAGAAATCACATGGATGGTCGCTCCTCAACAGCCTTATTCTCCGTGCTAGTTGACAGCACTACATCGTAGTGTTCTTGGCTAGCGTGGGTATAGAGGTGGGGCGTTACAATTTTTCGAAATTCTCAGCTGATGGAATCCTAGGGCTAGATCCATCTTGGAAAAGAATCGATTGCACGGTGCTCGATTCGGGACAAAAGAAATTTATCTTTTAAAAGTTAACTTATTAAGATCACGAAAATCTACACTCAATTTCTAAGTTTGGTTTTAACTGAAATCGTTTTATTGATACAATTTAATTTAATTTTATATTTTGTTAACCAATTTATTCAAAATAAAGTTTCAAATTCACTAAAGTTAAAAACGAAAAGATTGATAGGAAACCGATGATGATCAAAGGAGATTGATGGAAAAACATTGTTCCTTGTTGTTACAGGGTATCGAACAATTGTAGTGGTACTCCCCTGTCCCCTACCTTGTCCTCTTCTTGCACTAAATTGACTTAGGCTTACGGACAAGATATCTTAGGGAATATACTCATTCTAGGGCATTTATAACCCTATCTATAAATGAGTCACCTAATATGTTATACTCCAAAGCTAAAGTTCTTACTCAACCTTTAGCTCTGATGCCAAATGTGACGACCCGGCCGACGCTCGAAAATCGGCACCCAATACATCACCCGTATTCGAATGCCGGAGATTCAAACGTTGAGTCTGGTTTGCCGTAGCTTATAACACATTAGGTGAAAACAACACAGCGGAAACAAAACATAGCAGAGATATATACAATAGCGGATACAAAACAATTAATTACAACAGCGGATACAAAACATAGCAGAGAAATATAACTTTTATTGATACAAAACAATTGATTACAACAATGATACAATATGAAGTGATCAACATTATCAGAGCTATATGCAACAACGGAAAAACATAGCAGCGGAAAACAACAACAACAGCAGCGAAAAGATAACATCTTCATGATCTTAGAGAGAGAAAGAAAAAGAAAGAATCCAACAGACTGCATCTCTAATGCCAAAGCTCCAAACCAAAAGCTCAAAATCACAATCATGCTGCAATACAGCACAGTGCTATCGCCAATCCACAGACTTCAATGATTGCCAAAGCTACAACTACAAGCTGACTATCTGATAAACAGACTTTAGGTAGCCCATGTGGAAAATTATGGGCACCCAGGTTTAGAAAGGGAACAATAAACTCCAGGTCAGTCATGGGACTGGTGTGAGCAAATAAAAATAGATTTTTGAACAAAAAGAAACAACAAAAAGAAAATAACAGAAATTCGCTATGCTCTTTGGAAAATGAAACTACCATAAGGCCTCCCGCCACACACACAATGCAATCACACACTTGGGGGAGATTTCTCCTTATGATAGTCAAACATGCTTGATACACGAAAATCCTTTTAATATTATTATTAATGCATAGTGTGGAAAATATTTGCAAGTATAATATTAATCTTAGCCAGCATACGTACCATTATAGTATGACTACTATAGCTACCATGTTAAATGGCAGGTTCTACAACTAAAACCATATATGGCTCATATTGAGTGATTGGATTTCCAACAAATGGCCAAGGCTAAGGAACTTCCTTTTTGAATGGGTATGCCTCTGAAGGGACGCCCCGAGAACCTAACCGGATCTATGCCAACACAAGGCCGAGTTACCTCTTTAACTAGGTAACTAATTGTCACGAGTATGCCATCCCCCGGTCGTAACCGATCTTTATCCCGAGATTCCAACAACAAAATTCCCACAACCACATAAGTTAAATATCTGGGCTCTATACCATGATACCACTTTTTATCCAAAAGAAAATGCATATGCCCTAAGGGGCACGACCCCCATAACCATGCCGTGTCCTTCCTGTTTTGACCATTTCCGGGGTGTGAGGTTTGGTGAAGTCTCGTCCCACAAAGCTATGCTTTTCACAAAAGCCATGCTTCGATCAACCAATGATCGGCACTTAGCATGCCACATTACCAAATTGGGAATATATCACTAGTAAATATCAACTACATAACCTCTGAGCTCGTACATCTCAAAGAAGGGTGTTAAGCTAAGAGAATAAATTTTCTGCCACCAAACAGAAATGTATTTGATAGAAACAAGCTTTACATATCAAAGTGTAACGTCAGACATACACCCGTACAAGTCCATCCTAGGTCTGAACAGAACCAAAGGCACTTCCTCCAATTAAGGAAAGAAGCCCTTGCAAATCCGGATATTCCCTAATCATGTCCGGACTCTCCATCACTTTGGGAAATCTCTATACCGGAGCAACTCAGTGCAAAGATAATCGATAGGTCATCGTTTTGTTTTCAAAAATACCCGATCTTCAACCACCTTCTTCAAATGCAATCCATTGCATCATATCGTTATTCGGAATGGGTTTTATGACTTAATGTCCTCTCCCGGCTAATCCGAATAATGAGCGTTTATTTTTAAAAACATATGGATACATTGGAATCTTAACTAAGTCACAACTTATTTTCCAAAACCTTTTCTTTCGAATGGTTTAAAAAAATTTCCATTTTAGTCTTTTAAACAAAAGATCCATCTGTAAGATCCTCTTCAATTTGAAACAAGGTTTACCAAATCATTAACGAAGATTCATTCATAGCTTGCAAAACTATTTCCATTTAAAATTTGATTTGCCCACAACTCGAAATCCTTTCAACAAAAACTGGAAATTCTTTCTTTATATGAAAGCTATTACCATTTGAAAAAAAGATTTTTCGTTTTGGAAAAATCCGATTAAATTTGCTCATGTTAGAGCCTTTTAAAGTATAAACCGAAAAATCAGCGAACTGCCGCACCCTCGGCAAGTCCTATTTGAGTTAAGTTTAGGTTCCCAAAATAATTTTAATTTCAAAAATTCCTTTTCAAAAGTTTTTCATACTTAACACAATTCACTTCCAAACCATTTTGGATTTAAAATTAAACTTTAAATATATAATATTTAAATTCAAATACCCATGACTTAACCAATTTCCTGTGAAATCCATATCTGTGTGTGTGTTGTGTAGGGGTTATGCATACAACAATAAACAACCATCATAAATCCAAGCACAACAATATCAATAAGCGTTACAATCCTATAACGCTTATCTTTCATTCACAAATAAACAAGTAAATTCATCACAGATAAATAAATTACATTTAACACAGCTAAATCCAAAGCAATCATATCATAAAACATCACGTATCAGAGATATCAAACAATTCAAGGCATTCAATATAATTCAATCATACATAAGAAAGATCAATTAGTTGTTCAATCCCTAATTAATTTTATTTAATTTCCAATTAAATTAATTACTTATGAATTAATTATCCAATCCTGCTTAATTAACATTTATCTAATTAAGGAATAATTTATTAATGAAAGTGATTAAGATTAATTAATTAATAATTAAGGATTAATTAATTAATAATTAAGGATATTAATCATTAATTAAAGGATAATTAATGAAAGTAATTATGTGATTATTTAATTTAATAATTAATTAAAATGGGTTTTAGTTACTTAATGTTAGTGAAGTAGGGTAGTGATAAGTAATTTATTTATTTTGAGTTAATTAAACTAACTATAATCATATGATTAATTTATCTTGCTCATAGATGATTGGATTTTATTGAATTCCTTGAATTGTTTGATATCTTTGATATGTGATGTTCTGTGATATGAATTGCTTTGGATTAAGCTGTGATATCTGTGATATATTGTTGTGTGATTGTGAACTTCTGAATTGAAGTAAAATTTTTGGCCTTTAAAACAACATTGGGATGCGACCGGGGGTCGGATTCGAGATGGCTATCTGAAAACCACATCGAATTTTAAAGGTGAATATTTTGTTTGAAAGATTATAAATGGAAATTTTTACGACTTATGTGTCCACATGTTTTTAAAATAAGTGCTCATTATTCTGTTCAGTCGAGAGAGGACATTAAGTCATAAAACCATTCTGAATAACGACACCATGAAATAGGATAGCATTTGAAGACGGTGGTTGAAGACCGGGTATTTTCGAGAACAAAAGGATTACCTGTTGATTGTCTTTGTATTGAGTTTCTCAAGTATAGGGATCTCCATATGTGATGAGGAGTCCGGTCGGGATTGTGTATATCCGAATTTGCAAGGACTTCTTCCTTTATTGGACGAAGTGCCTTCGATTCCATTCAGACCCAAGATAGACTTGAATGGATGTATGTCTGACATTACACTTTGAGATGTAAAACTGGTTTCTATCAAATAGATTTTTGTTTGGTGGCAGAGAATTTATTTTCTTAGCTTAATACCCTTCTCTGAGACGTATGAGCTCAGAGGTTATGTAGTTGATGGTTATTAGTTATATATTCCCAACTTGGCAGTACGGCATGCTAAGTGCTAATTATTGGTTGATCGAAGCATGGATTTTGTGAAAATCGTAGCTTTGTGGGACGAGACTTCACCGAACCTCACACCCCAGAAATGGTCGAAACAGGAAAGTATGCAGCAAGGTTATGGGGGCCGCACCCCTCACGGTATGCGCATTTCCTTCTGGATAAAAAGTGGTATTCTGGTATGAAGCCCAGATGATTTGCTTATGTGGTTGTTGGTGTTGAGGGCCCTCGATAAAGATCGGTTACGACCGGGGGATGGCATACTCGTGACACTTAGTTACCTAGTTACAGAGTTAACCCGACCTTGTGTTGGCGGAGATCCAGTTAGTTTCTCAAGTCGTCCTTCCAGAGGCGTACCCATTCGGAAAGGAAGTTCCTTAGCCTTGGCCATTTGTTGGAAATCCAATCTTTCAATACGAGCCCTATAAGGTTTTCAGTTGTATAAGCTGCCACCTCAGGTGGTATCTCTAGTAGGCATAATATAATACATATGTTGGTTAAGATTTATATTATACCGTCGAAATGTTTTTCACACTATGCATTAGTAATAATATCAAAAGGATTTTCATGTATCAAGCATATTTGACTATCTAAGGAGAAACCTTCCACAATTATGCGATTGCATTGTGCTATATTACAATATGATAGGGGGTTCTTGCTTCGTGTTTGGTGGCGAGCAGGAGACTCTTAACCCTACATGTCCCTGTGAGGGTAGGTTGCGAGTCGAGCGGCTGGCCGTAAAAGCAAATGCGAGGTACCAATGTGTGCCACGGCGGTTTGAGCCGCTATCGGATGGCCGAGGGCCTAACCGTCAAATTTGGCATCTGAGCTAAATGTTGAGTAAGAACTTTAGATTTGGAGTATAAATCGTTAGGTGACTCATTAGAGATAGGGTTAGAAATAACCTAGAATGAGTATATTCCCT
The DNA here is from genome assembly GCA_030765085.1 of Allium cepa. Lineage (NCBI taxonomy): Eukaryota > Viridiplantae > Streptophyta > Magnoliopsida > Asparagales > Amaryllidaceae > Allium > Allium cepa. Next base: position 925,970,742 of record CM060934.1, read on the forward strand.
AAGATATCTCGTCCGTTGGCCTAAATCAGTTTTCTTACTATTTACAGATGGTGAGAATGAGTGTAAGAAGAGGACAAGGTAGGGGATGGGGGAGTACCACTACAAATGGTCGAGACCCTGCAACAACAGCGACGGAAGGAGCAGCTCTTCTCATCAACCCCATCCGAATCTGGCAGATTTGTATCAAAGTTTCTCAAGACTTGGAGGGAAGCCATTCATAGGCAAGGAGACTATTATAGAATCTCAAGCTTGGATTTGTTCTTGTGAAAGGATTTTCAAAGGATTGAAGTTGGAGGATGATAAAATGAGGTTGATAGCTTCTTGCTAGCTTCAGGAAGAAGCTTTAGCATGGTGAGAGACTATTACATTGGCTAAGCCGGAGGATGAGTTTATTTGGGAAAGATTCAAGCAATGTTTGAGAAGCATTATATGCCGTCTACTGGTATCTCCAAGATGTATCATGAGTTTACTAACTTGAAGCAAGGGAGTTTATCTTTTGAAGAATACTTGAATAAGTTTAACGAGTTATCCCGGTTTGGTCCAAAATTGGTGAATACCCCTTTGAAGAAGAATGAAAGATTTATTAGAGGGATGAACAAGAAGTTTCATGACAGGATGACAACCCATGTGAAGGAGTCTTTCACTGATTTGGTGGATATGGGGTATAGATATGCCACCGTAGATAAACAAGTGGTTTCGGAGGAGAAAGGAAGCAGAAGCAATTCAAATTGGAGAAGGAGAAAGTTTGGCGGAAAGAAACCATGGCAAGGCAAAGAAAAGAAGAATAAGCAGGAGAACATGGCGATGGATGTGACCTGTTTCAACTGTTTGGAGAAGGGACATTACTCAAGTAGTTGCAAGAAGCCCAAGAAGCAAGGAAAGAAGGATCAACCTAAGAAGTCAGGTCAAGAACCCAAGGAATGTTATTATTATCATAAGCCAGGATACATAGTAAAAGATTTCCCGACAATGATGCAGGCCCAGTAGCGAAGGTTTATGCAATCGAGGATGACCCTTCAACCTCAAAAGCTGATAAAGGAAATGGAGTTTTGGAAGGTAATCTTCTTATTTATGATAAAGTTCTTAGAGTTCTATTCGACACTAGAGCCACACATAGCTTTATTTCCCAACAAACCATAAAAGAGTTAAATTTTGAACCCAAATTTGTAGACGAACCTATTTGCGTAAAGAATCCGGTAAGAGGCCCTGCGAATCTTTGTTTACGTTGTAGAAAGGTTCTTGTCTCGTATTCTCGTCTTCATTTTCCTATCAACCTTTTCGTTCTTGACTTTAATGAATTTGAAATTTTACTCGGAATGGATTGGTTAACAAAATATGAAGCTAAATTAGATTGTACCAATCGAACGATCTCAATCAAAACAAAACTTAGGAATTTCGTTGTGATTTCTTATGATGATCCAAGTCTGAAAAGGGATAAGCTGACGTACACTTTAGGGTATCCCAACCCAAGTCTGGAATCCATACCTATTGTCCGAGAATTTCCGGATGTATTTGAAGAAGTTAAATCTTTAACTCTACATAGGGAAATTGAATTCATAATCGACTTAGTTCCCAATGCTCATCCTGTTGTGCATGCAAATCGTAGGATGGCATCAAGGAAAAGAGTGAAGCTAGTTAATAAAACCCGAGATTTACTGGAGAAAGGATTTAAAAGTCCTAGTCATTCCAGTTGGGGATCAGCTATTGTGTTCGTAACCAAGTCTGATGAATCTTTGAGATTGTGCATAGATTACAATGATCTCAATAAATTAACTCTTAGAAACAAATTTCCTTTGCCCTGAATTGACTACCTATTCGATCAATTGCATGGTGTTTGGTTCTTTCTAAGATGGATCTAGCCCATGGATTCCATCAATTGAGAATTGCTGAAGATTGTATTCATTTGACTGCTTTTAGGGGTCCAGATACATTCTATGAATGGTTAGTTATGTCCTTCGGACTAACCAATGCCCATGCATATTTCGTAGACCTGATAATCCGAGTATTTCGAGAAGTTTTGAATAAATTCGTTCTCGTATTTATTGATGATATTCTGATCTATTCCAAAACTGAAGAAGAGCATGCCGAGCACTTAAAAATAGTTTTGGAGATATTGAGGAGGAATATTCGTTTTGCCAAGTTTTTCAAATGTCACTTTTGGATCAAAGAAGTTAGATTTCTATGACATAACGTACTGTTACATAAGAGTGAATTTCTGTAGACCCGGGCAAGATTTCTGCTATTCTAGATTGGAAGAAACCCACAACTCCAAAGGAAGTCAGAAGTTTTTTGGGATTAGCCGGATATTACCGAAAGTTCGTCCAAGATTTCTCTAAGTAAGCCAGTCCATTAACTAAGTTGAATATGAAGAATGCTAAATTTGTTTGGACTCCGAAGTGTGAGGAAGCGTTCCAGGAATTGAAGAAAAGGTTGACCACTGCTCCCGTTCTTGCTATTATTAACGGGAATAAAGATCTATCTGTTTACACGGATGCATGTGGTGAAGGTGTGGGTGCTGTTTTAATGCAGGAGGGTAGAGTGATTGCCTACGCAAGTAGACAATTGCGACCACATGAGAAAAACTACCCAACCCACGATCTTGAGCTTTTGGCAGTTATCTTTGCTTTGAAAATCTGGCGTCATTATCTTTTGGGTGAAAAAATTGAATTGTTCACCGACCATATAACCTTGAAACCGCTATACCCAGAAGGATTTGAATTTAAGGCAGTAACGTTGGTTGGAATTCCTAGCGTCCTACGACCTGGATATTCAGTATACACCCGAAAAAGCCAACATGGTAGGTGATGCTTTGAGTAGAAGACATGCTGTTCTTGCTTATCTTATTATCACTCCTACTCTTCTTGAGAAGATTTATAGTAAGCAGAAAGAAGACAAGTTTCTTCGGGAAATTTATGGGAGAATACGTCGAGGTGAAGACTCCAGCTTTGAAATCGATAATAGTGGAATTATAAGGTTGATAGGGAGGATTTGTGTTCCAGACATCCCAGATCTCAAACGAGAAGTATTGGACGAATGTCACAAGTCCAAGTTTAGTATTCATCCAGGGGTTAACAAATTGTATCGAGATATTAAGAGGATTTTCTGGTGGAAAACGTTGAAGAGAGATATATCCATTTATGTTAGTCGATGTGCAACTTGTCAGCAAATAAAGAGTGATCAAATGAAGATGGTGGGTTTACTCCAACCATTGGTAGTGCCTAAATGGAAATGGGACCAAGTGTCTATTGATTTCATACATGGTTTGCCATGAACTCGAAAGGGTAATGAGGCGGTTTGGGTTAATGTGGATCGTTTGACCAAGACTGCCCACTTTATCCCAGTTAAATCTGCCCGAACAGCAGCGAATTTGGAAAAGTTGTATGTGAAAGAGATTGTTCGTCTCCATGGAATACCAAGTAGTATAGTGAGTGATCGTGACCGGATCTTCACTAGCAGATTTTAGGAGGCATTTCAAGCCGCATTAGGAACCAAGTTGAACTTCAACATTGCTTACCACCCGTAGTATGATGGGAAAACTGAGAGAATAAATCGAATCTTGGAAGATCTTTTGCATGCTTATACTCTTGGCTTTGAAGGTTCATGGGAGGACCATTCGCATCTGGTTGAATTTTCATATAATAATAGTTATCAGGCCAATATTAGAATGGCTCCTTTTGAAGCATTCTATGATCGTCCTTGTAGATCACCTGTGTGTTGGAAGAGTCGGGTGATAGGCTTGTCCTTGGTCCGGATACGTTAAGGGAAGCTATTGAGAAGATTGATTTTATTCAGAAGAAGTTGAAAACTGCTCAGAGTCGACAGAAAAGTTATGCCAACCATAGGAGAACTATAGAATTCCAGGTTGATGATTTAGTTTTCTTAAAGGTTTCTCCAATGCATGGAGTTTTGAGATTTGGAAAGGCTAGTAAGCTGGCACCGTGATATATAGGTCCTTTTCCTATACTTAAGAGGATTGGTCCTTTGGCATATCGAGTGCAGTTACCTAATTGGTTAGCTGGCGTACATGATGTGTTCTATGTGTCACACCTTCGGAAATATATGCACGATCCAGATCATATCATTGAGGTGGCCGCTCAGCAGGATTTTGAAGATCACACCTAACTTGGCAGTGAAAAGAGAACCATTGAAGATTATTGATCAAGATAAAAAGCAGTTGAGGAATAAAGTGGTGAAATTGGTAAAAGTTCAATGGAGTGGAGATCCAAATGATTGTACTTGGGAAACAAAGGAAAGCATGCAGAAGTCGTATCCCAAGTGTAGAGTAGATATTTCGGCTTGTTTAAGCCATTTCTCTATCTTATTATATGTTCATATGTTCTTTGTTTGTCTCTCTGTCTTTCAAATTTCGAGGATGAATTTTTTTTAAGGGAGGAATCTGTAACGATCCCGTTTTTAAATCAAATTTAATTTGGTAATTAATATAAATTTTGGAATTTAATTGTGGATTAATTTGAATTTTTCCAAAACAAATAAATTTGTGTTTGTTTATTTATATATCTATATATAGATTGTAAATAGAATTTGAATTTGAAATTCAAATATAAAAATCTTAAAAATAATTTGGATTTACATGTAATATATGTATGAGTTTTTACTAATGTATAAATTAGTTTTAAATCATTTTCTTTTAAATTATATAAATATAAATAAAGGAAATGTATTTATAAAAATAGAAAAATATAATTTAAAATCATATTAAAGTATTATTAATATGCAAAAAGACAAGTGTTAAAATTATAACACATAATTTAATAAGTGTAAATCATTTAACGTAGAAATTAACAAGTGTAACTTAATTATAATCATGCAAAATACAAGTGTCATAATTTTTTTTCATTTTTTTAGAAATAATAAAAATAAAAATCAGGCTATATATACATCTATTCTCCCTCTCTCTCATTTTTTCTAACTTTCATTCCCAAAAAAAAAAAATTCAAAATAAAAAACTAAGAAACAAATCTGAGAAAAGAACAATGAAGGAAAAGAAAATCAGCAACAAATCTTTTACAAATTTTAACCTGAGCAGAAGCAAGCATAGATTCATCTCAACCTAAAGCAAGCTAATTCAACATCAAGTGTAGATTCAAATCAAACAGCAAAGATCAGATCATCATAACATGTCCAGATCAAAAACAAATTCCAGTTTTCAAATTCAAAAGCAAAAACATTTTTCCAGGCTCTATGTTTTTAAGTATCTAGTGAGTAAACTATTGTTTTAAAACTTGAATCTAGGTCGAATCTTGTTGCATGTGATATATGATAAATATAATGTCGTGAGAAGTGCTTGCATGTATACAAATATGCAAATATTTGTGCGTGCATGTCAGTATACAGGCAGATATGCCTCTGCTCTATGTTTACAGGATTTTAACAACTTCAAAATTCAAATCCTCATTTCCTAAATCTTTTTAGAATTTGATGTTTAAACAAAAAAGGGTTTGAATTAACAAGATCATAACTTAAAAAATATTTTTAAGTATTATTACTTTGAGTATTTTCTGAAAATTAGAAAATACAGGAAAACTCAATACATGTTGGAAATTCCAGCATCATGTTTTCTTGTTTAAATTATATCATCTTGTTCGTTTTCGAGAACGAGGATTTTTAAAACTGGAATCATGAATTTTAAGTGTGTATTCATGGAGAGCTTACGAGTTGAACGGAAAGGGGTTTATTGGCAAATTATGATGATTGCAGAGGAGATGGATCTCGTGATCATAGCTGGAGCATGCTTGGTGGTCGGGGATCATCAGAAAATTACTCGGTGAATTTATAATTCACCGAGGCGGCGGTGCGACATCAATTTAGGGTTTAAACCCAGTTTTTGGTTAAACCTATTCTCGAAGCAATTCCGTCAATGGAAAATCAGACTTGACCTGGGAAAGTGGAATCGAAGCGTGGGTCTTCAATGAAGGGATGAAAGTGATGGCAAGGTTTCAGATGGTCGGGACTGATGAGGCGAGTCGATTTTTTTATCTGAGTTTGGGTTCAGAGTTGCATTGAGTAGTTCGATCTCGGTTTCGTCGTCGATTCAAGGTTCTGGGTGGTCTGAGGGTTCGAGTAGATAGTCGTCGACGTGTTGAAGGCGGCGAGGTCGATCGTAGTTGGTCGGAACTCCTGTGCACGTGCACGAGATGGTTTGGTATCTGGGTTGTTATGGTAATCGAGGAAGGTACTTGCCTCGGGTGATGTCTAGGAGAAACGTGATTGTGGCTCGAGTATTATATCGAGTCGTTCGTAAGTGTTTAGCAGGTTAACAGGTTTTAAAATTTAAAGTAAATATAACAGGTTTTGAAAAGAAAAAAAATGGCTCGGGGTTGGTCTCGGGGGAATTACGAGATGACCCGGGTTTTATCTCGGGTATGTGAGATTTCAGTTCTCAAACTTTAAACAAATCAAATTCTTAATTAATTCTTTTATAAAATCATTGTTTTACTTAAGTTTGGATTAGTTAAAGTTTTTTAAAAAATTATTTTAAATTAACTAAGTTTAAAGTGTTTTAATATATATAACCTTTATTTTAAAGTTTATTTTAAATAAATTTAATGTTGAAATTAAATAGCTAATTAAGGAAATGAAATGTTTTCAATTAACTTAAGTGTCTTAAGTTAATTTATTTGTTAATGATGATTTATGTAACGACCTGATATTTTTAACCATTCGCATCCAAACATGCCGGAATTGAATTTCTCAAAATACCATATTGTAAGTTTATAATTGGCAAAACTCGGCATATACAGTAATAAATAATCACAGATCACAAACACATAGTAATAAATGCAGCGGAAACAAAAGATAGTAGTTCATGAAGCTACTATATATATAACAGAGTTAAATAAGTTACAACAGAAGTCTCGAATACAATAGTTAAATAAAATATCAGAATACATCACTGGAATCAACTGAATATCTGAAAGCTGGATAGATAGCTGGATCTCCAAGCGAAGCTCCAACTCCACAGGTGAGTCTCAAAAGCTGAACCACTCAGTCTGACCCGAGCGTAAAGCAAAACACAAAACACTCGAGTCAGGATTAACATCCTTACATCAATAAATCCAACTCAAGTGAAATAACAACTGAATTACAAGTAACTCAAAGGATGTTTGGGATAACCATCCTCTAAGGATCCGTTAAGCATTTATATGTAGGCTAAGTAGATAATGCTTATCAGTAATACAAAGCATCAAAATAGTGTTAAGGCGTTACAATTATCCCCCATAACACATTTTATATAAGCGTCATAGTCTATACAGCACTATAAACTCCACCGTAAACTAGTGGGATATCAGGGAGTACTCCATAGGTATAACACAAAACAAATCGTAGTGGTCGTGCATAGGAATACAAGTATGACAAGGCACATGAGGCAATACCCAAGGTAGTGAAACTACTGTTTGACTGATCCGGACTGGTGAGAACGCATCGCCGCAACGATCGCAATACCGTGAAACAACACTCCCAATTCAAGGGTGCGCACCAATCAATAACAAGTAATGAGTAATTTACGAAGAAGTGTGTTCGCTCGAGGTGGCTGACCCCATTTGGCCCGGCATGGCTCCTGTTTTAGTCATTTCCAATTTGACATAAGTGTCAAGGCTATCCATTATCGTTCTCTTTCTTCAGTCATCACGTACATCATTCCAACCACTTCATTCTGGACCACACTCCACGTATAGTTATTAAAGTGATTTTCGGTTTAGACAGAGGGTATGTCCATAACCGATCCCGATTTCTTTAATAACTTTCATAATTATTACACTGATTGGTCGTTTAATATATTTCAAAACCAAATCAATTTCAATCTCACTTTGAATTTGAAAGCCAACATTTCATTTGTCTTTCTATATCAATTTCTATAATTTACGTTTCAAAACTTCCAAATTTACCATTTCAAAACTCTATAATTCAACTAATTTTTTTATTTATTTATTTAAAACAATTCAAATATTGATTTAAATTCATATATAGGTTTCATTCCAAAATCATTTAAATTAAGTTAATTTAACATTCAAACAATTTAAATTCATTGATGGATTCATTCAGTAATCATTTAAATTATGTAAATTTATCATTTCAAAATAATTCCAATTGAATTTCCAATTCATTAAATCAATCACTTAAGTTTACCTACATTATATCAAAACTTATGAATTGAATTAAATTAAATTCGTCAAATTAAATTCTTTAAATTACAAGCCTCATATTAATTTCCATCAATCACATTTTATTTCTTATTAAAGATATTCAATTTCACTTATTTAGTTATTTAATTCAAACAAATTTCAAAACTTAATTTTTAAAGAAACTCATTTTCACTTATTAAAGAATTTAATTTCACTTATTAAAGAATTCAATTTTTATTTAATTATTAAATAATTTCAAAACTTAATTTAATAATTTACTTAAATTTAAATAATATTCTTTCATCAAGCACTTTGTTAATCATCATACTTTGGAAATCAAAATTTAGAAATCATAATGCTTGGAATCATAACACTTCCCACTTAACTGTTTAAATATATATAATAATATATATAATAAAATAGTTTATAATTTAAAATAGTTTACATATAAAATAGTTATAATTTAAAATAGTTTATATTAAAAATAATTTATATTAAAATAGTTTATGTGAAATAAATTTATAAAGTAACATATATAAATAGTTTTAATATAATTTTAAAAATACTTTATATAACAGAGTAGCTGTCTCAAATTTCATAAATCGATTCAAATCAACTCAATTTCCAAAATTCAAATTTAATCCATTCCCTAATCATCAATTTTAATCTACTTCAGTTTCTCAATAAACCATTTCAAATTATATCGATTTCAAATACAGATTTTTTACCACAAAATAAACCGTTTCAATTTCAATACTTCCAAAGCTTTAAATATTCAAACATTTCAAAACAAGAATTGATAATTCCATATATATATATATATATATATATATATATATCAAATTCACTATATAGCTTAAAATCAAGAATTTTACTATAAATAAAATAATCATTTATATAATATTAAAAATTAATATTTATATAAAACAATATATTTCTTTCCAAAACCATAGAAATCATTTTCAAAATATTATATATATAGACCAATGGTGTCTGTATATAATTTTCTATCCTATGGTCGAGTGATATAGATATTTATCATTTCAATCCATAATTTAAATATATACGGGTATATATATATATATATATATATATATATATATATATATCATTTAAACCCGTAATTCCAACTTCAATGTCAATGAAAATCGCTTGGGTTTATCATTTCAACCCATAACGATTTTCTCCTATTCTATAGATAGTTCGGGTATGTATCATTTCAACCCATAGTGATTCTATACTAACACGGAACTTGCAGAGTGATAACAGATATGATAAGAATATAACAGGCATATGTCATCCATATAAATAACAGATAATGATGTCGGATGTCACAGGTGAACTGATACAGGTAATAGCATATGTATAATAGTGTAAATAACTAACAGTAGCATATTTCAATTGTCATTTCAATTGAAATCAAATTTAATAAATAAAAGAACATTAATCGTGAGTGATTGCTCACCTTTCAAGGCTAGAGAGATTTGACAAAGAAATGAGCTATGAATCCCAAAGCAACGCTAGATGGGTACGATTCGATGGAGAAAATAGGCACGACGGACAAATCTGATAATAGGAATCGACGGAATCAAATTAGAATCGGATTGATGAAGATAATTGGTAAAGTGATCTTATATATAACTATAATTATGTACATATAAAAGAAATCACATTCTAAATTCAAATACATTTAAAATTTAAAATATATATATGTATTTCAAAGTCATAGTTTTTTTTTCAAAACACATTAAATAAATTCAAAGCTTCTACAATATTTCAAAATCAAGATATCAACATATATACATTATTAGTATATTCAAAATTAACATTATAAAACCCACATTACAACAAGTATCATCAATATATATAATCTGAAACATATTATATGTGAAAATTAGTTATATACACATAAAGTACATAAACATATTATACAATTTCTGTAACCTGTATGACAGTACATAACTACATATTTTGTAACTGGTATAGACCCATTCATATTCTATAAAACGAACAGAGCTATCAGCTTCACTTTATAAGTTACTATGTATGTAAAATAATATTTTAATGCCATCACTTCCTTTATAACAGCAACATTCATATGTTATTTCATCAAACATATATATTTAATTACTGTATAGTACATACTTGTACAAGAACAAGTCTATAACTTCAAAACTCAACAGACCCTGCATATCAACTAATGTATACTCATATATACGTACGGATCATGCAAAAGCATTCGAAATACAACTATATTATGGTGTAGTATAATAAAATTTATTATAATATGGTATAGTTTCGAAAAACTCATATGTACAGAAAACTACATTTTATACAACATATATATACAAACCACTATTTAAAATAAAACATTTCAGCGCATACGTACACTTGAAACCCAACTCAAGTAATAGCAGCTTATGTTTGTATGAAAAATACCATATATGTTACCTTATATAGGAGATGAGAGATGCACGTGAGGAAAGAAAGTAGGAAAAGTTGAAAAAGCAGAAGAGATCTAGCCCAGTAGCACAAAGTATAATGTCTCATCGGAAAATATGAAACAACAAATTTTTTTTGAACCCATGCAATGCAAAAGTCGATGAATAATAAATCATATGGCTTTTGAGTTATAGGATGGAAAGTTGAATGGACAAAGGATTCAAAAGTTCACAAACAAAATGTCTCAAAACCGGTACCGATACGGTTATCATTTCCGCGGATTCCGCTGTGCACCGGACATCAAAACACAGAATCAAATATATCGTAGAGATCAGTACGACGAGACAATCAAAACGGTATACGGATATCAGTGGTATGATTGAATTATAAAAAATTTGAATTTTCTATTAGCGGAAAATGCAGCAAAAACGTAGAAAAATAAGATCGACGGAGCTAAAGAAGCCCGAATTTGGAAAAACGAAACATGACGTCTCAGTCAGAAGATGATTTAGAATTTTTCTATGTAAAAATATTCAGGTTTGGAAAATATTTTAATACCATCAATTTTTAACTGATTGGAATTAAAATAGAATTACATACTAAAAAAAACTTTCATATTTTCAGATGAAAATTTACAATTTGCTATGTTTAATTATACGCATTTCAAATATTAAATTTTATAAAATTTCGATTTATATTAATTTATATTCGATAATCACTTTAAATTCAAAGTATGTTATTGAGTTGATTTAATTTCAATTTAATAACTTCTTCAAAACTAAATTTGTTTAACTTATCTCATTTATTCATTATCTTATTATCCAATTATCCTCAACTAACAATTTTCTAAAATCATAAATTTGAATAGTCATTTATCATAATTATATTTTATTCAACAAATTTAATCCCTCTTTATTTCAAATTATTATTAAATTTATTCCACTTAATGTATCTTATCACATATATTAAGTATATTTACACTTATTATAACTACTCAAATTTATTTAAAATTTCTTTCAACATCATTTTATACTGTATATTATTCAATTACATAGTTAACTTCTGAATAATTTTGGTAAGTTATATATAATGCAATTGAGTGTTATCTAAATAAAATTTTACAATTCACTTATTTCAAGTTAAGTATTTATTCAAAAAATTTGGCTTCATTGGAAATCATCCTTAAATCAAAATTTTAAGAATTAATTTTCGATTAACTTCAAACAACTTTAAGATAAATATATATACTATAGATATCAAATTAAATCATATATATGTATATATCATAAATCAAGCCACACTTTAGAAATTTAGATCAATTTGATTTCCAAAATAAACTGTAGCAAGGCTACAAAATGGTTTCTTCACTCTAAAACTCGAAAATGAATTTCGATGATGCGGCCGCCATCACCGAAATTATTTTCCAACGATAAAAAATAAGAGCACTGATTTTAAATAGTAAAATTCTTTGAGACAATTCTTATTTGAAAATACTTTAAACAATATACACCTTAAAAATTTAAAAGCCTAAGTTTGAAATCACCGGAAATTAAATTCTCAAATTCTTAATTTAAATTCATTTCAAATTCCAATTTAAATTATAACCAAGTTTTATAAATTCACTTATTTATGCTATGCAATAGTCAATGGTTTACAAAACAATACATGAAAATCAAATATTATCATTTTTGAGACCAAATTCATTAACAATTTAATTTCAGAGAAATTTGTACTATATATAATATAATCATATAAAACTATTTTGTTTACCAAATTTGAAAACAATATTGTGTAAGTTTGTTCTGTTCAAGTGTTTTGGAAATCCTATCGATAGCGTTGATCAGACGAATCGATCGAAAACCCAAATCAACGTCAACAACTCAAACAACACAATATGTATTAAAACATTTTAAATATTAATTTAAAAATACACTTCCTCGCTTGACGGTACAAGAATGGATTTCAAATTAAGGATAAGGATTCAAATTTGATGGACTCAAATCAAAGAGAATTTTGATTCGAACATTAGTTTGAAACAAAGATAAAATAATTAAATAACAAAATAGGGAGATGGATAAGTTTATATAAATCGCGGGCAACCTTGACCGGGTCGACCGTGACTTCAAGAATAAGATCAATTCAGAATTCCGAGGCAAATCGACATTTAATCTCAAGAAATAGAATTCAAGCATAGCAGGAGATAGATAGCATCGTAAGCGAGGATACAGAAATCTCCGGTAAATCGATGTCTATTTTAAAGGAGTTTCACTCCTTTTATAAATCAATTTTGAGATTGTCAAGACCACCGACTCATTATAAAGATCATTCGAAGTGGAGTTATGGGATACTGCAGAATTAAAAGAAGGCGAATAGTGAGGGACACGAATGGATTTAGGAACCACAGGGAATGATCCAAAATTCAAAGGAATCGAGTCAAAAGGAAGAGATTCAAACTCGAATGAAAGTGATTCTGTAAATTTATTTACCCTATATGCTGAGTTCTGCCTAGAGCTACCAAAGCTCTGATACCAAATGTAACGACCTGATATTTTCAACCATTCGCATCCAAACATGCCGCAATTGAATTGCTCAAAATACCAGATTGTAAGTTTATATTTGGCAAAACTCATCATATACAGTAATAAATAATCACAGATCACAGACATAGAGTAATAAATGCAGCGGAAACAAAAGATAATAGTTCATGAAGCTAATATATATATATATATAACATAGTTAAATAAGTTACAAGAGAAGTCTCGAATACAATAGTCAAATACAATATCAGAATACATCACTGGAATTAACTGAATATCTGAAAGCTGGATAGATAGTTGGATCTCCAAGCGAAGCTCCAACTCCACAGGTGAGTCTCAAAAGCTGAACCACTCAGTCTGACCCGAGCGTAAAGCAAAACACAAAACACTCGAGTCAGGATTAACATCCTTACATCAATAAATCCAACTCAAGTGAAATAACAACTGAATTACAAGTAACTCAAAGGATGTTTGGGATAACCATCCTCTAAGGATCCGTTAAACATTTATATGTACGTTAAGTAGATAATGCTTATCAGTAATATAAAGCATCAAAATAGTGTTAAGGCGTTACAATTATCCCCCATAACACATTTTATATAAGCGTCATAGTCTATACAGCACTATAAACTCCACCGTAAACTAGTGAGATATCAGGGAGTACTCCATAGGTATAACACAAAACAAATCGTAGTGGTCGTGCATAGGGATACAAGTATGACAAGGCACATGAGGCAATACCCAAGGTAGTGAAACTACTGTTTGACTGATCCGGACTGGTGAGAACGCATCGCCGCAACGATCGCAATACCGTGAAACAACACTCCCAATTCAAGGGTGCGCACCAATCAATAACAAGTAATGAGTAATTTACGAAGAAGTGTGTTCGCTCGAGGTGGCTGACCCCATTTGGCCCGGCACGGCTCGGCTCCTGTTTTAGTCATTTCCAATTTGACACAAGTGTCAAGGCTATCCATTATCGTTCTCTTTCTTCAGTAATCACGTACATCATTCCAACCACTTCATTCTGGATCATACTCTACGTATAGTTGTTAAAATGATTTTTGATTTAGACAGATAGTATGTCCATAACCGATCTTGGTTTCTTTAATAACTTCCGTAATTATTACACCGATTGGTCGTTTAATATATTTCAAAACCAAATCAATTTCAATCTCACTTAGAATTTGAAAGCCAACCTTTCATTCCTCTTTCTATATCAATTTCTATAATTTACGTTTCAAAACTTCCAAATTTACCGTTTCAAAACTCTATAATTCAACTTCAATTTTATTTATTTATTTAAAACAATTCAAATATTAATTTAAATTCATATATAGGTTTCTTTCTATAATCTTTTAAATTAAGTTAATTTAACATTCAAACAATTTAAATTCATTGATGGATTCATTCAGTAATCATTTAAATTAAGTAAATTTATCATTTCAAAATAATTCCAATTGAATTTCTAATTCATCAAATCAATCATTTAAATTTTCCTACATTATATCAAAACTTATGAATTAAATTAAATTAAATTCGTTAAATTAAATTCTTTAATTACAAGCCTCATATTAATTTCTATCAATCATATTTTATTTCTTATTAAAGATATTCAATTTCACTTATTTACTTATTTAATTTAAACAAATTTCAAAACTTAATTATTAAAGAAACTCAATTTCACTTATTAAAGAATTTAATTTCACTTATTAAAGAATTCAGTTTTTATTTAATTATTAAATAATTTCAAAACTTAATTTAATAATTTACTTAAATTTAAACAACATTCTTTCATCAAACACTTTGTTAATCATAATGCTTTGGAAATTATAATGCTTGGAATCTTAACACTTCCCACTTAACTGTTTAAGTATAAATAATAGTATATATAATAAAATAGTTTATAATTTAAAATAGTTTATCTATAAAAATAGTTATAATTTAAAATAGTTTATATTAAAAATAATTTATATTAAAATAGTTTATATGAAATAAATTTATAAAGTAACATATATAAATAGTTTTAATATAATTTTAAAAATCCTTTATATAATTGAATAGCTTTCTCAAATTTCATAAATCGATTCAAATCAACTCAATTTCCAAAATTCAAATTTAATCACATCCCAAATCATCAATTTTAATTTACTTCCGTTTCTTGATAAACCCTTTCAAATTATATCGATTTCAAATATAGATTTGTAACCACAAAATAAACCATTTCAATTTCAATACTTTCAAAGCTTTAAATATTCAAACATTTCAAAACAAGAATTGATAATTCCATATATATATATATCAAATTCACTATATAGGTTAAAATCAAGAATTTTACTATAAATAAAATAATCATTTATATAATATTAAAAATCAATATTTATATAAAACAATATATTTCTTTCCAAAATCATAGAAATCATTTTCAAAATATTTATATATATAGACCAACGGTGTCTGTATATAATTTTCTATCCTATGGTCAAGTGATATGGATATTTATCATTTCAATCCATAATTTAAATATATACGGGTGTGTATATATATATATCATTACAACCCGTAATCCCAACTTCAATGTCAATGAAAATCGCTTGGGTTTATCATTTCAACCCATAACTATTTTCTCCTATTCTATAGATTGTTCGGGTATGTATCATTTCAACCCATAGTGATTCTATACTAACAGGAAACTTGCAGAGTGATAACAGATATGATAATAATATAACAGGCATATATCATCCATATAAATAACAGATAATTATGTCGGATGTCACAGAGGAACTGATACAGGTAATAGCATATGTATAATAGTGTAAATAACTAACAGTAGCATATTTCAATTGTCATTTCAATTGAAATCAAATTTAATAAATAAAAGAACATTAATCGTGAGTGATTGCTCACCTTTCAAGGCTAGAGAGATTTGACAAAGAAATGAGCTACGAATCCCAAAGCAACGCTAGATGGATACGATTCGATGGAGAAAATAGGCACGACGGACAAATCTGATAATAGGAATCGACGGAATCAAATTAGAATCGGATTGATGAAGATAATTGGTAAAGTGAACTTATATATAACTATAATTATTTACATATAAAAGAAATCACATTCTAAATTCAAATACATTTAAAATTTAAAATATATGTATGTATTTCAAAGTCATAGTTTATTTTTTTTCAAAACACATTAAATAAATTCAAAGCTTCTACAAATATTTCAAAATCAAGATATCAACATATATACATTATTAGTATATTCAAAATCAACATTGTAAAACCCACATTACAACAAGTATCATCAATATATATAATTTGAAACATATTATATGTGAAGCTTACTTATATACACATAAAGTACATAAACATATTATACAATTTTTGTAACTTGTATGACAGTACATAACTACATATTTTGTAACTTGTATAGACCCTTTCATATTCTATAAAATGAACAAAGCTATCAGCTTCACTTTATAAGTTACTATGTATATAAAATAATATTTTAATGCCATCACTTCCTTTATAACAGCAACATTCATATGTTATTTCATCAAACATATATATTTAATTACTGTATAGTACATACTTGTACAAGAACAAATCTATAAGTTCAAAACTCAACAGACCCTGCATATCGACTAATGTATACTCATATATACGTACGAATAATGCAAAAGCATTCGAAATACGACTATAATATGGCGTAGTATAATAAAATTTATTACAATAGGGTATAGTATCGAAAAACTCATATGTACACAAAACTAGATTTTATACAACATATATACAAACCACTTTTTAAAATGAAACATTTCAGCCCATACGTACACTTGAAACCCAACTCAAGTAATAGGAGCTTATGTTTATATGAACAATTACATATATGTTACCTTATAGAGGAGAGGAGAGGAGAGATGCACGTGAGGAAAGAAAGTGGGAAAAGTTGAAAGGGTAGAAAGATCTAGCCCTGTAGCACAAAGTATAATGTCTCATTGGAAAATATGAAAAAACAATTTTTTTTGAACCCACGGAATGCAAAAGTCAGTGAATAATAAATCATATTGCTTTTGAGTTATAGGATGCAAAGTTGAATGGACAATTCAAAAATTCACAAACAAAATGTCTCAAAACCGGTACCGATACGGTTATCATTTCCGCGGATTCCGCTGTGCACCGGACATCAAAATAAAGATCAAATATACCGTAGAGGTCAGTACGACGAGACAATCAAAACGGTATACGGATATCAGTGGTACGGTTGAATTGTAAAAAATTCGAATTTTCTATTAGCAGAAAATGCAGCAAAAACGCAGAAAAATAAGATCGACGGAACTAAGGAAGCCCGAATTCGAAAAAACGAAATATGACGTCTCGGTCAGAAGATGATTGAGAATTTTTCTACGTCAAAATATTCAGGTTTGGAAATTATTTTATTACCATCGATTTTTAACTGATTGGAATTAAAACAGAATTACACACTAAAATAAACTTTTATATTTTCAGATGAAAATTTACAGTTTGCTATGTTTAATTATACGCATTTCAAATATTAAATTTTATTTTCAAATTTTATTGTTTTAAAATTTCATTAAATTTCAATTAATTAAATCACAAACCATTAAAATTTACGGGTCGTTACAATTTATTACCAAGGTATATTAAAGAAAGGTTTTAATGATAATCAAATGATTAATTAAGATAAATAATTTATCTTTAAATTAATAAAAGATAATTAATTAATAATCAAAGGATAAATTAATTAACCTTTAATTAATAAATTAATTAACCTTTAATTAATAAATTAATTAACCTTTAATTAATAATTAATTAACCTTTAATTAATTATTCTTAATTATTAATTAGTTAAAGGCTAATTAATTATTAATTAAAGCTTAATATTTGTTAATTAAAGGTTAATTAATTTATCCTTTAATTATTAATTAATTATCTTTTAATAATTTAAAGATAAATCATTTATCTTAATTAATCATTTAATTATCATTAAAACCTTTATTTAATAAACCTTGGTAATAAATCATCATTAACAAATAAATTAATTTAAGAGGATTAATTAATTAATTAACTCTAGGTTAATTAATTTATGTGATTAATTAAGGGTTAATTAATTAAATGAGGATGATTAATTAAAATGGATGATTAAGGTTGATTAATTAATTTTCATTAATTAATTAAGATAATAACAAATGGGTTGCAATTAATTAATGTTAAGCAGGGTTTGGTAATTACTTCATAAGTAATTAATTTATTTGGTTAATTAAAGTTATGTGATAAATTGATCTTGCTTATGGATGATTGAATTATATTGAATGCCTCGAATTGTTTGATGTCTCTGATATATGATGTTCTGTGATATGATTGCTTTGGATTTAGCTGTGTTAAATGTAATTTATTTATCTGCGATGAATTTACTTGTTTATTTGTGAATGAAAGATAAGCACCATAGGATTATACCGCTTATTGATATTGTTGTGCTTGGATTTATGATGGTTGTGATATTTTATTGTCGTATGCAAAACCCCTACACAACACACACACAAATATGGATTTCACGGGAAATTGGTTAAGTCATGGGTATTTTGAATTTAAATATTATTTTATTTAAAAGTTGAATTTTGAATCCAAAATAGTTTGGAAGTGAATTGGGTTAAATATGAAAAACTATTGAAACAGAAGTTTTAAAATTAAAATTATTTTGGTAATTTAAACTTAACCCAAATAGAACTTGCCGAGCGTACAGTAGTTCACTGATTTTTCGATTTATACTTTGAAAGGGTATAACTTGAGCAAATTTAATTAGATTTTCCCAAAACGAAAGACCTTTTTTTTTTCAAATGATAACAGCTTTCGTATTAAGAAAGAATTTCTAGTTTTTGTTGAAAGGATTTCGAGTTATGGGTAAATCAAATTTGAAATGGAAATAGTTTTGAAAGTTATAAATGAGTCTTTGTTAAAGATTTGGTAAACTTTGTTTCAAATTGAAGAGGATCTTACAGATGAATCATTTGTTTAAAAGATTAAAATGGAAATTTGTTTAAACCATTCGAAAGAAAAGGTTTTGGGAAACAAGGAATAATAAGTGTGACTTAACTAAGATCCCAATATATCTATATGCTTTTTAAAATAAGCAATCATTATCCAGATTAGCCGGGAGAAGACACTAAATCATAAAACTCATTCCAAATAATGATACAACGCAATGGTTTGCATTTGAAGACGGTTGTTGAAGACCGGGTATTTTCGAAAACGAAGGGATGACCTATTTATTGTCTCTTCACTGAGTTGCTTTGTGACTACCGCCCATGACTCCTGCACTTAAACAAGGAGATAGTGCGCTGAAAGGCGTGCTCGGCAGCCATGGACGATCATCAAGGTAAGGTGAAAACAGCGGAGTCTATCGTATTACTCACAGCGCAGGGACAAAATCCAATAGAGAAATATATATAGTGATGCTCCACTAAATAGAATCTCATTATTACAAAACAATTTGATACAAACATCTGAATAGTCAATACATCAAGCCCCACTACATAACACTCAAAGAATCATACAAGCAGCGGAACATCCAGTACATATAGTAAGAAAACAATATGCAAAAGCCTCCAGCTCGTCTTCGTCATCAGCATCGTTGGTCACTAAGAACAGCACCTGTCACCTGCTACCTAGTCTGCCCATCCCAGAACGGATGAACAACCCAAGGTAATAAGAGTTGAACATAAAACCTTGAGTCAGACAAAAGTCCTAGTGAGCGGTAAATCAACTATCAAACACACCAAAAGAGCATAAAGGGTAAAAAGGAATAGGAACCCAACCATCCCACTCCACCTCTTTCTACAGTGATAGTCCCCAGACCCACTAAGCAGAAATAAACATAGCAAAGCAGACATTTAAAGTAAAGCAATTATCACTCGAGTCAAGGTAGATGTTTTCCAAGTACAAACCCCCAAGGCCTAAACCAAGATCAGATAAGCACCCACAAAACATCGCTCTTGAGACCGAGTGACGATACAACCAAACATCCAAACATCCATGACTCTGGCTATCACTGTTATCATTGCCACGATATCACCGTTAATTGAATGACCGGCTCATTCTTTCATCCGTCCGTCAAGGGCTAATGGTAACCCCAGTTCTAGACAGAACTCCGCACGTCGTCGTGACCCGTGCCTAGGACTATCGAATCTACCCAGAGTACTAGACCATTAACTATTAGTCTTGGGACTATAGAATCTGCCCAGCGTACTCTTGCTTCGAACCTGCTAGAACCTTCAACAACGATGAGATCTCAGCCTTCTAGTCATCCTCCTCGACGACTATTCTCATACTAGCTCAAGCGCCTCTCGAGCCAACCATTATCCACAAACTCGAACCATATCACCGAGTTATCAACATGCTTGGGATGATCCCGTCTGAATTAAACCAAGGCTATGTCATATCATGCTTTGCTTCATCGCATCATAGCAAAGTCCCATCTCTACATCATGCTTTGCCTCATCGCATCATAGCAAAGTCTCATCTCAACATCATCATCAAATCTATCCATATGAACTTTTTCATCCGCTTCATATGCCACGGGCAGCTTTCCTTATTCAAGAGCCTTTCCACTTAGCTTTTCAATCATCTTCGACCATACTTGTCCAAATCAAATCATCAATCAACTAATTTATAACAATCAATCAGATCAATCATTAATCCAAGTAATCAATCATTCAAACAAGATCTAAATAAACAGTTATAACAATAATGACAATTTCGTAAATAAAGAGTCCAAATCTAACAATCATGAATTCTAAGTAATATCTTGATGAATGAACTATCATAGGTTAACATGTAGTAAAGTGGATATCAAAACTTTATGAACGATGGATCAACATGCAGACTTAAGGAAAATGCATGAAATCACTATCTTTAACTCACAAACAAGCCACCGATCCAATATACTCCTTTGGGTCCGTGTAAGAGATAACCACCTCTCACCGAATCACCTAAACACCTGAAAAGCAACTAACTTCAGTTCTGGACAGCAAAGGATCTAGCTCGATCCGCCAAAACTCCGCTTCAAACGATGAAATCTCTCTTCAATGGATGGAGATCTTCAATCTAAGCTCTTCGATCTTTGATTTAGATGGATGGAAGCACAAGATTAAAGTGGAGAAAAGAAGTGAAGAAGTGTTGTACACGAGCTCTCAATATAGCAGCACTTCATCGCTTCAAAATCCGGATCCCAAAAAGTGATATAAGCACTTCTATTTATAGGCCAAACCTATGAGTCGTTCTCCCCCCCCTTAAGTCTGTCACGACTCATCAAGGCTCCACGACTTACGACTCATCAACCCCACGGCCTACCGACTCTCTACGCGGCCTAACACAAACACGGCCTAATGACTCAACAGGATACGACTTAGCGACCTAACACATACGCACGTTCCTACCTAAGCCGTTTGGACGACTTAACAACCTACCGACTCAACACAGGAGACGACTCAACGACTCAACACAGGAGATGACTCAACCTATTGCCTTAAGTCGCTCGAACGACCTAACTATAACACGGCATAGCCGACCTAACCTTAACTCGTTCACGACCTAATCCAACACATGACCTAAGCCTTAACACGAGAATTCCTTAAGTCGCTTACTAACTTAAGCCGTTAACCCTTAAGTCGTTAGTTCCCTTAGGTCGGCCAAACCCCTAAGTCGCTCACTCCTATAGGTCGGTCACTACTATAGGTCGGTCACCCCTTAAGTCGGTCAAATCTTTAAGTCGCTTACTCTTTAAGTCGGTCACCTATCTTAAGTCTCTCCATCCTCTAAGTCGCTCCACCGACTTATGCTACGACACGACCCAACCCTGGACGACTCATCTGTGGACGGCTTAAGCTCCAAACGACTTAACAACACTAACAACCTAATGACAACAGTTTTATGATTCTTCGATCCGTAAAAATACGGGTCGTTGCATTCTCTCCCCCTTAGGAATTTCGCCCCCGAAATTCCAAACAAACAAGAGCAACCAAAACTATTATGCATGCCTACCATCCATAGCAATCAACAAACCATGCATCCAATTACTAGCCTAGCATGCAGAATTCTATGACTAGAACAAGTTACAAATTCATGAGATGTCACGACACCTTAGGGCCATGCCTCGAAGAGTTCAGAATGAGCTGCCTTCATCCTCTCTTCCTCCTTCCATGTACAGTCATTAACATCATCACTCCATTGTACCTTGAGCAACCTGACTACCTTCCTCCTAAGCTGTTTCGTGTTGGTTCCCACAACACGAAGTGGCTTATGAGGTCTCTTAACTACTGGATCAACCTCCAAATCCTCATAGCTATCAGCAGAAACCACTGTATTCGAGTCGTGCACATACTTCCGTAGATACGATACGTGAAAAACATTGTGCACACCGGACATCTTTTCTGGTAACTTCAACTTATAAGCGAGCTTTCCAATTCGCTCGACGATCGGGAATGGTCCAACAAATCTCGGAGTTAATTTCCCTTTCTCCCCGAATCGAATAACATTCTTTAATGGAGAAATCTTCACAAAAACCATATCACCTACGTCGAATTCCAAATCCTTACGACGCTTATCGGCATAACATTTCTGACGGTCTTGGGCTGCCTTCATTCGTCGTCGAATGATCTCTATACAGTCCGTAGTCTGTTGAATCATTTCTGGCCCAAGTATCAACTTTTCTCTTGTTTCCAACCAACATGTCGGAGAGTTACACGGTCTTCCATACAATGCCTCATATGGTGCCATACCAATACTTGACTGGTAACTATTATTATATGAAAACTCCACCAAATGAAGATGATCTTCCCATGATCCTCCGAAATCCAAAACACATGCTCTGAGGATATCGTCCAAAACTCGGTTGACTCTTTCAGTCTGACCATCTGTTTGAGGGTGATAAGCTGTACTCAAACACAGCTCGGTTTCCAAAACTTCCTGGAAGCTCTTCCAAAATCCACTAGTGAACAATGGGTCTCGATCGCTCACTATACTCTTCGGAATACCATGGAATCGAACTATCCACTTAACATACAACTCAGCCAATTTCGATGCAGTCCTGGTTGATCGAACAGGAATAAATCTTGCACTCTTAGTCAGTCGATGTACAATGACCCAAATCCCTTCATTTCTTGCTTTGGTTCTAGGTAGCCCATCGATAAAATCCATCGATAATTGCTCCCACTTCCATGTAGGAACTTCTAATGGCTGAAGTAATCCACTGGGCTACTTCTGCTCGGCTTTTACCAACTGGCAGTTCATGCATCTGGAAATAAAATTTCGAACATCCTTCTTCATATCTTCCCAGTAATATGTTCTCTTGATATCCCGATACATCTTATTTCCACCTGGATGAATTGTCAGCTTCGAGTGATGACTCTCCTTCAGAACTTCATTTCTCAATTCATCTATATCGAGAACAACCAGTCGTCCTTGTTTCCGAAGCCAACCCTCTCGATTGATTTCGAATTCTTTATCCTTCTCTGGATCCAATCCAAATTCCAAATCATGGATAATCTTGACAAGCTTATCGTCTCGCTTTTGGCTTTCGCCAATTCTTTCCACCAGAGTAGGTCTTATTGATAAGTTTGCAGCCAAATACTCGAGACTCTTCCATTCCGAAAACATGGCTCCCAATCCTGCATGTCTTCGACTTAACGCATCTGCCACTGCGTTACCCTTTCCCGGAGTATAGGCTATACCAAAATCATATGATGCTAAAAACTCTAGCCATCGCTGCTGTCGAAGATTCAAATCCTTTTGGGAGAAAAGATACTTCAATGACTTATGATCTGTAAACAACTCGAACCGAACTCCCAATAGGTAATGCTCCACATCTTCAGAGCAAAAACAATCGCCGCTAACTCCAAATCATGATTCGGATAATTCTTTTCATGCGGCTTCAGTTGTCGACTTGCATATGCAACAACTTTATCCTTCTACATTAGCACTGCCCCAAGTCCAGTACCACATGCATCGGTGTAAACCACCATCTCATCATTTCCACTTGGGATAGTCAAAACAGGAGCACTTGTTAATCGCTCTTTCAGGATTCCGAAAACTTGTTCACACTTAGCATCCCATCTGAACACTTGGTTCTTTTTCGTCAATCCTATTAATGGTGCAGCTATCTTGGAAAAGTCTTTGATAAATCGACGATAGTATCCTGCTAATCCAAGAAAATTTCTCACATCAAATGCATTCTTAGGTCTAACCCGATCCTGGATTGCTGCCACCTTGGCGGGATCAACCGCTATTCCATTTCCAGAGATAATATGGCCTAAGAACCTCACTTCGCTCTTCCAGAAGTGACACTTCGAAAACTTAGCCCTTAGCTGTTGTTTTCGCTAGATTTCCAAAACAATACGCAAGTGCGTCTTGTGCTCTTCTTCAGTTCTGGAATAAATCAGAATATCATCCACGAACACAAGTACGAACTTGTTCAACTGATCTCTGAACACTCTATTCATAAGATCCACAAAATATGCTGGTGCATTGGTCAATCCAAATGGCATTACCAGCCACTCATAGAAACCGGATGGTGTCCTGAAAGCAGTCTTCGGCACACTATCCTTTGCCACTCTCAACTGGTGAAATCCTGTTGCCAAATCCATCTGAGAAAACACCTTAGCTTCGTGAAGATGATCAAACAATTCATCTATTCTCGACAATGGATACTTGTTCTTCTTAGTCACTTTATTCAGCTCACCATAATCCACACACAGCCTCAACGATCCATCCGCTTTGGTTGCAAACACAACTGGTGCACCCCATTCGGACACACTACGCTGAATGAATCCTTTCTGTAAAAGGTCATCAACTTGCACCTTCAACTCATGTTGTTCCCTAGGCGCCATCCGCCTAAGAGGCATCACAACAGGTCTGACTCCTTCAACTAGATCGATACGAAACTCGATCTCTCTATGCGGCGGTAACCCTTTGACCTCGTCAAAGACATCCTCAAATCCATTCACAATAGGCACCGATGACAGTCCATCCAGTGAAACAACTAGCGAATACATGAAGCTCATGAAGACACCTTCTTCATGCTTGCATCGTACCACAACCCTTCGTCCCTCCACATTCTCGACTGTCACCTCCAGCATCTTACAATCAACCCTTGCCGCATACTTCCTAAGCCAGTCCATACCCAAAATAATTCTGAACCCCGCAAAGTTCAGAACAAAACAATCACAAACAAAAGAGCAATCATGACTCGACACAACCAGACCACGGCATACCATACACAAACAAGACGAACCCCCAACTGGATTAGTCACAACCAATGGTCTCTCCACGATATCCGGTTCCAAACCCACCCGGCCTACAAGTTCACTACAAACAAAGGAGTGCAACGCCCCAGTATCAAATAACACTCTAACTGGAACACCACAAATGGAAAGGGTACCTTGAACCACCACACTCTTTCCTTTCTCTTCAGCAGTAGGAGCTTTCGAAGACGATAGCACAGCCCCCAAAGCATAAGCTTGCACAATCTGTTTGTCCTTCCTCGGTTCCAGACAATTCCTCCTGATATGCCCCAGCTTGTCACAGTTGTGGCACTTCACCTGCACTCTCGGATTCTTACAATCTCTAGACAAATGGCCCTTCTGCTGACAATTGTAGCAGGTCACTTCACCCTTCGGCTTCTTCTGGGCATCCTTACCCTTCTGTTGCTGCTGCTTTCTCTTCTTGTTTCCACCCTGCTGTGGTTTAGATTCCTCCTTAGTCACAGCAAAAACAGATCCTTCCTTAGGAAACAGATTCTCGTACCTGAGAGCCTTCTCCACAAGCTTTTCAAACGGATCGTCCAAATGATCCACCAACTGTCTCCCAAGATAAGTGTCCAAACCTATCACAAACTTCTCATTCTTCTGATAAGGAGATTCAATATACGACCGAGCATACTTGGACAAGGCTTTAAACTCAGAAACATACTCAAGAACTGGTCTTCCACCTTGCTTGAGTTCCACAAACTTCTTGAACAGAACAGATTTCTGAGCTGTAGAAATGAACTTATCTTCAAATCTAGTTTGGAATTGCTCCCAAGTAATTTCTTCCTCTGGAGTATCAATGGTGATAGAGTTCCACCAATCAGAAGCTCTTCCTTGAAGCTGTCTTGATGCAAGCTTCCTCTTAGTTGCATCCTCAATTCCCAAATCACCAAAGATCCTTCTACAAGCATCAATCCATCTCTGGACTTCAATGGTTGATTCTGTTTCCAAGAAAACCTTTCCTCCAAGAGCAGTATAGTCTTTACACAACTTAGCAAAATCCACTGATTTTGAGGCTTGAACCTGAACTCCAACATCTACCGTTGGCCCCGTAGCTGGCATCCTTCTCATGATCGAAGTCATCATGGCCTCGAACATAGCAGCATAATCAGCAGCCCCCCAACAGCACGGCCTTCCCTAGCAGCTGGTCTCCCTCTTCGACTCATTCCTAATATCTAAAAGAAATGATTAATATACCTTGAGAAACAACTGCTTAAGGAGTTCAAATCCTTCTAAGCTACTATATTATATATAGTAATCATCCATAAAAATACAATTACGTCTCTCATACATAGTTACGTCAGCGAGCATTGGCTAAAATCGATTAACCAAAGCTCTGATACCAAATGTGACGACCGGCCATGACTCCTGCACTTAAACAAGGAGATAGTGCGCTGAAAGGAGTGCCCGGCAGCCATGGATGATCATCAAGGTAAGGTGAAGACAGCGGAGTCTATCGTATTACTCACAGCGCAGGGATAAAATCCAATAGAGAAATATATATAGTGAAGCTCCACTAAATAGAATTTCATTATTACAAAACAATTTGATACAAACATCTGAATAGTCAATACATCAAGCCACACTACATAACACTCAGAGAATCATACAAGCAGCGGAACATCCAGTACATATAGTAAGAAAACAATATGCAAAAGCCTCCAGCTCGTCTTCGTCATCAGCATCGTTGGTCACTAAGAACAGCACCTGTCACCTGCTACCTAGTCTGCCCATCCCAAAACGGATGAACAACCCAAGGTAATAAGAGTTGATCATAAAACCTTGAGTCAGACAAAAGTCCTAATGAGCGGTAAATCAACTATCAAACATACCAAAAGAGCATAAAGGGTAAAAAGGAATAGGAACCCAACCATCCCACTCCACCTCTTTCTACAGTGATAGCCCCTAGACCCACTAAGCAGAAATAAACATAGCAATGCAGACATTTAAAGTAAAGCAATTATCACTCGAGTCAAGGTAGATGTTTTCCAAGTACAAACCCCCAAGGCCTAAACCAAGATCAGATAAGCACCCACAAAACATCGCTCTTGAGACCGAGTGACGATACAACCAAACATCCAAACATCAATGACTCTGGCTATCATTGTTATCATTGCCTCGATATCACCGTTAATTGAATGACCGGCTCATTCTTTCATCCGTCTGTCAAGGGCTAATGGTAACCCCGGTTCTAGACAGAACTCCGCACGTCGTCGTGACCCGTGCCTAGGACTATCGAATCTGCCCAGAGTACTAGACCATTAACTATTAGTCTTGGGACTATCGAATCTGCCCAGCGTACTCTTGCTTCGAGCCTGATAGAACCTTCAACAATGATGAGATCTCAGCCTTCTAGTCATCCTCCTCGACGACTATTCTCATACTAGCTCAAGCGCCTCTCGAGCCAACCATTATCCACAAACTCGAACCATATCACCGAGTTATCAACATGCTTGGGATGATCCCGTCTGGATTAAACCAAGGCTATCTCATATCATGCTTTGCTTCATCGCATCATAGCAAAGTCCCATCTCAACATCATGCTTTGCCTCATCGCATCATAGCAAAGTCCCATCTCAACATCATAATCAAATCTATCCATATGAGCTTTTTCATCCGCTTCATATGGCACGGGCAGCTTTCCTTATTCAAGATCCTTTCCACTTAGCTTTTGAATCATCTTCGACCATACTTGTCCAAATCAAATCATCAATCAACTAATTTATAACAATCAATCAGATCAATCATTAATCCAAGTAATCAATCATTCAAACAAGATCTAAATAAACAGTTATAACAATAATGGCAATTTCGTAAATAAAAAGTCCAAATCTAACAATCATGAATTCTAAGTAATATCTTGATGAATGAACTATCATAGGTTAACATGTAGTAAAGTGGATATCAAAACTTTATGAACGATGGATCAACATGCAGACTTAAGGAAAATGCATGAAATCACTATCTTTAACACACAAACAAGCCACCGATCCAATATACGCCTTTGGGTCCGTGCGAGAGATAACCACCACTCACCGAATCACCTAAACACCTCAAAAGCAACTAACTTCAGATCTGGACAGCAAAGGATCTAGCTCGATCCGCCAAAACTCCGCTTCAAACGATGAAATCTCTCTTCAATGGATGGAGATCTTCAATCTAAGCTCTTGGATCTTCGATTTAGATGGATGGAAACACAAGATTAAAGTGGAGAAAAGAAGTGAAGAAGTGTTGTACACGAGCTCTCAAAATAGCAGCACTTCATCGCTTCAAAATCCGGATCCCAAAAAGTGAGATAAGCACTTCTATTTTAGGTCAAACCTATGAGTCGTTCGCCCCCCTAAGTCGGTCACGACTCATCAAGGCTCCACGACTTACGACTCATCAACCCCACGGCCTACCGACTCAAGCCTCTACGCGGCCTAACACAAACACGGCCTAACGACTCAACAGGATACGACTTAGCGACCTAACACATACGCGCGTTCCTACCTAAGCCGTTTGGACGACTTAACAACCTACCGACTCAACACAGGAGACGACTCAACGACTCAACACAGGAGACGACTCAACCTATTGCCTTAAGTCGCTCGAACGACCTAACTATAACACGGCATAGCCGACCTAACCTTAACTCGTTCACGACCTAATCCAACACACGACCTAAGCCTCAACACGAGAATTCCTTAAGTCGCTTACTAACTTAAGCCGTTAACCCTTAAGTCGTTAGTTCCCTTAGGTCGGCCAAACCCCTAAGTCGCTCACTCCTATAGATCGGTCACTACTATAGGTCGGTCACCCCTTAAGTCGGTCAAATCTTTAATTCGCTTACTCTTTAAGTCGGTACCTATCTTAAGTCGCTCCATCCTCTAAGTCGCTCCACCGACTTATGCTACGACACGACCCAACCCTGGACGACTCATCTGTGGGCGACTTAAGCTCCAAACGACTTAACAACACTAACAACCTAATGACAACAGTTCTATGATTCTTCGATCCGTAAAAATACGGGTCGTTACATGCTTTGATATAGAGATTACGCTACACGATAGGGAGTCCGGACGTTATTAGTGAATATCCGGTTTTGCAAGGGCTTCTTTCCTTATCTGGAGGAAGTACCTTCGGTTCCATTTAGACCCAGGATGGATTTGTATGGATGTATGGATGTATGTATGACATTACACTTTGAGATATAAAGCTGGTTTCTATCAAACACATTTCTGTTTGGTGGCGGAGAATTTATTCTCTTAGCTTAATACCCTTCTCTGAGACGTACGAGCTCAGAGGTTATGTAGTTGATATTTACTAGTGATATATTCCTAATTTGGTAATGTGGCATGCTAAGTGCTGATCATTGGTTAATCGAAGCATGGATTTTGTGAAAAGCGTAGCTTTGTGGGACGAGACTTCACCGAACCTCATAACCTGAAAATGGACGAAACAGGAACGATGTAGCAAGGTTAAGGGGTCGCGCCCCTTAGGGATGTGCATTTCCTTCTGGATAAAAAATGGTATCATGGTATGGAGCCCAAATATTTAACTTATGTGGTTGTGGGAATTTTGTTGTTGGAATACCGGGATAAAGGTTGGTTACGGCCAAAGGATGGCATACTCATGACAGTTAGTTACCTAGTTATAGAGGTAACCCGACATTTTGTTAGCAGAGATCCGGTTAGATTCTCGGGGCATCTCTCCAAAGGCATACCCATTCGGAAAGGAAGTTCCTTAGCCTTGGCCATTTGTTGTAAATCCAATCACTCAATACGAGCCCTGTACAGTTTTAGTTATAAGACCTGCCATTTAAGATGGTAACTATAGTAGGCATACTATAATGGTACGTATGCTGGCTAAGATGAATATTATACTTGCAAATGTTTTCCACGCTATGCACTAATAATAATATAAAAACGATTTTTGCATATCAAGCATGTTTGTCTATCATAAGGAGAAATCTCCCTCAAGTGTGCGATTGCATTGTGTGTGGAGGGAGGCCTTATGGTAGTTTCATTTTCCAAAAAGCATAGCAATTTTTCTTTTCTTTTTTGTTCAAACAACTATTTTTGTTTGCTCACACCAGTCTCATGACCGACCTGAAGTTTACTGTTCCCTTTCTAAACTCAGGGTGCCATTAATTTTCCATACGGGCAGCATAGAGTCAGGTTATCAGATAGTCAGCTAGTAGGTGTAGCTTTTGGCAATCTTTGAAGTCTGTGGATTGGCGATCGCATTGTGCTATATTGCAGCATGATTGTGGTTTTGAGCTTTTGGTTTGGAGCTTTGGCAATGGAGATGCAGTCTGTTGGACTCTATCTTTTTCTCTCTCTTTGAAGATCATGAAGATGTTGTCTTTCCATTGATGTTGCTGTTGTTTTCCACTGCTACGTTTTTCCGCTGTTGTATATATATCTCTGATAATGTTGATCACTTCATATTGTATCATTGCTGTAATCAATTGTCGTGTATCAATAAAAGTTATTCTTCTTTGTTTCCACTGTGTTGTTTTCACCTAATGTGTTATAAGCTTCGGTGAACCAGACTCATCGTTTGAATCTTCGGCATTCGAATACGGGTGATGTATTGGGTGCCGATTTTCGAGCGTCGGGTCGGGTCGTCACATTTGGTATCATAGCTAAAGGTTGAGTATGAACTTTAGCTTTGGAGTATAACTCATTAGGCGACTCATTGGAGATAGAGTTATAAATGCCCTAGAATGAGTATATTCCCTAGGATATCTTGTCCATATGCCTCGGTCAATTCTCTTACTATTCACTGATAGTGAGAATGAGTGCAAGAAAAGGACG
The DNA here is from genome assembly GCA_030765085.1 of Allium cepa. NCBI lineage: Eukaryota > Viridiplantae > Streptophyta > Magnoliopsida > Asparagales > Amaryllidaceae > Allium > Allium cepa. The sequence goes on from CM060934.1 coordinate 926,001,985, forward strand.
AGGAATGGGAAGGGGAGCACCACTAAAAATGGTCGATACCCTATAACAACAGGGAACAACTTTTTCCATTAATCTCCTTTGATCATCATTCGATTTCAATTCTTTGATGTCTTCCTGGTAACTCCAAGAAGAAGCTTTGGTATGTTGATGGCCCTGCGAATCTTTGTTTACGTTGTAAAAATGTTCCTATTTCGTATTCTCATCATCAGTTTCTTATCAGTCTTTTCGTTCTTGAGTTTAATAAATTTGAAATTTTATTTGAAATGGATTGGCTAAAAAAATATAAAGCTAAATTAGATGGTATCAACAAAACGATTTCGGTTAAAACCAAACATAAGAATTTTGTTGAGATTTCTTATGAGTGATATTTAAAATTAAATTTCCTTTGTTCCGAATCGACTACCTGTTCGATCAATTGCATGGTGCTCAATTCTTTTCAAAGATGGATCTAGCCCTAGGATTCCATCAGATGAGAATTGCGACAAATTATATTCATTAGTCCATTCTTTGGGGTCTTGATACATTCTTCGAATGGTTAGTTATGCCCTTCGGACTAACCAATGCCCCTGCATATTTCGTAGACCTGATAACCCGAGTATTTCATAATGTACTGAATAAGTTCGTTCTCGTATTTATTGATGGTATTCCGATTTGGTAAGCCAAATATAGAATTGATATTCAGTTTGATCTGGTAACCCATTTCATTATCTTTCTATGTGTTCATATGTACTTTGTTTGTCTCCTTATCTAGCAAATTTCGGGGACGAAATTTTCTTAAGTGGGAATCTGTAACGATCCTGTTTTTAAGCCAAATTTAATTCAGAAATTAATTTATTTTTTGGAATTAAATTGTGAATAAATTTGAATTTTTTCCAAAATAAATAAGATAAGTGTTCCTTTATGTATATAGATATAAATAGATTGAAATAGAATTTAAATTTGAAATTCGAAGTAAATATCTTTTAAAAATAAATTGAATTTAAAAACTCTATATTTTAAAAATTAATAAAAATTTGTTTTGAAATTATAATATGTGTATATATATATATATATGCATTGTGATTTGAAAGTTATGTTTTGAATTCAATAATTTTCAAAATGGTAAATTCTAGTATATAATATATATATATATATATATGTTTATTTATTAATGTATAATTAAATTTAAAAAAATCATTTTCTTTATGGTTATATAAATATTTATAAAAGGAAATGTATATAGATAAATATTTATTTATTTAAAGGTATAATAGTTTTAGTTGAAAAAGATTTAATAAAAGGTTTAAATACTCTCTTTTAAATTTATACATGATATAAAAATAATTTGTGTATGTATATATATAAATATATAACATATGTTAATATAAAAAGAAATGTAATAAAAATAAATTGAAAAATATAATATAAAATGATATTAAAAACATAAATACATGAAAATTTACGAGTATAATCATTTAAACATGAAATTAAACATGTCTAGGCTTCTAAAGAAATGCGTTTACAAGTGTAAACCAAAATTGGCATGCAAAATAACAAATATCACATTTATTCTCATCTTTAAAAATAAATAATAAAAGAAAAAAAAGTTATATATACATCCTTCTTTTCTCCTACCCTCTCATTTTCTTCATCATTCTTTTTCTCAAACTAAAACCTGCTACAAACTAAAAAAGAAAGCAAACTAGAGAAATAAAGAAAAAAAATCAAACAACTACCAAACTCAAGCCTGAAACAAGAGCAATTTCAAGTTTCAAATTCAAGTTAAAAACCTGGAAAACTTAAACCAGGCAAGAAAATCAAACAAGCAACTGTTTCAAGTTGAACTTGAGCAAAGTTTAAAGCAAGATCCGGATAAAACAACTAAATTAAGCGCATTAAAATCTGGTAGCAGATCAAAACCAGAGTTCCGGATCAAAAATAAAAACCCTAATCCTCTTTTCAAAACATCAAAAAGGTGAGTAAACTATAAATCTGTTTAAATCTTGATGCTAGTGGTAAATACTTGAAGTTTGTTGTGAAAAAATGTTTGTATAGATGATAAAAATGCCTGCATGTCTGTATATTTATAGATGGCTGTGTGCATGTCTGTGTATAGGCAAAACATGCCTCTGTTCTTATTACAGGCTTCAAAAACAAGTTCAAAAACCAATTCCTCTTCCTCTAATATTATATAGGTTATGATATAGAAACAAAATATGTTTGAATTGACAAGATATTAGTTTTAAAAATAGTTTCCAATGAAAATTTTGAGTAAATATTTTTGAAAAAGGAAATTACAGTAAAAATCATTTAAAATCAAAGAAAGCAAGTAGCAAGTTTCCATGTTTAAATTATATAAATTGATTCGTATTGAAGAATAGTGATTTTTGACGTTAAAATCACAAATTTTAAGATTGGGATTGATGAGATTTTTCGAGATGATCGACATTGGGTATTCTGTCGGTTTTCGACGATCGATGAAGTAATGATCATCGTAATCATGGCTGGAGGAAGCTTGAGCGTGGGGAATTACGAGAAAAATACTCGTTGGGTTTTCAGATGGCCGTGGTGGCTGGACGATGAGGGAGTAGGCTTTTAGTAGCTGTTTGGGTCGACTGGGTTTGCGAGGCTATATCATCGTCGATGGAGCATCGGACTCGATCGGACCGGGAGGGTGAAACGTCGTGTGGGTCATCGGTGTAGCTCTGGTAGTGGTTGCGTAGTTTCTGGTGGTTGTGATCATCGGGTCAAGGCGTTTCTTTGTTGATCGAAGTTAGGTTCCAGTTATCTCGATGGCTCGTTTTCGATTCCAGGCGGAATTGTCGTAGTTGGGTGATCAGAACTTTAGTGTAGGTCGTTGACGATTTGTTGAAGACGACGTGGTTGATCGAAGGTGGTCAGGTTGCTCGTGCACGTGCACGCTTACATGGTTGTGTTTGGGATGATTATTGTGATCGGTGAAGAAAATGTTTTCTCGGGTTCAGGCTCGAAATTGAAGCATGTTGTCTCAAAGTAATGCAACGAGTGTGTGTTGCTCGAGTGTTAGCTCGGGTAATCTGATATTTGGCTCGAGTTGTTTTTAAATTAACTAGGTTTTCATATTTATAATCAAAGGAAATGTTAAAATTTTCAAAACAATTATTAAAACAAGTTTTCAATATAAAATATAAAGTCGAATGTTTTTGAAATTTAATTTGTTTTGATTTGAATAATTTTGTCTATTGGGATAATAATTTAATTTAAATCCCCAAGTGTTTTCAAGAATTTAATGTTGTAATTAAGAAGTGATCAAGATAAATGGTTTATCTTTTAATTAAGTCTTGGGTAATTAAAGAGTAATTAATTTATGAAAGTAATTAAAGAACAATTATATAACGTAATTAGTTAAAGGACAATTAATTAATTAAAGTTTAATTTATTAATTTATGATTAAAGGATAATTGAGTAATTAAACTGTGAATTACTTATTAATTAAAGGATTAATTAAGAAAAATAATTAAAGGATGTTTAATTACTTAATGTCATTAGTTAAGGTGATTGATTTAAAGGAATTACTTAATAAAAGTAAATAAAGGATAGTTAATTACTTAATGGAAGTAATTAAAGGGTTAATTTGTTAATAAAATTAATTAAGGGATAATTAATTACTTAAAGGATAATTTAATAATTATCGGTTAATTAATTAATGATTAAAGGTTAATTAATCAGGTGATTAAAGGATAATTACTTAATGTAAGTAATTGAAGGGGGGTAATTGTTAATTAATTAATCAAGGGTTAAATTAATTAATGAAGATCAATTAAATGTTAATTAATTTTTAACGGTTAATTATTTAATGTAAGTAATTAAAAGATAATTAGTAGTTAAAGGTTAATTAATTAAAGGTTAATTAACTAAAGGTTAATTAATTAAAGGTTAATTAATTTTATGTGATTAATAAGGATTAATTAATCAATTAACTCCAAGTTAATTAATCTATGTGATTAACTAAGGGACAATTAGTTAATTGAGGATGATTAATTAAGATGGATAATTAAGGTTGATTAATTAATTTTCATTAATTAATTAAGATAATAACAAATGGGTTGCAATTAATTAATGTTAAGCAGGGTTTGGTGATTTATTCATAAGTAATTAATTTATTTGGTTAATTACAAATTTTGTGATAAACTGATCTTGCTTATGGATGATTGAATTATATTGAATGCCTTGAATTGTTTGATATCTCTGATATGTGATGTTCTGTGTTATGATTGCTTTGAATTTAGCTGTGTTAAATGTGTTAGCACCAGAATTGGTCACTAACACCCTTAAGAGAGATTGTGTAGAGAGATTAATGAAGAAAGTAAGTTAAACAGTGGATAATATGCAGATTTAAATGCAGAAAACACAAACACCAGATTTATAGTGGTTCGGCATAATTTCCTACGTCCACTTTGAGATTAATCTTTATTTCTTTTTATGTTAATCGATTATAGATACAATCCGTATATCAATTATCTTGAATACAATTGCTAAGCAAAAAAGATAAGTCTCGAATGAGTCTTGAATGCGGCAGAGTCTCCCCGGTGTTCTCGAAAAAAGGTCCATATCACTGTGCCCCTGCCCCTCTATTTATAGATGAAGATGGGCTGGTCTTCTCTAGTGGGCCTGGTAGCTGAATACCTCGGCCCAAATGAAGTAAGCCCTGCGTGCCGACCCAAACATGCTGAATGGCCAAATGTCGAACCATCATCTTCATGCCGAATGATGCGATGTGTTGAGCGAGGGGTGCAGGCCGATCGAGAATCGATGTCGAACGAGGAAAAAGTCGAACGAGGCTGGAATGCCGAACTGTCCAGGAATGCCGAGTGAAGCATGAGTGCCGAGCGCTAATGGATGTCGAACGTACCTTGCATGTCGAACGTTCCCTGTATGTCGAACGTTCCTTGTATGTCGAACGTTCCTTGTATGTCGAACGTCCCTGGATTGCCGAATGCTCCTGAACGCTGAACGATATACAATACCGAACGTCATTCAATGCCGAATGAATCATATGTGATGGACGACTCCAGAAGTCGAGCGCTTTCTAATGCCGAACGCTCCTAAATGCCGAGCATTCCTTTATGCCAAGCGTTCTTGACTGTCGAACCATTTTGTCATGCCGAACGGCCTTCAATGCCGATCGACCACAGGTGCCGAACGAGATTGCTGAGTCCTTAGTTGCCTGGTCAAACCTCTAGGTAACACTTGCCCCCCAAAATGCATCACATGATCGAACGTGATGTGCTTTGAACCATGAATCCACTGCCTTTGCTTTGAGATGTGGTTCAGTTTCCTCAATACTAGGTGAAATGATGTATGTTGAACGTTCGGTGAATGCCGAACAACCTAGCTGAAGACGAGCGCCCGGGATGCTGAACGAACCAAGACAACCGATGCCGAACGATATCGTCTTGACCGGTTCTAACGGTTATAGCCTCTTCGACTTCCCTTCTTCCCTATAAAACCCGGCATTTCCCTTCTCCTCCACTTTTCCACTTTTTACCTCCGTGACTTTCCAAGAACATACAAACTACTACTCTTGAGTTTCATTTACTCCTTTGATCTTTCCTTCCTAGTTGGTATCCATCGCGCCCTTTCAAGTCAAGCTCGATCAATCCCCAATCCTAAATTTACAGACCCCCTAGTCCCTGCCGTACTCTTAGGTAAGGACTATCTGATCACTCTCTTAGATGAGGAAGTATCGCTCATTATTGATGAACTGAGGTCCGGGCGCACTCTAAGGTTGAAACTTAGTATGCTTTCAAATGAGCTTGAGGTAGATGGATTGGAGAAGAGGAAGGTGGAAGATGCACTGCAGTGGCTCAGCACGATCCTTTAATGTCGAGCGATGTTGGAGGGAAGAATAGAGGAGGAGTAGGAGTTGGTTAGAATGCCAAACAACACGGTTCGGAATGTCTTGCCGAACGGCTCGCTCTCGTCGTTCGGCATGGATGGAGAAAAAAGATGAAATCGTTGCTAAGGATGGAGTGCCGAGCGTTGGGACTCGGCGTAACTTTAGTTCGACATGGTTCGTCACATGCCGAGCACTGGAGTGGAAGGACAGGAAGGAAGCATGAATTGGACAGAGTGATGAACGATACCTCGGCCGAACAGCGCTTAGGCCAAACGATAGTTTGGCCGAACGATATTTCGGCCGAACAATACTTAGGCCGAACAATCATGAATGCCGAACAAGTTCTTAGGCCGAACAATCATGAATGTCGAACCATACTTTAGCCGAACCAGTACTTAGGCCAATAATCATGAATGCTGAACCATACTTTAACCGAACCAGTACTTAGGTCAAACACTTATTCACCTTGCCTAATCATATAACAAAACAAGGACAAGGACCCCAGCATACTAGCATATCGAATTAACCTGGACTAATCACTTCCTAGTTTCAATAACCACAAGCCTGAACTTAAATCGACAAGAATAGATAAAAGATTTTAACACGTAGTGCCAATGTCCGAGTCCAAAATTGAAAGCATTGCAAGGCTAGTTTAAGGAGACGGTCAGCGATGACGGTCTTCGAAGGCGACAGTTCAAAGCTCAACTTTATATCATCAATTCTATGACTTATAATTTCTCAACACTTACACATGAATGATCGCATTAGTTCACACACAACACGGGGGCAATATTTACGTTGTTAAGTCTAACGTCGATCATTTTTCAAGTATAGTTCAAACAGGTACTCTACTGGATTCAATTTCTACCAAAGATGTCTAAGAAATCCAGCTCCGCCACAATCTCAGATAGACCTGGGCCATCTTCTAAACAAGGGGTCGCAGAAACTTCTAACACGTCGATTTCCCCTGCTCATAACTTAGCTCCCGACGCCCTGGAGGCATCAATTCTCTTGGACAACCCGATCGATTCGCAGGCTTCGAAGATCAATGAAAGTGCACTCTGTCGGATATGCTCCGTCCATGGAATCCCTTCGATGATGTATTAGTTCCATCGGGGCACGATCATCCACACCTGCCCCTGTTGGATATACTGCCTGTAATAAGTTTATGTGCTGGGTCGGCAGTGTGCCACCATTTAACTTATTTCTTCGGGACGTGCTGCAATACATCGACATTGACCCATCACAATTGCACCCGAACGGTCACGCCTTCATCTATGGCACTTACATCCTTTTCATGACCGTTCTCTCCAGGCCTCCAACCCCGGGTGACATCAGATATATATATATATATATATATATATATATATATATATATGTATGTATGTATGTATGTATGTATGTATGTGTATATATATATATATAAAATCAAGAAGCGGAGAGATAGCCTCTCTTTCCTGTTTCTCGAGCCGCACCACAAATGTCAAATCTTGACTAGAGCATGCAGCAAGTTCACCCTGTATTAACAGGAATGGTTCTATGTGCGTTGCCCTCCTGGTTTCGCAAGGAGATAGGTGGAAGGAAGTAAGTCTTTTCTCTGGATTGATATTCATATTTGGTCAAAGCCATGCCTCTTCTAATTCTTTTTCCATCTTTTCAGGTATCAATCCATGTCCTGACGATCGCGGGTATTCTGAGGCCATCGAAGCTATTAGAGCCCTTCCTGTCGATGAACGGGACATCCGAACTCTTATTTCAAATGAGTCACTACCGAGGTTTGGACTGTTAGCAGAAGATCGTCGGATAAGCCTTCCTGAGGGCATTTCCATACCCAGTCCATGGTAAAGGGAAAAAACAAGCTGAGTCTTCAGCACGCGACGCTCCTGGTGCACTAGAAGAAGGAGAAATTAAAGAAAGGGAAACACCCGAAGCACAGGATGAGAACGTTGGGCCTAATCAGGACCCGCCAGTTGAAGTTCATGACATCAAAAGTCATCCTCCCCTTCGAAGAAGAAAAAGAAACTGACGTACAAGATAAGGAGGGAAAAAGTTGGTGCCACCTCAAAAATTACTCTTATTCCGACAGAGAAAGAGGCCTCCTCACAACATTTAGAAAGTTCTTTAAAGGGCCTCTCGAACCTATCGATTCCTTACGATCTACTTAATTACGATTTCGATGATCCGGAGGCACTTAAACTTCACTCGCCCATCAGAGGCGATGCAGGCGTTCAAGCCTACACTCAGGGAGAAAAAAATCCCATTAGTAAAGCAACTGGTCCGTCGGGGGGAAACACTAGGACACACGCACATACACATGCACTTCATCTTGCACTTAATTTTCTGTCGTCACATTGCTCTTTGCTGACTCGTTGTTATTTAAATTCTATGCAGGTGACATGGGGCGTACACACGGAATTGATCGGCTCCATGGGTCATCTATCTTCCATCAGTCTGGACGTGACTCAGGTTCCGGGAGACGTCGGGACAGAGACGATGATGGCGATAGGGATTATCATTCCCGGGACTCATCATCTCTTAAGAACACATATTACGAGCCCAAGTACCACCAAAATTCCTACTCTCACTCGGAATAAAGCAAGGATAAGCACGGCTATAAGGGATTGCAATCCGATGTTCCCTGGGACCAACACTCCGATTCCTCTTCCACATGAAAATCCCGGGATCCTCACAGGAAAGATGAACTTTCAAAGCCGTCTCCTCATGTTCCCACAACAGATCTAACAGTATCGGAGAGACTGGCCAAGCTTAAAGCTAAATTTCCAATGATTTTCTTTGATGGTCTAAAGTTCCTCCCGACGATCCACCATATACATGGAGATGTTAAACAGAGCGCCATTGCCTGCACCAACGATGTCTATGTTCAACATGGCGCATTTGTTCATTTGACTGAGAAACTTTCAGAAGTCTCCATGGAGCGCCAGCATGAGATCGATCTCCTGAAGCTTGAGGCACTCCACGACAAAGATATCATTAAAGCTCAGGATGAAGAGATTGCGACTTATAAATCTGAACTTGAGGCCGCCCAGCAGAGCGCCAAGGATACCGCCGAAGCCGTAACTCGTCTGGAATCGACTCACAAAAAAGAACTCAACGAGGCGGTACAACGCTGTAGAGCTTTGGCTTTGGAAAACGATTCGGTGCAAAAGGAGAGGGATGCATTCTGTCTCCGGGTTAAAGAACTTGAGGAGCGACTCCGCAAAAAACAAGAGGAGAAGGTTGCTACCCAAGAAGAGTCGCAACGGTATTGCGATGAGATTGTCGCAACGCGACTCCTAAAGGTGAAACTTGAGGGCGAGCTTTCTAAAGTTGAGGCGCTGAAGAATGAAGCCCGCGAGGAGGGCAAAAAGATAGCCTCTGCGGAGATCGACTCCCGTCTCGAGGCGGCCAAGGAGGAGGGTAGAGAAGGATTAAAACCATGTTCAACCCGCTTATTGCCGAATTCAATGCCCGCGTTCGCATGCACCGGGACTTAACTTTTCTGGGCGAGGGCTATCTCGAATCTTTGGCCGAGGCTTGGGAGACTTTAATTGAAATCAAAAAGGCCGAACACGGTATCGAGGAGGTTGATGAGGGGGCCTTGATAAAAGAATTCCTCAAGGGAAATGAGCCGTCGGACCTATCAGCGGCTAAAGCTATTTATTGCAAAGGCTCCCCTTCAACAAAAGGGAAAGAAGTTATCGCCGGTCCATCCGGGATTGGGTCTCCAGCTCGTGTGCCTACCCAGCCGAATAGTCAGCCGATACTCGATCCTTTTGAACAACACATCGGCTATGATCCGGAGGACCCCGACCTTGGAGTTCACGTTTTGTCGCCTATTCCAGAGGGCAAGACCCCCCTGACGGTTGAGAGCCAGCTGGAACCTAGTAGGCAACTCTTTTTCTTTAACACTCCAAGAGCTTTCGTGTTTCACCAGAAGCTATCGTATTCTAATACTTTCTTTTCATGATTTTATGCAGGCCGTTCTAATCTTGAGCCCACTCCAAGGAGCGATGTCGCCAAGGAGGTTAGGGGGAAAATGAGTGAAGCCACTCATGCAGAAGAGGCTTCCGGTCCTGATGCTCAGGTGATCGGAGCACTTGACGAGGACAAATCTGAGATTTCCTCCCCCATCGATGGGAGTTATGAAGTCGAAATTACAAGCGTCTCCGAGAACACGTCCGAACTGAGCATGAAGGACCAGCTTGATAAAGAGAAGGAAAAGACGATCAAGATCAAGGTCGAACCTCAAGCTGTGGACCCGGATGACCCTTTGAACAAGCCGTTGAAGGTCATTCTCCCAGGCGGGTTCAAACCCATGGATGTTCCTCATACTTCTTCAGCTGTCACTCCCCCATCAAAGAAAACCGTCAAGGGTAAACGTACTGGGGAGGAGTCATCGAGCAAAAAGTCGAAGAAGTCAAAGAAGTAAGTTTAGCTCTCGTTCAACAAGAGCTAGTTTAGATTATGTAACTATTTTTTTTTCCGTAGTTTATGTAAATAAACTTTTGACTCCGAGCTTCGGAGGAGTTGTAGTAGAAACTTATTTTTGATGAATAAAACTTAGTTCTTTTTTTCCTTTTGGAAGATTTCTGTTGTCCGGTTTTCTGTATAATCATGGTCGGAACCCAACTTATTGCGAGTTACATAAGCTTCTCGATTCACCTTCGAATAAGTTGATATTCTTTTGGCATTGCACATTCTTTATTCCACGCTCCGGGTACTTAGAATATTTTTTAGTCCGTATGCCAAGGGCTTAAAGACTTCAAGTCATTTATATCCAGTCTGCCTTCAGGGGACTTGGACATTTAAATCGTTTATACTCGAGCCCGCGCTCTGGGGACTTAGAGTACTCCAGTCCACAGTCCGTAAACTTGGAGATTTTAAGTCGTTTATAATTGAGCCGGCACTCTGGGGACTTAGAGTACTCCAGTCCGCACTCCGGGGGCTTGGAGATTTAAATCGTTTATACTCGAGCCCGCGCTCTGGGGACTTAGAGCACTCCAGTCCGCACTCCGGGGACTTGGAGATTTCGAGTCGTTTATACTCGAGTCCACGCTCTGAGGACTTAGAGTACTCCAGTCCACATTCCGGGGACTTGGAGATTTCGAGTCGTTTATACTCGAGTCCACGCTCTTGGGACTTAGAGTACTCTAGTCCACGCTCTGGAGACTTAGAGTACTCTAGTCTGCACTCCGGGGACTTGGAGATTTCGAGTCGTTTATACTCGAGTCCGCGCTCTGGGGACTTAGAGTACTCCAGTCCGCACTCCGGAGACTTGGAGATTTGGAGTCGTTTATACTCGATTCCGCGCTCTGGGGACTTAGAGTACTCCAGTCCGTACTCCGAGGACTTGGAGATTTCGAGTCGTTTATACTCGAGTCCGCGCTCTGGGGACTTAGAGTACTCCAGTCCGCACTCCAGGGACTTGGAGATTTCGATTCGTTTATACTCGAATCCGCGCTCTGGGGACTTAGAGTACTCCAGTCCGCACTTCGGGGACTTGGAGATTTTGAGTCGTTTATACTCGAGTCCGTGCTCTGAGGACTTAGAGTACTCCAGTCCGCACTCCGGGAACTTGGAGATTTCGAGTCGTTTATACTCGAGTCCGTGCTCTGGGGTCTTAGAGTACTCTAGTCCGCACTCCAGGGACTTGGCGATTTCGAGTCGTTTATACTCGAGTCCGCGCTCTGGGGTCTTAGAGTACTCTAGTCCGTACTACGGGGACTTGGAGATTTCGAGTCGTTTATACTCGAGTCCACGCTCAGGGGACTTAGAGTACTCCAGTCTGCACTCCGGGGACTTGGAGATTTCGAGTTGTTTATACTCGAGTCCGCGCTCTGGGGACTTAGAGTACTCCAGTCCGCACTTCAGGGACTTGGAGATTTCGAGTCGTTTATACTCGAGTCCGCGCTCAGGAGACTTAGAGTACTCCAGTCCGCACTTCGGGGACTTGGAGATTTTGAGTCATTTATACTCGAGTCTACGCTCTAAGGACTTAGAGTACTCTAGTCCGCACTCCGGGGGCTTGGAGATTTTGAATTATTTATGTGCGTTCGTACGTCAGATAAAGTAATGTATCTCTTAGTTGTTTGTTACAGCGTTATCATACAAAGAAACATCGACAATTCATGGGAAAAGGAAATGGCTTCAAGCCTTTATTAATGTAAATAAGCTAAATTGTCTTTTCACATGCCGTAAAATAAGAATAAAAAACTTGCTGGAAATAAATGAAACTATAATATGATAGAAATGAACTAAGTGTAATAGTGTCGCAAATGTTCACTATTCCATGCTCCGGAAAGTGTTGCACCATCAACGGTTGCTAACTTGAAAGTTCCTTCTCCAAGCTTCCGCTCAATGACGTATGGACCTTCCCATGCGGGGCTCATGTGTGATGGAACTGGGAAAACTCGTTTCAAAACGAGATCACCCATTCCAAAGATTCTCGGTCGGGACTTTTTCATTATAATATCGAGCAACTCGGTGCCTGTATGCGGCTGCTCTTAAATTAGCTTCTTCGCGTTTTTCATCAATGAAGTCCAAAGATTCCAGCAAGAGATCTTGGTTAGACTCTGGGTCATAATAAGTTACCCGATGTGATGGGACTTCAAGTTCCATGGGTATGACAGCTTCCATGCAATATGCTAATGCGAACGGAGTGTGGTCAGTTGCAGACTTATGGGTGGTTCTGTAAGCCTAATGTGCTGTTGGAAGCTCATCCACCCAATTGCCTTTAGCCTCTTCCAATCGTTTTTTCAATATGGATTTGATTATCTTGTTTACGGCCTCCACTTGTCCATTAGCTTTCGGCTGAGCAACTGCTGCAAAATTTTTCTCAATACCATATTTTTGGCAAAACTCTTTGAACTCTTTGCTTTCAAACTGAGTTCCGTTGTCTATGACGATGGTTCGTGGAAGGCCAAAACGGCATATAATATTTCGTACAACGAAATTAATGACCTTTTTGGTGGTGATAGTGGCTAAAGGTTCTGCTTCTACCCACTTGGTAAAGTAATCGAACGCCACAATCGCATATTTTGCACCACCTTTGGATAGAGGTAAGGAACCGACTATGTCGATTCTCTATATTGAAAATGGCCAAGGACTAACCATTTGTGTGAGTTCCGTCGGTGGAGCTCTTGGGATTTTTGCATACTTCTGACATTTGTCACATCTTCTCACGTAGTCTACGGCATCCCGATTTACAGTTGGCCAATAGTATCCATAGCAGAGGATTTTCTTTGCTAACGTCTGCCCTCCGGTATGGTCGCCACATTCACCTTCATGGACTTCATTCAGGACTCGTTTTATCTCATCGTGGGCAATGCATCAGAGTAATGGGGTCGAGAATCCCCTCTGATACATTATTCCATTCTGCATTACATAATGAGAAGCCTTACGAATGACTTGTCGTCTTTCGCTCCTTCTTTCGGGCACGGCCCCGTGTAACAAGTACTGCTTGAATGGGGTCATCCATGACTCCCTTTCGATTTCCGTTTCTAACATGAAATCTACCTCCATCGTATTTATACTCGTAACGTGTAAGGTTTCGACAGGAAACAATCCCATCTGTTGCGCATCACTAGTGCTTGCGAATTTTGCCAATGAATCAACTGCCCTTTTCCGTTCGCACGGAACATGTGAAATATCATAATATTCGAGATTCGCTAGCAGCTCCTCAACATGGGCCAAATATAGGGCAAGTCTCTTCCCCTTGCTTGGTAGTCTCCACGCACTTGATACACTACCAGTTGCGAGTCGCAAAAGATTTCAACCGATCTTATTCCCATTTCTTTGATGAGTCTTAAGCCGGCAATCAATGCTTCGTACTCGGCTTCGTTATTTATTGCTGTGAATTCAAGCTTCAAAGCGTAACAAACTGATCGGTTTTCAGGAGTTACCAAAACTATGCCAACCCCCGAACAACGGTCGTTGGATGCCCCATCGGTTACATCTTCCATAGGACGGGAGGTAAGACATCGCGACCATTTGATTCGTCTATCATGGTGAATTCAGCGATGAAATCTGCTAGCGCTTGTCCTTGTTTGGCCTTTCGTGGTAGGCAAGTAATATCGAATTGACTTAATTCGATATTCCACTTTAACATCCTTCCGGAAGTTTCCGAACGTTGGAGTACCTGTCGCAAGGGTTGATCAGTGTAAACACTGATTGAGTGTGCCTGGAAGTATGGGCGAAGCTTGCGTGATACAATCACTATGCAATAAGCTAATTTCTTTCTGCCCCTGTCAAGCATTTACTGACATAATATACTGGCTTTTGAACTCGGTCCTCCTCGCGAACCAGAGCTGTACTGATAGCGTGCTGGGATACTGCCAAGTATACATACAACATTTCATGGTCGATTGGTTTCGATAGCAATGGGGGGCTATCCAAATGCCTTACCAGAGCTTGAAATGCTTCCTCACGGTCAGATGTCCACTCGAAATTCCTTTTTCCCTTCTTAATCACGTCGAAGAAGGGAATGCATTTATCCATGGCTCTGGATATAAATCGGCTCAGCGCTGCCACCTTTCCGTTCAAGCTTTGTACTTGTTTTACAGTTCTGTACACTTGTATGTCCCGAATAGCTTGAATCTTTTCCGGGTTAGCTTCAATTCCACGTGCATTCACAATGAAACCCAAGAACTTTCCCGACGCCATACCAAAAGAGCACTTCAAAGGGTTGGTCTTCATACCATAATGTCTGAGTATATCAAACATTTCTACTAAGTCTCGAATGTGGTCGTTTGACTGCCGTGACTTCACGAGCATGTCATCCACATAGACTTCCATCGTCTTACCGATCTGGTCTTTAAACATTCAATTCACCAGACGCTGGTAAGTTGCTCCCGCGTTTTTCAATCCAAAGGGCATTACTACATAGCAATATTGTCCCATATTCATGACAAAGCTGGTGTGCTCTTGGTCTGGAATATGCATCGGGATCTGATTGTATCCTGAATACGCATCCATAAACGACAATAATTCATATCCGGTGGTAGAGTCGACGAGCTGGTCGATTCTAGGTAAAGGGAATCTCTCCTTTGGGCATGCTTTATTCAGATCGGAGTAATCAACACAAGTTCTCCACTTTCCATTTGCTTTCTTCACTAGCACTGGGTTAGATACCCATTCAGGATAGAGGGCATCGCGGACGAGCCCATTGGCTTTGAGTTTGTCCACCTCCTCTTTGAGAGCCGTAGACCTCTCCGGGTCCATACCTCTCCTTTTCTGTTTTACGGGAACGTATTTTGGGTCTATGTTCAACATATGACTCGCAATTGTTGGATAAATCCTGCATATATCAGAGTGTGTCCAAGCAAAAAATCCAGATTCGCCCGGAGAAAATCAGTAAGATCCTCGGCCACTGAAGGGTCGAGTTGCGATCCAATCTTAAGAACTCGTGATGGGTCGTCCCGGCTGATTGGGATGTCGATCGTCAGCTCAGCCGGTGCTGCATTCGTTTCCCTATGTTCCCCATCATCATCTCTCGGATCTATGTCTCTAAAGATCTGAGAATGCTGCCTGAGCCAGGGATCGGCCACTAGTTGTTAATCATCAGTCTTTAGGATGCAGACGGAGCTGTCCGCAACCTTTCCCTTCTCTCTCCGCTGAGCTTCTCTCAGTACCGCCACATAATATGCCGACCGGTCGCCTGATCGCCATGTACAACACCGACTCCTTTGTCTTTCGAAAATTTTAATGTCAGACGCCATGGGGCCAAAGCAGCCCTAAACTCTGTTAAGGATGGACGACCCAAAAAGACATTGTATGGAGAGTCAACATCCATTACTGTGAACGGTAGGACTCACACTCTCTTACGTTCACCTTCTCACAGTTCAAATGATAGCTCTATATACCCCATCGCATCAGTTGCAGTACCATTAAAGCCGTGGATACGGGCTTTGCATGGTTTCAAATCTTCCGTTTCCATCTTCATTTGGTCATAAGCCTTCTTGAAGATGATGTTGACAGAGCTTCCATAATCAATCAAGATTCTTTTGACATAAGTTGTCCCGATTGTTGTAGATATAACCATCGGGTCAATAGTAGGAGCCTCCACCTTGTCCACGTCTCGACTCCTAAACACTATATCGTCAGTCATCATGCGTTGTTGCTTTACGGGGGTTCCATCTTCCACATTCGAACAACATTCGTAATCCGCATGCCTTAAGGAGGTAGCATATCGTTCCATCTCCTGCCAATTCTTGTCTGCAGGATGAGGTCCTCCGACAATAGTGTTTATAATCAATTTACCCACAGTCCGAGCAGGTTGTTCTGGTTGGCGTGGAGCCGACCCGCGTCCGGGGTCTGACGTTCCTTACCTTCAAACTTGTGGGTTTTTGACAAATTCTTGCAACTTTTTCTGTCTGATTAACTTTTCAATGGCGTCATGAAGGTGTCTACACTCCTCAGTATTGTTCCCGTGGGTCTCATGGAAGCGACAGTACTTCCCTGTCCGTTTCTATTCTTCAGTGGACTCCTTTGGGCGTGGCTTTCTATATTCAAAGGTGTTACAGGTAGATAGATAAATGTTTTCAAGAGAAGTATTCGACGGGGTGTATTCATTGTAGGTCGGCATCCTTGACTTCCATTTCACTGCTTCTCTTTTCTTTCCGGGACTTCCACCTCCGGATCCTTTGGACTGCCCAGGCTTGATCTAGACGTTGACTTGAACCTTTCCCGAACTATCGCCAGACTGCTTCACGGCGACCTTACTTTTCACAGTCTCCTAAACAGGCCCTGGTGCCTTATCTCGTCTCGTCCATCGAGCCTCCTCCCTTCGTATGAACTAATGAGCTTTGGAATAGAATCGTTCCAATGTAGCTGGAGGCTTTCCCGCCAACCAATCTCCAAACTCTGAGTCTGGATCTACACCCCGCATTACCGCCATCAAAATCGCATGGTCGTTAGGATTGCTAACTTCAGTGGCGGCAACATGAAACCTCTGTAAGTATGCTTTCAAAGACTCTCCCGGAGCTTGGATTACGCTTGATAATGACATAACATCCTTTGGATGGGTAGCGTGTATCCTAAATTGTTCAACAAATTTCTTCGCTAACTCGTCGAAGTTGGATATAGATCGTGGAGGGAGCCGAGTAAACCACATGGCGGCAATTCCGGACAAAGTGATTGGGAAACACCTATACTTAGTTGTGTCATTCGCCCTTGCCGAATCCATCATCCTTTCGTACCTCATCACGTGTTGCCTAGGGTCAGTCTTTCCTTCATAGGTTGGAGTAGTCGGCATACTCAATCTCTTGGACTACTCAGCCTATAGGATAACATCTGTGAAGGGAGTATGACTTCTAGACACTCCCCAATCTTTGTTGGTCAGGCCTTGGTTCTCTTTCATCAACTGTCTGACCATGGGTGATAAGTTCAGAGTTTATATGGAGGGTGGGAGGTTGGGTTCCGTTCCACGGGACCGTACGGGTTGATGTCCCGCTTGATTTGGATCTTGGTGATCCGGGCGTCCGGTCTCATCACGTGCCTGATACCTGACGGATCAATTGGTAGCACCTGCTTGAGCAGCTTCATCCCCACGACGTCTGCGCCTAGGAGGTTCATCAGCTGAGGTCGAGCTATCAGATTCAGAATAAGGAGCAGGACTACTTCTAGCATTCTGATGCTGCTGTTGGGCAAGCTGAGTCATGAGATTAGTATTGGCTTAGATTTGTTCAGCAAGTTGCCTTTTACTTTCCCTGAGTTCTCTTATCAAGTCGTTGAACTCTGTTCGGGAAACAACCTCCGCTTGGTTCTGGGTGGAGGTTCCTGCGCCTTGGATTACTGGTTGGTTGCTAGGTCCTATCTGTTGTACACTAGCAGTTTCGTGGACATCTGCGTTGTGAGAGGCCGATCTAATTCGTGGTCTCCCCATGGTAGAGTTGTTGGATGTAACTCTGAGTAGAATCAACAGATGTCTTTCGAATGATTTGGATCTCCTTCAGGGGATTTTTCAATCCAGTAGCTACAAAGTAGATCCTATCGTCCTGAGAATTCGGTTCTCAGTGAAAGCACCAAAATGTTAGCACCAGAATTGGTCACTAACACCCTTAAGAGAGATTGTGTAGAGAGATTAATGAAGAAAGTAAGTTAAAAAGTGGATAATATGCAGATTTAAATGCAGAAAACACAAACACCAGATTTATAGTGGTTCGGCGTAATTGCCTACATCCACTTTGAGATTAATCTTTATTGCTTTTCTCGTTAATCGATTACAGATACAATCCAAATAGCAATTATCTTGAATACAACTGCTAAGAAAAAGATAAGTCTTGAATGAGTCTTGAATGCGGTAGAGTCTCCCTGGTGTTCTCAAAAAAAGGTCCATATCACTGTGCCCCTGCCCCTCTATTTACAGATGAAGATGGTTTGGTCTTCTCTGGTGGGCCTGGTACTTCAGTCCAAATGGAGTAAGCTCTTCGTGCCGCCCCGAACAAGCCGAATGGCCAAATGCCGAACCATCTTCTTCATGCCGAACGATGTGATGTGTTGAGCGAGGGGTGCAGGCCGATCGAGAATCGATGTCGAACGAGGAAAAAGCCAAACGAGGCTGGAATGCTGAACTGTCCAGGAATGCCGAGTGAAGCATGAGTGCCGAGCGCTAATGGATGCCGAACGTACCTTGTATGCCGAACGTTCCTTGTATGCCGAACGTACCTTGTATGCCGAACGTTCCCTGTATGCCGAACGTTCCCCGAACATTCCTTGTATGCCGAACCCCCTGGATTGCCGAACGCTCCTGAACGCCAAACGATATACAATACCGAACGTCTTTCAATGCCGAACGAATCGTATGTGCCGGATGACTCCAGAAGCAGAGCGCTTTCTAATGCCGAACGCTCCTAAATCACAAGCATTCTTGACTGTCGAACCATTTTGTCGTGCCGAATGGCCTTCAATGCCGATCGACCATAGGTGCCGAACGAGATTGTTGAGTCCTTAGTTGCCTGGTCAAACCTCCAGGTAACAAAATGTAATTTAATTATCTGTGATGAATTTACATGTTTATCTGTGAATGAAAGATAAGCGTTATAGGATTATACCGCTTATTGATATTGTTGTGCTTGGATTTATGGTAGTTGTGACATTTTATTATCGTATGCAAAACCCCTACACAACACACACACACACTAATATGGATTTCACGGGAAATTGGTTAAGTCATGGGTATTTTGGATTTAAATATTATTTTATTTAAAAGTTGGATTTTGAATCCAAAATAGTTTGGAAGTGAATTAGGTTAATATGAAAAACTTTTGAAAAGGAAGTTTTGAAATTAAAACTAATTTAGGAATTTAAACTTAACTCAAATAGAACTTGCCAAGAGTACGACAGTTCTCTGATTTTCCAGTTTATACTTTAAAAGGGTATAACTTGAGCAAATTTAATCGGATTTTCCCAGAACGAAAGACCTTTGTTTTCAAATGATAACAGATTTCATATTAAGAAAGAATTTCAAGTTTTTGTTGAAAGGATTTCGAGTTATGGGTAAATCAAATTTGAAACGGAAATAGTTTCGAAAGCTATGATTGAGTCTTTGTTAAAGATTTGGTAAATTTTGTTTCAAATTGAAACGGATTATACAAATGGATCTTTTGTTTAGAAGATTAAAATAGAAATTTTTATAAACCATTCGAAAGAAAAGGTTCTGGGATATAAGGGATAATTAGTGTGATTTAACTAAGACCCAATATATCCATATGCTTTTTAAAATAAGCGCTCATTATTCGGATTAGCCGGGAGAGGACATTAAGTCATAAAACCCATTCCAAATAATGATATGACGCAATGGATTGCATTTGAAGACGGTAGTTGATGATCGAATATTTTCGAAAACGAAAGGATGACCGTTTGATTATCTCTGCACTGAGTTGCTCCGGTATAGAGATTACCCTCAGTGATGGGGAGTCCGGACGTGATTAGTGAATATCTGGATTCGCAAGGGCTTCTTTCCTTAATTGGAGGAAGTTCCTTCGGTTCAATTCAGACCTAGGATGGACTTGTATGGATGTATGTCAGACATTACACTTTGAGATGTAAAGCTGAATTTATCAAATACATTTCTGTTTGGTGGCGGAGGATTTATTCTCTTATTTTAACACCCTTCTCTGAGATGTACGTGCTCAGAGGTTATGTAGTTGATATTTACTAGTGATATATTCCCAATTTGGTAATCTGCCATGCTAAGTGATGATCATTGGTTGATCGAAGCATGGCTTTTGTGCAAAGCGTGGCTTTGTGGAATGAGACTTCACCGAACCTCACATCCCGAAAATGGTCGAAACAGGAAGGATGCATCAAGGTTACGGGGGTCGTGCCCCTTAGGGTATGTGCAATTCCTTCTGGATAAAAAGTGGTATCATGGCATGAAGCCCAAATATTTAACTTATCTGGTTGTTGGAATCCCGGGATAAAGGTCGATTACGATCGGGGCATGACATAGTTGTGATAGTTAGTTTCCTAGTTACAGAGGTCATCCGGCCTTGTGTTGGCAGAGATCCGGTTAGGTTCTCGGGGCGTCCCTCCTGAGACGTGCCCATTCGAAAAGGTAGTTCCTTAGCCTTGGCCATTTGTTGGGAATCCAATCACTCAATACGAGCCCTGTACGGTTTTAGTTGTAGAGCCTGCCATTTAACATGGTAGCTATAGTAGGCATACTATAATGGTACATATGCTGGCTAAGATTAATATTATACTTCCAAATGTTTTCCACGCTATGCACTAATAATAATATAAAAAGGATTTTTGCATATCAAGCATGTTTGACTATCATAAGGAGAAATCTCCTCCAAGTGTGCGATTGCATTATGTGTGGCGGGAGGCCTTATGGTAGTTTCATTTTCCAAAAAGCATAGCGAATTTATTTTATTTTTTTTGTTGTTTCTTTTTGTTCAAACAACTTTTTTGTTTGCTCACACCAGTCCCATATCTGACCTAGAGTTTATTGTTCCCTTTTCAAACTCTGGGTGCCCATAATTTTCCACATGGGCAGCCTAGAGTCTGGTTATCAGATAGTCAGCTAGTATGTAACATCCCGTCTTTTTGTACGTTTTAAATCGACGATAAACCACACACGTCAAACTTAAACCATACAAAAGGGCGAATCGTTATTGGGGTGAATAAGAAAAAATGAAGAAGGAAATAAAACTATATCGAATCTCACAGCGGAATGACAAAATATAATAATCAAATAACAGTTCATGAAGCTGTTTTACAAAACATTTGATTATACTTATACAACACATATCAGAGTTACACATACCGGAGAACAATAAATAATGCAACGGAATAGTATGAATATAGTGGAATACTATAATAAATAATATTAATAAAATCTGCGTCTTCATCCTCTAGAATAAGGTCTTCCAAATCTTGAAATGCTCAGGCTGACCCGAGCGAATTGAAAAGACAAACATTCGAGTTAGAACTAAAAGATCTTATATTAGTTAAATCAACAGAAATAAATATGAGTGTAAACAGCGTCAAAGATGTTTACGGGTTTTGACATTTCCTATCCAGTGTCTAATGTGAGTGAAGTAACTTAAGAGATTGTGACGACCCGTCCTTCTATTACCAGAAAGACGTATCATCATTAATAAAGAAAGGGGTAGAAATAGAAAAGAATAGAAGAAAGAAACAACAACATCAGAACCTCACAGCGGAACGGAACAAAATAGATATAACACATAACTATTACATAGTTTTACATATTTCAGAGTTATACAATATCAATACATATGATAGTCATGCATGCATCTATCAACTACATACATCAGAGGTATAGTACACATCAACTATTGACACAGCGGAACTAGATAGATATCTACATACGTCTGGAACTCCTGCTCCAAGCTCCTCCAGAAATCAAAGTCCAAAACCTATCACTTGGCTACTCATAAAAATTTGAGTACCCAAGAGTTTATGAAAAACAAAATATAAACTCCGGGTCAGACATGGGTTTGGTATGAGTAAACGGTTAAAGTTGTTTAACTTTGAAAAACATTTGAAAATAAAGGTATCACGTAAGACTCCCCACAAATAAATACGGGTAAGTTATTACCTTACGCTAACCAAAACATTTCATAGGAAATCCAGTGATATTATAATAGTGTATAGGGTTTTCAAGTAAATAGAAAATAGCCGAAATTGTTACATTCATTAAATTCCAGCTACTAGCCACAAAAGTGGGTAATACAAATCAAAACTGTAGGGTCTCGTAGGGAAAATGGATTTCCAACAATGGCAGGGCTACTGGGGTACCGCCCGTCACAGTACATGGCCTAGATCACCGTACCGAGGATCACTCCCAACCCCCTACAACACAAGGCCGGAACCAGTCCTTACTGAACAGTCCCGAACAAGATAACCCCGCGGTTGTAGCTAGCAACCGTCCACACAGCCGAAATAAAGGGACATCTAGACAGGGGAATATCTCATACTGCTTGGGCATGACCCACCTAACCTTGCTGCACCTCCCCTGTTTTAGCCATTCCCGGTTGATGAGGTTTGAGGCTGCGATTCCCTTTACAGAACATATCACTTAGAATGCTCATCGTCTGCCTGACGATGTGCTGAAAGCATTCAATCCATACAAGTTCGTTCCGGGTTCGAACGAAACCGAAGGCATTATCTCCTCACACTCATTTTGGAATCACCCTCAGAGTCAAGGACGACAACCCTTTCATTCTGAAAACACCATCTCGATCTCCACTTGAGAATTCATGACCTATCGTTTAATTTGGATCGATGTGGTTTTCGGAATATCAAATTGATACCCGATCCCGGTCTCATCGAAATCCAAACGCCATTTTAAAGGACAAGTTGTCTAATTTAACTTAAACAGTTTAAATCAATGATTTAACTCATATAGCATTTATCATAGATGAATTAACATAGCATTTATCACAGGTAATCATACACAATCATCATAGATATAACACAACATATCATAGAGCATCACAGAATATCATCAAATAAATATCACAATCAGATATTCTACACAACAATCCATAAGCAATCATCTTAAATTCTCTTTGTAATTAATTCAATTTAAATTATTACATCAGAATTAATTACTTAACTCTGTTTACTTGATCATTAATTAGAAGTTAATTACTTCTTTTCAAATTATTTAATTTAATGAATCTTAACTTAATCAATTTTTAAGTCTGAATTATTTAAGTAATTAATTATTTTATTTCACACTATTTAATTAAGTGCTTCTTAATCAATTTGTTTGACTTTAATTACTAAAGTAATTACTTTTTAATCATTAATTAACAACCTAAATACAACTAAATTACTTATTTATTTACTGCCAATTACTTAATTAATCAATTTTAAATTCTTAATTCTTAATTAATTTACTTAATTAATTAACTGTTCATTTTTCATAAATTAACTTAAGTAGTTAATTACACATTTATCACTCACTTAAACATTCATTAACCCCTAATTGCTATTATACTTTGATTATTCTTAATTACTTAACTACTAATCATTGATTAATTCACTTAAGTAGTCAATTACTATTTACTTATCACTTAATAGTTACATAATTCCAAACTCCAATTAAATTTAAAAACTCAATCATTCTTTATTATTTTCTAGAAACAATTAATTAATGTTAATCTTTCAACTTAATTAACATTTTAAAGGAAATCTTCTTTAACCTTCTTGCAATCAATTTATTACTTCTCACTAACTTATATGTTAATAAGTTTTATACCCATCTTATATTAGTTACCTAATAATAATAATAATTTAGAGTTTAACACATTTTAAAGTATTGATTAAAATAGTTTAAACTTGTATCTAAGCTTTAACCTAACTGTTAGACACTACAAATTTTACAGAGTTCAAAGCTTGATATAAATTGTTTGCTTAACGTTACTTTAAAATATAAAACTGCCGTTGGAAACCAATCCGAGTACTACCCCTGCTAAACCCGAGACTTCCCCTATTCTAACCCGAGTTTAGCTTCGAGTTACCCCTAAAATCACCCGAGTCCCTGTACGATATACTCTCTTCTTCTTCTCTCTTTTTTTATTTATTTTCCAGCAAGTTTTTGTTGAAACTTAGATATAAATTAAACATCAGGTTCAATGCTCACATTCGAAACTCGGCCTTAAACCGAAGCATTCACCTCCAAAACCCGTGCATGACTCGAGACTGTTACGCGACCCAAAACATCACCGTAGCTAACACAATCTCCTGCCGTACACGTGCACGACGGCACGACTCGACACTGGCGAACGTCAACCAACCAGGCAAACCCCAAAATACGCGATAACATGAAATTCAAACTCGAATTTCTGCAAAGAAATTCGAGTCGAAATTTAGACCTCCAACCGAAAAACTGAAAACTCGACCATCCCTAAATCGATTTGCCACCGTCGCCTAAGCCACCGTAGTTGCCGAAACTTCGCCCACGCCAAGTCCAGTCCCTCGACAACCACCTCCTCGAAATGCGTGGAGCTCGATCACACTATGACATCGAAAACAATAATTTACAGTGTACAGGAAACTCTTGAACTAAAACCCTATTTTAGCTTCATTCCATAAATTCTTGCATTGGAAAAATCGTTTAGCATTTTTACTATATTATTACATCTACAAGTTTGCATCATACGAAATTTCAACAATTAAAATTAATCAAATCAATAGATATTGACAAAAATGCAACTTTTATTCATATTCAATCTGCACCTTCAATATTGATCTAAAAATCATCGTTTCTATTTCAAAAATCCTAACTTTGTATGCTAATTCGATATATGAGATCAAATTTACAAATTAAGACATTCGAATTTTAGCTATTGATTTATTTCTTACTTAAAACATGTATACTCTGTTGTTATATTTTACTATCAAGCTGTAAAATCATTTTCAAGTTATGATTTAAGTTTAAACAACTTACCCAGTTAAAAATACTAAGCTTTATATTCATATGAAGATGTATAAGTTACTTTTGCTCAGAAATTTCAAAAAAATACAGAAGATCATCACATTTAACTTTCAGATAGCATCTCAGAATCACAGATTTCAATATATAGCAAACACTAGATATATATGAACTACTTTCCCAACTTAAGCTTTAAAAATTGTTAGTTTAGTAACTTGCCCAATTTTGTAGACAGAGAACAATTTCTTGTCTCCCTGTTGAAGCCTATAGTTGAATCCCTGTTTGTTTTGAGTGCTTCCTGTTTCTGTTTTGAATTAAATTTGATTTTAACTTCTTTTTCCTTGTCTTTGTTTTTATCTGGTTTACTAAGAATTTTACTGAACGAACTGAATAAAGATAAACACACATATATAGAAGTTAATAGGTGTATGAAGGAAGGTGTTATCTAGTACAGTTGTTTTCTTATTGGTTTTGATATGAATAGATTTTTATACTTGATGTACAGATCTGTATACATTTGAATTGACAAAATAATGTGCCGAGATGATAGTAATTAATACTTGGTTTCTCAATTAGTTTACATACTTATTATGATTTTGCTGTGAAGAGATTTGTATATAAAATACACTTTGAAATCAGACACATGGCTTGTGTGTGAAGCTTTGTATAAAACATTTGTTTTGTTGTTATGTTACTTGTTTTATTAACTTCTAGTTTGAACTACAATATACATCTTTGTTTTATGCATAAATGTGTCAGTTTTACCTTTATACTTTATTTTTATTTTAACTTGTTTACAAATTCTCAAAGTTATGTTGAATGTATATTTTAATTAATAAATTCTTACTTTACATTTATTTCTATTTTATATTTTAGCCATTAATATTTGAATTAGGTTCATAAGTTATATTTAAAATTATACTCATTTTTATATTTATTTTCATTTGTATTTTTTCTACAAATATTTAAATTAGGTTCATATGATTTATGTACATTTATATTTATCTTTATTTCTATTTGTATTTTAACTATAAATATTAAACTTAGATTCATGAGTTTACTTATTTATTTATATTTATATTTTTGACTTACATTGATATTAATATTTTATATTGAACATTATCATCTATTTATATTTTATATTTTATATTTTTAGACTTTGATATTATTTTAAACACTATCATCCATATGTATTTATTTATCAAATGTTGGCAATGTAAAACATTTTAATTTAATTATATAAAGTAAATTTTATTAAAAATATTGTTAAGAAACTTTTATTTTAGAATTTTCAAACATTATTATCTATATGTATTATTTTATACTAAATATAAACAAAGTAAAGTATTTTAATTAAATTATATAAGATAAATTTTATTGTAAATATTATCAAGAGATTTTTAATTTGAAATTCCTAGAGTCCAAATTCCTTTTTAAAATACCAATCCATATGAACAAATGGCAGTTATTTCCAAAATCATATTCATTTTAAGATGATCAAACTACTTTTTATTTAATTTAATTAAATATATATTAAAATAAACGGGGCCAAAAATCCAGGGTCGTTACATTCCTCCCCCCGTAAAAGAATTTCGTCCCCGAAATTTAAAAAAAAGATAATTTAAAAACTATTATACCAACCATTCAAACATAGATATCATTCATACATTAGCAAATAACCAAACAGTCTATCCTAACAAATATCTCTAGCTATCCGGACACGAATCCGGATAAGCTTTCCTAAAACTATCCAGAGTTGTCTCTCGATGATCAACAATCCGAACTGGATTCCTGACCATGGTCAAATTTGATTCGACTTCCAAATTTCTGAACTACTGGTTCTACAACAAATGATGGATCATGAACAAATTTCGTTAGATGGGATAAATGGAATACGCAATGAATTCCAGACATTCGTCCAGACAGTTCAATTCAGAATGTTACAGTACCAACTTTTTCCCAATTTTATTGACTTCTTTGCAGAATTTCAATATCTATTCATTCAAGCCCGTATGATGTACATATACCATTCGTACGCAGTATCAAATTCGGTCGCTCGCTCGATCACACAATTTCACTTCCGAACTAGTATCATCCACCCGACCTCCTAGTGCGGACTCAGATCTGGTTTCTTGATCAGAAACTATCATTCTCCTTGCATAGCCCCAACTATGATAGAGAATTTCCAGAATCAATCAAAATCTATATCCATGGTTCATCGTCGAAAACCGAGTGAAAAATCCTAACTCGGATCGATATAACTATCTCGAAATTCTGTGCTCGAATCTGGATCAAATTGCTATGCGAATAAAATAATATACGTATATCCTACGTATTTATATCCATTGATTATCAACTATATCAATTTTCTTTTATTCACATTATTTTGATTTCTCTCCACTTGGAATAATTTTCTCAATATCAAATTTACTTAAGAATTTCACCATTCATTTCTTAAGTTTAATATAAGCATTATATATACTCTTATATTATTATTATTCTACCACTTTAGCCTTTATATCCTCTTATTTTAAATCTGAATTTCCAATTCCATGTGAATTCAATTTATCTTCAACTCTGAATATTGGTTTTTATCGACTATCTTCCATTTATAACTAATTCCTATCATTATTTTAAATTAGTTTCATCCACTAATTTATTTCAATTTCCAATTTGAAATCGTTTTGTTGCTATTTTTTTTTTTAATTTCTAACTCCTAAAATTTTTGAAAAGTTTTGGCAGAGTCTCCTTTGTTTAGCATTACATATTTTCATAAGCACATATGTAAGGTTTCGACACTTATTACAATTACTTCCAACCAATTCTCAAATCATTCCCTTTAGTTTAAGTAATTTACAACTTACTCACTTATATTTAATTCATTTAAGCAAAATAAACTCATATTCATTTCAATTGATTTCAAAATCATCCTATTTCGCTTCTAATAATTCATAGAATTTTATCTAATCTCATTTACTTCGGACAACCCATTTTCTTATGCAATTTGGCAATATTATTGTGAATAAATAATCAATTAAGCTTTATAAGAATTTTAAATTGATTCCACTCAATCTACACTTGATTCTATCCCACTTAATTTATTCACAATCTTTTCATTGCATTTTCTTTCATTTCAAAAAGTTTGATTCCAAACCATTTTATTAAACTCGACAACCAATATTTTAAATAACCATCTCACAATTTACTCAAGTTATTTATTTTCTTCAAACTGTTCCACCCAATAACTTAAGTTTATTCTATTCCACCAACTTCCATTTAAATCTTTGATTTGATTTTCATTTAATCAAATCCCAACTGTTTACTAATTTATTCGATTAGTTTATTCTTTTGTCCTTTCTTAAATTTTAATTTACATTAACAATTCATTATTGAATTTATTTATAATAAGGTCATTCCATTTATGCTTGAATTAGATTTGTTTACAACTCACACCAATTCTATTTTAATTCAATTCAATACTTACTTGGTTTACATTTATTTATTTACGTCAGAATTTTATTCCATTCAATATTATTTATAACTCGATTGAGTTCATTTAAATTCAGTTTTATTCCATTCTTTTAAATTTTATTACACAATATATGAGCTCAAAACTTATTTATTTACTTAAAAGCTTATATTGCTCATTTGAGTCATTTCATCTTATAATCACAAATTCAGATTATCTATATAACACTTGCTATCTTAAGGTATAAATTTTCATTTCACAATTACAATCATTTTACCTTCCAATTTTATATCCAATTCAATTTAATTTCAAATTTATTTAACTTATCTCAGGTTAAATTCAAATATATTTTCTTCATTTTCATTTTCTTAAGTTAAATTTTAATTCTCGGATTAAAATTCCCAATTCCTTCTTATTAATATCAACTTTACTTTATAAGTTCAATAGTTGATTCATTTAAACTTTTCACATTATTCAAATAGAATTTCTTAGAATTCAATTTGCCCAGTTTCATTTCTAAAACCATTTTGAAATAATAACTACACATGTCTACTTGGAATATCAAATCAAATCTCCAAATTCCAAACACTTGTTTTCACCAAAACAAATTTCCCTTTTGAAATTTCTAAAACAATTTGTATACCCAACAACCCCAAACAATATCATGACCGACTATCCTGGTAACAATCCATCACTTTAGAAACTCGAAAATGAATACTGATGATGTGGCCATCATCATTAGGATTATTTTCTAGCGACTGAAGTGAGTTTAGTGCTTCCTTACTTCCATAAATTCCTCCCAAAACAATTTCCATTCAACAATATTTTCCAAAACAATACTCCATTATTGCCTTCAAATCTTTGGAAAAACATTTCAAACATTCCCAAGATTTCAAATTCCCAAACCCCTTTTGTTAAATTCATTTAAACACCTTTCAAATTCCCGGGACTTAAATTTTGGTTTAATCAAATTTTAGTTGTATTCCTTTTTATTTAAACCATACTTAGACAATTTTATTTGGTTATAAACCACTCAAATTTTAAATTTTTATCCAATTGTAGTATTAACAACCAAACATCCAAATATATATATAATAATTTTAGAAAAATATTTCTTTTATATCAGAATATAATTTTGGGTAAAATTATTTCATTTACCTACTTTAAAACAATACTGTGTTGGTTTACCTTGTTTAAGAGTTTAGAAATCCCTATTGATGAAATGGCGTTCCACACATTGACCAGAATCCATAAACACTCAATAGATAAGTCAACACAATATAAAAAATAATTTTATATTCACTAACACGTACGCGCTCATATCTATTAATACACTCAAACTCATTTTAGAGTACTATAGACTCTATTCTATGAGTAATTCCCACCAGAGCCAAGGTTATCACCAACCTAAGCTCTGATACCAACTGTGACGACCCATCCTTCTATTACCAGAAAGACGTATCATCATTAAGAAAGAAAGGGGTAGAAATAGAAAAGAATAGAAGAAAGAAACAACAACATCAGAACCTTACAGCGGAGCGGAACAAAATATAATATATCACATAACTATTACATATTACATATTACATATTTCAGAGTTATACAATATCAATACATATGATAGTCATACATGCATCAGTCACTACATACATCAGAGGTACAGTACACAACAACTACTGACACAGCGGAACTAGATAGATATCTACATACGTCTGGAACTCCTGCTCCAAGCTCCTCCAGAAATCAAAGTCCAAAACCTATCACTTGGCTACTCATAAAGATTTGAGTACCCAAGAATTTATGAAAAACAAAATATAAACTCCGGGTCAGACATGGGTCTGGTATGAGTAAACGGTTAAAGTTGTTTAACTTTGAAAAACATTTGAAAATAAAGGTATCACGTAAGACTCCCCACAAATAAATACGGGTAAGTTTTTACCTTACGCTAACTAAAACATTTCATAGGAAATCCAGTGATATTATAATAGTGTCTAGGGTTTTCAAGTAAATAGAAAATAGCCAAAATTGATATATTCATTAAATTCCAGCTACTAGCCACAAAAGTGGGTAATACAAATCACGTAGGGAAAATGGATTTCCAACAATGGCAGGGCTACGGGGTACCGCCCGTCACAGTACGGGGCCTAGATCACCGTACCGAGGATCACTCCCGACCCCCTACAACACAAGGCCGGAACCATTCCTTACTGAACAGTCCCGAACAAGATAACCCCGCGATTGTAGCTAGCAACCGCCCACACAGCCGAAATAAAGGGACATCTAGACAGGGGAATATCTCGTCCTACTTGGGCATAACCCACCTAACCTTGCTGCACCTCCCCTGTTTTATCCATTCCCGGTTGATGAGGCTTGAGGCTGCGATTACCTTTACAGAACATATCACTTAGAATGCTCATCGTCCGCCTGACGATGTGCTGAAAGCATTCAATCCATACAAGTTCGTTCCGGGTTCGAACGAAACCGAAGGCATTATCTCGTCACACTCATTTTGGAATCACCCTCAGAGTCAACGACGATAACCCTTGCATTCTGAAAACACCATCTCGATCTCCACTTGAGAATTCATGACATATCATTTAATTTGGATCGATGTGGTTTTCGGAATATCAAATTGATACCCGATCCCGGTCTCATCGAAATCCGAATGCTATTTTAAAGGACAAGTTATCTAATTTAACTTAAACAGTTTAAATCAATGATTTAACTCACATAGCATTTATCACAGATGAATTAACATAGCATTTATCACAGGTAATCATACACAATCATCATAGATATAACACAACATATCATAGAGCATCATGGAATATCATCAACTAAATATCACAATCAGATATTCTACACAACAATCCATAAGCAATCATCTTAAATTCTCTTTGTAAGTAATTCAATTTAAATTTATTACATCAGAATTAATTACTTAACCCTGTTTACTTGATCATTAATTAGCAGTTAATTACTTCTTTTCAAATTATTTAATTTAATGAATCTTAACTTAATCAATTATTAAGTCTTAATTATTTAATTAATTAATTATTTTATTTCATACTATTTAATTAATTTCTTCTTAATCAATTTGTTTGACTTTAATTACTAAACTAATTATTTCTTAATCATTAATTAACAACCTAAATACAACTTAATTACTTATTTATTTACTGCCAATTACCTAATTAATCAATTTTAAATTCTTAATTCTTAATTAATTTACTTAATTAATTAACTGTTCATTTTTCATAAATTAACTTAAGTAGTTAATTACACATTTATCACTCACTTCAACATTCATTAATCCCAAATTGCAATTATACTTTAATTATTCTTAATTACTTAACTACTAATCATTGATTAATTCACTTAAGTAGTCAATTACTATTTACTTATCACTTAATAGTTACATAATTCCAAACTCCAATTAAATTTAAAAACTCAATCATTCTTTATTATTTTCTAAAAACAATTAATTAATGTTAATCTTTCAACTTAATTAACATTTTAAAGGAAATCTTCTTTAACCTTCTTGTAATCAATTTATTACTTCTCACTAACTTATATGTTAATAAGTTTTATACTCATCTTATATTAATTACCTAAAAATAATAATAATTTAGAGTTTAACACATTTTAAAGTATTATTTAAAATAGTTTATACTTGTATCTAAGTTTTAACCTAACTGTTAGACACTACAAATTTTACAGAGTTCAAAGCTTGATTAAAAGTGTTTACTTAACGTTACTTTAAAACATAAAACTGCTGTTGGAAACCAATCCGAGTACTACCCCTGCTAAACCCGAGACTTCCCCTATTCTAACCCGAGTGTAGCTTCGAGTTACCATCAAAATCACCCGAGTCCCTGTACGATATACTCTCTTCTTCTTCTCTCTCTTTTTTTTTCCAGCAAGTTTTTGTTGAAACTTAGATATAAATTAAACATCAGGGGTATTGCTCACATTCGAAACTCGACCTTAAACCGAAGCACTCACCTCCAAAACCCGTGCATGACTCGAGACTGTTACGCGACCCAAAACATCACCGTAGCTGACACAATCTCCTGCCGTACACGTGCACGGCGGCACGACTCGACACTGGCGAACGTCAACCAACTAGGAAAACCCCAAAATACGCGATAACATGAAAATCAAACTCGAATTTCTGCAAAGAAATTCGAGTCGAAATTTAGACCTCCAGCCGAAAAACTGAAAACTTGACCATCCCTAAATCGATTCGCCACCGCCGCATAAGCCACCGTAGTTGCCGAAACTTCGCCCACGCCAAGTCCAATCCCACGACAACCACCTCCTCGAAACGCGTGGAGCTCAATCACACTATGACGTCGAAAACAATAATTTACAGTGTACAAAAAACTCTTGAACTAAAACCCTATTTTAGCTTCATTCCACAAATTCTTGCATTGGAAAAATCATTTAGCATTTTTCCTATATTATTACATCTACAAGCTTGCATCATACGAAATTTCAACAATTAAAATTAATCGAATCAATAGATATTGACAAAATTGCAACTTTTATTCATATTCAATCTGCACCTTCAATATTGATCTAAAAATCATCGTTTCTATTTCAAAAATCCTAACTTTGTATGCTAAATCAATATATGAGATCAAATTTACAAATTAAGACATTCGAATTTTAGCTATTGATTTATTTCTTACTTAAAATCTGTATACTCTATTGTTATATTTTACTGTCAAGCTATAAAATCATTTTCAAGTTATGATTTAAGTTTAAGCAACCTACCCAGTTAAAAGTACTAAGCTTTATATTCATATGAAGATGTATAAGTTACTTTTGCTCAGAAATTTCAAAAAAATACAGAAGATCATCACATTTAACTTTCAAATAGCATCTCAGAATCACAGATTTCAATATATAGCTAACACTAGATATATATGAACTGCTTTCCCAACTTAAGCTTTAAAAATAGTTGGTTTACTTACTTGCCCAATTTTGTAGATAGAGAACAATTTCTTGTCTCCCTCTTGAAGCCTGTAGTTGAATCCCTGTTTGTTTTGAGTGCTTCCTATTTCTGTTTTGAATTAAATTTGATTTTTACTTCTTTTTCCTTGTCTTTGTTTTTATATGGTTTACTAAGAATTTTACTGAATGAACTGAATAAAGATAAATACACATATATAGAAGTTGTTAGGTGTATGAAGGAAGTGTTATCTAGTACAGTTGTTTTCTTATTGGTTTTGATATGAACAGATTTTTATATCTGAGATGTACAGATCTGTATACATTTGAATTGACAAAATAATGTGCTGAGATGATAGTAATTAATACTTGGTTTCTTAATTAGTTTACATACTTATTATGATTTTGCTGTGAAGAAATTTGTATATAAAAGTACACTTTGAAATCAGACATATGGCTTGTGTGTGAAGCTTTGTATAAAACATTTGTTTTGTTATTATGTTACTTGTTTTATTAACTTCTAGTTTGAACTATAATATACATATTTGTTTTATGCATAAATGTTTCAGTTTTACCTTTGTACTTTATTTTTATTTTAGCTTGTTTACAAATTCTCAAAGTTACGTTGAATGTATATTTTAATTAATAAATTCTTGCTTTATATTTATTTCTATTTTATATTTTAGCCATTAATATTTGAATTAGGTTCATAAGTTATATTTACAATTATACTCATTTTTATATTTATTTTCATTTGTATTTTTGCTATAAATATTTAAATTAGGTTCATATGATTTATCTACATTTATATTTATCTTTATTTCTATTTGTATTTTAACTATAAATATTAAACTTAGATTCATGAGTTTACTTATTTATTTATATTTATATTTTTTACTTACATTAATATTAATATTTTATATTGAACATTATCATCTATTTATATTTTATATTTTTAGACTTTGATCTTATTTTAAACACTATCATCCATATGTATTTATTTATCAAATGTTAGCAATGTAAAACATTTTAATTTAATTATATAAGGTAAATTTTATTAAAAATATTGTTAAGAAACTTTTATTTTAGAATTGTCAAACATTATTATCTATATGTATTATTTTATACTAGATATAAACAAAGTAAAGTATTTTAATTAATTTATATAAGATAAATTTTATTGTAAATATTATCAAGAGATTTTTATAAATTCCCAGAGTCCAATTTCCTTTTTAAAATACCAATCCATATGAACAAATGGCAGTTATTTCCAAAATCATATTCATTTTAAGATGATCAAACTACTTTTTATTTAATTTAATTAAATATATATTAAAATAAACGGGGCCAAAAATCCAGGGTCATTACAGAGATGCTCGGGATTCACATTTCCTAAGGATCCGATAAACTATTTACTATGTAGTAATATTTCACTATTATAATATTGTCTATAGTAAAATAAACTTATTTTAAATAGCATTAAGGAGTTACCCAATTTCCCCCTTAAGACAATAATGGTCCCAGTAGTCCATCTGTTATCAACGTATCTCCAGATCGGGAGACTACCCTAAATACTCCACGGGCTACGGGAGAAAACCAAACTCGTACAAGGCGCGTTAGGGTAGGTGACACGGCACAACTAGGCAATGTTAGGGCGGATATACCAATTACGCTTCCGGGCCGTGGTAACGCGTAGCTGCTACTACCGCCCACCTCGAACCACACCCCCAAACCAAAATCAAAGCGGCCACCGAATCAATCCAAAAGTCAGAGTATAATATCGAAGGGATGGGTCCGATAAAAGGTGCTACCTTCTTAGCCCATCAATCGCTCCTGTTTTAGCCACCTTATGCCAACTCACGGGAGTCGGGTACGCGTATATACCTCAAAGGAAACGTCGCCGCCATCCTACTTCACTCTGGAATTTTCACTGCATACACAGTTGTTAAAGTGGTTTTTGGAGTTGGCAGAGAGTATGACAATTTTCGATCCCGATCTCTTTAACAACCAAACGTTATTATAACACCGCGGTCATTGTCAACATAGTTTATGCTTTAAAACCAAATATCATCGCCTTTCAAAAACCAAATCAATACGATACCATTTTATTTCAAATTTATCCTTTCTAAAACCATAACACTTTCAAAATTATAATATTTCGGAACCAAACGCTTGAAATATAACCTTTCAAACATAATACTTTGAATTCATAGCTTCTAAACCATAACTTCACCCACTTAAACGGTTTGGATATTCAAACAGTATATAAAATAAAATAGTTTGAATTTAAAATTACTTTATAAAGTAAAATAATTTTCTCGACTTCACAATTTTATCCACTTTAAATTAAATCTCAATTCATAACTTTCAACTCACTTTATTCCAACTTGATGTATTCATTTATATAACCTTAAACAAAAAAATCAAGTTAAAAATCATATTCTTTCAAATCTCAAATTCAATGAGTCCCAAATTGATTTTTATTAAATAAAGTTCTCAATTAAATACAATTTCAAACCAATTTCCAACTTATCTCTCAACCTTAATTTTATTTAACTCATTATAAACTCGGTATACAATATAATTTAAACAGATACTTGACCATATTATATAAAAGCAACCAAACTTTATTATTTAACTTATTTTATATTTCAAAACAAATTTATACATAGCTAAAAATCAATAATAAGAAACATTTATATAGCATCTAAAATCAATATTTATATAACCCATATATTTCTTTACAAAACCATAGAAATCATTTCAAAATATTTATATATATATAAACCGTGGTGTTTGTATATAATTTTCTATCCTAAGTTCAAGTGATACAGATATTTATCATTTCAATCCGTAATTTAAATTATAAATACGGTTATATATCATTTCAAACTGAAATCCCGAATGAAATAAAATCCATAACAACTTGCAGTTTATAACAATATAAAATACAACATCCATTCATCAAATTCCAACCATCAGACATTTATCACAATCATCATCCAATCCAATCAACGACATCAATATAGAAGTGAAAATAAATAATAGGTATTTACTGGCAGTTTATATTCAATAATAAATTAAATAACAATTTAACTGGCAGTTTATATGCAATAATAAATTAAATAATAATTTATCCAAATAAATTAAAATAAACTGAGATGATGATTCAAAATAAGCCAAACAGTCATAAATAATTTTCTAATCACATCATAAATCAATTTAACAAACATAAGAAATTTTAGAAGTTGTGAGTGGGTTAAAACACTAACCTTTTGAATTTAAATTTAATTTAAATCCAGTTTAGACCAAAAATTAAAACAGTCTCAGAATCCATCCAAACTTGCGTCAAAATGTCCGGAATTTCAATGTGATCCTAATGAAAGAAACCGCGCGTAAATTCGACCTCGTATGTAAAAGTTATTAAAGTCAGAATATTTGAATTTCAAAATAAAATAAAATAAAATAAAAATAAACAAACCCAATCCTCACCGTACACGTCAACCACGCTCGGTACCGTCGTTCCAGCTTCCTCCCACGCTCGCTATCCTATTCGAACTCAACCAAGGCATCGCCGCACCTTGATAAATTGCCATCGCACCTGCCCAGAGACGCCGCCTCCCCCTATGTGCCTCCCCACGACCGTTGCCTGCTCCCCGAACGCTTCGTTAAGGATGAAATCGAACAGCCGCCACCGGCAAATCCAAGCCCTAATCGAATTTTTAGGGCCAATCCGACCGTCGATTCGATGCAAAACCCATACAGATGCACTCCATTCGCTGCTCTCTACCCAACTGTACCCGTGATTAGTCAATCCGTTAAAGTCCATCAACGAACGGCCATGACTGCTTTGAGTAATTCTGGACAAACAGAAATCCAAATTGAAAACGAACAACAGAATTGACTTATGCTCCTCGAGATCTTCAAATCGATATATAGTTTGATATTATTTGAGGAGTTTGAAATTTTGATTTGAATTTGATTTGAAATTGCAATTGGGAATTTTTGTTTTGTCATCCATTGGAAATGAAGAGGAGCAACTGGAATTGTACATTCATAAATGAGGAATAGAAACGATGCTAGGGTTTATAACTGGATATATATATGTAGGGCTGAAAATAGAGGAACAGATACGATTGGATCACACAATAAACGATAAATGGCCTGAAAAGCCCGTTCTGACTCCGGAACAAAAATGGGTAGACCCATATATCAAAATGGATGTTTCCGAATATTTTAAAATCAATGGAATAGGTTTCAAATCCAAATTCCATCTATGAAGAAGTTATGCTAAAACCGAGTTATTTCAAATTGATTTCAATTTCATTGATTTCTAGGCGTTTCGAGCCCGTACGATCAAACGACAAGTCCGATTGCTATGAAACTTGAAATCCTACAATAATTCACTCGTTGAAATCCGAGTCAGTGGCCAAAATGGCTATTTTTACAATAATTAAGTAAATTGATAATTAATTAATTAAATCAAAATTTTCAATTCCAATTATATAATTAGCAATCTTTATCATATTTGATTTCTTGAACAATTTCAATAATCTAAACAAATTTAGATGTCAAATTAAAGTTGATAAACCCATCAATTTCAGTGTTTAATTTCAATTTCACTAAATTCAGAAATTAACATTTAAAATTCCAAAAATCCATTTATTAAAGTTTTATACCTTGTTATTCAAGTCTTTCATTACAATAAGAATATAATTAACAATGGTTTATATCTTGGTACCCTAATATTTCCCAATTTCATCTCAATTCCTATTTACGTAACATTTAAATATTAAATTTCATTAATTTCAATTAATCCAATTTATTAAATTTAAATTAATAAATCTTGATTCCCATTCTTTTTATTCAGCAATTTGTCCTATTATGAATAACAATAACATTATTTCCAAATATTACCTTAATTAACATTAACATAATATTTTATTTAGATTTATTGCAATTGATACCAATTCAATTTAATGGATAAAAATATATCGGTAACTCATAATAATTGTTGCCACTAACTCTTAATCATGCTTCATTATCAACAACAAATATTATAATTACTTATCTAACATTGATTTTATCAAAATACTATTTATTGCGTATTATTTCAACGATTAATATAACTTTGGTTTATTTCCAAATTTACTATTTACAATCAGTTATAACCTTACAATTCTTTCAGTTAATTGGGATTGCACTAAATTAGTTATTTATTAACTTGCCTTAACATTCTTACATTTCATTCCCGTTATTAACTCATAAAAAATTTCAAATTTTTATTTATTCCAGATTTAATTACCAAAATCTTTACTAAATTAACAAATTTAATTATCAAAATTTACGGATCGTTACACTCTCCCCCACTCAAAACTTTTTGTCCCCGAAAAGGAAAAGAAGGGAAAAGAAGAATTAAGTAGTCAATACATCTTATTCAAAATATTATCTTTATACTCAAATTAATAAAGTTTGGAAAACATTTTCAAAATTTTTCTAAGTCCAAAATTTACGTAAAATTTCGGCAGAGTCTACTTTGTACGGAGAGGCTCGGGAGAAAATATAATATCAAATATAACAATATACAATATATATTTTCCAAAATAATATATCCCAATAAGGGAAAAACAATATAATAACTTTATAAAACCGTAATCCGAGAATGTACCTATTTGTCGGGCAAACAACGCTTAATTATGAAACCAAAAGCAGTAGCAATTGCTTCCATAACCTGTACTTCACTTTATAATCTAAAAGATTAATAATTATATAAAATGAAATATTTAAAGTTGGTTCAACCACTAACAAAAAAATCAATATAAACAACAATCACTTGTAACAAAACATACAACCATCACCTAAAATCTACATAAATCAATTATCCATTCATATCAAACCAACCGAATAGTTGTTCAGGTTCAAAAACTTTAAATTGTACGGAATGAAAAATAAACTATTGAGTGCACCCTTTTACTCAACAGTCTTAGATGAAACTAGATAGATTATTCATTCATGCAAACAATTTTAAAGTATCCTTGCCCAACCAAACATAAGTCAAACAACAACAATTTCAAACAATAGTTCAAGTTCATTCTAATTAATTTCATTTCATAATATTTGTTGTTTAATTTCTTTTCTTTCATATAATGATTTATTTTTTTAATTTACATTTATTTCTTGCAAATTTTTATTTATTTATAATACTTACCTTTCTATTATATTAAATTAGTAGCCTTTCAAATATACTCAAGTTTATAACAACTACAACATCAAATTCTTATTTATTAAAGTGATTCATTGAATACTTTCATTATATAAGCTTTCTTGTCCAATTTTCCATTACATTTTCTTATTAAACACTTCAACTTTTTAAATCTTTTGGTAAGTTATATGTATGTTTTTAAGAATATAATTGAAAATAACACAAGTTTACTTTATTTCTTGTAAATTAACTTAATATTCCATAATAATATCCTTGTTTTATATGTTACAAATTTCAACTTTTCTTTTAATTCCACTTGTAACTTAGCATTAAATCTCTTATTTCCGTTAGAGGTTTCAATCTGTTAGTTGAATTTCATTTCACTACACTAATTGAAACTATTAAGTAACGGAAACCTAAGAATTAAATACAAGATTAAGTTTCAAATCATTTAAAAATAATAGATAAATGTATACACTTGCAATTTATATATCCAATTACATTTAAAAAAATTTGAGACTTATATTTGTTTATCAAAATAAATCTGTAGAAAAACTACAACAGTGGCCTTCCCACTTCGAAACTCAAAAATGAATGTTGATGATGCGTGCACTCATCACCAAAATTATTTTCCAACGACAAAGAGAGGAGTACATAACTTATTTCTTTCCAAAATTTTCTTTAAAAATAATTCTTTCAAATCTTATTGGAATATTTATGTCATAAAATACTTCTAAATAATATTACTATATTCCAAATCATTCAAAAGAAATTTTCCAAAACCCCGGAACTCAAGTTCTAGGTTTGCAATCTTTCATTTATTTTATTTCAATTCTTATTTTCAACTAATATCTAAGAATTTCACTACCTAACAAAAAAAAATATTACAACCAAATATAGAAATATACAATAAGCAAAATTATTTCATTCACCTATATTTTAAAAGAAATATTGTGTCGGTCTGTCCTATTAAGTGTTTAGAAATCTATATTGATGTCATAGCATCTTATGCACCAACCATAATTTATAAATGCGAAACGTAACAAATTAACACAATATAGAAACCTTTTTATAAAACTAACAAATACGCTCTCTCATATATATACTCTCAGTGACTCATCATCATAGGGTATTACTACCCTATTAATAAAGAGTCAGACCCCACAAAGCTAAGGTTTATCGCTAAACTAAAGCTCTGATGCCAAAATGTAACATCCCGCCTTTTTGTACATTTTAAATCGACGATAAAGCACACACGTTTGACTTAGACCATACAAAAGGTCGAATTGTTATTGGGGTGAATAAGAAAAAAGGATGAAGGAAATAAAACAATATAGAATCTCACTGCGGAATGACAAAATATAATAATCAAATAACAGTTCATGAAGCTATTTTACAAAACATTTGATTATACTTATACAACACATATCAGAGTTACACATACCAGAGAACAATAAATAATGCAGCAGAACACTGTGAATGTAGTGGAATACTATAATAAAATCTTCGTCTTCGTCCTTCGGAATAAAGTCTTCCAAATCTTGAAATGCTCAGGCTGACCCGAGCGAATTGAAAAGACAAAACACTCGAGTCAGAACTAAGAGATCTTATTTAAGTTAAATCAACAGAAATAAATATGAGTGTAAATGGCGTCAGAGATGTTTACGGGTTTTGACATCTCCTATCTAGTGTCTAACATAAGTGCACTAACTTAAGAGATGCCCGGGAGTCAAATCTCCTAAGGATCCAATAAACTATTTACTATGTAGTAATATTTTGCTATTATAATAATGTCTATAGTAAAATAAACTTACTTTTAAATAGCGTTAAGGAGTTACCCAATCTCCCCCTTAACACAATAATAGTCCCAGTAGTCCATCCAGTATCAGCGCATCTCCAGATCGAGAGACCACCCTAAATACTCCACGGGCTACGGGAGAAAACCAAACTCGTACAAGGCACGCTAGGGTAGGTGACACGGCACAACTAGGCAATGACAGGGTGGATATTACGCTTCAGGGCCGGTGGTAATGCGCAGCAGCTACTACCGCCCACCTCGAGCAACGGCCCCAAACCAAAATCAAAGTGGCCAACGACTCAATCCAAAAGTCAGAGTATAATATCAAAGGGATATGTCCGATAAATGGTGCTACCTTCTTAACCCGTCATCGCTCCTGTTTTAGCCACCTTATGCCAACTCACGGGAGTCAGGTCCACGTATATACCTCAAAGGTATTGCCACCACCATCCTACTTCATTCTGCAATCTCCACCTCATACACGGTTATTAAAGTGGTTTTCGAAGTTGGCAGAGAGTATGACAACTTCCGATCTCGGTCTCTTTAACAACCAAATGTTATTATAACACCACGGTCATTTTCAAAATAGTTTATGCTTTAAAACCAAATATCATCACCTTTCAAAAACCAAATCAATATGATACCATTTTATTACAAATATATCCTTTCTAAAACCATAACACTTTTAAAATTATAATATTTCGAAACCAAATGCTTGAAATATAACCTTTCAAACATAATACTTTGAATTTCATAGCTTCTAAACTATAACTTCCACTACTTAAACGGTTTGAATATTCAAACAGTATATAAAATAAAATAGTTTGAATTTAAAATTACTTTATAAAGTAAAATAATTTCCTCGACTTCACAATTTTA
Source organism: Allium cepa (assembly GCA_030765085.1). Classification (NCBI taxonomy): domain Eukaryota; kingdom Viridiplantae; phylum Streptophyta; class Magnoliopsida; order Asparagales; family Amaryllidaceae; genus Allium; species Allium cepa. Next base: position 926,044,056 of record CM060934.1, read on the forward strand.
TCTACTTTAAATTAAATCTCAATTCATAACTTTCAACTCATTTTATTCCAACTTGACGTATTCATTTATATAACCATAAACAAAAAAATCAAGTTAAAAATCATATTCTTTAAAATCTCAAATTCAATAAGTCCCAAATCTATTTTTATTAAATAAAGTTCTCAATTGAATACAATTTCAAACCAATTTCCAATTTATCTCTCAAACTTAATTTTATTTAAGTCATTATAAACTCTATATACAATATAATTTAAACAGATACTTAACCATATTATATAAAAGCAATCAAACTTTATTATTTAACTTATTTTATATTTCAAAACAAACTTATACATAGCCAAAAATCAATAATAAATAATATTTATATAACATCTAAAATCAATATTTATATAACCCATATATTTCTTTACAAAACCATTGAAATCATTTCAAAATATTTTTATATATATAGACCGCGGTGTTTGTATATATTTTTCTATCATATGGTCAAGTGATACAGATATTTATCATTTCAATCCGTAATTTAAATTATAAATACGGCTATATATCATTTCAAACCACAACCCAGAATGAAATAAAATCCTTAACAACTTGTAGTTTATAACAATATAAAATGCAACATCCATTCATCCAATATCAACCATCAGACATTTATCACAATCATCATCCAATCCAACCAAAAACATTAATATAGAACAGATAATAAATAACAGGTATTTGCTGGCAGTTTACATTCAATAATAAATTAAATAACAATTTAACTGGCAGTTTATATGCAATAATAAATTAAATAACAATTCATCCAAATAATTTCAAATAAACTGAGATGATGATTCAAAATATGCCAAACAGTCATAAATAAATTTCTAATCACATCATAAATCAATTTAACAAACGTAAGAAATTTTAGAAGTTGTGAGTGGGTTAAAACACCCACCTTATGAATTTAAATTGAATTTAAATCCAACTTAAATCCAAAATTCAAACAGTCTCAGAATCCATCCAAACTAGCGTCAAAATATCCAGAATTTCATTACGATCCTAAAGAAAGAAACCACGCGCAAATCCGACCTCGTATGTAAAAGTTATTAAAGTCAGAACATTTGAATTTCAAAATAAAATAAAATTAAAATAAACAAACTCAATCCTCACCGTACACGTCAACCACGCTCGGTTCCATCATTCCAGCTTCCTCCCACGCTCGTTATCCTATTCGAACTCAACCAAGGCGTCGCCGCACCTCGATAAATCGTGTCATCGTACCTGCCCAGAGACGCCGCCTTCCCTATGTGCCTCCCCACGACCATCGCCTGCTCCCCGAACGCCTCGTCGAGGATGAAATCAAACAGCCACCACCTGCAAATCCAAGCCCTAATCGAATTTTTAGGCCAGTCCGACCGTCGATTCAATGCAAAACCATATAGATGCACTCCACTCGCTGCTCTCTACCCAGCTTACCCCCAATTAGTCGATCCGTTAAAGTCCATCAACGATCAACGAACGGTCATGACTGCTTTGAGCAATTCTGGCTAAATAGAAATCCAAATTGAAATATGAATAGCATAATTGGCTTGCGCTCCTCGAGAGCTTCAAATCGATATATAGTTTGATATTATTTAAGGGGTTTGAAATTTTGATTTGAATTTGATTTGAAATTGCAATTGGGAATTTTTGTTTTGTCTGCCATTGGAAATGAAGAGGAGAAATTAGAATTGCACGTACAGAAATGAGGAATAGAAAGGCTGCTAGGGTTTATAACTGGATATATATAGGTAGGGCTGAAAATAGAGGAACGGATACGATTGGATCACACGTTAAACGATAAATGGCCCGAAAAGCCCGTTCTGACTCCAGAACGAAATTGGGTCAACCCATATATCAAAATGGATGATTTTGAATATTTTAAAATCAATGGAACAGGTTTCAAGTCCAAATTCCATCGTATGAAGAAGTTATGCTAAAATCAAGTTATTTCAAATTGATTTCAATCGATTTCGATTTCATTGATTTCTAGCGTTTCGATCCCGTACGATCAAACGACAAGTGCAATCGCTACGAAACTTGAAATCCTATAATAATTCACCGTTACGAATCCGATGAAACTAGTTTCGTCGAAATCCGAGTCAGTGGACAAAGTGGCTATTTTTACATTAATCAAGTAAATTAACAATTAATTAATTAACTCAAAATTTTCAATTCCAATTATATAATTAGCAATCTTTATCATTTTTGATTTCTTGAACAATTTCAGTAATCTAAACAAATTTAGATGTCAAATTAAAGTTGATAAACCCATCAATTTCAGTGTTTAATTTCAATTTCACTAAATTCAGAAATTAACATTTAAAATTCCAAAAATCCAATTATTAAAGTTTTAAACCTTGTTATTCAAGTCTTTCATTACAATAAGAATATAATTAACATTGGTTTATATCTTGGTACCCTAATATTTCACAATTTCACCTCAATTCCTATTTATGTAATATTTAAATATTAAATTTCATTTAATTTCAATTAATCTAATTTACTAAATTTAAATTAATAAATCTTGATTCCCATTCTTTTTATTCAGCAATTTATCCTATTATGAATAACATTAACATTATTTTCAAATATTACCTTAATTAACACTAACGTAATATTTTATTTAAATTTATTGCAATTGATACCAGTTCAATTTAATGGATAAAAATATATCGGTAACTCATAATAATTGTTGCCACTAACTCTTAATCATACTTCATTATCAACAACAAATATTATAATTACTTATCTACATTGATTTTATCAAAATATAGTTTATTGCGTATTATTTCATCAATTAATATAACTATGGATTATTTCCAAATTTACTTTTTACAATCAGTTATAACCCTACAATTGTTTCAATAATTGGGATTGCACTAAATTAGTTATTTATTAACTTGTCTTAACATTCTTACTTTTCATTCCCGTTATTAATTCATAAAAAAAATTCAAATTTTTGTTTATTCCAGATTTAATTACCAAAATCTTTATTAAATTAACAAATTTAATTATCAGAATTTACGGGTTGTTACATAGTGGGTGTAGCTTTTGGCAATCTTTGAAGTCTATGGATTGGCGATCGCATTGTGCTATATTGCAGCATGATTGTGGTTTTGAGCTTTTGGTTTAGAGCTTTGGCAATGGAGATGCAGTCCGTTGGATTCTATATTTTTTTCTCTCTCTCTTGAAGATCATGAAGATGTTATCTTTCTGCTGCCGTTGCTGTTATTTTCCGCAACTATGTTTTTTTGTCGTTGTATATATCTCTGATAATGTTGATCACTTCATATTGTATCATTGTTGTAATCAATTGTTGAGTATCAATAAAAGTTATTCTTTTTTTTTTCCGCTGTGTTGTTTTCACCTAATGTGTTATAAGCTTCGACGAACCAGACTCAACATTTGAATCTCCGGCATTCGAATGCGGGTGATGTATTAGGTGCCGATTTTGGAGCGTCGGGCCGGGTCATCACAGATTTGATCTTGAAATTCATGCATATATATAGTAGTTAAGAAGTTACAACTAATGGTGAAGAGATCTCTACGGATAGAAATGGTTTCAATCCTTGAGGAGGAAGACAACTATTCAGAAAAGAGGTGTCTTTTCTTAAATAAACGACAGTTGCAGGATTCAGTCGACTAACCTTGATCATTCAGTCGACTGAATTTAAAAACATGCACGTATATGTTAAAATGCACAGATTCAAGACTAAATGATCTTGTTCAGTCGATTGAATTCTGTTGATAAACAAAATCACCATAGCTCATGTGGTTAGTGCATTGCCTTCTAAACTAGTGACCCAGGGTCGAGCCATGCTCCTTGCATTTTTTAAAAACTTGATTTTAATTAATAATATGCAAGTTTATTTGAATGTGAATGATGATTCTTGAGGAATGATTTTAACAAAGCACTAAACTAGACTCTATATACATATTTGATGACTTTTGTTAAAATATATAACTATATGAACCATACTTTAAGTCCTTGAATCCGGATGTTGTCGTAGTCGTAGATTCGTGAATTGTTGTTTCATGTCAGCAGTCAAAACCTATGATCCAACATTCTCCCCCATTTTGATGATGACAACTCCATTTGCTACGGATGAATCTTCGACAAGCTTTGTTGACTTATCTCTCCCCATGAATATATTCCTGTAATTGTGCTATAGATTTCTCCCTCTGAATCTATGCTATATATTCCTGCAAATAGTGTTAGAGTAATTTCTTTCTCCCCCTTTGTCATCGACAAAAAGAGAGTATATATGATGACATAAATTATATTCCACATAGGTGTTAACAAAATCACACTATAGAACAAAAAAAAATAACATTGAAAGCATGCGATAACCAAAGTTCTTATAATTTCCTAATTTTTAGGAAACCATACCCATTTGGGTGTGGTTGAACTTATAAATATAATTTTCATTATTAATATCAAAATAATCATCAATGTATTTTTCTCTATTTTTTTAATTAACATGTGATATCTCAGAATTTCAAGAATTTAAAATGTGATAATCTCTTTATTAAAATTATTTAAAAATGGTAAAATTTGACATTTTCAAACAATAATAATGTGTTGTTTATATATATAAATATAAGTAGATTTTAAATAGAATTGTTAATTTCAAATTTAATAAGTGGTGTTTAAATATATGTATTTAAGTTGATTTTAAATAGAATAATTATTTAAAAATTTAATAATGTGTTTGTTTAAATTAATATATATTTATTTGAATTGATTTTTATGTTGGATTTTAAATTAAAATTGAATTTGGATTGAAATTTGAATTTAAAGAATATATATCTTAAAAATATTTTGGATTTAAAATATATGAATAAGGTTTTTATTTAAAATAAGATTTGTTCATATTATTCCTAAAAGAATTTATGGTATAAATTTAGAAAGTATTTATTTAATAGTAAATAAATATAAAAGTTTTATATTATCAATTAAAAATGGATTAAAAATATTATATATGATATTATTTAGAATATAATTGAGTTTTTATTAGATTTTCTTTTAAAAGTTTTATTCATATAAATTTAAACAAGCATTTATTAATTTAAAAGTACTTATTAATTAGGAAAATTCATTATAAAAGCATTTTAAATCATTTTAAAATAATATAAAGATGAATAATTACAAGTGTTTACTTTTTAAGCATGTTAAATACAAGTGTTAAGTGATTAAGTAGAGTAATAGACAAGTGTCACTAGATTGATTTATTTTCTTTCATTTTAAGTTAATTCTAATAAACTATGTATAAATTTTCACCTTCCTTCTTCAATTCTTTTTCTATCTTCATTTCTAAAAACTTAAAAACTCAACCTATAAACACTCTTCAAACCAAAACAAAAGTCTGTAATAAATTATCAATCCAAAAATCCTCAAGACCAATACGTATGGCTATTTTATCCTCAACCCTGTAATTCAAATACAATCTGTAATCCACACTGCCTCAAAACTAGAAACTAATTAAAATTCAATAACCTATTAACCATCTTCAAACTCAATCAAAACCAAAGCCTGCATTTTTATTCAACCTATGATTTATCAAAGCCTGTAACAAGTTTCAAATGCAACCTAAAGCAAAGTTTATCAAGCATCAGCATTTCAAGAAATCAAAGTTTTAAAATCATCTCTGCAATTCAAGTTTTTCAGAATTAAAGGCTTCAGTTTTCAAAGAAGCTTTCCTGTTTTCATAATCAAAGCTATCTGCCTTTTTTAATATGTGAGTAAACAACTAAATTTTGTTTTGAATTTTGGTTTGTGATGTGAAAATTGTTTGCTTGTTTGTAATTTTGGTTTGAATTCTATAAATATGTAGGTATATATGTGTGCATGTTTGAAACCCTGTATATATCCCTGTTTTCTAACTGACAGGTTTATATCTTGATCAAAAATCAAGTACTCTTCAAACTTTAACATATAGGTTGTGAGATTTGAAGAAAATATGTTTGTTTTTATTTAAGATAAGTATTAAAAATATAAGAAAGCATGATAAGTATGAATAAGTTTGTAAATTTAGATATTATAGTAGAAATGTTAAAAAAACATGTTAAATCAAATGTTTTAATTTTTTGTTTCAGGGTTATAACTTGAATCTACTTAGAAAGTTAGGATTTTTAAAGCAAAAATCAGAATTTTTAGTATTGAAATGAGTATGCGTTTTGGAGATAACCAGAAATTGGGTTTTTGGGATTTTCTGGTAGCCGGAGCATGTCTGGTGGTTGGGGCTTCGACTGGAGGAGGTCAGGGTATAGCGGCAAAAATATCTAGAAGGCAGTTAAACCACCGTGGTGTTGGGGATTGATCGATTATGTTTTAAACCCTAAATTGGGTCGTGGTCGGAATTTGGAGGATGGTGTCATCTATGGTGCATCGAGTGGAATGAAACTCTGGGAACGGTGGCATGGAAGTCTGGCGAAGCTAAGGACGTGGAGGCGCGATGTCCAGTGATCGAAGACGTGAGTTCGAGATGTTTTCTGGTGAAGCTTTTGGTTTCGGTTTCTACTGAATGGCTTGTTTTCGATTTCGTACTTGTGCTTGAGATTTGGGAGTTAGGATCGAAGATGCAGGCAATCGTTGACGTGTGGGAAGTGTAGGCGATGGTCGGAGCTTCGCCGTGGATGGTGTAGGATGCACGGTGGTTTTTGGTGTGTCTTGGTTTTGGGCAGGAATTAACTCGAAGTAAGGCCCGAGTAATTGAGGTAGGTGACTCGAGTTTATACTCGAGTAGTTCGAGTGAGTTTCGAGTCTAGGTTTTTAAACTTAAGATTTAACTACGTTTTTTAAAAAAAGGGGAAAGGAGAAGAAATTCGAAGTGGCTCTCGAGTGATGTTTGGGTTCGACGCAAAGCAGAATTTTTTTAAACAGATTTAAAAAGTTTCAAGTTTCTATAAAAACAAGTTTTCAAATTTAAATAAAGTAAGTTTTAAATTTCAAATGAATCTTGTTTTTTAAAAAAAAATCTATACTTTATAAAAATAACTGTTTTTAAGTAATTGATTTGGGAATATTATGTAAGTGTTTAATTTGAATTTGTTAAGTTAATTTTTAACTTATTTTAAATCTTAATTAAAAGATTTAATAAAGGAAGAAAATGTTTAAAGTTAAATGTTTAAGGTGTTGATGATAATTAAGCATGTTTTATCTTAGGTTAATTAAGATTTCAATAAGTTGAGTTTTAATTAAGTTAATGAAGTAATTTAGGTATAATTAATCAACTTAATTGATGAATAATTAAGGATAAAGGATTAATTAAATATTTAATTAAAAATAATTAATTAATTAAATTAATGATTATGATTGATTAACTAATGATTAGAGATTAATTAATTTGTAATTAGAAATTACTTAATTAAGCAATTTAGAGTTTGATTAACTTGTAATTAAGAAGTACTTAATTAAGTTTTATTAATTAATAATTAAGTTTTATTAATTAATAATTAAGAGATAATTAATCCATAATTAAAGATTAATTAAAGGTTAATTAATAGTTATTAAGAATTAATTAACTGGTAATTAATGATTGATTGGTTTGTTATTAAGGGATATTAATTAATAATTAAGGATTATTAATTAATAGTTAAAGAATAATTAATCTGTAATTAAAGATTAATTAATTGGTTATAAGGTAATTAAGGAATGAATTACCTGATTGTAATTAATACAACGAATGTGATTAATTTGAGTTAATTAATTTGTTAATTAATTAAAGATAATAAATTGAGGATTGATTAAGTATAAATACTTAATGACATTGATAAGTGTAATTACTTAGTGAAGTAATTAATGGGTAATTACAGGATGTAAGTAATTGAAGAATGGAAGTAGTTTTGGTATAATTACTCCATGTAATTAATAAAAAGGATAATTACTTAGTGGAATTAATTAAAAATTAATTACTTTGTGTAATTAATTGATGAATTAATAAATAAATTTTATTTAGAAATTAATTAAGTAATGTAATTAATTAAGGGTAATTAGTTACTAAATATGATTAATCAAGCTGATTAATGAATGTAATTAATTTAAGATTAATTATTAAATATGATTAATAATTAATTTAAAGAAGTAATTAAGGGATCATTAATTAATATAATTAATAAAAGTAATTAAGAGTTGATTAATTAAAGAATAATTAATTTATATAAGTGATTTTAGGATAATTAATTAATGTAATTAATTAAGGATTAATGTAATTAATTATAGCTAATTAATTAATGAAGTAATTAAAGGCTAATTACTATAATTGTTTGTGGATAATCAATTTGTGTGAATTAATTAGAGAATAATTCATCACGGATGATTAATTAAGATGGATATTTAAAGGATAATTAATTAAATTAAAAGACTTGTAATTAATTAATAGTTGATTAAGCAGAGTTGAATGATTAATTATTAAGTAATTAATTTAATTTAAATTAACTAATTAATTACAATATGGATTAATAATTCTGGCTTATGGATGATTGTTTGAGTAGAATGTCTGGATTGGTTGATATCTGTTGTTTGTTAAGCTATGACATTCTGTGATGTGATATTTAATATATCTACGATAAATATGTGATATTTATCTATGATAGTTGCTATGTGAATTCAAGTATTGAATTGAATTGAATTGTTAAACTTTATAACAACTTGACCTTTAAGATACGTTTGGATTTCGATGAGACTGGGATCGGGTACCAAATTTGATTATCTGAAAACCACATCGATCCAAGTTAAACGATAGGTCGTGACATCTCAAAGTGAAGATTGAGATGGAGTTTTAAAGTGTAAGGGTTAATGTCGTTAACTCTGAGGGTGATTCCAAAATGAGTGTAATGAGATAATGCCTTCGGTTTCGTTTGAACCCGGAACGAACTTGTATGGATTGAATGCTTTCAGAACATCGTCAGGTGGACGATGAGCATTTTAAGATAGATGTGTTCTATTAAAGGTAATCGTAGCCTCAAGCCTCATCAACTGGGAATGGCTAAAACTGGGGAGGTGCAGCAAGACTAAGTGGGTAGCACCCAAGTAGGACGAGATTTCCCCCGTACAGAAGTCCCTTTTATTCGGCTATGTGAGCAGTTGGTTCGAAACAAATGTGGGGTTGTCTTGTTTGGGACTATCTAGTAAGGGATGGTTCCGGTTTTGTGTTGCAGGGGATCAGGAGGGATCCTCGGTACGGTGATCTAGGCCACGTATTGTGAGGGCGGTACCCCAGTAGCCCTGCTATTGTTTGGAAATCCAATCTCCAATAAGTGCCATTGGACTTGACTGTATAACCCACTTTGTGGCTAGTATGCCGGAATTTAATCATGTAACAATTTCAGCTATGTGAATATTTATTTGAAAACCCTAGACCCTATTATAATATAACCAGATTTCCTATCAAATGTTTGGTTATCGTAAGGTAAAAAGATTTCCATGTTTATGTGTGGGAATCTTACGAGGTACCTTTTCTTTCAAAGGTTTTCAAAGTTAAACAACTTTAACCCGTTTACTCACACCAGACCCATGTCTGACCCGAAGTTTATTTATGTTTTCTTAAACTCTTGGGTACTCAAATTTTTACAAGTAGCCAAGGGATTCAGGTTTTGCTTAGACGAATTTTGGAGGAGATTTGTAGCAGGAGGCTTCAGCGTGTAGATATATAGTGATTCCGCTGTGTTGATCTCTGTGTTAATATTTGTGTTGTATCTTGAGTTGTATGTTAGACAGGTGTTTATAACTGTCTAATTTGTGATATAAAGTTGTGTAACTCTGATAGATGTTGTATACTATGTAATATCTATGTGATTAATATATTTTATTCGTTCCACTGTGAGATTCCAATATCTGTTTGTTCTTTCTTTTCTATCTTTTCTCTTTTCTATCCCTTTCTTTCTTATTAATGATATGTCTTTCGGTGGAGTGAAAGAAGGGTTGTTACAGTTGGTATCGGAGTGCTAGGTTGAGTGAATACCTAGGCTTTGGAGTGATTTCTTTCTTGAGAGAGCATAATTGTAATTTTAGTGTGTGTGTGTGTGTGTGTGTGTGTGTGTGTGTGTCTATATATATATTTCTACCTATTTGTTGGGTTACCTATTCAGGTTATCCCAATATAAGTGTTAGAGGTAGGAAGGGTAGTGGTGTGTGTAGCACGACTACCAATGGAAGAAGTCCAATGTTGAGGTTAGAAGAGTATCTGTCGAGATTGTAGACCCAATACTGTCTCAAGTAGGCTTTGCTGTGGTGTAAGGATTTCTCCCAATCTCTGAAGGAATTTTTTTAAAAGGTTTAGAGTCCAGCATTGAAGTGCAAGTTTGGACGAGTAAGGGTTTGAATCTGTAGGTTAAGCAGAAGCAAGTGATAGTATCTTGGCAACTTCAGGAAGGAGCAGCTGTGTGGTGAAATGCAGTGACTATGGATGTTTCCAAAAATATTTCTTTTGGAACAAGTTTAAGGATGTATGTCTACATCGGTGATGAGACAAAGTTCAATAGGGTGTTTGTGCTTGGTTAGGGGTCCGAGTTTCTTGAGGAGATGTCTGCCTATCTCAAGGCTCTGTGTAGGATTGGATGATATAGCTTTAAAGATCAAGGAGCTTTGGATAAGAAGTCTTTTGGCATCTGTGGAACTTTTGTGTTTTCTCTTTATGGATCTGTCGAATCATGCTTTTCGGGATGTGTTGGACAAGTCTGTGCCCGTGTTCATCGACGACATTCTCATCTACTTCGGATCAGAGTTTCACAGCGGAAGCAAGGTGACAGCTATTATAGAATGGAAGCAACTGGAAGTTGCAGTGTTTTGGATTAGAGGGTTTCTACCGAAAGTTCTTCAGGATCTGAAGGCGAGATTTGCGAGTGCACCTGTTTTGTCTTTTCCGGATAGGAGAAGTAAGTTGAAGTCTACTGATGTTTGTGAAGTAGAATTTGAGTTCTTCATCTCGGTAGATCTTGAGAGGATCATTTTGTTGAGTTGTTTTTGATCCAGTTTGTTTCAAGAAACATCTACGATGGTTGAGCTGATCAGAAAGGATGTAGGCAGCCTACGATCGTCAGAAGAGTCTTGTGGTAAAGAGACAAAGGAATCCGGAATTCGAAGTTGGAGATTTGGATTTTGGATGAGGTTTTCTCCGGTAAGGGGAGAAGTCAGATTTGGTAAGACTGGAAAGCTAGCACAGAGGTATATTGGATTTTTTGTGTTTTTGTATGGATAAGTGTTTTGGCTTATAGGATTGAATTTCCAGTTTGGAAGACTGGGATTCAAGGTATTTCACGTATCTCTGAGGGAGTACGTGTATCATCCATCATTGGTTTTGGAACCAGCAGTTCAAGAGGACTTGGTAGTTGAATCGGACATGATTGAGGTCAGATATCTTGTGCAGATTGTAGATCTAGATGAGTAGGAGCTCAAAAGCTTAGGAGTATAGCTAGTTTGGATTCAATAGGGCGAGTATTCCAGTATCTGTACCTGGGAAACTCTGGATAGTTTTAGAAAGCTTATCCAGAATTGTGTCCGGATAGCTAGTAATGTTTGCTTGAATGAAATTGTTTGTTTGGATGGGATTGTTTGATGGGTTGATAGTGTATGGCTGATATGTATGCTTGTATTGTTAAATAAAATGAAAACTTTTGGATTGTCTTTTGTTTTAAATTTCGGGGACGAAATTCTTTTAAGGGGGGGGGGGAATGTGATATCCCGGAATTTCAAGAATTTAAAATGTGATAATCTCTTTATTAAAATTATTTAAAATTGGTAAAAATTGATATTTTCAATCAATAATAATAATGTGTTGTGTGTGTATATATAAATATAAGTAGATTTTAAATAGAATTATTATTTTCAAATTTAATAAGTGTTGTTTAAATATATGCACTTAAGTTGATTTTAAATAGAATAATTATTTACAAATTCAATAATGTGTTTGTTTAAATTAATATGTATATTTATTTGAATTGATTTTGAAGTTGGATTTTAAATTGAATTTGGATTTAATTTTGAATTTAAAGAATATATATCTTAAAAATATTTTGGATTTAAAATATATGAATAAGGTTTTTATTTAAAATAAGATTTGTTTATATTATTTTCCTAAAATAATTTTATGGTATAAATTTAGAAAGTATTTATTTAATAGTAAATAAATAGAAAAGTTTTATATTATCATTTAAAAATGGATTAAAAATATTATATATGATATTATTTAGAGTATAATTAGGTTTCTATTATATTTTCTTTTAAAAGTTTTATTCAAATAAATTTAGAAAAGCATTTATTAATTTAAAAGTACTAATTAATTAGGAAAATTCATTATAAAAGTTTTTAAATCATTTTAAAATAATATAAAGATGAATAATTACAAGTGTTTAATTTTTAAGCATGTTAAATACATGTGTTAAGTGATTAAGTAGAGTAATAGACAAGTGTCACTAGATTGCTTTATTTTCTTTTATTTTAAATTAATTATAATAAACTCTATATAAATTTTCACCTTCCTTCTTCAATTCTTTTTCTATCTTCATTTCTAAAAACTTAAAAACTTAACATGTAAACACTCTTCAAACCTAAACAAAAGTCTGTAATAAATTATCAATCCAGAAATCCTCAAAACCAAAACCTGTAACTATTTTATCCTCAACCCTGTAATTCAAATACAATCTGTAATCCACACTGCCTCAAAACTAGAAACTAACTAAAATTCAATAACCTGTTAACCATCTTCAAACTCAATCAAAACCAAAGCCTGCATTTTATTCAACCTGTGATTTATCAAAGCCTGTAACAAGTTTCAAATGCGACTTGAAGCAATGTTTATCAAGCATCAACATTTCAAGAAATCAAAGTTTTAAAATCATCTCAGCAATTCAAGTTTTTTAGAATTAAAGGCTTCAGTTTTCAAAGCAAGCTTTCTTGTTTTCACAACCAAAGCTATCTGGCTTTTCTAATATGTGAGTAAACAACTAATTTTTGTTTTAAATTTTGGTTTATGATGTGAAAATTGTTTGCATGTTTGTAATTTTGGTTTGAACACGATAAATATGTAGATACATATGTTTGCATGTTTGAAACCCTGTATATATCCTTGTTTTATAACTGATAGGTTTATATCTTGATCAAAGATCAAGTACTCTTAAAACTTTAACATATAGGTTGTGAGATTTGAAGAAAATATGTTCGATTTTAATTAAGATAAGTATTAAAAATATAAGTAAGCATGATAAGTATGAAGCTGTTTGTAGATTTAGATATTGCAGTAGAAATGTTAAAAAAACATGTTAAATCAAATGTTTTACTTTGTTGTTTCAGGGTTATAACTTGAATCTACATAGAAAGTTAGGATTTTTAAAGCAAAAATCAGAATTTTTAGTATTGTAATGAGTGCGCATTTTGGAGATAACCAGAAATTGGGTTTTTGGGATTTTCTGGTAGCCTGAGCATCTCTGGTGGTCGGGGCTTCGAATGGAGGAGGTCAGGGTGTAGGAGAGTTCGGAAAAAATATCTTGAAGGTGGTTAAACAACCGTGGTGTTGGGGATTGATCGATTATGTTTTAAACCCTGAATTGGGTCATGGTCGGAATTTGGAGGACGGTGTCATCTATGGTGCATCGAGTGGCACGAAACTCTGGGAATGGTGGCATGGAAGTCTGGCGAAGCTAATGACGTGGTGGCGCGATGTCCAGTGATCTAAGGCGTGAGTTCAAGACGTTTTCAAGTGAAGCTTCTGGTTTCGGTTTCTACCCGAATGGCTTGTTTTCGATTTCATACTTGTGCTTGAGATTTGGGAGTTAGGATCGAAGATGCAAGCAATTGTCGACGTGTGGGAAGTGTAGGCGATGGTCGGAGCTTCGCTGTGGACGCTGCAGGGTGCACGATGGCTTTTGGTGTGTCTGGGTTTTGAGAAGGAATTGACTTGAAGTAAGGCTCGAGTGATTGAGGTAGGTGACTCGAGTTTATACTCGAGTAGTTCGAGTGAGTTTCGAGTCCAGGTTTTTAAACTTAAAATTTAACTAAGTTTTAAAAAAAGGGAAAGGAGAAGAAACTCGGAGTGGCTCTCGAGTGATGTTCGGGTTTGACCCGAAGCAGAAATTTTTTAAGCAGTTTTAAAAAGTTTCAAGTTTCTATAAAAACAAGTTACAAATTTATATAAAGTAAGTTTTAAATTTCAAATGAATCTTGTTCTAAAAAAAATCTATACTTTATAAAATAACTGTTTTTAAGTAATTGATTTAGGAATATTATGTAAGTGTTTAATTTGAATTTTTAAGTTAATTTTTAATTTATTTTAAATCTTAATTAAAAGAATCAATAAAGGAAGATAATGTTTAAAGTTAAATGTTTAAGGTGTTGATGATAATTAAGCCATTAATTAAGATAATTTTTTATCTTAGGTTAATTAAGATTTTAATAAGTTGAGTTTTAATTAAGTTAATGAAGTTATTTAGGTATAATTAGTTAATTTAATTAATGAATAATTAAGGATAAAGGATTAATTAAATAATAAATTAAGAATAATTAATTAATTTAATTAATTAATGATTATGATTGATTAATTGATGATTGGAGACTAATTAATTTGTAATTAGAAATTACTTAATTAAGCAATTTAGAGGTTGATTAATTTGTAATTAAGAAGTACTTAATTAATTTTTGTTAAATAATAATTAATTTTTATTAATTAATAATTAAGAGATAAGTAATCCACAATTAAATATTAATTAAAGGTTAATTAACTGTTATTAAGAATTGATTAACTGGTAATTAATGATTGATTAATTTGTTATTAAGGGATATTAACTAATAATTAAGGTTTATTAATTTATAGTTAAAGAATAATTAATCAGTAATTAAAGATTAATTAATTGGTTATAAGGTAATTAAGGGATGAATTACCCAATTGTAATTAATACAATGAATGTGATTAATTTGAGTTAATTAATTTGTTAATTAATTAAAGATAATCAATTGAGGATTGATTAAGTATAAATACTTAATGAAATTGATAAGTATAATTACTTTTTGAAGTAATTAATGGATGTAATTAATCGAAGAATGGAAGTAGTTTTGGTATAATTACCGTGACATCTCGGAAATTTGGGGCAATATCAATTTAATAATCTACATTAAAAATTGAATTGATTTAATAATATTTGTTAATAATAATTTGAATTGATTTAAATCTTCTTTTAAATAAATAATTAACTGATAATTTATCTTTTAAAAGCTAATTAAATTGTTTTCTATTTGTAATATATATATATATATATATATATATATATATATATATATATATATCTGTATATGTTGTAAATAGATAATCTTTGTTTTAAGTTTAATAAAATAAAGACATGATTTCTAATTCTAATATTTTTGGTAAATTAGGAATTTGATTTTATTTAATATTGAATAAATAATCATTTGACTTTAAAATACTCAAGATAAATTTAAATTGTTTAAAAGTATTCCAGCCTCAGTTTAAAATAAAAGTAACCCATAAGTAAAATAAATATATAAGTT
The DNA here is from genome assembly GCA_030765085.1 of Allium cepa. NCBI lineage: Eukaryota > Viridiplantae > Streptophyta > Magnoliopsida > Asparagales > Amaryllidaceae > Allium > Allium cepa. The sequence continues at coordinate 926,059,576 of CM060934.1, forward strand.
AAAATTTATAACAATGACTGAAACAACTTCATATAAAATAAATAATGCAAATCAGGCCTTGTTGTAATATGCCTGTAAAATAAATGAAAAGAATAAGAACAAAGTGTAAAGAAAAGAAAGTGTATATGTACATAATGTATAAAAGCAAGCTAGGCAAGTAAAAGGCAAGGAAAAATTTATAAACAAAGTAAAATAAAAAAAACAAAATAAGGTAAGAAACAATAGATATGCAGGCAAGAAAATACAATACAAATATCAAGTTACAAGACAAAGTAAATATATGTGCTGGTAAAAGAAATAAAATAAAAAAAATGCAAGTAGCTTATAGACTAAGATTCAGACAAGTATGAAAAAGCAAAGTACAAATATATGCTTCTAATAGAAATACAAATGAACAAAGAAAAGTAAATAAAATTACATTTGCAGGTTAGAGAAGAGACGTGGAAAGCTAAGTAAAATATCTCTACATAAGAAATTATTACATTAGCTAAGCAGGAAACATAGAGTACATTAACAATTAATGCTTACTTTTGCTCAGCACAAACTTATGTCTATTCGAAATTGTTCAAATCCTTTCAGCCTCCTAATGCAAAGATCTGGCCTGATACAAACGAAAGCAATATTTGTACTTGCATGGGTTTAACCCAGATAACACCTACCTATACAAATTTATCTTTCTATATATACTTATCTTCCAATTCATTCTAAACATATCAAACCAGAGGAAGATTTTATTGCAAGCCTATTCATTTCTATGCAAACTCAAATATAAACTGAAACCATTATTCAATAATAAGCAAGCAAGATGGATAAACAGGAAGATCAAAGCAGATATTTACAGTTTTAGAAGTTCAAAACAGCTTTCAAAGATCTGTTTTTATTCTTCGAATCTGTGAGTAACACCTTTCAAATTTTCTTAAGTTTTAATATGTTGCATGCTAATAATTGAATGCTTAATATATTTGCGTGAATCTTTATATACCCCTTTCTCTGGCCATTTGCAAAATGAAATACTGCAACTTGTATTCTCTGTGAGTAACTTAAATTTTAAAATACTTAAGTATATATAAGTTGCTTAATTATGATCTGATATGTGCATATATCTTAATGAATTTCTGTGTTTATGTGTTACTGCATGTATGTGTGTTTGACATACTGTAATCACCTCTGTTTAAAAGGGTAGCAACATCAAAATTTAATGGTTTAAATATATTTTTGTTCTGTTGCAACTTTTTCTCTGAAATTAAGTTGCATTGCTCTGTGTTAAGTATGAGTACTGTATTAAGTATCTCTGGGTTTTATCTGTCTTTAGTTCCAGGTTTAAACTCCTCAACAAAATTTCTTTTTTGTTCTTAATTCCATTTTAACAAGACATAGGTTGTCATAAAATGCTGGTATGAATAGAGACTTGAATTTAAATATTGTATAAGGGTAAAACAATGTTCTTTGTTCTGGAAAACATAATACTACAGTAGAAACTAAATTAAGTTAAATCTCAATGAATTTAATTCATGAATTCAGGGTTATGGATCAAATATACATACCATAATATGATTTTTAAAATTAATATCATGTTTTCTAGTCAAGTGATTTAGATGCAGTTTGCTTTTGTACAAGTGTTGGTTTTTGGGAGATTTATGGTGTTCTATGCGACTGGAGGTGGTCGGGTTGGGTGAGGAGGTGGAGGAGCTTACCAGGGTGTGGGGAAAAAATGCTTGGTGGTTGGTCTGAGCACGGTGGCGATGGTGGCAGTGATTTGTTGTTTGCAACCCTAGTTTTTATGGTGTTTGAATTTTTGAACGCCGTGACTTCTACTGTGCATCGAGTTGCACGAGGCCTCGAGAGGTGGTAGGTTGGTCGAAGGCGAGTCCATGGCCGGAGTTATTGACCATCTGGTGGTCGGGGTGGGCAGAAGGAGGTGATGACAGGTTTGGGTAGGGGATGTTGTGTTTTATTCCAGGTTCTGTGTTATTGCTCATTTTTGATTTGAGGTCGTGGCGATGGATTTTGAGGGTCGTGGTGGTGTATGGTGGAAGTCAGCGTTGTGGTGGAGCACGTGTGGGTGGCCGGAGGTGACTGGGGCCACGGTGCACGTGCACCGTGCCCAGTGAAGTACTGAAGTTTTTGGGAATGGTGCAGGGTTTTTTTGGCCTCGGGGCGTACTCGGGTGATTCGTGTGTGCGACTCGAAGCAGGGGAATAATCGACCCGAAGCATTCTTACTTTGGTCGTAGGTTGGATAGTTTTGTTACAGGTAGCACAAAACTGCCTGTAGTTTTAAATTTAAACTAAATTAAAGGCAAATTAAATTGTAAGCTAATTATTATCAAAAGTTAAAAATCAGAATGATGTTAGATGCAAGTGAAAGTCAAATCCAGATTGAATTTTGAATTCAAATTTTGTATTCCTGAATTCATTTTTGAAATGAACTAAATGTTAAAAGGTGGAAGTTGGGTTTCAGGTTTAAAACCTGACAAAACTAAAACCTGAAATATATGATTTAAACAATGATTTAAATCCTATGGTTAAAATTCAGTTTTGAATAACTATTGAATCTTAAGATTTCAAAATAGATTTGAATTTGAAAAATCAAGTTTTTAAATCAAGTTGTTGAAGGGAAGTTTAAATCGAAGTTTTTAAATCAAAGATAAAATTTATGGATTCAAGTTTACTTCGAATTCAAATCTGTAGGTTTTAATCAGTTTTTAAAATATGAATGTCTTCGGAAATTTAAGTTTAAATAAAGATTCAAACAGTTGAATTTAAAGGCTTTCTTATATAAGTTTCATGTGTACGTAATTAATGTTATTCACAGGATTATAAATTGAATTTAAATTTGATTAATGTTTAAATAAATAATATTTTTGAATCTTAAATTCCAAATGGAATTCAAATTTAAAATTTTGGAAGGTAAAGTTCTAACACACATAAATATTGATGATGTCATTAGTAAAGAAATAAATTATCTTAGGGATAACTAAAATATTAAAATAAATTAATGAATAAGTTAATTAATGAATAACTTATGTATTTTGTTTACAAATTAATAATTTAGATCAATTCATAATTATGAATTAATTAAGAAATAAATTTAGAAATGTAATTATGATAATAATTCATATATGTGATTAATTTTGATAATTAATTAGATAATCCATTATAAATTGTTAAATGTAATTACTTGATAAAAGTAATTAAGAAATTAATTACTTATGGTAATTAATTTGATAAAATGATTTATTTAAGTTAATTAATTTAGTTTAATTAATTTAAGAAATCATTTGATGACTTGATTTGTGTAATCACTTAGTGTATTCAATGGAGCATAATTACTTAAGGAAGTAATTAATGTTAATTACTGAATGTAATTAGTGAAAATAATGTGTTAATAAAGTAATTTGGATAATCACTTTTGTAATTAATCAAGGGATTAATTAAATGGAGATAATTAATTATGGGATAATTAATTTGGTAATGAGTAATTAAGGGTAGTTAATTACTGGTTGATATTAATCAAGGTGGTTAATAATTGTGTTTAATTAAAGATTAATCACTTAATGTAATTAAATTAAATAAAGTAATTTAATTTAAATCTGAATTAGAGATCATTAATCAATGTAATTAATAATGAAATTAAGAATAGTTTAATTAATAAATAATTAATAATGAGGCGATTAATTAAGGATAATGTAATTAATTGTATTTAATCAATAAATGAAGTAATTAAGTGTTAATTACTGTAAATGATTTAGGATAATTAATTTGTAGGATTAATTAAAGACTAATTACTTACTGTAATTAGAAGGTGATTAATCGAAGAAGTTAATCAAGATAAATATCTAGAGATTAATTAATTAATTTGATTTAAAATTAATTTAATGATTGTATAAGAAGGATTTATAGATGAAGTAATTAATTTAATTTACTTTAAATTAATTAGAGATAGAAGTAGTTAATTTAATTCATTTTAAATTAATTATAGATTGTGATTTATAAATCATTGCTTATGGATGAATGATATTAACATTTCATTGATTGATTCTGATCTCAGATATGATATGAGTAATATCTATGTGATATGGATGCTTGGTTTAAGTATGATAATATTTAATTATCTGTTTTGATGATAATATGAGTTATCTGTTTATGATGGTGTGATTATCTATTGTGATATTATGAATTATCCATCTGTGCGTATATTGATGATATTAAATTAAACTGTTAAGACTAAATAGACAACTTGGCCTTAAAAGACACGTTTTGGATTTCGATGAGACCGGGATCGGTTTTCCACATTAGGAACATCCGAAAACCACATCGATTCCAAATTAACGATAAGTCATGAATCTGAAGTAAAGATGAAGATTCAGAATGCAAGGGTTATCGTCGTTAACTCTGAGGGTGATTCCAAAATGAGTGTAACGAGATAATGCCTTCGGTTTCGTTCGAATCCGGAACGAACTTGTATGGATTGAATGCTTTCAACACATCGTCAGGTGGGCGATGAGCATTCTAAGAAATGTATTCTTTAAAGGTAATCGTAGCCTCAAGCCTCATCAACCGAGAATGGCTAAAACAGGGGAGGTGCAGCAAGGTTAGGTGGGTCATGCCCAAGCAGGACAAGGATATTCCCCTGTCTAGATGTCCCTTTATTTCGGCTTAGTGGGTAGTAGCGACGGCTATCTGCGGGGTTATCTTGTTCGGGACTGTTTAGTAAGGAATGGTTCCGGCCTTGTGTTGCAGGGGGTCGGGAGTGATCCTCGGTACGTTGATCTAGGCCACGTATTGTGACGGGCGGTACCCCGGTAGCCCTGCCATTGTATGGAATCCAAAATCCAATAAGTGCCAACAGTTTTGGTTGTATTACCCACTTTTGTGGCTAGTAGCTGGAATTTAATGAATATAACAATTTCGGCTATTTTCTATTTACTTGAAAACCCTAGACCTATTATAATATCACAGAATTTCCTATAAAATGTTTTGGTTAGCGTAAGGTAAAAACTTACCCATGTTTATTTGTGGGGAGTCTTACGTGATACCTTTTGTTTTCAAAGGATTTTTTTTAAAATTAAGCAACTTTAACCTGTTACTCATACCAGACCCATGTCTGACCCGGAGTTTATTTTTGTTTTTCATAAACTCTCGGGTACCCAAATTTATACGGGTAGTCATGGGATTCAGGTTAGCTTAGACGAATTCTGGAGGAGCAATGGAGCAGGAGGCTTCAGCGTTGTAGATATACATATAGTTCCGCTGTGTTGATATCTCTGTGTTGACTTGTGTATTGATTTGTATTAACTAGACAGGTGTTTATAACTGTCTAGTATGTGATCTATTGTCTGTATAACTCTGATTGATGTTGTATATTATGTAAATACTTATGTGATTATTATAATTTATTCGTTCCGCTGTGAGATTCTGATGTTGTTGTTCTTTCTTCTCTATCTTTTCTATTTTCTCACCCCTTTCTTTCTTCAAGACGAAGCGGTCTTCTGGGCATAGAAAGCCGGGTCGTCACAATTACTTTGTGTAATTAATAAGAAGAATAATTACTTAGTGGATGTAATTAAGAATTAATTGTTTTGTGTAATTAATTTATGAATTAATTAATAAAATTTATTTAGAAATTAATTCAGTAATGTAATTAATTAAGGGTAGTTAGTTACCAAATATGATTAATCAAGCAAATTAATGAATGTAATTAATTCAAGATTAATTATTAAATATGATTAATAATTAATTTAAAAAAGTAATGAAGGGATCATTAATTAATATAATTAATAAAAGTAATTAAGGGTTGATTAATTAAAGAATAATTAATTTATATAAGTGATTTTAGGATAATTAATTAATGTAATTAATTAGGATTAATGTAATTAATTATAGTTAATTAATTAATGAAGTAATTAAGGGTTAAGTACTGTAATTGTTTGTGGATAATCAATTTGTGTAAATTAATTTAAGAATAATTAATCAAGGATGATTAATTAAGATGGATATTTAAAGGATGATGAATTAAATTAAAAGACTTGTAATTAATTAATGGTTGATTAAGCAGAGTTAGATGATTAATTATTAAGTAATTAATTTAATTTAAATTAATTAAACTAATTATAATATGGATTAATAATTCTTGCTTATGGATGATTGTTTAAATAGAATGTCTGGATTGGTTGATATCTGTTGTTTGTTAAGCTATGATATTCTGTGATGTGATATTTAATATATCTATGATAAATGTGTGATATCTATCTATGATGAATTCTATGTAAATTCAAGTATTGAATTGAATTGAATTGAATTGAATTGTTAAACTTTATAACAACTTGACCTTTAAGATACGTTTGGATTTCGATGAGACCGGGATCGGGTATCAAATTTGATTATCCGAAAAGCACATCGATCCAAGTTAAACGATAGGTCATGACATCTCAAAGTGAAGATCGAGATGGAGTTTTAAAGTGTAAGGGTTATTGTCGTTAACTCCGAGGATGATTCCAAAATGAGTGTAACGAGATAATGCCTTCGGTTTCGTTCGAACCCCGAACGAACTTGTATGGATTGAATGCTTTCAGAACATCATCAGGTGGACGATGAGCATTCTAAGATAGACGTGTTCTATTAAAGGTAATCGTAGTCTCAAGCCTCATCAACCGGGAATGGCTAAAGCAGGGGAGGTACATCAAGGCTAAGTGGGTAGCACCCAAGTAGGACGAGATTTTCCCCTGTCTAGAGGTCCCTTTTATTCGGCTGTGTGAGCAGTTGGTTCGAAACAACTATGGGGTTGTCTTGTTCGGGACTATCTAGTAAGGGATAGTTTCGACTTTGTGTTGCAGGAGACTGGGAGGGATATTCAGTATGGTGATCTTGGCCACATGCTGTGACGGGCGGTACCCCAGTAGCCCTGCAATTGTATGGTAATCCAATCTCCAATAAGTGCCATCAGACTTGATTGTATAACCCACTTTGTGTTTAGTATGCTGGAATTTAATCATGTAACAATTTCAGCTATGTGAATATTTATTTGAAAACCCTAGACCCTATTATAATATAACCAGATTTCCTATCAAATGTTTGGTTATCGTAAGGTAAAAACTTTTCCATGTTTATGTATGGGAAGTCTTACGAGATACTTTTTCTTTTAAAGGTTTTTTAAATTAAACAACTTTAACCCATTTACTCACACCAGACCCATGTCTGATCCGGAGTTTATTTCTGTTTTCTTAAACTCTTGGGTACTCAAATTTTTATGAGTAGCTAAGGGATTCAGGTTTTTCTTAGACGAATTCTAGAGGAGATTTGGAGTAGAAGGCTTCAGCCTGTAGATATATAGTGATTCCGCTGTGTTGATCTCTGTGTTAATATTTGTGTTGTATCTTGAGTTGTATGTTAGACAGGTGTTTATAACTGTCTAACTTGTGATATAAAGTTGTGTAACTCTGATAGATGTTGTATACTATGTAACATCTATGTGATTAATATATTTTATTCGTTCCGCTGTGAGATTCCGATATCTGTTTGTTCTTTCTTTTATATCTTTTCTCTTTTCTATCCCTTTCTTTCTTATTAATGATACGTCTTTCTATGGAGTGAAAGACGGGTCGTTACATAACAGGAATCCAAATACTTAGATAATTTTTATTCATATTTCCCCTCAATGATTTTGTATTTTTAAACAAATTATAAACATTATTGGTTATAGCAGTATTTGAATTTCTATAAAAATTAGATTTAGACTTTACTTGTAATCTAGTACTAGCACTAACATAATTACTATTCATGAAAGTGTGTCCAGTGCTATTTCTACGATCAGTTTTATTATATCTTAAATCACTTTTATTATGTAAAGGTCTAGAACTAGATAAAACCATGTTTGAATCGTTTTGACATTTATTAAATTTTGTGACTTCAGTGTTAAGTTTATCAAATTTTGCTTTAAAGTCACAATTATTATTTTTCAAAATATCAATTTTCTTGTTTAGTTCAGAATTTTCCTTTTTTAACGTACAATTCTCATTTTCAAGAAGAGATATTCGAGATTCTGAATTAGCTAAAAATGATTGTAATAAATCATTTTGTTTTTTCAAATTCGTAATTTGTTTTATATTTTTTAATTTCTTTTTCAAACATATTATTTTGTTCGTTTATAAAATCTTTAAGAGCGTCAAATTTATTTTTCAAAACACCCTGTTGATTTTATAAGTCTAATTTCTCTTTTTTCAGTTTCTCATTTTCAAGTTCAACAGATTTCATCTTTTCTAAAATAATAAAATTAAGCTTTGAAATCTTATTGCTTATACTAACTAATCCGTTATTATCTTTTACTGAAATTTGTAAATCAGAAAGTACCTTTTTATAGTCCTCACTAGTGGCTTTGACAAGGATTTCACCTGTTGTATTTCGACTGGATCGTTTTCTGGCTATTATTCTGTGATATTGTGACGATCGATAGAATTTCAGGCTCTGATACCAAATGAAAATGTGCTATAGATCGTGTAATATGTATATATGATAACATAGAGTATAGTGATGATAGATATACATAAATAGTGCGGAATATAAAAGCAGTATAATAAAAAAATGAAACCAGAGATTTTTATACTAGTTCGGAGCTTCGTCCTACGTCCAGTCCCAGACTCCCTCTGGAATTTCACTACAACAACAAACTTCACTTAACCCAAAGGAACAAGTCTATACAACCCTTGAGCAGACGAACAAGGAACAGAGCAGCGGAACAGGATTTCGCCTCAGCAGCCGAAGAGCACTTCACATGCCTGAGCAATAGAACAGGACTTCAACAAATACCAAACATTGTTTGACTTTTTGAGTTCTGATAATACAGTTAGTCTTTTTTATAGTACACCCTTCCTATGATCTTCTCCTCGAGTATAAATATATATATGTTTGAAGTTTATAAAGAATAGAAAGGTATAACATTGCTTTAATGCAGAATATTCGAAAGTATAGTTGCAAATAGATTCAAGAGAGTTAGATACGGAAGATAAGGAAATTCGGTAGTTTGGAATCAATTTAGAGTATGTATTTATAAATGTTAAAAAGCAACAAATGTTGATGAAGAGTTCCGGTTGAAATGTTGCGTCCAAATCTTTTATAGAGATTTGTAACTCTTCACAAATAGCCGTGTCTTTTTAGAAAATAGCTGTTGTAGAAATTTATTCAACTAAACCTCTGGGTTAGTCGACTGGTTATTCAAACGTATTTTTCAATATATATTTGTTTATTTGTGCACCTGTGCATGTTGTACAGAAATTGTCAGGTCAGTCGACTGACCTGGTGATTTCTGTTCAATTTGCATAGTTTTAACAGGTTTAATATATATAAATATTATATATGATTTTAAAGATAAAAAATTTGATAATATATATATATTCTATGCATATATGTATAAATCATTAGGAAGATTATCTATAAACTAATATATACGTTAAATGAGGAGAGAACATAACAAAATTGACTTAAGACTCAACACCAGATAATCTAAAAATTGATGCATTGATTTTGATGTCTTGTCTCCGTGTAGTATATATTCTCTTTTTGTCGTAACAGTAGTCAAATCTGTATGTTGTAGTGATAGCTTTGTGTCATGAATCAAAACCAAGTCTCAACAAGCTTCATTACCCCTAAATTGTAGGGATTAGCCTCTCATATTTGTTATTATTTCGACAAATGTAGAAAGCAACATGAAATACAAAAAGTAGAGGAAAATTAAAGCTAATGGAAAAGAAGAGCTATTCTACTTGTATGAAAAATAAAAGAAATTTACACTACAACATAAGAAGAGATGCATGTAAAAAGGAAAGAGCATTGAATTACATAAGAAATAAAAAAAAACTACATGAAATAAAAATGGCTAAGTAGCCATGAAAAGTGAAAGAGAAGAGCTTTTTTTGTTCCTAAACAAAAAGTAAGTGAGACTAAGGAAGAAGAGGGTTATATGAAACATAAGAGGTATATGTACACGTGTGAAGCCCTAATTCATATTTTTGGGGAATGCCCAAAATGCCCTTGTAGGAAGTGCGGTGACCAAGTTATCATTAGCTTCAATAATCCCCCACTTAAATGTACATGAAGCTTTAATCGCCTTTTGGCATGTGCATTAGCTCCTAATTGAAAATCAAGGTAAGTGGATGGAGTCCTTCATGTTCTTCACTTTGAATTATCTCCTTCTTTATTCTTTTTATCTTCTTTGTGCATGTATATTCCTTCATGAAACCACTTGTAGTTGAGTTTAAATTACTACAAAATAATATAGAAATTTCCAATTAAATTTTATCAGTGTAATATATGCACAAAAATGACCATTTTGCCCATATATGAAGATGAATATGCGACAATTTAAAAATAATTTGAATTTGGTTTAAACAAGTTAAAATACCCTATGATCATTTATTTTATTTAAATAGATCAAATATGGTGGTAAAAATATGCACATTTACGTACGCATCAATGCCATCTGCATCTCCTGGGCCTTCTGCTCCTCTTAAGGAAGAATCTATTCCCATTTGTACTGAGATCCGAAAAGTAAGGAGCAGGCCCCTTAGGCTTCTATTCCAGTTTCTTAGGTATGGAATTCTCTATTTAAACATTTTTCCCTTCGAAAATAATTATTAGTGTACAATCATTCATTTTGGATAAGGAGAAGGTCTCAATTTCTCTAAATAATAAAACTTGAAAGGAAACATGCAGAAATTAACAAGCTATATAGGGAATTAGATAGACAGATAAAGGATCATAACATCCTCTCTAAAAAATATCACAGTCTTGATTGGAGCGCTTTAGTCCTAGCATCTTCTAAAAATCAGAGGTCTGCCCCATTATTAAAGAGGGTGTGTCTCCGATATGACACTCTCTTAAAGGAAAATATGGAGTTGATTACTTTATTTTGGATGATGATTGAAGGAAGGGATATTTTTGATAATTTCTTGTATAAAGTTTATTCTAGACATTTGATTATAGATTTTTCGTACTTAAGTGAATTCAGCGGGGATTTACTTGGACATTTCCATAAAAGATACCTATATGAACACAGATTTGACCTGCATCCCGAAGCTTGCTGGAACTTACCACGGGTTAGGTCGATTCCTCTAGATCTACATCCTGAGAAGCTTAAGTGCTATAAGGATAAATTTGTTTCTAGTTTTTCTCCAAATCTGTTTTGTATGAACCAGATGAATGATTGTGAATATGTAACAGTTAATTGATTTTTAATTATTTGTTTTAGCTATGTTTCCTTTATGCTTAGCTTCTGTTTCCTATTTATTTCAGAATAACCGTTCTCTAGGTCGACTCGTCCATGGAGACCACTTAAGCCAATATGTTAAATTGAGAAGGTTTTATTCCGAAACTGCATCTATTTGATAGACATCGAAATTAGTGAGATATTGATTTCTTTGAGATTTACGAAATTGTACTAAGAACACCCTCGCCTTCGTTTTGACTTCCTCAACAATGAGAAGGAAAATTTCCTTAAAGAGATTAGCACATTCCACTCTAGCAAATGGGACTATAGAAAATGTCCACCGGTCTTAATCCTAGAAGGAGTTACTATGCCTTTTGATTCGACAGTTATACTTTCAGCAAACTACCTAGAAAAAGTTAGAGAAGTAGTTTCCTTGCTTCAGATGTAATCAAGTTATTTACTATACCTTTTTGATTTTGTTGCTGTTTAAGTTGTAATTTGTTGCTATAATAATAAAGAGATCTCTTAGCTTGACTTTGACTTAATTTTATTTCACATGCATAAATAGGAACTACAGTTATCCTCAACTTATCTCCTCATAATTTATCATCACACGTTGATACTATTAGAGAGAAGTTGTTGATAGTGAGTGGAGGGATTGTGGTTAGTGACGCGGTCTTATTAGAACGTTTCGGCAGTAACGTCGAAGTTGTAAAATGGCATAAGAGATATTTTCTTAAAAAACCATCGCCAGTGGTCATAAAGATCACATTTCTTACCTTGAGGTTGAAATCAAGAACAAAGATGACATGATCACCAAACTTAAATGACAAGTGAAGTCAAATCGCACAATCGATTTCGATCAAAAGTTGTTTAAATTTATTCAGCAAATAAGCGACTTAGAGTTGAAATTAAAAGATAGTCAGGCACAGTGTTCCCTCCATGGAGTTCACTATGGGGGAAAAGTTTCCAGTATTGACTTGACTGTCCCTCACTCGAATCCTATGGTTACTAAATCCACCAGGTCGAAGCTTCTTACACCCGAAAAATTCCCTACTATGCTCAATCCTCCTTAAGGTTTAGACGAGTATGCCGTGGGCATCTGGTGTAGAAAGTACAAGTTTGAAATAGCCAAATACTTCGATAAGCAACCGAAAGTAAAATATTCCCAGACAATCAATGATTACGCCGCCAAGAATCAAAAACTTAAGCAGGATATTTATCTTCTCCAAAAGCATGTTGCGAAATTAGAAAGGGAAAACAAAACCCTTAGGGCATCTAATAGAGCTTTTATTTGTGCTTTAAAACCAATATTGATGCGATTGATGATGAAACCCAAGTAAGGAAGAATGAGAAAAAACTTAAAGAAGTTCTCTGCATGGCAATTTGCCATATTGTAGATACTTCAGTCGCTGAGACGCTTGATAAAGTTGTTCAAGATTTCTAATTTACTTTCATGTTTGAGCCATGTAAATTCTTCTTGTATATATGTATATAAATTTTTAGTTTTATGAACAATTTCATAACTTATGTAAATCACACAAACTTTGTAAATATCACCTGATTTGTAATCCTTTTCTGTAATGTCACCTTTGTAATGCTTTTGAATTGCTCATTCATTGACTTTTGGACTTGTTGGATCTTTTGTTATTCTTTGCTGTTCTAATTTCCCTAAAAAGCATGTAACATAAAATATTTCTAATTGTTATCTTGAAATCGACATATTAGTCTATTTATGTCATTTTCTTAAATTAACAAGTCATCTTGATGATTGTATGAAAAGTGGTTTATAATAAATGTCAAAATCTCATCTTCAAGCATAATGAGAGATGATCAAGAATTCAACTTTTTCCATTTGGTTAGAATGTCTGAATTTTGTTGATGCCCATCTGACCTCTTCCTTAACATTAATAGGATTTGATAGAACTAAAATTCAAAGTACACATTCGAAAACTTTTAATAGCAATCTTTATGATGATATTCTTTGACCCAGATTCAAGTATTTGTGATGAATAGAAATCCAAAGATCTGACACCCATATTAGGGTTAAATAAGTAGTGATCTTGATACTCAGATTCATATATAATAAGTTAGTGATTTAAAGAGACCCGAAACCACGATTCGGGTGCTTAATAATAGAACTCATGTATGTAGGACCTGAAATCCCAATTCAGGTGTTATTAGCCGATGTTTGGGAATGAAAGTCCCGTAACCCAGATTTAGGTATTAGTAAATGGATTCCTAAATTAAAAATATCGAAACCCAGATTCGTGTATTAATTGATGAAATTAAGATGTGAGAGACCCGAAACCCAGATTCGGGTACTAATTGATGATGTTTAGGAATGAAAGTCCTAAAACCTAGATTTGGGTAATAATAAGTGGAATTCTATTTCACTTCTTTGCTTTTGTCCTCTTCGACATGTACGAACCCTTCAGGTTTTGAATAATTTGATCATCTGCCTCTTGAGTTTGGATGCCTTAGTTCATAATTTGACGAGCCTCTTCTTGGGCCTCGATACTTTGTTCATTGCTGAATGTGCCTCCTATTGGGCTTGGACATCTTAGTCCATTGAATGAGCCTTCTTCCAGGCTTGGACATCTTAGTCCATTGAATGAGCCTTCTTCCAGGCTTAAACATCTTAGTCCATTGTTGAATGAGCCCTCTTTGACTAGGACATCTTAGTCCATTGTTGAATGAGCCCTCTTTGACTAGGACACCTTAGTCCATTGTTGTACGGTACTCTTGGTTAGCTCATCTTAGAGACTGGAACCAAGGACTTACCAGACCTCCCTCCAAGAGGCACCCAACCCTGGCACAGACAAGGGCTTGTTCGGTGCTTTAACATGGCCATCTTATGGCATGGATAAAGGCTTACTCAATCCTCCCTCTAGGAGGTGCCTTACCCTGGTGATCGCATGGCGCAAATAAGGGCTTATTTAGTGCTTTAACCTAGCCATCTTACAGTGCGACTAAAGGCTTACTCCATCCTCCATCCAGGAAGTGTCTTGACCTGACCAGAGGGGCAGCCAAGGGCTTGTCCGATGCTTTAATCTAGTCATCCAATAACGTGGCTAAAGGCTTATGCGCCCTCCATCCAGGAGGTGCTCTACCCTAGCCATCTTGGGGCAGACAGAGGCTTTTCTACCATCTTAGGTAGACTACCATTTTAGGTAGTATCCAAATATAAGGAGCATTTAACTCCCTACCATGCAGATTTTCTCTTTATAGAAAATTTCTCTTTATTGACTATATCTCAAATTCTCTTTACAAACTCACGGATTTTTCTTTGATGAAAGAAGTTTATAATCATCCCCTCTAAGGCTCTGCAATGGTTGGTTTCATGACCATTCATCATATGATAGTGGCAATAGCATCTTGCAAGATCTCTTTCATGTTTTGGCTTCTGCATTTGTGATGGTCAATAGTTAAGCTCATCCTTTGTAGGCAAGTGGACATTTCCCATAGATGTTGTTAAGTTGCATTCCTTTGTAGTCTAGATTTGAAGCTTGATTCTTGAGCACGTCTCTTTAACGTTTTATTATTTGACCTTGTTGTTTCATGATCCTCAATTGATTTTCTTTTCGCTACCCTTTGAACCCCTTGAGTTGGAAGTGTTCTAGTTGTAGTTAGTTGCCATTTGTGTGCAAAAGCATGATAATCATTCATTATTTCTTTCACAAAGATTGTGTCTTTGGAATAATGCTAAATTATTCTTCTCATTTGACTAAAGATATTGTCACTTCCATTTGTCTCCTTGCTGAGTGCAAAGATTGGGGTAGGGCCAACATGGGAAGGGTTTAAGCTCCATTTCTTGAAATCATAAGATTCTGCTTTTTTCTAATTTATAATTCATAGAGCTTTGAGCCTAGCTCTTCATCTTGATTGGACTCCTTTATGATTACTTGCGATAATCTTGTTAAATGTGGTTCAAAAGAGCCTTGTTCAGATCACTTAATTCTTCTAACCATGATTTTCCAAAGTGGTGAGTGTAGATCACTTAAGAATCATCTTCCAATTTAGCTTTATTTATTGGTATTTATTGAACCATAACTTTCGACGTTGTCAAAAGGTATGGACTCTGGATTGAATAACCTTTCGACACCGATGAGCTAGTGTGAGATCTCCTTCGAGAGCCTTCCTTTCGATTAGATTGATATTCCCTAAATTAAATCTCTTAGAGGTTGATTTCAACCTTGTCAAAAGCTTGGATGTTAGTTTCTCTTAAGTTTAGGCTAGTAATCTTATACTCTAATGGATTTGGAATAAGCTTCGACCTCATCGAAAGCTATGTGAATGACATCCTTTATATTAAATTTATAAGCCAAAGTTTTTGATATTTAGAGAATAGATTTCAACTTCATCGAAAGCTCTAGTCCTCGAAGTTGATGGCTTCGAAAGGATACAGAAAATGTTTGTGCCTAAAGAGTTGTCGACCTTATCGATAACTTCCTTTCGATGGAATTATACATGAAATATAAAAGTTAATCCAACAAAAACTCTCGTGAATAGTAAAGAGATCAACAATGCAATATTAGACTTCCTTTTTGCCTCTAAAGAAATTCTATTTCATTAAATTCCCAAATATTCACCCAATTAGGGTTACAATGTTTTGTTAAAGAAAATACAAGTTTGGAACGAGGAAAATCAAATCCCTAAACCAGGACCCCTTGAGTCTTATTTATAGATGCAGCGGCCCCCTTCCACGCCTTTGCTTTCGACAATATCGGAAGGTCCTCCTTTTATATGCTATTGTGAATCTTTCGACATTGTCGAAAGCTATGCCTCCTTAGGCCTGTCAACGGATGCAAACGGATGCAAACGGATGCGGATATGGCTATATCCGCATCCGTATCCGAAAATCAAAATCTACATCCGCATCCACATCCGATATTCGTGGATATTCAAAAATTAACATCCGTATCCGCATCCGCGGATATTTTCGGATATCCGAAAATATCCGCGTCCGAAAAAAGGATGGGATATTTCCGAATATCCGAAAATATCCGAAAATCCGCATCCGAAAACTAGATTGAGAATTTTAAGATAATAAAAAATTTAATCAAAAAATTACAATTCATAGCATTCAAATAACAATCAATCGACAAACTACTATACTTCAGTTTTCAAGTTAACAACAAACAATCCACACAAAATCATAATAAAGTTATAAAATGCATAATTAATTAGCTTATACAATTTAAATAATTAACCAAAAAACCTAAATAAACATAGCTAAGGTGACGAATAAGCATCTGATTTCTTTGAAAAAGTGAAGAATGAACATCCAATTCTTTATTCTATTTTCAAACTCATGAGCTTTCCACACGATCCAATAAAACAAAACATAGCAAAAATAGGATCCAGTAAATCAAACTTCAAAATCATATTGTATTTTGCACTGGAAAGTGCTGCTGCTAGTGCTGCAGCAGCACCAAGTGATGCTGTCAGAAAGTGCTGTTGCACTTGGTGCAGCAGCACCACCACCACCAAGTGCTGCTGCAGCAGTAGCACTTGCTGCAAGTGCTGTAGCAGCAGCACTTGTTGCTGCAGCCCGAAAGTGCTGCCGCTTGCACTGACATTTTTAGGTCAACACATCTTAACTTTAACTTTTGTTGGAGCATGGTTGTGAATGATTAAGTTAGATTTTGGACCATGAACTTGAACTAACATTTGTATGTGAATGTTATACCATTGAATCTTCCAGGGTTTGCCTTATGGCTATATAGTGGTGAGAGGTATAATATAATCTAGGTGGTAACCTTAAAATCTGTAGTATATTCATATGATGATTTTTTTTACTAAACATGATCGATTTATGTCCATGGGATTCAGTCCCAAGACCTCTAGATAGACAATCTAAGACAAACCATTGTTCCATTGGGGACACAATATAATCATGTATCGAGTACATTTACATAAAGGGAAAGAAGTAATATGTACATAGTGCATACGCAACCTTTTTGCAACCATAAGTTACGACTCAAATTTAGCAGTATCAACATTTCAAATGCAAAATAGCATCTCCTTATGCATTGTTACAATACTCACAATATGCAAACGCTATATTTAGACTGAACCTACCACATTATCGACCAACTAAGGTACTAGACTTGTTAAAATCAAGTCTAGCATATATAAGCAAGATAGTTCAGATCTGACTTCTAGGTTTCCATTTAACAAACCAAACAAATTATAAACGCGAGTAACAAAGTCCTGAAGATAAGCTCATTATTCATATACCGAATATATTCCTCATAAGTGTTAAAACAAGACCTTATTCACTAGAAAACATTAAATTACCAATACACGCTAAATTACTTATCAAATAAACTGTAAAATCAGATAAATATTTAGCGCCAGGCATAATTATAACTGTTTATTGTACTAGTCATCATCATTAAAATTGTATTAGTTAAACGAACAAGCATGTTTTATCACATACCTCAAATAAAAGCAAAGATCATGCAAGTGTGAAAACACCTGCTCACGAAAAGAGAAAGAAAAAACCTTTAAAATTTTATGTTCACCTACCAAATAATTATCCATTTGACTCCAAAATTATGATTTACTAATTGCTAGGATGTAAACAAAATAAAAATAGATGGGTTTTAACTGAAGCCGATATTTTTGTCCTCTCCTCCAGCGAACCTCTCTATCTCACACCCACTTCTTTTGACGATCCAGCAAACCCTAAGAAATTAGTGTTTTGTGTGATCTAAAAAATAGATTGGAGAATAATGAAGCAGCAGTTTATATTGAAAAACAATCGGTTTCCCTGTTTAATCATTCATCCACCGGAGAAAACTCACTGAAGCCGAAGCTGCGAGGCGGACCTACGAGCTGACTCAGGTGAGTGGTTTCGAACCAAGGCAGGACCAGATCTGACTCAGGTGAGTGGTTTCGAACCAAGGCCTGACTGGAGCCAAAGCTATGAAGCAGAGCTACGAGGTGAGTGGTTTCAAACGAAGGCCGAAGCCGAAGCTGCGAGGCGTAGCGACGTCGGAGTGATGGGTTATTTCAATTTAGGGCTACTGCGATTTAGCGTTTTGATATTTCTTTTACTAGCGGCGGCTGTAAGAATTGAGATGATGTAATTGACGATAATGAACTGAGTAATTGATGATTGAAGACTTGAAGTGAATACCGCCTGCCTACTTAGGGTTTGTTTGTTGGGCTTGGGCCGTTGGTCTTTAATTTCCAAATAAATTTTAACCATACATTAGGGATATCTTTAAATAATAAATCAACAATAAATTAATAATAACAACTTTTATTATAACTAATTTCAGATCGGATGGATGTTTTTCGGATACGGATATACCGATATCCGTATCCGCATCCGAAATCTCTTTCGGATATCGAATATCCGCATCCGCTTTTCGGATATCAGATAATATCCGTATTTTCGGATACGGACTCGGACGGATTTCGGATTTTTCGGGTATCCATTGACAGGCCTATGCCTCCTTTTGATGTTGTCGAAAGGTTTTCCTTTAGTATGCTATTTGAACCTTTCGAATTGGTCAAAAGATACACCACCTTTTGACGTTGTCGAAAGGTGTTTCTTTCGATGGTGCCAAAAGCAAGGTTCCTCTTCAATGTTGTCGAATGCTATATTCTCCTTTAATGTTGTCGAAGCCTTTGTTCTCCATCAATGTTACCGAAGTATATGCTTCCTTTTGACATTGTCAAAAGGTGTCCTTGTTCTTCTTGTCATGCTCTAGTAGCTTCTTCATTTTCTCTTAACCTTTTGACCTTGTCTGAAGCCTTGCCTCCTTTCAACGTTGTCGAAAGGTCTTTTATTATTCTTCCACCTTTTTGTTTTTTGAATATTTCTTTCTTCATAGTACCTTTCAACATTGTCGAAAGTTGTCCTAGATGGAACTTTGACCAGTTCGAAAGGCTTATTATAGATTTCGAAGGGGTTACTAATACTTGTTTCGACTTCTTCATCTTCTTCGAAAGGTCTTGAAGCTATTAAAATTTAACGGCAACATCTCTTCGACTTCTTCGAAAGGTTTGGTCTAAACTCTTCTTACTTGGTCTTTGTTTAAGAACCTTTTGACTTAGTCGAAAGGATGATATTTTGGAGTAATACACGAGCTAGAGAAAAATGTGCATGAGATCATCTCTGAAGATATGGCTTTAAATGAGCATTATCAGATTGTCATGTTAATTAATAAACTACCTCCTAGTTGTAAATATTTTAAAAATAATCTCAAGTATAAGAGTAACGTATTTTCCTTAGAGAGTTTGATTACACATCTTTGTATTGAAGAGAAGGCCAGAAAAAAGGACCCGAAAGAAGAGGTGCTTGTTGTATCTACCAACAACACTAAGAAATCTACAAACAAGAGCCTAAAACCAAGTGCAAATTTTTTTAAAAATTAAAATTGCAAACTAAATCAGAACCACAACAACCAGCATCAGAAAAATCAACATAATTACTCCCTAAAAGATGGTATTGGACTGTTATTCTTATGTTACAACCATGGCAAACCAGGTCATATGGCGCAAAAGTGTCGGAACAAGCCAAATACTACATCGCAGGCTAACATGATTGAAGAAGACCTTGTGGCTATACTTATTGAAATCAATCTAGTTGGTGGATCAGAAAGGCAGTGGTTAGAGACCGGTGCTTTTCGCTATGTCTGCTATGATCGTGAAATGTTTAAAACATATATTGCTATTAAAGATATGAAAGTGATGTCGGGAGATTCTCAAACCACTACTGTTTTTGGAATTACGATTGTGCAGTTAAAGTTTACTTTTGGAAAGAATTCATTGCTCAAATACATGATGCATACTACAAAATGAGGAGAAATTTAGTATCTGGTTTCTTTTTAAGTAAAGCTAGTTTTAGTCAAACTACTAGATCTTACTTGTACACCATCACTGAAAATGGTGTTTTTTAGGTAAAGGGTATGTTGTAGATGGGATGTTTAAGTTGAATGTTGATGTTAACGGTTCTATTTATATGCTATGTGATTTTAATATTTGGCATGCTAAACATTATCATGTTAACAAGCGAATAATTCATAACATGAGTACCTTAGTCATAATCCCTTATGTTTCCATAAATGATTCGAAAAAATGTGAATATTGTCGCTGAGAAAAAATTACTAAGACCCCACATAAATGTGTGTTTAGATTGTCAAAACCTTTAGATTTAATACTCTTCGATATATGTGAACTTGATGATACTCTAACTAGGGATGGAAAATGCTACTTTATTACTTTCATTGATGATTGCTCTGATTTTACTTATGTTTATCTAATGAAGAATAAAAGTGATGCATTAGATATGTTTAAATTATTTGTCACTAAATTTGAAAATCAATCTAACAAGAAAATTAAAAGAATTTGAAGTGATAGAGGAATTGAGTATGAATTTAACTTATGCATTGAATTTTATAACAAATATGGCATAATTCATGAGAGAACTACGTCCTGTACGCCTGAAATGAATGGTAAAGCAGAAAGAGAAAATAGGACTCCTCGGGTACAGTATCTCACTAGTGGGGTGAAATTTTATTAATTATTTCTTATGTCTAAAACAGAATTCCTAAATCTAATAGCAAAATTTCACCTTTTGAGATTTTTAAAAATCATAAACCCAACTTGTCCTATTTTAAAACTTAGAGTTGTTTAGCATATGTTTGTATTCCTAACCCTAAAAGAATTAAATTAGTAAGTCGAGCATATGAATGTGTTTTCATTGGTTATTCCCTTAATAGCAAAGCATGTAGACTTTTTTGATTTGAATGCTTGAGTTATCATTGAGTTAAATGATGATGATTTCTTTGAAAATAAATTTTCATTTAAACTTAGGAATAGTAGGGGCACTTCTACCACCAATAATCTAATAATAAGAAATAATGAACATAATATAGAAAGTGAATTTGAACTTAGAAGAAGTAAAAGAGCTAGGATAGCTAAAGATTTTGGTGTAGAATATTATGCTTATTCACTAGAAGAGGACCCTGCTAATCTAAAAGAAGCTCTATCTTCTTTGTATTTATATCGTTGGTAAGAAGCTATAAATGATGAAATGGAGTCTCTTTAATCTAGTAAAACTTGGCATCTAGTTGATTTACTTCTAGTTGTAAAACTATAAGTTGTAAATGGTGACTTAAAAAAGAAGTTGAGACCTGATGGTACAATTAATAAATATAAGGCTCGTCTTGTAGCTAAAAGATTTAGACAAAAAGAGAATGTTGACTTCTTTTCATTTGTTACAAGAATAACATCAATTCAAGTATTAATTTCTCTCGCTTCACTATATGATCTACTAAGTCACAAAATGGATGTTAAAACTACCTTTTAAGGTGGTGAATTGGAAGAAGAGATTTATATGGACCAATACAAAGGTTTTTCTATACCTAGTTAAGAGCATAAGTTTTTAAATTAGATTAATCTCTATATGGTCTTAAACAGGCAATGAAACAATGGAATTAAAATTTTGATAATCTAATTATTTCATACGGTTTTAAAGCAAATTGAAGTGTCAAGTGTATTTATTATAAATCCAAGAATAACATTTGCACTATCATATGATTATATGGTGATGGTTTGCTTATATTTGGTTCAAATATTCATGTTGTAAATCATGTGAAGTCCATACTTTGTGCTAATTTTGATACGAAAGATCTTGGTGAATCAAGTGTGATTCTTGGTATTAAAATGACTAAGTGTGAAAATGGGATTTCTTTGGATCAATCTCATTATATTGATAAGATGTTAAAGAAATATAATTATTTTGAATGTAAACATGCTAGTACACCATATGATCCAAGTGTAAAACTATTTAAGAACACGAGTGAATGTGTAAAATAGTTAGAATATTTAAGCATCATCGGCAGTCTTCGGTATGTCACTAATTGCACTAGACCTAACATTGCATATGCTGTGGAATTTTTGTGCGATTTTACTAGCTGACCTAGTATAAAGCATTGGCATGTTATTGAAAGGTTCATGAAATATCTTAAAAGAACTATGAACCTTGGATTAGACTATAGAAAATTTCTCGATGTCCTTAAAGGATATAGTGATGTAGATTGGAAAACGTTATTAGACAATTCCAAAGCTTCTAATGTATATATTTTTAGTATTGCAGGAGGAGCTGTTTCATGGAAATCTAAGAAATAGAACATCTTGGCTCTGGCTACTATGGAGTCGGAAATGATAGCACTAGCTAATGCTGGTGAAGAAGCAGATTACCTAAAAAATCTGCTAGCTGAGATCCCTTCATGGGAAAAACCGATACTTTCTATTGTTTGCAAACAAATTGGTCGCAAACACCTAAGAATTGATTTATGTAGAGAAATAAATGAAGAAGGTAAAATTAAAGCAGAGGAATAGAATAAACTAATAAGCAAATCAAAGCAATAACCAAGAATATACAAATTTATAGTGGTTCAGCATTGTACGCCTACGTCCACTTTGAAGATTATCATTATTAATTCATTAATAGTTTGATTACAGCAACAAACAACAAGAAATAAGGAGAAAACTTGATTACAATAAAGACTACTGTAACCAACAGTGTAAGGATTTTCGGAATTACCCCTTAGTCTAGTATTTATAGGTGAAGTGTAGGATCGATTTCACCCTAGAGGGGGGTGAGTAGGGTTATACTATCAATTATAAATAAATACATAAAAAGAAAAAAAATAGTAGAATAATAGCAGCACATATAATAGCTGAATATTAAAAAGCAGAAATAGAACAACATAGATTTACCCAGATTCAAATCCTACCTCCATGCTGCCCCCAAGGTTTCTGCTAGAAATTAAATAGCAAACGCTTACACACGTAAACTCACGACATCCGCTATCAACCGAACTCTACGCTCAAAACTCTGACACAACTCAGCCATTGAGTTGCGAGTTCTCGAACTACGTCACTGTAGTTCGTCCCCTAGTCGCACGACTAGAAAATTACAAATGTTTAAAAGAAAATACAAATTAAAAAACAACTTAAAAAAAACCCTTATATAAAATTTAAATCCCAAATAACATATTATAGCTGGCCCAGAAGAAAAGGAATGCCGTGTAAAATATTGCCCGCCCTTTTTTATTTTATCGGCCTTGTATCCTTGCGTTGACAAATGGCTGCTTATTTCTTCTTTCTTTCCTCTTTCTGATTTAGGGTTTTTGAGAAATTGAGCATCTCGACTTCGTTGATCGATTGAATAAATTTTTGGAGTTGATTGCTTTGTCAATCGATCGTTTCTTCGATTTGCGAATGGCTCCTTCTCGATCGAGTTCAACTTGAATTGGTATGTGATTTCCATTTTGCATTAGTTTATATGCTTGAACTCGATGCTATACTGCCTATGACGTTAATGGTTTAAATAGGGATCGATTCCCTTAATTATCGTTTGAATTTATTTTGTTTGAATTCTTCACATGCTATGCTTTGGCCACTGATTTTCAATTGAAGGCTTGTGATTGATCCCAACCTTTTTAATACGTATATTTTTAAGTTATACTTGCTTGGTCACCACGACTCTGACTTTCGTATTGTGATAATATGGACTTTGGATTTTGATTCCGTTCTTTATGTTGTTGACTTCGGCCATATGTGTTAAACTGGACTTGTTCATCGTATTCTTCTACAAGTTGAATTCTTTTTTGCTCTGATTGTAAATGTGTGACCACGACTTTGGCTTGAGTTGTTTGATTCTTTGCCTTGGTTTGAAACAGCTGCCAAATTTCTATAAAACTGTAAAATTTCTCTTTGGTGGTTTCATGTGTAGTTGTCAATTTTTTTTAAACTTTTGTTCTTTCATTTTCTTTCGAACATTGTCTTTGTTACTGCAAATGGTATTGTAGTCTTATTCATAACTGTATACATGTATGTTGAGGCTTTGTTCATTTTATTCATGTTGCCAGTTTCACTTGTGTTCTGGTTATGTTCATTTACTCTTCGAATTCTTGTCATCTCCATTTGTACACATACATGTATTTATATGTGTATGTGATGTTTTGGTTGTGTTTTGTGCCTTTGTGCCATGCCACTGAACTTTGTTTTCATGTTGCATTTGTTTTGACCCAGTGCATATGAACTTGTATACAGTTGAGCTTGTGTGGCCTTCACTTGATGTCTTTACTTGTTTGCCTCCTTTATGTGCTGTTGAACTTGGTAGCCATGTATTTGTTATATTGTGTGCTGTTTCATGGGCTTCATTGATGTTGTGTTCATTGCTTCATGTTCTAGCCATTGTTCCATTTGTAGTTTGGTTTCATCGTATATATATCTTATTATTCAGATATAAGTCTGGTTGAATTTTGTAGCCTTGGTTTCTTTGTGTCTGACCGTATGTGTTTGCACTGAGTTGTTGCTTCGAGACCGATCATCTTGTTCAATATATCTGGTTGAAGATGTTTCATGACTTCACTTTGTACATATGAGCATGTTAAACTGTTGTTGATTTAGGACTTCATATATACATCATTTTATTTCAGTTTTCATGTGTTTTCACTTCTATTGGTCTTCATGTCTACTCGAGTCTTGTTGAAGTGTCTAGCCTCGGTTATTGCTGGCTTCATATGCACACTTTCATTTGGATTTGTTTTTCTTATTGCACCTGAGTTGAATCCAGCTTATAGCTCGGTTTTGACCTTGTGCTCATGTCGTGACTTAATTTTTATTTCACTTGAGTTGAACCGAGCTCTTGATTGGGTTTGACTTTGTGTTTCCTTATCCCTGTAGTTTTATCAAGTGTATATCAGTATGCAAAGCCTTGTGACACGTATCGTGATATACTGTGCATGTCACAAGCTATTCGCGAATGACAAATTCAAAATAAATATAATGAACCACGCAAATAACTGAGGCATATTATATTTTCACAACACATTTTATTTGCACTGCAAAAATAATTGTTTTTCAATTTTACCGCGTCAGTGTGTATTTTACCATTATGTAAAGACCCGTAAATCCGTACTCCTTGAATAGACACTAATCTCCTTTGTTTAATTCAAGATGAACGAAAATACGAACCCTTAGGGGTTTAAGAAAAATTTAGGAAAAGGAAAAGGCAGAAGAGAGGAAAAAGAAAACAGAAAATTAGAAAATAGAATAGAAAAGAGACAATAGAACAGAATTTTAAAATAGAAAGAAAAGAGAATAGAACGGAATAGAAAACAACAGAATCACATCAGAATCTCACAATTCGCAGCGGAACAACATATAATAGATAAATGAATAATCTTTAAACAAAGAACCATATCAGTTATTACATTACATCACATTTCATTACATCATATCATCAGAGTGTACAACAACATACAACAACAAATAGTGCAGCGGAAAAAGAAATACTATATAGTAGTAATACGCCATGCCATCCAGCTTGCCTCCAACAACTCCAGAATATCCAGAATATCCTGATAAACCTTAACTCTCGACTGCCCGTGTGGAAATTGGTGGGCACCCAGAGTTTAGGAAGGAAAACAATAAACTCCAAGTCAGTTATGTGACTGGTGTGAGAACTCAAAACAGTTTATTTATCTTTAAAATCAAAATAGAGGAATATTTTTAAATTCAATTCGCAATGCTTTTAAAAATGAGACTACCATAAGGCCTCCCGCACACACACACATGCAAACGCAGAATCGGAGGAGATTTCTCCTTATGATAGTCAAAGATGCTTGATACGCATTAAAAAGAAGCATTTGATATTATTACTAGTGCATAGTGTAGAAAATTATTTCGAAAGTAGAATATAAATCTTAGCCAGCATAGGTACCATTATATTATGCCTACTAATAGCTACCATATTAGATGGCAGGTTCTACAACTAAAACCGTACAAGTTTCGTATTGTTTCTTTGGATTTCCAACAAATGATCAGGCCAAGGAACTTCCCATTGCCACATGAGAATGCCTCTGGAAAGACATCCCCGAGAACCAAACCGGAACTCTGCCAACACAAGGCCGGGTTACCCCTAACTGGGTAACTACTGACACGAGCACGCCATTCCCCGATCGTAAACGACCTTTCTCACGGGATCCCGAAAGCCAACAACCACAAAGTAATAAATTCACAGTAACCACATAGGTTAAATATCTGGGCTCCATACCATGATACCACCTCTATCCAGAAGGAAATGTACATACCCTAAAGGGAGCTACCCCTCATAACCTTGCCGCATCTTTTCCTGTTTTGACCATTTCCGGGGTGTGAGGCTCGACGAATTCACGTCTACAAAAACATACTTTATACAAAAGCCATGCTTTGGGTCAACAAATGATCAACACAATGATCACCAAGATAGACGATCAAATAAACGATCCTATCACAATAATCAACACAATGATCATTTACAGCAACACTCAGCATGTCACATTACCAAATTGGGAATATATCGCTGATAACTTCAATTATATAACCTCTGAGCTCGTACGTCTCAGAGAAGGGTGTTAAGCTAAAAGAATAAATTCTCCGCCACCAACAGAAATATATTTGAAAGAAATCTGCTTTATATCTCAATTTGTAATGTCAGACACACAATCCATACAAGTCTGTTCCGGGCTCGAACAGAACCGAAGGCACTTACAAAGAAGTCCTTGCAATCCGGATATTCACAACCCTGATCGGATTCACCATCACATATGGAGAACTCTATACCGGAGCAACTCGGTGCAGAGTAAATCGACAGGTCATCCTATCGCTCTTGCAAATACTGGGTCTTCAACACCGATCTTCAATGCAATTATAACGACGTATCACATATTCGGAATGGGTTATACGACCCCATGGTCCTTTCCCGGTTAACCCGAATAGTGAGCGCTTATTCAAAAATAAGTGTAGCATTCACATTCAAACAAATCACATCAAATACCCATTCAAAGGGAAATATTGATAGTCGGTTATTGAACTATCACTGGATATGCACACATCACCAGATTCCAAATAATTTTCCAAATTATTTATTTTCCAAAATATCTTTACAAGATATATTATTTCATACTTCAAAAATAAATCAATATTTATTTTTAAACCAATTCCACTTTCTTTTATAAATTCCTTAGGGAATTTACCTTTCAAAATATCCATGCATATGATTTCAATAATTCATTTCAATTTATCTTCAAAAAGATAAATTCTCAAAACGTTTCATTTCACATTGGAAAAACATTTCCATACTTATTTATTCATAAGTAATTCACAAATTTTATTTATTTTCACCCTTGGAAAATATTCAATATACTTAAATCGCAATTTAGTATATATTTCATTCTATTAAGGAAATCATTCTCTTCAACATATTTATTTGGGCCAAAACGAATGTTGCGTAAAACATCGTTACGACAACCCAAAATCACTAGTATAGGGATTCGAAATTAAAATAGATATATAAATCCCAATACTATACAAAACATTTCCTTTCGGAAATCATTTACTATAACAACAGTGTTATAGTCTACTATTTCCTTTTATTTCTCGAAAACGTCTATTTCAACAATAAATGTTGAAATCTATGGTTTCGAATCTCAACACATTTTTAAAACATTGTTCAATCGTTTTAATTCTATTTCAAATATCACATTCAAAACAATTTCTTTAACATATTATTCACTATTCAAAACGTGAATATACTTCATTAACAATTTCATCCTTTTATTCATTTTAATTCAAAGGATTATTCACTATTCAAAAATGTGAATATAACTCCACTTATAGGTTTCAACAAATTTTCTTGTCAAAATAAGTCATTTGCGAATTTATAAAACAACGTTTATAAATTCCATTTCTATTTATTTATAAAAACTTCCTTTTTATAAATTCTTTTATTAACCTATTCCAGTTTATAACTCAATTATAAACTAAAAGTTCATATTATAAGTTAAATACTTATAAAACGATTATTTTACAAAATCGTTCCTCTAAAGACTTTCCAAACCATAAATCTTATAACTTATAAGATTCATTTATTTAACCAAATCTATTCTTCAAATAACTTCACAAATTTATAATTCTTACTATTTATAAATTTCATTTATAACTTCACCGTTTATAATTCTATAAATTTCATTCTTTAATGAAATTCATTTTCACTTCATTCAAACACTTATAAAAACTCGTTTTATAACGTCGATATTTCAATTTATAAATATCCATTTATAAATCTCTTAATATAAATCAATTTATATTATTCTTTAAAATGACTTTAATCTCCTTTATTATTTCACCATTTTGATTCATAAAATAATTAAATTTTATAAATCCTATATTTAAACTTTTCACAATAAATTCTAAAATCCCGATTAAACTATTTTATAAAATCAATAGCATCGTATTCTCAAAAATCAGTTTTTTTTTACTATATTTCTCAAAAATCATAATTTTTATAACATTAAAAATTATAACGTTTATTTATTTAAAATGGATCAATTCCAAAATTATTTTATAAAACGTATACTTTCTAAAATCACTTTAAAATCATTTTAAAATCCCAAAATTTGGTCCAATGATGCTACACACCAAATAGTCAAACACGACTACAACGATATCACATATCGATATGAAAATCCATCAAATATCAAAATATCTGAAATCAAATAAAAACTGTTGAGGAATCCAGTTGGATCCCTCCAACCTGTTTTCCTGCATCCAAAAACATTAGCACAATACCAATTTCGCTCCAGTACGAAATTATCGCGGTATATGTTCTTATTAAATATTATCCGCTTAATAACGGCGTAATAGGGTCTCATCCGCTAAACAAATAAATGCGGGAAATCAATAACTCCAATATATACATATGCCAATATATATATATTGCTATTATATATAATACCAATTTCACTGTTTATGAAATATTCGCGGTATATGTTTTTAATAAATAACATCCGTTTACTAACGGCGTATAATGTCTATTTTGACAATCAATAGATATTAATCAACATTCAAACATGCATTCAAATATTTTAAATCTAACTATTTAAAATAAAATCGAAACTGATTCGATTGAGTGAGAAGTTCTCACCTTGATTTTAAATTCCGTTTTAGCGATTTATTTTGAATGAAATTAAACGTGCGTTTAATTTTACCCAAAATTCTCACTAACTCCAAACGA
Source organism: Allium cepa (assembly GCA_030765085.1). Lineage (NCBI taxonomy): Eukaryota > Viridiplantae > Streptophyta > Magnoliopsida > Asparagales > Amaryllidaceae > Allium > Allium cepa. The sequence goes on from CM060934.1 coordinate 926,088,866, forward strand.
CTCCAAACCAACTCCATCGCGTAGTGCTCGTCCATACGATTCCAACGCAACTGGTTTCGCGCGTTTTCGACCTCGTATGAAAAACTTATGAATTATTGAAGTTTGTACACGATTTTAATAACAATTACAACATAACTTTTAAAATTTAAACCCTCAACCATTCTTAGCCACAAGATCCATGTTGCTTGCCATCTCCACCGTCCCTCCTTTTCTTCCCCACCATCACGTTTCTACAGATCAACACACGCATAAGAACCCATAGAGCTAGAAACTAGGGTTTCAATTAGCAACTCCATCTCTCAACGATACTCGATCAAACCACTTGCAATAGGAAGCCCCTTCCACCACCTATGCACGGTCCAAGCACTGACCAACTCGGCCACCTCCTGATGCCTCGTTTTGCGTGTGCAGCCCCTTGAGAACGCGGCTCCCTAACTCCCAAAATACAGCTCCAAACCACATCTCCACCGTTGAATACGTAGAACATGTTGTGCTCTACAAGTTTGATGTTGAACATTCTTGCTAATTCTTGATGGATTTGGAGTAATCTAGGGAGGAAGGAGAAGAAATACTGGCCATTCATTAGTTAGGGCCGGCTGCAGTTTTGTAACCTAATTTTTTTTTTTTAATTTTATGAAGGGGTAGGGTGTATATTTATAGAGAAAAATCGAACACTATTCATCCTTCAATTCCGAACTCCGATTTACGCGCCGTAACCAGCGTTTCTAGGGTTTACCCCGCGTTCCGGACACAATGGAATAGGTTTCGAAAGCTAATTCGGACATCTGTGCGAGTTATGGCTGTAAACGCTCAATTTAAATTAAACCGATTTAAGCGATTTTCTAGGCGTTTTAATTTGTACCGAACAAACGGTAAATCCAATTGACTTGAAATTTGAAACCTTACAATAATATCACATTACGGATCCGATGAAACTGGTTTCGTCGAAATCCGAGACTTTTTGAAAAATGGCTATTTTAACTCGCTAAATTAAAATTAAAAATAAATCGATGCGTTTCGAGCTGCCACGATCAAACGATAGCTCCGATTGACACGAAATTTGAAATCCGGTAATAACTAACTATTACGGATCCAATGGAACTGGTTTCGTTCAATTCTGAGACTGTTCAAAAATTGACTATTTTCACTAGTCGATTTAAATATTAAAATATTCAATTTTCACAAATTAACTTTTAATTCGATTTTAAAAGTTCTAAAACATCATTCTAACTTCAACATGATAAAATAAAATTTTACAAATCATTTTCAATCATATTTAACTCAATTTTCAATTATTTTCATAATTTAACATATTAAATTATCGATTTAAATTATCCAATTAATTCCAAAAATTCAAATAAAAATTTATTCGACTTATAAATTCACTTTTTTTTAATATTTAAAATTAATTAAATATTCAAATTTAAATTAATAAAAATTCTGGGTCGTTACAATCTTCCCCCCTTAAAAGAATTTCGTCCTCGAAATTAACTAGTAAGAAAAGTTATAGAATTTATTAATTTTCCAAAAATTCATAGTTAAACTTCTTACAATAACTTTACTAAGTTTTCAAATCATACTTAGTTATCTTTTCAAAAACAACTAATATTGTTTAACTTCAATTCCAAAATCAAAGTTTATAGTTTCCAAAATTTTCCAATTTTTTTCTCAAAATTTTTCTAACGCCTTAAATTTTCGGAAAAATTCGCCATAGTCTCCTTTGCGCGGCTCGATCCGAAAAAAAAAATGACGGTATATATATCACAAATATACATCTCATCAAGTAATGAGGCATCCCGAAGGGAAAAAATGTAAAAGTACGGTATGTAATCCGAGATATGTACCTTATATTTTTATTAGCGAGCATATACGGCTAATATAGCGCGAAAGCGAGCTCCAAATGCGAAGCAAACGCGATCCGCACCTACTAATCACTCAACAAACAACATGAGAATCATGCATATAGATAATAGTATCGATATACAACATATAGTAACATAAAAACTATATATGTCAACTTAGCAAATGTAAACAAACAACAAATGCAAACATCAACCAACTAGCATTCATAACCAATATATATTCATTCATATTCAAGTTGGTTCACTTCCAATTCAAATTCAATCCTATTCAAGATTCACTTAACTTCCAATTGAATTTCAATTACTTTAGCTTTCAATTTCATTAACTCAATTTCATTAACACTTAATGAATTATATACAATCAACTAACAATCATATAACAACCAATGTATATATATTAATTTCAACCAAATTCCTTTGCTTATCAATTGGTTTAATTAAATTGATTTTCATTCAATTATTCAACTTTCAATAACATTAGATTTTAATGAATTAACACTTACATTCATTATTCCATATTAATTATTTATATTTAATCCATTAATTCAATTCAATTTCTACAGTTGAATTCATATATATAACTTAAGTTTACATTCATCACTTCACTTTTATTAATTTACTTTGATACTAATATCAACTTCATTCAACATCTCTTAAGTTATATTCATATAGTTTCACTTCTTATATATATAAGTTTTATTTCACAATTGTAAATCACTTTAATTATAATTTAACTCTTATAATTCTTTTTGCTTATACAATTTATTCTTTTATTTAGATTATTCAAACAACTAAACAATCTACTTATATACTCTTTAATAATTTTGAAAAATTATTTCTTTATATATAAAATATACTCAAGGTAAAATTATTTCATTTACCCAATTTTAAAACAATATTGTGTCGAATTATCTTGTTTAAGAGTTTAGAAACCCCTATCTACGATAGTTAGCTAGACTACATCGACCGAAATCTATAAACAATCAACCGATAAGTCAACACAATACAAAACAATTTTATATTCACTATCAAATACGCTCTCATAGCTATTATTACACTCAAACTCATTCTAGAGTACTACTGACTCCATCTCTAATGAGTAATATCCAACAGAACAATGGTTGTCGCTTAACCATAAGCTCTGATACCAAATGTAAAGACCCGTGAATCCGTACTCTTTGAATAGACACTAATCTCCTTTGTTTAATTCAAGATGAACGAAAATACGAACCCTTAGGGGTTTAAGAAAAATTTAGGAAAAGGAAAAGGCAGAAGAGAGGAAAAAGAAAACAGAAAATAGAATAGAAAAGAGACAATAGAACAGAATTTTAAAATAGAAAGAAAAGAGAATAGAACGGAATAGAAAACAACAGAATCACATCAGAATCTCACAATTCGCAGCGGAACAACATATAATAGATAAATGAATAATCTTTAAACAAAGAACCATATCAGTTATTACATTACATCACATTTCATTACATCATATCATCAGAGTGTACAACAACATACAACAACAAATAGTGCAGCGGAAAAAGAAATACTATATAGTAGTAATACGCCATGCCATCCAGCTTGCCTCCAGCAACTCCAGAATATCCAGAATATCCTGATAAACCTTAACTCTCGACTGCCCGTGTGGAAATTGGTGGGCACCCAGAGTTTAGGAAGGAAAACAATAAACTCCAAGTCAGTCATGTGACTGGTGTGAGAACTCAAAACAGTTTATTTATCTTTAAAATCAAAATAGAGGAATATTTTTAAATTCAATTCGCAATGCTTTTAAAAATGAGACTACCATAAGGCCTCCCGCACACACACACATACAAACGCAGAATCGGAGGAGATTTCTCCTTATGATAGTCAAAGATGCTTGATACGCATTAAAAAGAAGCATTTGATATTATTACTAGTGCATATTGTAGAAAATTATTTCGAAAGTAGAATATAAATCTTAGCCAGCATAGGTACCATTATATTATGCCTACTAATAGCTACCATATTAGATGGCAGGTTCTACAACTAAAACCGTACAAGTTTCGTATTGTTTCTTTGGATTTCCAACAAATGATCAGGCCAAGGAACTTCCCATTGCCACATGAGAATGCCTCTGGAAAGACATCCCCGAGAACCAAACCGAAACTCTGCCAACATAAGGCCGGGTTACCCCTAACTGGGTAACTACTGACACGAGCACGCCATTCCCCGATCGTAAACGACCTTTCTCACGGGATCCCGAAAGCCAACAACCACAAAGTAATAAATTCGCAGTAACCACATAGGTTAAATATCTTGGCTCCATACCATGATACCACCTCTATCCAGAAGGAAATGTACATACCCTAAAGGGAGCTACCCCTCATAACCTTGCCGCATCTTTTCCTGTTTTGACCATTTCCGGGGTGTGAGGCTCGACGAATTCACGTCCACAAAAACATACTTTATACAAAAGCCATGCTTTGGGTCAACAAATGATCAACACAATGATCACCAAGATAGACGATCAAATAAACGATCCTATCACAATAATCAACACAATGATCATTTATAACAACACTCAGCATGTCACATTACCAAATTGGGAATATATCGCTGATAACTTCAATTATATAACCTCTGAGCTCGTACGTCTCAGAGAAGGTTGTTAAGCTAAAAGAATAAATTCTCCGCCACCAACAGAAATATATTTGAAAGAAATCTGCTTTATATCTCAATTTGTAATGTTAGACACACAATCCATACAAGTCTGTTCCTGGCTCGAACAGAACCGAAGGCACTTACAAAGAAGTCCTTGCAATCCGGATATTCACAATCCTGATCGGATTCACCATCACATATGGAGAACTCTATACCGGAGCAACTCGGTGCAGAGTAAATCGACAGGTCATCCTATCGCTCTTGCAAATACCGGGTCTTCAACACCGATCTTCAATGCAATTATAACGACATATCACATATTCGGAATGGGTTATACGACCCCATGGTCCTTTCCCGGTTAACCCGAATAATGAGCGCTTATTCAAAAATAAGTGTAGCATTCACATTCAAACAAATCACATCAAATACCCATTCAAAGGGAAATATTGATAGTCGGTTATTGAACTATCACTGGATATGCACACATCACCAGATTCCAAATAATTTTCCAAATTATTTATTTTCCAAAATATCTTTACAAGATATATTATTTCATACTTCAAAAATAAATCAATATTTATTTTTAAACCAATTCCACTTTCTTTTATAAATTCCTTAGGGAATTTACCTTTCAAAATATCCATGCATATGATTTCAATAATTCATTTCAATTTATCTTCAAAAAGATAAATTCTCAAAACGTTTCATTTCACATTGGAAAAACATTTCCATACTTATTTATTCATAAGTAATTCACAAATTTTATTTATTTTCACCCTTGGAAAATATTCAATATACTTAAATCGCAATTTAGTATATATTTTATTCTATTAAGGAAATCATTCTCTTCAACATATTTATTTGGGCCAAAACGAATGTTGCGTAAAACATCGTTACGACAACCCAAAATCACTAGTATAGGGATTCGAAATTAAAATAGATATATAAATCCCAATACTATACAAAACATTTCCTTTCGGAAATCATTTACTATAACAACAGTGTTATAGTCTACTATTTCCTTTTATTTCTCGAAAACGTCTATTTCAACAATAAATGTTGAAATCTATGGTTTCGAATCTCAACACATTTTTAAAACATTGTTCGATCGTTTTAATTCTATTTCAAATATCACATTCAAAACAATTTCTTTAACATATTATTCACTATTCAAAACGTGAATATACTTCATTAACAATTTCATCCTTTTATTCATTTTAATTCAAAGGATTATTCACTATTCAAAAATGTGAATATAACTCCACTTATAGGTTTCAACAAATTTTCTTGTCAAAATAAGTCATTTGCGAATTTATAAAACAACGTTTATAAATTCCATTTCTATTTATTTATAAAAACTTCCTTTTTATAAATTCTTTTATTAACCTATTCCAGTTTATAACTCAATTATAAACTAAAAGTTCATATTATAAGTTAAATACTTATAAAACGATTATTTTACAAAATCGTTCCTCTAAAGACTTTCCAAACCATAAATCTTATAACTTATAAGATTCATTTATTTAACCAAATCTATTCTTCAAATAACTTCACAAATTTATAATTCTTACTATTTATAAATTTCATTTATAACTTCACTGTTTATAATTCTATAAATTTCATTCTTTAATGAAATTCATTTTCACTTCATTCAAACACTTATAAAAACTCGTTTTATAACGTCGATATTTCAATTTATAAATATCCATTTATAAATCTCTTAATATAAATCAATTTATATTATTCTTTAAAATGACTTTAATCTCCTTTATTATTTCACCATTTTGATTCATAAAATAATTAAATTTTATAAATCCTATATTTAAACTTTTCACAATAAATTCTAAAATCCCGATTAAACTATTTTATAAAATCAATAGCATCGTATTCTCAAAAATCAGTTTTTTTTACTATATTTCTCAAAAATCATAATTTTTATAACATTAAAAATTATAACGTTTATTTATTTAAAATGGATCAATTCCAAAATTATTTTATAAAACGTATACTTTCTAAAATCACTTTAAAATCATTTTAAAATCCCAAAATTTGGTCCAATGATGCTACACACCAAATAGTCAAACACGACTACAACGATATCACATATCGATATGAAAATCCATCAAATATCAAAATATCTGAAATCAAATAAAAACTGTTGAGGAATCTAGTTGGATCCCTCCAACCTGTTTTCCTGCATCCAAAAACATTAGCACAATACCAATTTCGCTCCAGTACGAAATTATCGCGGTATATGTTCTTATTAAATATTATCCGCTTAATAACGGCGTAATAGGGTCTCATCCGCTAAACAAATAAATGCGGGAAATCAATAACTCCAATATATACATATGCCAATATATATATATATATATTGCTATTATATATAATACCAATTTCACTGTTTATGAAATATTCGCGGTATATGTTTTTAATAAATAACATCCGTTTATTAACGGCGTATAATGTCTATTTTAACAATCAATAGATATTAATCAACATTCAAACATGCATTCAAATATTTTAAATCTAACTATTTAAAATAAAATCGAAACTGATTCGATTGAGTGAGAAGTTCTCACCTTGATTTTAAATTCCGTTTTAGCGATTTATTTCGAATAAAATTAAACGTGCGTTTAATTTTACCCAAAATTCTCACTAACTCCAAACGACTCCAAACCAACTCCATCGCGTAGTGCTCATCCATACGATTCCAACGCAACTGGTTTCGCGCGTTTTCGACCTCGTATGAAAAAGTTATGAATTATTGAAGTTTGTACACGATTTTAATAACAATTACAACATAACTTTTAAAATTTAAACCCTCAACCATTCTTAGCCACAAGATCCATGCTGCTTGCCATCTCCACCGTCCCTCCTTTTCTTCCCCACCATCACGTTTCTACAGATCAACACACGCATAAGAACCCATAGAGCTAGAAACTAGGATTTCAATTAGCAACTCCATCTCTCAACGATACTCGATCAAACCACTTGCAATAGGAAGCCCCTTCCACCACCTATGCACGGCCCAAGCACTGACCAACTCGGCCACCTCCTGATGCCTCGTTTTGCGTGCGCAGCCCCTTGAGAACGCGGCTCCCTAACTCCCAAAATACAGCTCCAAACCACATCTCCACCGTTGAATACGTAGAACATGTTGTGCTCTACAAGTTTGATATTGAACATTCTTGCTAATTCTTGATGGATTTGGAGTAATCGAGGGAGGAAGGAGAAGAAATACTGGCCATTCATTAGTTAGGGCCGGCTGCAGTTTTGTAACCTAATTTTATTTTTTATTTTATTTTATGAAGGGGTAGGGTGTATATTTATAGAGAAAAATCGAACACTATTCATCCGTAAATTCCAAACTCCGATTTACGCGCCGTAACCAGCGTTTCTAGGGTTTACCCCGCGTTCCGGACACAATGGAACAGGTTTCGAAAGCTAATTCGGACATCTGTGCGAGTTATGGCTGTAAACGCTCAATTTAAATTAAACCGATTTAAGCGATTTTCTAGGCGTTTTAATTTGTACCGGACAAACGGTAAATCCAATTGACTTGAAATTTGAAACCTTACAATAATATCACATTACGGATCCGATGAAACTGGTTTCGTCGAAATCCGAGACTTTTTGAAAAATGGCTATTTTAACTCGCTAAATTAAAATTAAAAATAAATCGATGCGTTTCGAGCTGCCACGATCAAACGATAGCTCCGATTGACACGAAATTTGAAATCCGGTAATAACTAACTATTACGGATCCAATGGAACTGGTTTCGTTCAATTCTGAGACTGTTCAAAAATTGACTATTTTCACTAGTCGATTTAAATATTAAAATATTCAATTTTCACAAATTAACTTTTAATTCGATTTTAAAAGTTCTAAAACATCATTCTAACTTCAACATGATAAAATAAAATTTTACAAATCATTTTCAATCATATTTAACTCAATTTTCAATTATTTTCATAATTTAACATATTAAATTATCGATTTAAATTATCCAATTAATTCCAAAAATTCAAATAAAAATTTATTCGACTTATAAATTCACTTTTTTTTAATATTTAAAATTAATTAAATATTCAAATTTAAATTAATAAAAATTCTGGGTCGTTACAATTAACTCAGATGCTAGATTCAGATTGGAATAGAGTTGAAGATCAAATACGAGTGAATGAGTGAAATGTAGTGAGATGAACATTGTAAATAGAAAATTATGATGTAATCAAAATTGTATTGTAAAAAAATTGTGTACATAGTGAGAGCTAAGATTTGTACTATTCGAAATTGTAATAAATATTTATTTGAATAAAATATCTGTTTGAATTTACATTCTGTGTTATTTATTTTATTCAGCATATATTTATTTAATTATGTGAAAATAAAATATTACATTAACAAATACATTTAAATGAATATATATATATGTTTATTATCATCAAACAAAAATCATATACTAGCATATTCAACAATCTTCCCCTTTTGATGATAACAAACATATATTTAAGATTTTGAATTTATTAAATGTATTTGATCATTCAATTTGCTCCCCTATTTAAATGCTCCCTCTCTACACAAAGCTCTCCCTTCATATATGCATGAAAATAAATAAAAATATGCAAATGAGCCTTGATGCAAATAAAAATTATACTTGACCTTTGTTTGCCAAAATCTTAACTTTTCTCTTACCCTTTTGTTATCAGCAAAAGAGTGATAGTGTTTTGAAAATAGAGATAAAGTGATAGACATTAATACCACATTAAAATCAATCGAATATAAATATTAAATTTCAATAAAAAAACCAAACAAAAATCATAAATACTCTGTTAGGCGTATATTCCACTTTAGAATGATAGGGATGATGTCGGTATATAAAACCATATGATTGTGTCAATTTGTGGTAAATTTATATCAGGAATTTCAATATCAACTAACCATGCACAACCGTTAGGAATTTTAAATGAGATTAGTAGTATTCCCAAATTTTGGAAAAAAATGAATTTCAAGCATCTTCTAACCACGCATAACCATGAGGACTTTTAAATAGGATTGGAACCAACTTGTCTATTTGATAATCAATTTTGATATGTATTCCATACATGCATAACCATGAGGACTTTTAAATGAGCATGAAAGCACATAATCAAAAATTGCAAGTAATTCACTCATGCATAACCGTGGGGACTTTTAAATGAGAGTGAATACTTTGGATGTTTTTTATTGTTAATAAATATAATAAAATAAAGAACGAATAATTTCCCATTTAAAATACCACATATTGACATGCTATATTGAATTTTGATGAGTGATGGATGTTAGAAATATGATAAAAATATAGATGGTCATGGAATTTTTATCCATCAAAAGTTATTATAAATCTTGTGTCAGGACCCGATTCTTCGTCTTCCGAAAATTCAACATCGATACTCACTTTATCGACTGCCGAGAAATCGAACGACGGAAAACCGAACACTGAGGGTTTTAAGAAAAAGAATTTAGGAAAAGAGAAGAGAAAAAGATAGAAATTAGGGAGGAGAGAAAATAGAAGATAGAAAATTTTAAAATAGAACAGAAAGAAAATAGAACAAAAAGAAAAACAGAAGAGAATAGGACGGAACAGAAAACAACAGAATCACATCAGAATCTCACAATTCGCAGCGGAACAACTTATAATAATAAATGAATAATCTTTAAACCAAGAACTATATCAGTTATTACATTACATCACATTACATTACATCATATCATCAGAGTGTACAACATCATACAAACAGTGCAGCGGAAAAAGAAATACTATATAAGTAATACGCCATGCCATCCAGCTTGCCTCCAGCAATTCCTGAATATCCAGAATATCCTGATAAACCTTAACTCTTGACTGTCCGTGTGGAAATTTGGTGGGCACCCAGAGTTTAGGAAGGAAAACAATAAACTCCGAGTCAGTCATGTGACTGTTGTGAGAACTCAAAACAGTTTATTTATCTTTAAAATCAAAATAGAGGAATATTTTTAAATTCAATTCGCAATGCTTTTAAAAATGAGACTACCATAAGGCCTCCCGCACACACACACAATGCAAACGCAGAATCGGAGGAGATTTCTCCTTATGATAGTCAAAGATGCTTGATATGCATTTAAAAGAACATTTCATATTATTATTAGTGCATAGTGTAGGAAAAATTCATTTCGAAAGTAAAGATATAAATCTTAGCCAACATAGACATTTCGAACTATGCCTACTATAGCTACCATCCAAACAGTGGTGACCACCATAAGTGAATGGCGGGTTCTACAACTAATACCGTACAGGTTTCGTATTGGGAATTGGATTTCCAACAAATGGTCAGGCCAAGGAACTTCCCATTGCCACATGAGAATGCCTCTGGAAAGACATCCTCGAGAACCAAACCGGAACTCTGCCAACACAAGGCCGGGTTACCCCTAACTGGGTAACTACTGACACGAGCACGCCATTCCCCGATCGTAAACGACCTTTCTCACGGGATCCCGAAAACCAACAACCACAAAGTAATAAATTCGTAGTAACCACATAGGTTAAATATCTGGGCTCCATACCATGATACCACCTCTATCCAAAAGGAAATGTACATACCCTAAAGGGTGCTACCCCTCATAACCTTGCCGCATCTTTCCTGTTTTGACCATTTCCGGGGTGTGAGGTTCGACGAAGTCACGTCCACAAAAACATACTTTATACAAAAGCCATGCTTTGGGTCAACAAATGATCAACACAATGATCACCAAGATAGACGATCAAATAAACGATCCTATCACAATAATCAACACAATGATCATTTCAGCAACACTCAGCATGTCACATTACCAAATTGGGAATATATCGCTGATAACTTCAACTATATAACCTCTGAGCTCGTACGTCTCAGAGAAGGGTGTTAAGCTAAAAGAATAAACTCTCCGCCACCAACAGAAATATATTTGAAAGAAATCGGCTTTATATCTCAACTTGTAATGTCAGACACACAATCCATACAAGTCTGTTCCGGGATCGAACAAAACCGAAGGCACTTACAAAGAAGTCCTTGCAATCCGGATATTCACAATCCTGATCGGATTCACCATCACATATGGAGAACTCTATACCGTAGCTACTCGGTGCAGAGTAAATCGACAGGTCATCCGATCGCTCTCGCAAATACCGGGTCTTCAACACCGATCTTCAATGCAATTCATAACGACGTATCACATATTCGGAATGGGTTATACGACCCCATGGTCCTTTCCCGGTTAACCCGAATAGCGAGCGCTTATTCAAAAATAAGTGTGGCATTCACATTCAAACAAATCACATCAATTACCCATTCAAAGGGAAATATTGATAGTCGGTTATTGAACTATCACTGGATATGCACACATCACCAGATTCCAAATAATTTTCCAAATTATTTATTTTCCAAAAATATCTTCGCTAGATATATTATTTCAACACTTCAAAAATAAATCAATATTTATTTTTAAACCCATTCTCCAATTTCATTTATAAATTCAATAGTGAATTTACAATCCAAAATATCTATGAATATTCGATTTCAATTATTCATTTCAATCTTCCTTTTCAATTTATCTTCAAAAAGATAAATTCTCAAAATATTCACTTTATATTGGAAAACATTTCCATACTTATTTATTCATAAGTAATTCACAATTTTTATTTATTTTCAACACTTGGAAAATATTCAATATACTTCAATCGAAATTAAGTATATATTTCATTCTTTGAGGAAATCATTCTCTTAAACATATTTATTTGGGCCAAAACGAATGTTGTGTAAAACATCGTTACGACGACTCAAAAATCACTAGTATAGGGATTCGAAATTAAATAGATATATAAATCCCAATACTATGCAAAACATTTCCTTTCGGAAATCATTTACTATAACAACAGTGTTATAGTCCACTATTTCCTTCTATTTTTCGAAAACGTCTATTTCAACAATAAATGTTGAAATCTATGGTTTCGAATCTCAACACATTTTAAAACATTGTTCGATCGTTTTAATTCTATTTAAAATATCACATTCTAAACAATTTCTTTAACTTATTATTCACAATTCAAAAACGTGAATATACTACGTTAACAATTTCATCATTTCTATTCATTTTATTTTAAAGGATCATTCACAGTTCAAAAACGTGAATATAACTCCATTAATAGGTTTCAGCAATTTACTTATCAAAATAAGTCGTTTGCGAATTTATAAAACAACGTTTATAAATTCCATTTCTATTTATTTCATAACTATTTCCTTTATAAATCTCCTTTATTAACCTATTCGATTTATAACTCAATTATAAACCAAAGTTCACATTATAAGTTAAATGCTTATAAAACGATCATTTTACAAAATCGTTCTTTTAAAGACTTTCTAATTTATAAATCTTATAACTTATAAGATCCATTTATTTAACCAATCTATTCTTCAAATAATTTCACCAAATTTATAAATCTTACTATTTATAAATTTCTTTTACAACTTCACAGTTTATAATTCCATAAATTTCATTCATTTATGAAATTCATTTCCACTTCATTCAAACACTTATAAAAACTCGTTTTATAATGTCAGCATTTCAATTTATAAATATCCATTTATAAATCTCTTAATATAAATCAAATTACATTATTATTCTAAAACGTCTTTAATTTCCTTTATAATTTCACCATTTTGATTTATAAAATAATCAAATTTTATAAATCCTATATTTAAACTTTCAATAATATATTCAAAAATCCAATTTAAACTATTTTATAAAATCATTAATCCATATTTCTCAAAAATCATAATTTTTATAACTTTAAAAATTATAACGTTTATTTATTTAAAATGAATCAATTCTAAAAATATTTTATAAACGTATACTTTCAAAAATCACTTTGAAATCATTTTAAAATTCCAAATTTGGCCCAATGATGCTACACACCAAATAGTCAATCACGACTACAACGATATCATATATCAATATGAAAATCCATCAAATATCAAAATATCTGAAATCAAATAAAAACTGTTGAGGAATCCAGTTGGATCCCTCCAACCTGTTTTCCTGCATCCAAAAACATTAGCACAATACCAATTTTGCTCCAGTACGAAATTATCGCGGTATATGTTCTTATTAAATATTATCCGCTTAATAACGGCGTAATAGGGTCTCATCCGCTAAACAAAAAATGCGGGAAATCAATAACTCCAATATATACATATGCCGATATATATATATATATTGATATTATATATAATACCAATTTCACTGTTTATGAAATATTCGCGGTATATGTTTTTAATAAATAACATCCGCTTACTAACGGCGTATAATGTCTATTTTAACAATCAATAGATATCAATCAACATTCAAACATGCATTCAAATATTTTAAATCTAACTATTTAAAATAAAATCGAAACTGATTCGATTGAGTGAGAAATTCTCACCTTGATTTTAATTTCCGTTTTAGCGATTTATTTCGAATAAACGGACGTTTAATTTTACCCAAAATTCTCACTAACTCCAAACGACTCCAAACCAACTCCATCGTGTAGTGCTCGTCCATACGATTCCAACGCAACTAGTTTCGCGCGTTTTCGACCTCGTATGAAAAAGATATTAATATTTGAAGTTACACGACTTTTATACTTATATAAATTTCAACAATTTATTAAATTTTTACCCTAAATCCTTCATCACCCTTGGATCCAAACCCCCCCTCATCAGGCCCGTCCACCCCTCATCATCTCCTTCTCCAGTAAAGAGGCCGACATTTGAACCCATTAGCAACCAATTAGGGTTTAATAATTCGATTTCCACGAGCAACACGAACACGATCCAGGAGCTCCATGTCGTAGCCCAACTCCAGCACCATGCTCGGCCTGAACCTTAGAGAGCTCGGCCCCCCCTATGTTGCACGAATCTCGATGACAACGGCCACGCACGCGGCTCCCTATCTCCCCCATCGTCGCTCGAAACACGATCTCCACCGTTGAACTTGTAGATCTTGATGTCCTCTTCAATTCTCTAGTTGAAACCTAAGGCTAATTGTCGATGGATGAGGAGAAAATCGAGGTGGAAGTTGGGAGTTTTCTGGCCGTTCATGGGGTAGTGGCGGCTGCAGTTATAAATTAGGGTTTTGTTTTATTTTTTTATTTTTAATTTGTGTGAGGGCTATTTATAGAGAAAACCGAAACACTATTCATTCCGGAAATTCCGAACTCCGATTTACGCGCCGTGACCAGCGTTTCTTGGGTTTACCCCGCATTCCGGACACAATGGAACAGTTTTCGGAAGCTAATTCGGAAGTATTGCGAGTTATGGCTATAAACGCTCAATTTAAATTAAACCGATTTAAGCGATTTTCTAGGCGTTTTAATTTGTACCGGACAAACGGTAAATCCAATTGACTTGAAATTTGAAACCTTACAATAATATCACATTACGGATCCGATGAAACTAGTTTCGTCGAAATCCGAGACTTTTTGAAAAATGGCTATTTTTACTCGCCAAATTAAAATTAAAAATAAATCGATGCGTTTCGAGCTGCCACGATCAAACGATAACTCCGATTGACACGAAATTTGAAATCCGGTAATAACTAACTATTACGGATCCAATGGAACTGGTTTCGTTCAATTCTGAGACTATTCAAAAATTGACTATTTTCACTAGTCGATTTAAATATTAAAATATTCAATTTTCACAAATTAACTTTTAATTCGATTTTAAAAGTTCTGAAATATCATTCTAACTTCCATATGATAAAATAAAATTTTACAAATCATTTACAATCATATTTAACCCTATTTTCAATTATTTCCATAATTTAACGTATTAAATTACCGATTTAAAAATCCAATTAAATCCAAAAATTCAAATAAAAATTTATTTGACTTATAAATTCACTTATTAATATTTAAAATTAATTAAATATTCAAATTTTAATTAATAAAAATCCTGGGTCGTTACAATCTTCCCCACTTAAAAGAATTTCGTCCTCGAAATTATTAAGTAAGAAAAGTTACAGAATCTATTAACTTTCCCAAAATTCCATAGTTAAATTTCTTATAATAACTTACTAAGTTTTCAAATCAAACTTAGTTATCTTTTCAAAAACAACTACTATTGTTTAACTTTTAACTCCTAAATCAAGGTTTAAGTTTTCAAAATTTTCCAAATTTTCTCAAATTTTTCTAACGCCTTAAATTTTCGGAAAAATTCACCATAGTCTCCTTTGCGCGGCTCGATCCGAAAAAAAAATGACAGTATATATATCACAAATATACATCTCATCAAGTAATGAGGCATCCCGCAGGGAAAAAGTATAAAAGTACGGTATGTAATCCGAGATATGTACCTTATATTTTATTAGCAAGCATATACGGCTAATATAGCGCAAAAGCGAGCTCCAAATGCGAAGCAAACGCGATCCGCACCTACTATTTACTCAACAAACAACATGAGAATCATGCATATAGATAATAATCTCAATATACAACATATAGCAACATAATAACTATATATGCTAACATAGCAATTGAAACAAAAGCTATATATTCAACCATCAACCAACTAACATTCATAACCAATAAATATTCATTTATATTCTCATTAATATTCAATGAATTAGGTTTTCAATTTAAATCACATTTGATTCATATACAGTGGATGTTCTTACTAACATTCATTCTCAATTAGTTTATATTCACTACTTTATATTCAAGTTGGTTCACTTCCAAATTAAATTCAATTTTATTCAAATTTATTTACCTTTAATTTGAATTCCAATTACTTTAGCTTCCAATTTCATTAACATTTAATGAATTTATATACAATCATCCAACAATCAAATAACAACCATATAACAATCAAAGTATATTAATTTCAATCAATTTAGTTTCAACACCATCACTTTCAATTAGTTTAATTAAATTGATTTCCATTCCAATTTATTCAACTTTCAATAACATTAGATTTCAATGAATTAACACTTATATTCATCATTTCATATCAACTTAAATTTACATTTAATTGATTACATTCAATCCAATTCAATTTCTAAAGTTGAATTTCCATTTAACTTTTAAATTCATTTTTACTTACAACTCATATTCATAAATATATTCATATAGTTTCACTTCTTATATATATAAGTTTATTTCACAATTGTAAATCACTTTAATTAAAATTTAACTCTTATAATTCTTTTTGCTTATACAATTATTCTCTTATTTAGATTATTCAAACAACTAAACAATCAACTTATATACACTTAAATAATTCTGAAAAATTATTCCTTTATATATAAAATATACTCAAGGTAAAATTATTTCATTTACCCAATTTTAAAAATCAATATTGTGCCGAATTGTTCTATTCAAGTGTTTAGAAACCCCTTCGATTCAGTTTCGAAGCTGCGCCGACGAAGGTTCATATACCACTCAACAAACCAATCATCACAATATAAAACAATTTTATATTCACTAACAAATACGCTCTCATAGCTATTATTACACTCAAACTCATTCTAGAGTACTACTGACTCTATCTCTAATGAATTATACCCAACAGAACCATGGTTGTCGCTTAACCATAAGCTCTGATACCACATTGTCAGGACCCGATTCTTCGTCTTTCGAAAATTCAACATCGATACTCACTTTATCGACTGCCGAGAAATCGAACGACGGAAAACCGAACACTGAGGGTTTTAAGAAAAAGAATTTAGGAAAAGAGAAGAGAAAAAGATAGAAATTAGGGAGGAGAGAAAATAGAAGATATAAAATTTTAAAATAGAACAGAAAGAAAATAGAACAAAAAGAAAAACAGAAGAGAATAGAACGGAACAGAAAACAACAGAATCACATAAGAATCTCACAATTCGCAGCGGAACAACTTATAATAATAAATGAATAATCTTTAAACCAAGAACTATATCAGTTATTACATTACATCACATTACATTACATCATATCATCAGAGTGTACAACATCATACAAACAGTGCAGCGGAAAAAGAAATACTATATAAGTAATACGCCATGCCATCCAGCTTGCCTCCAGCAATTCCTAAATATCCAGAATATCCTGATAAACCTTAACTCTTGACTGCCCGTGTGGAAATTTGGTGGGCACCCAGAGTTTAGGAAGGAAAACAATAAACTCCGAGTCAGTCATGTGACTGGTGTGAGAACTCAAAACAGTTTATTTATCTTTAAAATCAAAATAGAGGAATATTTTTAAATTCAATTCGCAATGCTTTTAAAAATGAGACTACCATAAGGCCTCCCGCACACACACACAATGCAAACGCAGAATCGTAGGAGATTTCTCCTTATGATAGTCAAAGATGCTTGATACGCATTTAAAAGAACATTTCATATTATTATTAGTGCATAGTGTAGGAAAAATTCATTTCGAAAGTAAAGATATAAATCTTAGCCAACATAGACATTTCGAACTATGCCTACTATAGCCACCATCCAAACAGTGGTGACCACCATAAGTGAATGGCAGGTTCTACAACTAATACCGTACAGGTTTCGTATTGGGAATTGGATTTCCAACAAATGGTCAGGCCAAGGAACTTCCCATTGCCACATGAGAATGCCTCTGGAAAGACATCCCCGAGAACCAAACCGAAACTCTGCCAACACAAGGCCGGGTTACCCCTAACTGGGTAACTACTGACACGAGCACGCCATTCCCCGATCGTAAACGACCTTTCTCACGGGATCCCGAAAACCAACAACCACAAAGTAATAAATTCGTAGTAACCACATAGGTTAAATATCTGGGCTCCATACCATGATACCACCTCTATCCAGAAGGAAATGTACATACCCTAAAGGGTGCTACCCCTCATAACCTTGCCGCATCTTTCCTGTTTTGACCATTTCCGGGGTGTGAGGTTCGACGAAGTCACGTCCACAAAAACATACTTTATACAAAAGCCATGCTTTGGGTCAACAAATGATCAACACAATGATCACCCAGATAGACGATCAAATAAACGATCCTATCACAATAATCAACACAATGATCATTTCAGCAACACTCAGCATGTCACATTACCAAATTGGGAATATATCGCTGATAACTTCAACTATATAACCTCTGAGCTCGTACGTCTTAGAGAAGGGTGTTAAGCTAAAAGAATAAATTCTCCGCCACCAACAGAAATATATTTGAAAGAAATCGGCTTTATATCTCAACTTGTAATGTCAGACACACAATCCATACAAGTCTGTTCTGGGATCGAACAAAACCGAAGGCACTTACAAAGAAGTCCTTGCAATCCGGATATTCACAATCCTGATCGGATTCACCATCACATATGGAGAACTCTATACCGTAGCTACTCGGTGCAGAGTAAATCGACAGGTCATCCGATCGCTCTCGCAAATACCGGGTCTTCAACACCGATCTTCAATGCAATTCATAACGACGTATCACATATTCGGAATGGGTTATACGACCCCATGGTCCTTTCCCGGTTAACCCGAATAGTGAGCGCTTATTCAAAAATAAGTGTGGCATTCACATTCAAACAAATCACATCAATTACCCATTCAAAGGGAAATATTGATAGTCGGTTATTGAACTATCACTGGATATGCACACATCACCAGATTCCAAATAATTTTCCAAATTATTTATTTTCCAAAAATATCTTCGCTAGATATATTATTTCAACACTTCAAAAATAAATCAATATTTATTTTTAAACCCATTCTCCAATTTCATTTATAAATTCAATAGTGAATTTACAATCCAAAATATCTATGAATATTCGATTTCAATTATTCATTTCAATCTTCCTTTTCAATTTATCTTCAAAAAGATAAATTCTCAAAATATTCACTTTATATTGGAAAACATTTCCATACTTATTTATACATAAGTAATTCACAATTTTTATTTATTTTCAACACTTGGAAAATATTCAATATACTTCAATCGAAATTAAGTATATATTTCATTCTTTAAGGAAATCATTCTCTTAAACATATTTATTTGGGCCAAAACGAATGTTGTGTAAAACATCGTTACGACGACTCAAAAATCACTAGTATAGGGATTCGAAATTAAATAGATATATAAATCCCAATACTATGCAAAACATTTCCTTTCGGAAATCATTTACTATAACAACAGTGTTATAGTCCACTATTTCCTTCTATTTTTCGAAAACGTCTATTTCAACAATAAATGTTGAAATCTATGGTTTCGAATCTCAACACATTTTAAAACATTGTTCGATCGTTTTAATTCTATTTAAAATATCACATTCTAAACAATTTCTTTAACTTATTACTCACAATTCAAAAACGTGAATATACTACGTTAACAATTTCATCATTTCTATTCATTTTATTTTAAAGGATCATTCACAGTTCAAAAACGTGAATATAACTCCATTAATAGGTTTCAGCAATTTACTTATCAAAATAAGTCGTTTGCGAATTTATAAAACAACGTTTATAAATTCCATTTCTATTTATTTCATAACTATTTCCTTTATAAATCTCCTTTATTAACCTATTCGATTTATAACTCAATTATAAACCAAAGTTCACATTATAAGTTAAATGCTTATAAAACGATCATTTTACAAAATCGTTCTTTTAAAGACTTTCTAATTTATAAATCTTATAACTTATAAGATCCATTTATTTAACCAATCTATTCTTCAAATAATTTCACCAAATTTATAAATCTTACTATTTATAAATTTCTTTTACAACTTCACAGTTTATAATTCCATAAATTTCATTCATTTATGAAATTCATTTCCACTTCATTCAAACACTTATAAAAACTCGTTTTATAATGTCAACATTTCAATTTATAAATACCCATTTATAAATCTCTTAATATAAATCAAATTATATTATTATTCTAAAACGTCTTTAATTTCCTTTAATTTCACCATTTTGATTTATAAAATAATCAAATTTTATAAATCCTATATTTAAACTTTTAATAATATATTCAAAAATCCAATTTAAACTATTTTATAAAATCATTAATCCATATTTCTCAAAAATCATAATTTTTATAACTTTAAAAATTATAACGTTCATTTATTTAAAATGAATCAATTCCAAAAATATTTTATAAACGTATACTTTCAAAAATCACTTTGAAATCATTTTAAAATTCCAAATTTGGCCCAATGACGCTACACACCAAATAGTCAATCACGACTACAACGATATCATATATCAATATGAAAATCCATCAAATATCAAAATATCTGAAATCAAATAAAAACTGTTGAGGAATCCAGTTGGATCCCTCCAACCTGTTTTCCTGCATCCAAAAACATTAGCACAATACCAATTTCGCTCCAGTACGAAATTATCGCGGTATATGTTCTTATTAAATATTATCCGCTTAATAACGGCGTAATAGGGTCTCATCCGCTAAACAAAAAATGCGGGAAATCAATAACTCCAATATATACATATGCCAATATATATATTGATATTATATATAATACCAATTTCACTGTTTATGAAATATTCGCGGTATATGTTTTTAATAAATAACATCCGCTTACTAACGGCGTATAATGTCTTTTTTAACAATCAATAGATATCAATCAACATTCAAACATGCATTCAAATATTTTAAATCTAACTATTTAAAATAAAATCGAAACTGATTCGATTGAGTGAGAAATTCTCACCTTGATTTTAATTTCCGTTTTAGCGATTTATTTCGAATAAAATTAAACGGACGTTTAATTTTACCCAAAATTCTCACTAACTCCAAATGACTCCAAACCAACTCCATCGCGTAGTGCTCGTCCATACGATTCCAACGCAACTGGTTTCGCGCGTTTTCGACCTCGTATGAAAAAGATATTAATATTTGAAGTTACACGACTTTTATACTTATATAAATTTCAACAATTTATTAAATTTTTACCCTAAATCCTTCATCACCCTTGGATCCAAACCCCCGTCATCAGGCCCGTCCACCCCTCATCATCTCCTTCTCCAGTAAAGAGGCCGACATTTGAACCCATTAGCAACCAATTAGGGTTTAATAATTCGATTTCCACGAGCAACACGAACACGATCCAGGAGCTCCATGTCGTAGCCCAACTCCAGCACCATGCTCGGCCTGAACCTTAGAGAGCTTGGCCCCCCCTATGTTGCACGAATCTCGATGACAACGGCCACGCACGCGGCTCCCTATCTCCCCCATCGTCGCTCCAAACACGATCTCCACCGTTGAACTTGTAGATCTTGATGTCCTCTTCAATTCTCTAGTTGAAA
Source organism: Allium cepa (assembly GCA_030765085.1). NCBI lineage: Eukaryota > Viridiplantae > Streptophyta > Magnoliopsida > Asparagales > Amaryllidaceae > Allium > Allium cepa. The sequence goes on from CM060934.1 coordinate 926,110,691, forward strand.
CCTAAGGCTAATTGTCGATGGATGAGGAGAAAATCGAGGTGGAAGTTGGGAGTTTTCTGGCCGTTCATGGGGTAGTGGCGGCTGCAGTTATAAATTAGGGTTTTGTTTTATTTTTATTTTTTTTAATTTGTGTGAGGGCTATTTATAGAGAAAACCGAAACACTATTCATTCCGGAAATTCCGAACTCCGATTTACGCGCCATGACCAGCGTTTCTAGGGTTTACCCCGCGTTCCGGACACAATGGAACAGGTTTCGGAAGCTAATTCGGAAGTATGTGCGAGTTATGGCTATAAACGCTCAATTTAAATTAAACCGATTTAAGCGATTTTCTAGGCGTTTTAATTTGTACCGGACAAACGGTAAATTCAATTGACTTGAAATTTGAAACCTTACAATAATATCACATTACAGATCCGATGAAACTGGTTTCGTCGAAATCCGAGACTTTTTGAAAAATGGCTATTTTTACTCGCCAAATTAAAATTAAAAATAAATCGATGCGTTTCGAGCTGCCACGATCAAACGATAACTCCGATTGACACGAAATTTGAAATCCGGTAATAACTAACTATTACGGATCCAATGGAAATAGTTTCGTTCAATTCTGAGACTATTCAAAAATTGACTATTTTCACTAGTCGATTTAAATATTAAAATATTCAATTTTCACAAATTAACTTTTAATTCGATTTTAAAAGTTCTAAAATATCATTCTAACTTCCATATGATAAAATAAATTTTACAAATCATTTACAATCATATTTAACCCTATTTTCAATTATTTCCACAATTTAACGTATTAAATTATCGATTTAAAAATCCAATTAAATCCAAAAATTCAAATAAAAATTTATTTGACTTATAAATTCACTTATTAATATTTAAAATTAATTAAATATTCAAATTTTAATTAATAAAAATCCTGGGTCGTTACAATCTTCCCCACTTAAAAGAATTTCGTCCTCGAAATTATTAAGTAAGAAAGGTTACAGAATCTATTAACTTTCCAAAAATTCCATAGTTAAATTTCTTATAATAACTTACTAAGTTTTCAAATCAAACTTAGTTATCTTTTCAAAAACAACTACTATTGTTTAACTTTTAACTCCTAAATCAAGGTTTAAGTTTTCAAAATTTTCCAAATTTTCTCAAATTTTTCTAACGCCTTAAATTTTCGGAAAAATTCGCCATAGTCTCCTTTGCGCGGCTCGATCCAAAAAAAAAAATGACAGTATATATATCACAAATATACATCTCATCAAGTAATGAGGCATCCCGCAGGGAAAAAGTATAAAAGTACGGTATGTAATCCGAGATATGTACCTTATATTTTATTAGCAAGCATATACGGCTAATATAGCGCAAAAGCGAGCTCCAAATGCGAAGCAAACGCGATCCGCACCTACTAATTACTCAACAAACAACATGAGAATCATGCATATAGATAATAATCTCAATATACAACATATAGCAACATAATAACTATATATGCTAACATAGCAATTGAAACAAAAGCTATATATTCAACCATCAACCAACTAACATTCATAACCAATAAATATTCATTTATATTCTCATTAATATTCAATGAATTAGGTTTTCAATTTAAATCACATTTGATTCATATACAGTGGATGTTCTTACTAACATTCATTCTCAGTTAGTTTATATTCACTACTTTATATTCAAGTTGGTTCACTTCCAAATTAAATTCAATTTTATTCAAATTTATTTACCTTTAATTTGAATTCCAATTACTTTAGCTTCCAATTTCATTAACATTTAATGAATTTATATACAATCATCCAACAATCAAATAACAACCATATAACAATCAAAGTATATTAATTTCAATCAATTTAGTTTCAACACCATCACTTTCAATTAGTTTAATTAAATTGATTTCCATTCCAATTTATTCAACTTTCAATAACATTAGATTTCAATGAATTAACACTTATATTCATCATTTCATATCAACTTAAATTTACATTTAACTGATTACATTCAATCCAATTCAATTTCTAAAGTTGAATTTCCATTTAACTTTTAAATTCATTTTTACTTACAACTCATATTCATAAATATATTCATATAGTTTCACTTCTTATATATATAAGTTTATTTCACAATTGTAAATCACTTTAATTAAAATTTAACTCTTATAATTCTTTTTGCTTATACAATTATTCTCTTATTTAGATTATTCAAACAACTAAACAATCAACTTATATACACTTAAATAATTCTGAAAAATTATTCCTTTATATATAAAATATACTCAAGGTAAAATTATTTCATTTACCCAATTTTAAAAATCAATATTATGCCGAATTGTTCTATTCAAGTGTTTAGAAACCCCTTCGATTCAGTTTCGAAGCTGCGCCGACGAAAGTTCATATACCACTCAACAAACCAATCATCACAATATAAAACAATTTTATATTCACTAACAAATACGCTCTCATAGCTATTATTACACTCAAACTCATTCTAGAGTACTACTGACTCTATCTCTAATGAATTATACCCAACAGAACCATGGTTGTCGCTTAACCATAAGCTCTGATACCACATTGTCAGGACCCGATTCTTCGTCTTCCGAAAATTCAACATCGATACTCACTTTATCGACTGCCGAGAAATCGAACGACGGAAAACCGAACACTGAGGGTTTTAAGAAAAAGAATTTAGGAAAAGAGAAGAGAAAAAGATAGAAATTAGGGAGGAGAGAAAATAGAAGATAGAAAATTTTAAAATAGAACAAAAAGAAAAACAGAAGAGAATAGGACGGAACAAAAAACAACAGAATCACATCAGAATCTCACAATTCGCAGCGGAACAACTTATAATAATAAATGAATAATCTTTAAACCAAGAACTATATCAGTTATTACATTACATCACATTACATTACATCATATCATCAGAGTGTACAACATCATACAAACAATGCAGCGGAAAAAGAAATACTATATAAGTAATACGCCATGCCATCCAACTTGCCTCCAGCAATTCCTGAATATCCAGAATATCCTGATAAACCTTAACTCTTGACTGCCCGTGTGGAAATTTGGTGGGCACCCAGAGTTTAGGAAGGAAAACAATAAACTCCGAGTCAGTCATGTGACTGGTGTGAGAACTCAAAACAGTTTATTTATCTTTAAAATCAAAATAGAGGAATATTTTTAAATTCAATTCGCAATGCTTTTAAAAATGAGACTACCATAAGGCCTCCCGCACACACACACAATGCAAACGCAGAATCGGAGGAGATTTCTCCTTATGATAGTCAAAGATGCTTGATACGCATTTAAAAGAACATTTCATATTATTATTAGTGCATAGTGTAGGAAAAATTCATTTCGAAAGTAAAGATATAAATCTTAGCCAACATAGACATTTCGAACTATGCCTACTATAGCCACCATCCAAACAGTGGTGACCACCATAAGTGAATGGCAGGTTCTACAACTAATACCGTACAGGTTTCGTATTGGGAATTGGATTTCCAACAAATGGTCAGGCCAAGGAACTTCCCATTGCCACATGAGAATGCCTCTGGAAAGACATCCCCGAGAACCAAACCGGAACTCTGCCAACACAAGGCCGGGTTACCCCTAACTGGGTAACTACTGACACGAGCACGCCATTCTCCGATCGTAAACGACCTTTCTCACGGGATCCCGAAAACCAACAACCACAAAGTAATAAATTCGTAGTAACCACATAGGTTAAATATCTGGGCTCCATACCATGATACCACCTCTATCCAGAAGGAAATGTACATACCCTAAAGGGTGCTACCCCTCATAACCTTGCCGCATCTTTCCTGTTTTGACCATTTCCGGGGTGTGAGGTTCGACGAAGTCACGTCCACAAAAACATACTTTATACAAAAGCCATGCTTTGGGTCAACAAATGATCAACACAATGATCACCAAGATAGACGATCAAATAAACGATCCTATCACAATAATCAACACAATGATCGTTTCAGCAACACTCAGCATGTCACATTACCAAATTGGGAATATATCGCTGATAACTTCAACTATATAACCTCTGAGCTCGTACGTCTCAGAGAAGGGTGTTAAGCTAAAAGAATAAATTCTCCGCCACCAACAGAAATATATTTGAAAGAAATCGGCTTTATATCTCAACTTGTAATGTCAGACACACAATCCATACAAGTCTGTTCCGGGATCGAACAAAACCGAAGGCACTTACAAAGAAGTCCTTGCAATCCGGATATTCACAATCCTGATCGGATTCACCATCACATATGGAGAACTCTATACCGTAGCTACTCGGTGCAGAGTAAATCGACAGGTCATCCGATCGCTCTCGCAAATACCGGGTCTTCAACACCGATCTTCAATTCAATTCATAACGACGTATCACATTATCGGAATGGGTTATACGACCCCATGGTCCTTTCCCGGTTAACCCGAATAGTGAGCGCTTATTCAAAAATAAGTGTGGCATTCACATTCAAACAAATCACATCAATTACCCATTCAAAGAGAAATATTGATAGTCGGTTATTGAACTATCACTGGATATGCACACATCACCAGATTCCAAATAATTTTCCAAATTATTTATTTTCCAAAAATATCTTCGCTAGATATATTATTTCAACACTTCAAAAATAAATCAATATTTATTTTTAAACCCATTCTCCAATTTCATTTATAAATTCAATAGTGAATTTACAATCCAAAATATCTATGAATATTCGATTTCAATTATTCATTTCAATCTTCCTTTTCAATTTATCTTCAAAAAGATAAATTCTCAAAATATTCACTTTATATTGGAAAACATTTCCATACTTATTTATTCATAAGTAATTCACAATTTTTATTTATTTTCAACACTTGGAAAATATTCAATATACTTCAATCGAAATTAAGTATATATTTCATTCTTTAAGGAAATCATTCTCTTAAACATATTTATTTGGGCCAAAACGAATGTTGTGTAAAACATCGTTACGACGACTCAAAAATCACTAGTATAGGGATTCGAAATTAAATAGATATATAAATCTCAATACTATGCAAAACATTTCCTTTCGGAAATCATTTACTATAACAACAGTGTTATAGTCCACTATTTCCTTCTATTTTTCGAAAACGTCTATTTCAACAATAAATGTTGAAATCTATGGTTTCGAATCTCAACACATTTTAAAACATTGTTCGATCGTTTTAATTTTATTTAAAATATCACATTCTAAACAATTTCTTTAACTTATTATTCACAATTCAAAAACGTGAATATACTACGTTAACAATTTCATCATTTCTATTCATTTTATTTTAAAGGATCATTCACAGTTCAAAAACGTGAATATAACTCCATTAATAGGTTTCAGCAATTTACTTATCAAAATAAGTCGTTTGCGAATTTATAAAACAACGTTTATAAATTCCATTTCTATTTATTTCATAACTATTTCCTTTATAAATCTCCTTTATTAACCTATTCGATTTATAACTCAATTATAAACCAAAGTTCACATTATAAGTTAAATGCTTATAAAACGATCATTTTACAAAATCGTTCTTTTAAAGACTTTCTAATTTATAAATCTTATAACTTATAAGATCCATTTATTTAACCAATCTATTCTTCAAATAATTTCACCAAATTTATAAATCTTACTATTTATAAATTTCTTTTACAACTTCACAGTTTATAATTCCATAAATTTCATTCATTTATGAAATTCATTTCCACTTCATTCAAACACTTATAAAAACTCGTTTTATAATGTCAACATTTCAATTTATAAATATCCATTTATAAATCTCTTAATATAAATCAAATTATATTATTATTCTAAAACGTCTTTAATTTCCTTTAATTTCACCATTTTGATTTATAAAATAATCAAATTTTATAAATCCTATATTTAAACTTTTAATAATATATTCAAAAATCCAATTCAAACTATTTTATAAAATCATTAATCCATATTTCTCAAAAATCATAATTTTTATAACTTTAAAAATTATAACGTTTATTTATTTAAAATGAATCAATTCCAAAAATATTTTATAAACGTATACTTTCAAAAATCACTTTGAAATCATTTTAAAATTCCAAATTTGGCCCAATGATGCTACACACCAAATAGTCAATCACGACTACAACGATATCATATATCAATATGAAAATCCATCAAATATCAAAATATCTGAAATCAAATAAAAACTGTTGAGGAATCCAGTTGGATCCCTCCAACCTGTTTTCCTGCATCCAAAAACATTAGCACAATACCAATTTCGCTCCAGTACGAAATTATCGCGGTATATGTTCTTATTAAATATTATCCGCTTAATAACGGCGTAATAGGGTCTCATCCGCTAAACAAAAAATGCGGGAAATCAATAACTCCAATATATACATATGCCAATATATATATATTGATATTATATATAATACCAATTTCACTGTTTATGAAATATTCACGGTATATGTTTTTAATAAATAACATCCGCTTACTAACGGCGTATAATGTCTATTTTAACAATCAATATATATCAATCAACATTCAAACATGCATTCAAATATTTTAAATCTAACTATTTAAAATAAAATCGAAACTGATTCGATTGAGTGAGAAATTCTCACCTTGATTTTAATTTCCGTTTTAGCGATTTATTTCGAATAAAATTAAACGGACGTTTAATTTTACCCAAAATTCTCACTAACTCCAAACGACTCCAAACCATCTCCATCGCGTAGTGCTCGTCCATACGATTCCAACGCAACTGGTTTCGCGCGTTTTCGACCTCGTATGAAAAAGATATTAATATTTGAAGTTACACGACTTTTATACTTATATAAATTTCAACAATTTATTAAATTTTTACCCTAAATCCTTCATCACCCTTGGATCCAAACCCTCCCTCATCAGGCCCGTCCACCCCTCATCATTTCCTTCTCCAGTAAAGAGGCCGACATTTGAACCCATTAGCAACCAATTAGGGTTTAATAATTCGATTTCCACGAGCAACACGAACACGATCCAGGAGCTCCATGTCGTAGCCCAACTCCAGCACCATGCTCGGCCTGAACCTTAGAGAGCTTGGCCCCCCCTATGTTGCACGATCTCGATGACAACGGCCACGCACGCGGCTCCCTATCTCCCCCATCGTCGCTCCAAACACGATCTCCACCGTTGAACTTGTAGATCTTGATGTCCTCTTCAATTCTCTAGTTGAAACCTAAGGCTAATTGTCGATGGATGAGGAGAAAATCGAGGTGGAAGTTGGGAGTTTTCTGGCCGTTCATGGGGTAGTGGCGGCTGCAGTTATAAATTAGGGTTTTGTTTTATTTTTTTATTTTTAATTTGTGTGAGGGCTATTTATAGAGAAAACCGAAACACTATTCATTCCGGAAATTCCGAACTCCGATTTACGCGCCGTGACCAACGTTTCTAGGGTTTACCCCGCGTTCCGGACACAATGGAATAGGTTTCGGAAGCTAATTCGGAAGTATGTGCGAGTTATGGCTATAAACGCTCAATTTAAATTAAACCGATTTAAGCGATTTTCTAGGCGTTTTAATTTGTACCGGACAAACGGTAAATCCAATTGACTTGAAATTTGAAACGTTACAATAATATCACATTACGGATCCGATGAAACTGGTTTCGTCGAAATCCGAGACTTTTTGAAAAATGGCTATTTTTACTCGCCAAATTAAAATTAAAAATAAATCGATGCGTTTCGAGCTGCCATGATCAAACGATAACTCCGATTGACACGAAATTTGAAATCCGGTAATAACTAACTATTACGGATCCAATGGAACTGGTTTCGTTCAATTCTGAGACTATTCAAAAATTGACTATTTTCACTAGTCGATTTAAATATTAAAATATTCAATTTTCACAAATTAACTTTTAATTCGATTTTAAAAGTTCTAAAATATCATTCTAACTTCCATATGATAAAATAAAATTTTACAAATCATTTACAATCATATTTAACCCTATTTTCAATTATTTCCATAATTTAACATATTAAATTATCGATTTAAAAATCCAATTAAATCCAAAAATTCAAATAAAAATTTATTTGACTTATAAATTCACTTATTAATATTTAAAATTAATTAAATATTCAAATTTTAATTAATAAAAATCCTGGGTCGTTACATCTTGTTTAAATTTCTAAAGAAATTTACTAAATATACCGTCTCAAGTTATAGTAAATAATTAATATTAACACTCATCACTTTTTCGATCACTATTTACCTTTTTGACAATTAGTAGGGAGTCTGATTAGTTAATGTAGTCATTTAAGATCAAATCCACAAATAATTATAATATCAAATTTTCTGAAATGACTAATTTGAAACAACGTCAACAATAATTATTTTCTTGAAGGGGTTTTATAAGAAAAATGTCTGCTAATTTGAAAATCAGTTGAAATGAAAAATATGCAGATTTTTTCATTGAAAATGTGATGCAACTAATGAATGACTCTACATAAAACAAGTTCAACTAGTAATTTTTCTATCAATTAGATTACCAGTGAAATCTACATCTAAATTTTCATTTGGCTCAAGATTATCATTAGATAAGTATCATAGACTAGATCACGAAGTTGCAACAAATTCCTTAAAATCCTTTCTGCAGCTTTTAAATGAAATTCTTTTGAATTTGAATTTAAACTGTGCAAATAAACAAACAGTGAACATAGTGTCAAATACAGAAAAAAAACATATTCATGTGTATCTAGATCATTATCAACCAACAGAACAACATCATTAATCCAAAAAAATCTATATGAATTAGTTCAAAGATTCTAGATATACTTATAGTGTTCTCGGCATAAAAATATATTTGGCCAACATATTTGCTTAAATCAGAATCAAGAACAAGTCAAATAAGTATAAGTTGGAATCAAAATCAACATTAAATTTATTACCACATAACTGGCTGATTTGATTATGGTGCGAATATTTACATTTAACGAATCGTTCAAAATAAAAATACTGTTAACCATTTTTACCTTTGCAATAATTTTCCGTAGTTGCACATTGTGATTTTGCCACCTTTACACAAGGCTAAGGAACTTTGATTTGTCGCCCGTTGTGTGCTTGAAACGGCCAGAATCCAGATAACACTATTGTTATTCCTTAGCCTGCCACCACACATACAGGAGAAAAGATTTTTGTGACCTATTTGTTTTTATAGGTCCATGGTTGTTAGTGGAACATGATTTTGAGAAATATGTTTGAAAGGACACAATACAATCTATATTCATTCCTTTCGGCACTCGGATTTGTTTGACTTTGAGGGATTTTATATTCATGCCTTTTGGAACCCAAATAGGTATGGTTTTCACAAGTTTGGGCCTATACTTTTCTACCAATTGTGCACTCGGATTTGACTTGATTAATTTTGCCTCTAACAAGTTCAGATTGATTATATCCATGTCCTTTTCTAACGGTATTATTATTTTTATTCCCTAACAGCATGTTTAAGATCTTTCTCCTTTGGAAAATATTTCTAAAGTTGTAGACAATTATTGGACTTGTGTTTTGAGTGATTCATTTTCCTTCAATAATTGAGTGCAATTTTTAATAGAATTTTCTCATTAGTGTTTTCACTCTCTTTCAATATCAGAATTTTATTTTCAAGGGATTTAATTTTAATTTCTTATTTTTTAATTTCTTCTTCAAGTGATGGACACTTATCACACTTATTGCTCTCATTTTGATATTTTTAACTAATTGATAGAGCTGTTTATTTAATTCTATCAAACTATCTTCTTATGATTCAATTTTAGTGTACTTCTCCCTACGTCTTTCAAAACAGCCATTTACTTCGTGAAAATATATAAGTAATTCTGAATGAGTGAGCTTTGATACCTTGCTTGGCATGACATCATCGCTATCAGTTATATCACCTCGAAGGCACAGACCTGCTTTTTCACTCTCACTGCTAGTGCTTTATAATCATCATCACTTTTATTCCACATGGCCGCAAAACTTCTTCTTTTTTATTTCTTTTCTTGGACGAGTCGATTCTAAGGACAATTGGGTTTGATATAACCAGGTTTATTGCACTTGTGATGGATAATCTCTTGCACTTCTATGTTGTCTAGTACTTTGACTATTCTGCTTTTCAATTGTTGATTTAGAGCTGGATTTTCATATTCGCGGTTCCACTTTTTGAATCTCTTTATTGTCAGTGCAAATTCAGCTGCTCCATTATCATCATCACTTTCCATTATTCCATTAAGAGTTATTGATTTCTTTCGAGCATCACCTCCTTCTCATTCTTCCTTGAATTTCATTTCTAGCTCACAAGTGGTGAGATTTCCAATAAGTTCTTCAACTTTAATCTATTTCAATTCCTTCGATTTTTGTATGGCAGTTATTTTTGCTTCGAAATTCCATGGAAGGAATCTGAGGATTTTTTGGACTATTTCCAATTCTGTTTATGGTTTTCCGAGAGCTTTTGATTTGTATATGAGATTATAAAGTCGTCCGTACATCTCTTTGATGTTTTCATCCTTGGCCATTGTGAAGTTCTCGTATTCACTACTAAGCGTTACTAGGTGGGATTCCTTGACTTGAGATGTTCCTTTGTGAGTCACTTTAAGTGTGTGCCAAATTTCCTACGCAGTTATACAATGTGATACACGATTAAATTAAATTTGATCCAATGAAAAAATAATAAAATTAATAGCTTTAGCATTCTGTAATTTATTTCTAGATCTGTCCATTGATCCATTGGTTTATCTATTTCCTGATTGTTTACTACTATAGTTGGTGTTATATATCCCGTCTCAACAATATTTCAAGCATCAATGGTTTTTAGAAAAAATTTCATTCTATTTTTCCAGCAAGCATATTCACCATTGAACATTGGTGGTCTAACTATGGACTGATCCTCATCAATAGCATTATTAAAAGAAGCAATTTTGAAAATTCAAATTTTTAAAACAAAAATTGGTTTCTATTCCTAGCTCTAGTACCACTTGCACGATCGATTTTACCCTATAAAGGGGTGAATAGGGTGATGTTATCAATTATAAAAATTAAATGAGGAAATATATAAAATAATTGCAGCACAAAAATAGTAGAATAATAGCATCACAGATAATAGTTTAATATTAAAAAGCAGAAATAGAATAACGCAGATTTACCCAGCTTCGACAAAACCCTGCCTACGTGTTGCCCCCATGGTTTCTTCTAGAAATTAAGTAGTCAAACGCTTGCGCACATAAACTCGTGACACCCGCTGTCGACTAACCTAAATCTATGCTCAAAATCCTGCTATAACTCAGCAACTGAGTTGCGAATTCTCGAACTACACCACCATAGTTCATCCCTTAGTCATAAGATTAGAAAATTACAAAAGTTTAAAAGGAAAATACAAATTAAAAAACAACTTTAAAACCAAAACCCTAATATAAAATTTAAAGCCCAAATAACAGGTTATAGCCGGCCCAAAAGAAAAGGAACGCAGTGTAAAATGTTGTCCCCCTTTTTATTTAATCGGCCTTGTATCCTTGCGTTAAAAAATGGTTGCTTCTTTCGTTCCTCTTTCTGATTTAGAGCTTCTAAGAAATTGAGCACCCCGACTTCGTTGGTCGATTGAATAAATGTTTAGAGTTGATTGCTTTGTCAATAGATCATTTCTTCGATTTGCACAAGGTTCCTTCTCGATCGAGTTCGACTTGAATCGGTATGTGATTTCCCTTTTGCTTTAGTTTATATTCTTGAACTCGATGCTATACTGCCTATCATGTTAACGGTTTAAATAGGGATTGATTCCCTTAATTATCGTTTGAATTTATTTATTTTGAATTCTTCACTTGCTATGCTTTAGCCACTGATTTTCAATTGATTGCTTATGATTGATCATGACCTTTTCAATAAGTATTTTTTTAAGTTATACTTGCTTGGTCACCACGACTCTGACTTTCGTATTGTGATAATCTAGACTTTGGATTTTGATTCCATTCTTTATGTTGTTGACTTCGTCCATATGTGTTAAATTGGACTTGTTTGTCGTATTCTTCTGCAAGTTGAATTCTTTTTTGCTCTAATTGTAAATGTATGACCCTGGCTTTGGTTTGAGCCGTTCTTTTATTTGCCTTGGTTTGAAACTGCTGCCAACTTTCTATAAAACTGTAAAATTGCTCTTTGGTGGTTTCGTGTGTACTTGTTATTTTTTTTAAACTATTGTTCTTTCATTTTATTTCGAACATTTACTTTGTTACTGCAACTGGTATTGTAGTCTTATTCATAACTGCGTATATGTATACATGCTGTTTCACACATGTATATATGTATGTTGAGGCTTTGTTCATTTTATTCATGTTACCAGTTTCACTTGTGTTCTGGTTATGTTCATTTACTCTTTGATTATTGATCATCTCCATTTGTACACATACATGTATGTATATGTGTATGTGATGTCTCAGCTGTGTTTTGTGCCTTTGTGCCATGCCACTGAACTTTGTTTTCATGTTGCATTTGTTTTGACCCAGTGCTATTAACTTGTATACTGTTAGCACCAGAAATGGTCACTAACAACCTTAAGAAGGATTATGTAGAGAGATAAATGAAGAAAGTAAATTAAAACAGAGAATTGTATGCTAAATTAAATGCAAAAACAAGAACACCGGATTTATAGCTGTTCAACATAACTGCCTACGACCTCTTTGAATCATGATCTTTATTGCTTTCACAAATGATTGAATACAGATACAATACGTACTATAAAGACTTGAATACAAGTGCTACGTAAAATAGAATAAGCCTTGAATGTGGCAGCGTCTCCTCAGTGTTCTCGAAAAAAGGTCCCTTTCACTATGCCCCTGAACTTCTATTTATAGACGAAGATGGGTCAGACTTCCCTCGTGAGCCTAGGAACAAAGTACCTCGGCCCATGTTAACTTCTGTGCACCGAGCCAAGATACCGAATGGCAATTGCCGAATGGGGTTGGTAGAACCAGAGAATGTCGAGCGAGGCCTCGGTGTCGAGTGGCACTCGTATGCCAAGCCACATACCTAGGCCGAACGACATTCGTATGCCCAACGAGGGATGCGTGTTGATTTGCATTTGTATGCCGAACGAGGTGCTGTGTCGAACGACCACTCAATGCCGAACGAGGTGCTGTGTCGAAAGACCCCTCAATGCCGAACGAAGTGCTGTGCCGAACGACCCCTCAATGCTGAACGAGGTGCTGTGCCGAACGACCTTTTCATGTCGAACGAGGCAAGATGCCGAGCGACCTTTCCATGCCGAATGAGGCAAGATGCCGAGAGACCTTTCCATGCCAACGAGGCAAGATGCTGGGCGACCTTTCCATGCCGAACGAGGCAAGATGCTGAGCGACCTTTCCATGCCGATCGATGCTCCATGTCGAGTGACCTTTCCATGTCGAACGATGCTCTATGCCGAGCAACCTTTCCATGTCGAATGATGCTCTATGCTCCTTGCATTTTTTTGACCTAATGCATATGAACTTGTATACACTTGAGCTTGTGTGGCCTTCACTTGATACCTTTACTTGTTTGCCTCCTTTATGTGTTGTTGAACTTGGTAGCCTTGTATTTGTTATATTGTCTGTTGTCTCATGGGCTTCATTGATGTTGTGTTCATTGTTTCATGTTCTGGCCATTGTTCCATTTGTAGTTTGGTTTCATTATATGCATATCTAGTTATTCATATATAAATCTTGTCGAATTTCGTGGCCTTGGTTTCTTTATGTCTGACCATATGTGTATGCACTATGTTGTTGCTTCGAGGCAGATCATCTTGTTCAGTATACCTGGTTGAAGATGTTTCATGACTTCATTGTGTACATATAAGCATGTTAAAATGTTGTTGATTTAGGACTTCATATATACATCATTTTATTTCTATTTTCATGTTTCTATACTTCGATTAGTCTTTATGCGCTCGAGTTTCGTTGATCTTTCTAGCCTCTATTGTTGATGGCTTCATGTGTACACTTTCATCTAGATTTTTTTTCCATAGTGCACCTGAGTTAAATCCAGCTTGTAGCTTAGTTTTGACCTTGTGCTCATGTCATGACTTTATTTTGTTGCACCTGAGTTGAACCTAGCCCTTGATAGGGTTTGACCTTGTGCTCTTTTGTCCTTGTAGTTTTATCAAGTGTATATCGGTGTGCATGGAATTGTCGCATGTACAGTGACACACTGTGCATGTCACAAGCTGTTCGTGTATGATGAATTCAAAATAAATATGATGATGAACAACCCAAATAACTGAGGCATATTATATTTTCACAACTAATTTTATTTTACACTACAAAAATATTTCTTTTTTAATTTTACTACGTCAGTGTGTATTTTACAGATAACTCAGATGCTGGATTCAGGATGGAATAGAGTTGAAGATCAAATACAAGTGAATGAGTGAAATGTAGTGAGGTGAACATTGTAAATGGAAAATTATGATGTAATCAAAATTGTATTTTAATTAAAATTGTGTAGATAGTAAGAGCTCAGATTTACACTATTCAAAATTGTAATAAATATTTATTTGAATAAAATATCTGTTTGAATCTAAATTCTGTGTTATTTATTTTATTCAGCAAATATTTATTTAATTATGTGAAAATAAAATAGTACATTAACAAATACATTTAAATGAATATATATGTTTATTATCATCAAATAAAAATCGTATACCAGCATATTCAACATGAAGGTGACCACCAATCTCTCTGAAACTTTGGCTATATGACCTCCTTATCTATATAGGTCCATTATAGGTGTCACTAGGCCCAAATCCCAAGGAGGAGCGATCGATATCGATTCCTTCATTGGTCGATTCTTGGGCAGCAATCCCTACGGTGACTTCTTCGTATTTAGATATGTTGGCTCTTCAAATATCATGTCGATTGGACCAGTGGAGCTCATGCTTTTGATTGATCTATGATTCGATTCCATTTGCAAATTACCTTCCACTATAAGAAAATGAGGTCTTTACCTATCAATTGTAAGTGTAGATAAAACTAGCCTAATGGTGGGTAATATGTTTTAGCTACCAATATTGAATTGCTAGACACTTGTAGGTAAAGATTGGTGGGGAAAGAGTCTTTACCTACACTTATTTATATTGGTAGGTAAAAGAATCTGTGGACCCTACTAAGTTGTGAATCAAATGATGAGTCATCGGCTGATGTTTTTGATGACGTGTCATCCTACATGACTGTTGATATGGTTTCCATAGTAGCATACACATATCATACATCAATGCTGCCACATGGCATCTTATGGTTGGTTCATGTGTCAAACAACAATTTGTCTATGTGTCACCATTTGATTAGTACATTGTCATCATTTTTCTTAGGCCATGTGGCGTCATTTCATTAATCCATGTGGCATTATCGAATTTGTTACGTGGCATCATTTTATTAGTCTATGTTGCACAATATTACTAGACCATGCAGTGTTATTTTATTTGTCTGTGTGGCGTAATTTTATTTGTCTATGACATAATTCATATTTGATCAAATTTAATGGTAATGTGTAGGTAAAAGATAATAACAGTTGTTTATAAATGTTCTATATTAGAAATAAACTAAAACAACATACGTTATCATTATGTAAAAAACTAATATATCGACAAACCAAATAACCAAATCAAAGCGGTTGTAGCCATTGTGATATTCAGTCAAATGTATATGTAGTTTGCACTTATATATGTACAAAGAACTGATGCCAATGTATATATAACTTATAGAAAATAACTTAAAAAATTAGATGTCTCTCCTACAAAATTGACATGAAGCATGCCTGATGAGCCAACTATCGATACATTGCAGGTGATAAACAGATTTACATTGGTTGACTCCTCGTGCTTTCTTGATTTCAAAATCATGCCAAAAATTAAATATTTCGTTAATCATCAATTAATAATTAGGCTTAAAAAATCAAGAAATATTTTGCAATAAAAGTTATACCTGAAGGGAAATTGAGCAGCATACTAACTCTGATGCAGAAGAACTATTCTGCATTGATATCTTAAATGTTCCAATTTTATTAACTATACCGTATGACATGCCTTTTATGCCTTCTATATCGAATATGTTGAGGAATTTAATTACTACGGTGTCTACTGCGTTCGTCTACATAGAAGATATATATGATCTAAATATCAATTTCAGTTTTATGAAATATCAGTCTATAACATAATGATTTGATGGTATGCTACTTTTGTACTGTAGGTCCTATCATCTATATAATGGGTTTTCCGCTCAAAAACTAGTAAGGACATCGATCAAGATTGTACAACGATTGTAAGAATGTTATGTCTTAAAATTGAATGTATTACATGTCCACATACTGTTATGTTATTATTATTGTTGTTTCTATTAGTTTGATTTCTTTATTCACATAATATTATTTTAAAATATTTTAACATTTGTAATTATGGTTATGGTGATATGATGACTTTTATAGAGTTGTCATAATTTAAAATGGTTAGTGTAATACACCATGTTGTTCATCTTAAGATCCGTTGTCATGTACCATGAATACTAAGTGTATATGTATATAAGCATTACTGAAGCGCAGTTATTTCAAGTTGCATTTTTTGTATTTGATTATATATGTATTAAAGCTTCATTGCAATTTTATTCTATATATATTTGGCACTTACCTATATATCAATAGTTAGTCCTCAAGCACTTTTTTCCACTTACACACCACAATAGAGAAAAGGCTAACTGGTACACTTATGTATAGAGTGAAAAATGTTCAAGTGATTAATACTTATCCGAACTGATTAAAATACCTTACATTCAAGAAATCATTAAGGCCAAATTAGGCAATTTTCTTGGTAGAGAAGCCAAAGCTTTCCTATTAAAATTCTTACAAATAAATTGATCTTCGTCATCATCCATGTTCATGTGCTCCATTCTCATTTCAAAATGTCCCACTATGTTACATTAACTTGCAATGCTACAGTATATTTTGTAGATCAGTCACATTAATTTCCAATGCTACAACATGTTTTCAAAACCATCAATATTTTTTAACCTTACTTGTTTCCGATCAACTGATCAACTTTTCTTAAACTCCATATGGAGAAGTATTCAATGTGCCTACAGAATACATTGAATAAAATAATAAAGACGACTAACACTAATTTATTCTAGAGAATATAATTGGTTCCGTTGCATCACACTGTTCAAATTAATTTCAATAAGCCATTGGGCACGTTTCAACTTTTCTTCACCTTATATGAAAATATAAAAGAATAAAACAAAGAATTTATTCTATCAGCGAAAAAGTCTAAAATTAAATTATGTTATTATTTAAAATAGCAATTAGAAAGGAAATTAAAGAAAGAATTACACATAACTAGTTTTGACAATAAACATATAATCTAATATACAGCAAAAAACTTGAAACTAAAACCTAAAAATAAAGTTTGATTCAACTAAATAATTTATTCCAAATCAATTGGAGAAATATACCTTATGGAGTGTACTGAGTGGATCAAGCACTAGGTTTGAAAATAGATCTGGGGTAATTGCAAAAAAGAGTACAGTGATCTCAGGTTGAAAGGGTATAATAATTTGAGAACGACCTTAATGAGAGGACATGAATGGTGAATTAGTTTTCATGACCTAAATTGGTGGAGTTAAAATTGTGGAGGATAACAGATGGTTGATAGGAGACATGAAATACTATGGAGGAGGTGAAGAGAAACAATATAGCATAAAAGAAAAATAAAAGGACAATAATGAATAAGAGATAATATGGTTGTATTAACGCTGGCTATGAAATTGAAGGGATAAACCATTAGGGGAAGAAATAAACGATTAGGGAAAGAAATAAACAAATGATTAGGGAAAGAAATAAACAATTAGGGAAAAACCCGAAGAAGTTTAGAAAAGACGGGGAAGTGTTTGGCGATAATAGAGTGGTTGAATAAAAATTGAAGGGAACAACTACAAAAATGTAACTCAAATCAATGAGATGGTAGTATTTCAACGGAGGTTAATTAAGAATGGAGGATACAATTTATTCGATCGACGAAAAAGTATAAAATTAAACTATATTATTTGTCTAAAATAGCAATTAGAAAAGAACCTAAAGAAAGAATTACACATACTTTTTTTTTGGAAAAAATAATAATAATCTAATATACATAAATACTTGAAAACTAAAACCTAGGAATAAAGTTTGATTCAATTAAATTAATTATTCCAAATGAATTGGCAAAATATACCTTGAGTGCATTGAATGGATAAAGCTCTAGGTTTGAAAATAGATCTTGGATAATTGTTAAATAAAGTTCAAAGGTCTCAGGTTGAAAGGGTATAACAATTTGAGTGGCCTTATGAGAGGATTTGAAAGAGGAATTAGTTTTCATGACCTAAATTGGTGGAGCTAAAATGGTGGAGGAGAACTGATGGTTGATATGCGGCATGAAATATTATGGAGGAGGTGAAGAGAACAATATAGCATGAAAGAAAAATAAAAGGAAAATAATGAATAAGAGATATTACGGTTTTATTAAAGCTAGTTTTGAAAACGAAGGGATAAATAATTAAGGGAAGAAACAAACGATTAGGGAAACAAAAATAAACAAATAATTAGGGAAAGTAATAAACGATTAGGGAAAGAAACCAAAAGAAGTTTGGAAAATATGGGAAGGGTTTGGCGATAATAGAGTGGCTGAATAAAAATTAAAGGCGATAGCCGTAAAAATGTAACTGAAATCAATGAGAAAGTAGTATTTCAATCGAGGTTAATTGAGAATGAAGGTAAAAAAGGTCAAATATTCAATTTTATATATGATAAAATAGATAGTAGATTATCTTTGCCTCTAAATTTACATTATTATAGGCAATTATCTTATTTTTCCCTTAATTAAGCGCCTCTAACACTATTAATTTTGGTAGTGCACGCAGATTGAAATTTATACCATGAGATTAGTTTTTAAAATAAACGGTTAGATCTGTAGTTGGACGGGATGGTATGGATTTTGTTTCTCTAACAAACTGGAATGATATGTTTTAGCCATTTTGGATGATGACATGTTGGTATGAAATTGTGAAACTTTTTAGAAAAATTGCAACACTTGCATTTTAATAGTCAATTGTTTGAAAAAAAATTATAATATACGAAAAGTTACA
Organism: Allium cepa; assembly: GCA_030765085.1. Lineage (NCBI taxonomy): Eukaryota > Viridiplantae > Streptophyta > Magnoliopsida > Asparagales > Amaryllidaceae > Allium > Allium cepa. Next base: position 926,129,859 of record CM060934.1, read on the forward strand.
AATAAATTATTAGTTATTAATAAATGATTATTGAATATTGAATATTAATTATTTAAAATTTAATTACTATTTATTAATTATTAATTGCTAATTATTTCATATTTCAAATTAATAATTAATAATTAATAAATAAATGATTTTACAATGAATATCGCAAGGATATGCAAACAAATCTTCATTCCCAAAATGAAATTGCTAGGATAGGGTTTTTTGACACATTATCACACAAAGCATTATTTTTAATGAAAGGTTAAAATGATAGGAGGGAAATATAGGCGCCAATTGCATAAAAATTTCTATCCGTATATGCATTGGTAACACTTTTTGCTTACTCATATTTATTGGTAGATAATTATCCTTCCAAAATGTTATAATATTGGCAATATTTACCTTCCAATAAATCTTACAATTAAATATTGGTAGATAAAAGTTATCTTTACCTAACCATATATATTGGTAGGTAAAATATTGGTAGGTAAAGATCGGATTTCTTATAGTGTTCTACTGAACCCTCCAAATGGGTTATGCCGATCCCTCATCCTTTAGCCATTTCTACATGCGATCCCTAGGTATGATCCCTATGGTCAAATCACCATGCTCTCCAAATTCCATTTGCTTTGGACTGTGGTATCTCAAGATATTGATTGCCGAATGCTAGAATGCACTTGGTTTATAATATGTGTCGATCACTCCTTGGTTTACTCGATATGCCGACCCATTACCAACTATCATTCTTTGCCGACCCCTTTTTATGCTTTGTTAATCCCTCGCTTATGAGTTGAAACATTACTTTTCAAACCAACAAACTATGCCGATCCATGCATCACCACCTATTTTGAAATCTCTATTAATTTATCCATGCCACCCCTTCATCTAACTAACCATGCCAATCCCTAGGGAACTGGAAAGCTATGTCGACCCCTTGCTTATCCAAGCTAATTTCTATATTTTTATCATTCTGCATCGTCAATCTACCAACTCCATTCAATCTTACTCTATATAACCATTTTAACTCTGCTTCCAAGTCCTACAACCACTGCTCCATGGTCATCGTTCTTGATAACAATCGAATATATCATATGCAATCAGTTCAATATAGCCAGGTCAGGATACCGAATAACACTTGTGTAACATCTTGGTATTTTCAACCATTCGCATCCGCACATGTAGGACTCGAATTTTTCAAAATATCATATTGTTAATTTATATTTGGCAAAACTCAGCATATGCAGTAAATAAATCAATCACAGAATCACAGACACAGAGTAATATAATAATAATGCAGCGGAATAGATAAATAGCAGTTCATAAAGCTACTATATAAACAACAGAGTTTAAAATAATATACAACATGATATCTCAAATATAGACTAATGACATCTCTGAACGAATCAAATGGAAAAGCTGAAAGCTGAATCGATAGTTGGATCTCCAAGCGAAGCTCCAAATTCCAAGGGTGAGTCTCAAATATTATATCACTCAGTCTGACCCGAGCGTAAAGCAAAACACAAACACTCGAGTCAGGATTAACATTCTTATATCAATAAATCCAACTTAAGTGAAATATCAACTGAAATACAAGTAAATCAAAGGATGTTTGGGATAACCATCCTCTAAGAATCCATGGAACTATCTACTCTGCAGAAAATATACGCTATGAACAACCAAACGTCATTATAACACTGTGGTCATTTCAAAATAATTTATACTTCAAAATCCAAAAATCATTTTCATTTCAAATATATCTATTTCCAAATTATAGCACTTTCAAAGTTACAACACTTTCGAAACCCAAAATACTTTGAAATCAAAATTCTTTGGAAAACTATAACTCTGAAATCATAACTTCCACCACATAAACGGTTTAGTAATAGTATATAAAATAAAATAGTTTAGAAAATAAATAGTTTGTATTAAAATGGTTATAAGCTAAAATAGTTTATATTTTAAAAATAGTTTATATTAAAGTGAATTATATTAAAATAGTTTATAAAGTAAAATATACAAATAGTATAAATATAATTTAAAAATATTTAATATAATAAAATAGCATCCTCAAATTTCATAAATCGATTCAAATCAACTCAACATCAAAAATTTAATAATTCAATCTCAATTCATCAATTTCAATTCAATTCAGTTTCTAAATAAACCATTTCAAATTACATCGATCTCAAATACAGATTTGAACCACAAAATAAACCATTTAAATTTCAATATATTTCAAAGCTTTAAATATTCAACATTTTCAAAACTAAATTTAATAAGTTCATATAGATCTTGATTTAACTTCATTATTATTTAGTCTTGAAATATTCACCTAATAAATTCAATATCATTTAAATAACCTTAAATTACCCTTTTTACTAAATATTTCCTTCACTTTATTTAAACGTGAAATAGTCATTGTATTACTTATATAAAATCATATATTAAATCTCAATTTCAATAAGTTTCAAATCGATTTAATTAAATAAAATTCTTAATTAAATACGATTTCAAATAAATTCAAATTTATCTTTGCAACCTTAACTTATTCAAATTATTACAAAAATCTATTTTCAAATATAAATTTAAATAAATACTTAAACATATTATATATTAATTACATCAATCTTAATTAAATTAAATATTATTATTAAACCTATATACAAAATGACATTTATATATAATATTTTAAGAATCGGTATTTATTAAAACCATATATTTCTTTCCAAAACAATAAAAATTAATTTCAAAATGTTTATATATAGACCACCGGTGTCTGTATATAATTTTCTATCCTATGGTCAAGTGATAAGGATATTTATCATTTCAATCCGTAATTTAAATATATACGGATATACATTATTTCAACCCGCAATCCCAAATTCAATTCAACGAAAATCGCTTGGGTTTATCATTTCAAAACATAACGATTTTCTCCTATTCTATAGATCATTCGGGTATGTATCATTTCAACCCATAGGGAATTCTGTACTAACAGGGAACTTGCAGAGTGATAACATATATGATAATAATAACAACAGGCATATATCATCAATAAAAATATTAAACAACAGGATACGGTGTCATATCCCACAAGTAAACAATTTCATATAAATGCATATCATATATAACAATTTAAATAATTAACAATTCAATTTAGCAGTATATTTCAATTGTCATTTCAATTGAAATCAAATTTAACAAACATAAGTACGTTAATCGTGAGTGATTGCTCACCTTTCGAGGCTAGAGAGATGAACGAGAATGAGATAAGTTACGGATCCAAACACGAATTCCAAAGCAAAACAAGATTGGCATGAATTCGATGATTAGAGCCGATAAGTAGGAATTGACGAAATCAAATTAGAACAGGATTGATAAGGATAAATGGTACAAGTAATCTTTGTGTGTGTATATATATAAATCGTATTCCAATTTCAAACACAATAAAAAAAATATTTTTCAAAAATCATTGTTTCAAGTTAAATACATATATTAAAACCAAACATGTATATAGTAACTTTGATATACAAATACAACATAAACATCAACATATATAACCTAAGACAACCTGCTATATAGCATCCAGATAAACTTATGTACATAATAGTAGATTATATTCAACTTGTCTAACTTTATACATATAACACTTTAGATACAGATTTACACATAAAATATATAAGCAAATGCATAAATTAACATATATAATATATACATATCCCAGACTATATATATGTAGTAGTGTATACAGCTATCACTATATATAATTACAGTTAATTATGTATATGCAATCTACACTAACATATTATGCAAATAAACTAATACATATATACTTATATTTCATACGGTCAACACTGTTACCTACATAAATAACTAATATATATTCTAATCTAAACTTTATATATATATATATATAACTTATAAATATCATACAGGCCTATATAACTTTAATATAACAACAAATATGTATATATACTATCTATATAAATACATATAACTAGATAAAATATTAGGTATAATTATAGATATATAATACAGTAACATATAAGTAGCCTATCACGCGAACAACAAAACAAAACCCAACATGTAATATAACTTATATAAACTGCTGCATAATACGTATATACACAAAGCCAACATACATTATATTTAAAACAATGCTTTACATATTATATAAATAAAATATTAACGTATTATATATATATAGTATAGCTTACATAACATATGCAACCCAGACTTTTATAACCTTAAATATAACAGCGAAAAATACTTATATATATATGCATATAACTTACACAAACAAATATATATATAAGCTAACCTTTTTATATGATATTACTTACATATAAGATTATAAGGAGATGGGGAGGAAGGCCAAAGATAAACGTTGTAATATACATATAAAACAAAGCTTCTATACACTTTACATTTTATATATAGAATGCATATATATAAACATATATTCTAAACATATATATATATATATATATATATATATATATAGAATACACTTTACACTTTACATTTTATATCTAAACATATATTCTTCTGCTAGTGAAACCAATTCAAACGGCTCTTTCATGGCTCTCGTTCTCTAAGCGATAGCGATTTTTCTGCTCTTCTCCTTCTTTATTGCTTATCTCTCAGTTGCTAATCTCCTTCTCTCTTAATATTACTATGGTTTTCTTTGGTTGGAGATGGTGTCGTCCTCGTGCGACGCTGAGGAATTTGTGCTTGCTGGATCTTTCATTCGATCTTGCCCGCCGTTCGAGGCTATCGGCGCTGCCCTCTTGGCAGTTGTGTCCGGTCCTATTTCTTTGATCTTCACTGGTACTAAATCGGTTGAGATTAGGGTTTTTAATCTTTCCGATTTTGGGGCTATTGTCAGATCTCGTTATTTTTGGGTTGAACTCTGTTTCTTGGAGGTGTTACCGGTCTCTGATGCCGGTTTGCAGTGTCGTCCTCCTCCCGGTTTATGTTCTCCGCTGTTTGGCGATGAGCGGGATGTGGTGGACCTTGCTTGTGACGACGAGTCGGCGTTGAATAGGGATTTCACCACCCAATTCGAACCATCGTTGTCTTTTACTGACGATTGTAGTTTATTGCTGAATGGGGAGGTTTCTCTAGTGGTGGGTACCGTGTGTTGTGGCTCGGACCTTGGCTTTGATGGAGTGGACGATAGGGGTTTTATCACCCTTTTCGTGCCATCTGTCTCGTTCTCGTACGATTGTGCTTTTCTTCCTGATGTTGATGAGTTGGTGGTGGTGGATCCGGATGGTTGTGATATTGGTTTTGGTTCGGTTTCATTCACCGAAGGGGATTTCATCACCCCTCCGGTTGAGGCTGCGGTGATTCCCTTTCATGCATCTCTTTCGGTGGATTGTGTTTCTTTGGCTTGTTCTGATGATATGGGAGTGGTTATCTTTGATGAATCGGTTGGGGTTTCTATTCGCCGTACTTTCGTCGGTGTTTTGGGTGTTGCTTTGGAAGTGTTGGTCGAAGGGGCTGTGGTCTCCTCCGGATGGGTGGTGGCTTGTTTCCCCTGTGTTCCTTCCTTGGTGCTTCGTACATTTGGGATTGGTCGACCCGCTCTGCCACGGTGGGGTTCCCCTGTCTGTTTGGTGGTATGTGGTGCAAGCATTTTGTGTCCGGTTTTGCTGTTGCCCCTTTCAGCTCGTCGCTGCTGTCTAGTGGTGCTTTGCACGGTCAGGTGAGTACCTCGTTGGTGTTTTTCCTCTTGTTCGTTTCTTTTGGGCATTTGTTATCTTGTCGGGCTTTGCCTTTTGGGTTGTTCCTTGAGTTTTTGAGCCTTGACTCACTTCGGCGAGTGCTCCCTGACACGGGTTGCATTGCTTTGGATATTGGCGTGTCAGGTCCCTTAGGCATTGTTTTCTCCGTTTGGAGCGGACAGTGTGGTTCTCTTTATTGGTTTTTTGTTATAAGCCATAGCGAGGCCTGGTCAGTGTCGTTTGTGGCTTCGTATCGTCCGTCTGTTCTGTCTGTTCTGGTTGATCCCCATTGGTCTCCGCGGAGTTATTACTCTGCCTGGATCGATTGGCTTAGGAGGTGTTCCATTTCTGATTGCATAGTGTACCCTGTTGCGGTCCACTATGCGGGCAGCCTGGAATATTACCAGTCATTTGCGCTTCAAGTAGGTGATAGCTCTGTTAGAGCCACACTGCGAACCCCACCTGTTTCGCGGGGCTGTCTCATTAGTGACAGTCCTGCATGGGTTAGGTTCCTACAGCATCGTGGGTTGCGTATTATTAGCTCCCCTACATATCTCCGTTTCTCTTCTTCCGTATCGGTTTCTTCGGTTTCTCCTTCTCCTTGTTGCTCTTCCCGTTGCTCTCTTCCTTCGTCTTCTTGTGCCTTTTCGATCATCATTCCCTTGCTTAGTGCATCCGAAATCGCGTTGATTAATGAGCGGCTATCTCGTCTTACCGAGAACTCTGACCCTTCCAGATCCTCTTCTTCTTCACCCGTCTCGAAGGAGAATATTGGAGTTTCCTCTTTGTCCGAGACTAGGCGTCAGCCTCTTCGCCGATCGTCAAGACGTTGGTCGCGTAGTGCGTCCAACATCCCCCGGACTATCCGTACTTGCTCTATAGCGGTGACTGAGCAGATCGACCGTTCTGCTCTATCTTCCTTGTATCGTTCCTGATTTGCGTCTGCGTTGTTTTCATTGGATTGTCCTTATCGGTCTGTTTTTTATTGTCCTCATGTCGAATTTTCTTTTTTGGAACATTCGTGGTATCGGCAACGAAGCTTCCTCTGCTAGACTTAGGCGGATTGTCCGCAAGCATTCCATTGGTTTAGTGGCTCTATTAGAACCCTTTTTGGGTTCTGGAGAGATTACCAACGTTGTTCTGTCACTTGGTTTTGGCGGTGCTGTGTCTAATATCTCGGGTAAGATCTGGATTCTTTGGTCCAAGGAATTCGTTGTTCGGCCGGTTTTTGACTCGTCTCAACTATTATCTGTCATTGGTTCCTCTCCTGATTTCCCGCAACCGCTCATTTTTTCGGCGGTGTACGCCAAGTATGACCGGTTTGAGAGATTATCTCTTTGGGATGACATTTTATCTCTTGATGACCTCGGTTGCTCGCTTTCGGTGGTGGGGGGTGATTTCAATGTTGTCGCTAGCCAGGCTGAAAAGGACGGAGGGTTGGCCGTCAATAGGCACTCGGTTTCTGATTTCAATTCTTTCATTGTGAGTTCCGGGTTATCTGAAATCCCTTTCGTTGGATCATCCTTTACTTGGTCTAATAATCAGGTAGGACCGAATCAGATTCTATCCATGTTGGATAGGGTTTTTGGGTCTACTGATTGGTTTCTTCTCCCCTTTTCCTTTTCTGTTTCTCATCTCCACTGAGCCTGCTCTGATCATGCGCCATTGGTTTTACGGTGCGCTTCGCGGTCCTTGTCAGGGCCTTCTTCTTTTCGTTTCCTTAGTATGTGGAGCTCCCATCACAGTTTTTTGCAGGTGGTGGAGGAATCGTGGTCCGCTCCCATATTGGCTGCTCCGATGCAAGCCTTCTCTCGGAAACTTCATCGTCTTAAGTCTTGTCTTAAGACATGGAATTCCCTTGTTTATCGGAACATCTTCGACCGTGTGCGTGCGGCTAAAGAATCCCTGATTATTGCCGAATCTTTGTTCGACGAGAATCCATCAGCCGAAAACAAGGAGTTTTGGGCTTCCGCCCAACTCGCTTTTTCTTCGGAGCTCTGCATTGAAAACTCCTACCTCCGCCAGAAGGCGAGGATCAAGTGGATGGTCGAAGGTGATGCTAACTCCAAGTTCTTCCATTCTTCTATCCGCAAGAAAGCTAATTTACTTTCAATCCGTGAGATTCTGAGACCGGACCATTCTATGGCTTCGACTCCGTCTGAAGTTGTAGAGGTTTTTAGTTTCTCATTTCCAATCTTATTTGGGATCTCCTTCGGTGTCTGACCCGATTTCGGACAACCTGTCTTTTATTCCCTGGCTAGTTCCTGCTGAGGGTAGTGCCGATTTAGCTCTCCCGCCTTCTCCAGAAGAGATTCGTGCCAGTGTCTTTGCGCTCAGCAAGGATGGTGCCAGTGGGCCGGATGGTTTTAATGGATCTTTCTTTCATAGTACCTGGCACATCATCCAATCGGATTTCTGCTTGGCTATTCAGCATTTTTTTCTGGTGCCGATCTTCCCATTAGCTGGTCTTCCACTAACTTGATCCTCATCCCTAAGTGTGATCATCCGAGATTGTGCTCGGAATTCCGTCCGATCAGCCTGTGTAACTTCGTGAATAAAGTCATTTCTAAGGTCCTGTCCATTCGTTTGGCTTCGTACCTTGATCGCATTATCTCTTCCTCGCAGGCTGGTTTTGTAAAAGGTCGTTTGATCACTGATAACGTCCTTTTAGCCCAAGAACTCGTTTCTCAGATTGACCGTAAGGTCAGGGGTTCTAACGATTCTCAAACTTGATATGGAAAAGGCCTATGATCGCATGTCCTGGTTTTTCATCATCAAGGTTCTTCGTGCCTTCGGTTTTCCTGAAACTCTTATCGACTTGGTTTGGAGGCTCATATCCAACTGCTGGTTTTCTGTTATCGTTAACGGATCTGCCAATGGTTTTTTCAAGGCTGGTAGAGGTATCCGTCAAGGAGATCCTTTATCCCCTTCTCTTTTCGTTATAGCGGCCGAGGCTTTCATTCGTGGCATCCACACTTTGACGGTCTTTGGTCAAATTCAGCGTTTTGGCATTCCGAGTGGATGTCCGCTTGTATCTTCTCTGTCATTCGCGGATGATATTGTCATTTTCTCTAACAGTAGTCGTTCCTCTATTCGTCGCCTTCTTCGTTTCATTCAGGTGTTCGGGCCAACTTGTCAACTCGGCTAAGAGTTGCTTCATTCACGCAAAGGACATGGGTCCTTTGAGAGTTTCGTGGGTCGAATCTTTTACAGGGTTCAGGGCTGCTTCCCTCCCTCTTCCTTACCTGGGCATTGTTCTCTACAGAGGGAGGAAACTTAACGCCCTTTTCGATCCACTCTCGGACAACGTTAGGGGGAGGATTATCCGTTGGAATGCATCTCTCCTTTCCCAAGCTGGTAGATTGGTGCTTATCCAATCAGTTTTGTGCTCTTTGGGTGTTCATATTTTCGCCGCTATGACCCCAACTTCCTCCTTCTTTCGTTCGTTCCGATCTTTGGCTTCATCTTTCTTCTGGGGTTCTAAGGGTGACAATCGTCGACATCACTGGGTGTCTTGGGATGTTATCTGCCGGCCTAAGTGTGAGGGTGGGTTAGGATTGCGTAATCCGAAGGACATCTGCTTGGCTTTCGCTTGCAAGTTGTGGTCTAGGTTTGGGACTAACGACTCCTTATGGTCGCAATTCCTTCATGCAAAGTACCGGAGACTGGCTGCTTCGGGGTTCTCCGGTTCTCCTACCTTCGCGAGTGAGACTTGGAAGCATATGCAGTCGGTCAAAGTGCTTGTTGACTCTCATAACGGCCTCTCCGGCTGGGATGGTGGTCCGTTCTCTATTCTGAGGGCTTGGTCCTCTTCTAGAATCCCATCTCCTATTCTTCCCATTTTTTCTTTCATTTGGGACGTCCGTATCCCTCCTAAAGTTTCTCTTCTACTGTGGCGTTCCTTCCATAATGGACTCTCAGTTGATGAAAATCTTCAAAGGATCGACATTCCTTTTGTTTGTCGTTGCAGATGCTGCGGCAACGGGGAGACAGAATCAGTGAATCATCTGCTCTTCGTCGGCTGGTGTGCCAGGTCTTGCTGGAACTACTTCGGTAATTTAGTGGGGGTCCGTGGTTCCATCAACTCTTCTTTTGATTTGCTATCCACTTGGTGGTTTCGTCGTGCTGGTCGTTCCCTTCGTTCTATTATCTTTCGTTTGATTCCTTGTCTGATTTGCTGGCACATTTGGTGTGCGTGGAATAAGGCAATTTTTGACGAAGCTCCTATGGACCCCCTCTCTATTATTCGGAAGGTTCGAGATGATGTTTACTTGGCATTTCGGGGTCGTCCATTCAGAGGTACAGTCAACTCTCGTTTCGGTCGCCTTGTGAATTTGTTATCGATCACCTGTTCTAGCTCTTCTATTAGAGCAGGTATTGGTTGATTGCCTCTCCGGAGACTGGTGGTTCTGACTGTCTAGTCTCCTACTAAGCCTTCTTCCACCTCCCCCCCCCCCAATTTTTCTCATGTTTAGGTTATTGCTTGCAGGTTGAGGCATTCAGGGGTGTGTGTTTCTCCGTCCATTTTCTGTTTGGAGCTTGCTTAGAGTTTTCTGCTTCTACTTTTCGGGTTTCGGTCATTCTGTTGCTGGGTTGTTGGCTGTTTATTTCTTCTAGTTCTTCTGTCGGTCTTCTTCTTAGCTTGTTTTCTATTTGTTCGGTGGTATCCATACATCGGAACCGGGCGGTGGCTTTGCCGGAGTTCGATTTCGATATTGGATGGCGTGGGGGTTTTTGGAGCTATTCGGGATTGCTGTGTGCCTGCTGGCAGTCATCATTTTTGTTTTTTTTTTGTTAGTGGTTTTTGGATTTCTCTTTTGGTTATCTCTGTGTTCTTCTCATGTATACTCTCGTTTTTTTTTTCGGTTACCTGTCAGGCTTGTTGACAGCTTTTGGTGATTCTTAGTTATAAATTTTCTTTTCAAAAAAAAAAAAATTATACATAGAATGCAACAGTGAGGAAGGCTAAGTCGCCAGGCTGCGGATCACAAAGAGGCAAAGACCAATGGGATGGTGGTGGAGGCGGTGTTGTAGGATGCATGTCGCGGGGTGGAAGATGGGATATGGGTCATGGTTGGAGTTTCGGGTTGTCGGGTGGAAGCAGTGAGAGAGATGGGCGGTTTCTGGCGTGGGTTTGTGTCAGGTCGTCGTAGTTTTGGTTGATATCGGGGGTGGCTCGTCAGAGTGGTGGCCAGGGGCGATCCGGGGTAGGCTGCTGTTGCATATTAGATGGACGGTAGAGGGAGAAGACATGGAGAATGGTAGAGCGGTGAAGAAAAAAATTGGCTTCAAGTGATGAGGTGGTCTCGGCGCGGTTGCTGGTTAAGGAAGGTGATGGGTCGGTTTGTGATAAAAGAATGAGAGGGGTGAAGGGAGGTGAGATTGAGAAGAGTGTGAGCTAAAAAAATATGCTCTGTCAAATTTTTTTGAAACTAACTTTGCTTTTAGAAGTAAAATATATAATTCAGTAGATAGGATAAATAGAAAAGCTAATAGCTGTCAACTGTGAAAGAGAAATATAAACGTATATTATATCATACATTTCATCAAGTGAAACGTGCAGAACCAAATCTAAAGCGTTTCACACAATGAACGATTAGATACCATACATGAAGGTAATGAAATAGCAACGGTCAAATCCCTAGATTCAACTGAAAATTAAAAGCAAATGAAATTGGTTTGGGCAGCACGTTCAAATTTTTAAACCGAAGGAAAGAGTAAAGTCACAATTTATGATACCGATACGACGTACCATCTTATCGCTTCCATTGCGTACCGGACTTCAAAACACAGAATTGACTATACCATAGAGATCAGCATGACGAGACGAATAGAATGGTGCACAGATATCAGTGATACAATTGAATTATAAAAATTCGAATTTTCGCTTTTGGAAATGCTGTAAAATTGCAGAAAATAAGTTAACGGAGCTAGAGAAGTCCAAATTTGACAAAAAGAAATACGGAGTCTCACTCAGAAAGATGGTTTACAAATTTATTATTTAAAAATATTCAGGTTTGGAAAACATTTTATTAACATCAAATATTAACTGATTCAAATTAAAATAAAATTACTCAATAAAATAAACTTCAATGTTATTAGATGAAAATTTACCTGTTGCTATGCTTAAAATGACGTATTCCAAATATTAAATTTTTATTTCCAAATTCAATTATTTAAAATTTCACAAAATTTCAGTTTAATTACATTATTAAAATAGTTAATATTTACGGATCGTTACAACTTGCCCACCAAAGTACGTCTTATGAGTAACATGACGTGCTTCGAATTAAAACAAAACTAAATTGTAGGAAACAAGTCCATCTAGCTTCCTGATTGAATGCTATTCCTTTGTCGAATCGTTTTCCAAGGCATGGTATCCTCCATTGATTACCATGACGCTTGGTCAATTTCCAATAATATAAGTCTAGTGCCCTATTTTGTCAGCATATATTTGATAACCCGCAAATCCGATACCCTTTGAATCGACAATAAACCACACATGTCCAACCCAAAAAGCACAAATCGACTGAAAGTCGGGAGAAAGAAAAGAAGAGAGAAGAAGAGAAGAGAAGAGAAGAAAGAGAGAAGATAGAACCAAACAGAACAATACAAATTCTCACATCGTAGCGGAAAACATATAATATCATATCAACGATCTTTACAAAACAGAAACTATATATACATACAACGATCAGAGTCAACAATCAATCAACAGTTATCATACTGAACAGTTATAATAACATATCCTTACAATTGTCGTTAATAAAAACAACAACTAAGCAACAATGCAGCGGATAATCAAACAAATACGGATGTACGAAAATGAAGATCTCCAGATCTCCTGCTGAAGCTCCAAAAGCACCAATCTAAACCTGTAAATATACTCGGTCTGACCCGACCACTAAAAGGGAAGAACGTCCGGATCAGTCTGGTAAACCAGCGTGAGAAACACACTCAACTGTATTTATTAAATTACCAAACTTTTACTTTATCAAAACAAAAGTATCTCGTAAGACACACCCACATATAAACACAGACATGTTTTTACCTTACGATAACTAAAACATTTCATATCAAATCCTCTTATATTATACTAGTGTCTGGTATATACAAATAATATTAATCATAGTCGAAATGGTTACCCATATAGCATTTCAAGGCTATTCATTACGCCTTTACAAATAAAATCGCAGCTCGTAGTGGGGTTTGGATTTCTATATAAATGACCAAGTGAAGGGACTACCTTCCGAAGTGGTACACCTTTAGATGGATGTCCCGAGGCACAGAACATATGCCCTCTACCAACACAAGAATGGCCCACCTCTATACCTAGATGGTACCGAATATGTCATCCTTCGGTCGCTATCAACCTTTATTGAGGGCCCTCTAAGCATACAAACCACAATAATCAGATACACGACGTCATAGCGTGTAAAGATATACCTAGAAGAGGATGATCATATCCTACTTCGGAATGACCCACTTAGCCCTGCTGCATCTAACCATGTTTTGGTCATTTCCGGTTGATAAGGCATGAGGTAACGATTACCTTTCACATCACTTAGAGTTCCACACGGCCATTTCCATTGACTACTAATTGCCTTCCACAAAATTACAACCCTTAAGCTCATACGTCTCAAGGAGGGTGTTAAGCTAAGAGAAGTTGCCTTCTCCGCCACCACCGATGTACGTTTGTAGAAACCAATGTACGTAATGTTTAGAAATGCAATGTCAGAAAAACATCCGTACAAGTTGTCTAGGAACAGGACAAACCGAAGGTACTTTCCAACCACATCCTGTCGAGAAATCCCTAGGATTAGTAGCGAATAGTCCTCGCATTGGATATTTCATAATGAAGAGACCACTGCTACTGGATGTATATTGGAATTTTAACCTAAACGATCAACAGGCAGTCCCCCACTATGAAAATCCAGAATATCAATACAGCACAAGCAACCAGCACAATTGTCGCATATACGTTGGCCCAAAGTGGTTTTCAGATAAATTTGATCCCGGTCTCTTCACACCAACAACGGAAAAGCGTTTCCCAACTATACATAGCAGCTATGTCTCATAGACTTATCACATCTCCAACTTTCAACTTGCTATCCATCGGGCCAAGAAGGAAGCTCGATAGATTGGAGTAATACTCCGCACTACACGAATCATCATCCTCAACACAAACGATAATCAAGCCTACATAGAAGGCTACATAATAAGTGTAGGACAAATAGTTCCCACATTAAGTCGAGGAACTAAAATAGCCAAATTTGATAGTCGGTTATTTAACTATCAAAACAAACAAACAAATATTTAGCACCATAACAATCACTAGGCCCTTTTAATTAATTTATTATTAATTAAATAATTTGCCAAATATTCGCTTCAGATTATCTTTAAAAAGATATATTTCAAACCATTTCAACTTTTCAATATTGGAAAACATTTCCATATACTTATTTAATAATAAGTAATTCACAATTCTATTTATTTTCAACGTTTAGAAAATATTACATATACTCAAATCATAATTAGGTATATATTCTATTCTGTAAGGAAAACATTCTCTTAACGTATGTATTTAGGTCAAAACGAATGTTGCGTGAAACATCGTTACGACAACCCAAAATCACTAGTATAGGGATTCGAAAATAAGATAGATATATAAATCCCATATATTATACAAAACATTTTCTTTAGCAAATCATTTACTATAATAATAGTGTTATAGTCCATCATTTCCTTATTTCTCGAAAACGTCTATTTCAACAATGAATGTGAAAATCTATGTATTCGATATTTAACACATTTTAAAATATCTTTAAATTATTTAACTTCATTTAAACATATCACTTCCAAAACATATCCATTTTATTTAAAAGATTATTCACTGTCCAAAATTGTGAATATACTTCGTTTACCAAATCCAATATTTCTACACATTTTATTAATGGATAATCCATTGTCAAAAATCGTGGATATATTTCTTTCACCAAATTCATCGCTATTGCAAGTATAATTAAAGGATTATCCACTGTCCAAAATCGTGGATATAATTATTTTAATATACTTCTATATTTCTTATCAAATTCAGTCGATTTCGGATTTATAAAACAATGTTTTTAAATTCAATTTTATTTTATAAAAACTTCAATACACAAAATTCCTTTATTAACCAATTCCATTTATAACTCAATTATATACCAAAATTCCAAATTATAAGTTAAATACTTATAATTCATTCATTTCCAAATTTCGTTCTTTTTATAACTTCACAAATTCACAAATCTTATTTACTTATAAAATCCATTTATTTTGATTTATAAAATATTCATTTTATAAATCTTATATACATACCATTTATAATAATTCAAAAATCTCAATTTAAATAAACTTATTCTTTTAATAATTTGTAGATCGTTATTAAAATTTGTATAACTCCAAAAATCATACTTAAGTATATTACACAAAAATCATAATTTTTATAACATAAAAATTATAATTTTAATTTATTTAAAATAAATCCATTTACTTAAATAATTCAAAATTCAATAAAATGCCTATTTTCAAAAATCACTTTAAAATCCTTTTAAATTTGGAAATCATCACTTTAACATTTTTAATTTACCAAAAATAAGACTAATGCTGCAACACACTAAATACATCAATCACGGGATCCAAAATATCATATATCATATGATAACAGAAAATATCACAATATTTGTAAATAAATCAATACTGGCGAAGAATCCATTTGTATCCCTCCAACATGTCACTGCAACAAATACACATATTAGAAATATATATACAATGTCCGCTTCGAGGCAGACACACGTACAAAGGGTCATTCGCTCTTACACGGGAACGTATAGGGTCATCTGCTCCACTAGGCAGGTATATATCCAAACACCAATCAATATATCATATATCTTCTAAATAATCATCATAAATAATATTTATCCCCACTTATATAAAAATATCAGTGAGACGGAAAGAGTGAGTTGTACTCACATTGCTTGTAGTCGTCGCGATAGCGATTTATTCTAAGTAAAACTAAACAAGCATTTAATTTTACCCAACATTTTCACTAGCTCAAACAAATCCCAATCCAGCTCCATAATGTAGTGCTTGTCAATACGGACCTAACGCAATTCGTTTCGTCAAAAACGGATCTCGTATGAAGAAATTATGCATTTTTAATGTTTATACGAATTTTATATAATATAAATTTACAATTTTTTTATTTTTAAACCTTGAATAATCGAAGCCGTTCGATCTAGCTTTCTTCAAATCAGGGTCGTACCCTTCTTCTTACTCCCTACTAAGGTTACCAGGCGTAAAACAAGAAACCTATGCCGCCATTCTTTCACGAATTATCGCACGCACCTCGGCCACTTCAACGATGACCAGCTAGCGTCAAATGAAAGCACGTGCTCTACTCTCCCTTCGGCCAGCGACCAGCCAAGCTCGGCCCACCCTATGCTTAAGAAATCATGCATGAAACGTGTGGTTTCACACTTGATTCGCCATCAATCCGTAGCTCCATTCTCGATTACAGCCGTTGAAGTTATAGAACTTGTTGGCCTCTACAACTTTGTAGTTGAAAACTTTTCGAAATTATCGATGGATTTAAAGAAAAAGAAGGAGAATGGATCGAGCATTTTTGGCCATTGGAATGAAAAAGGCGGCCAGACCTAGCTAGTTAGGGTTTGGTGAAAAATAAGAAAAATGATGGCCACTTATAGGAAATTTGCATGCACTATTCACTCGAAAATTTTTCGAACTCGAAAAGAAGCGTGCCGCCTGACGTTTATAATGTTTTACCCCTATTTCAAACGCAATGGAATATATATCGAGATCCAATTTGATTGTATTTGGAAGATAAGTTTTTGAATCGAATATTTAAATTTAAAATTCACTTAAACAGATTTCTGCGCTTTTGAGCTTGCCCCGGACAAACCATAAATCCGATTGACACAAAATTTGAAATCTTACAATAATATAATATTACTGGTCCAATGAAACTCGTTTCGTTGAAATTCGAGACTGTTTAGAAAATGACCATTTTTACCCGTCAACTAAATATTAAAATATTCAATTTCTATAATTTAACTTTTAAATCAATTTCAAATGTTTACTAACATCACCCAGATTGAAATAGAATTCAATTCAACATTATAAATCATTTTCATTCACATTAAAATCAAATATCAATTATTTCTGTAATTTCAAATTTTAAATTAACAGTTTATTATCCAATTAAATCCAGATATTCGAAATATAATTTATTCAGCTTATTAAATTTACTTATGAATATTTAAAATCAATTAAATATAAGAATTTCAAATGACTAAAATTCTAGGTGGTTACATTCACCCCTACTTAAAAGAATTTCGTCCTCAAAATTACCAAGTAAGAAAAAGCCACAAAATCCATTAACCTTTCAAAATAAATTTTTTTTTTAGCAAAGCCAGCGGGGTTAACTGGGCCCCTACCAGTTTTATTGCGACACAATAAAAGAGTACAATCTTGCCTGAACCAAGCAAAAAGGAAAACTGGAAGAAAGAAATAGAAGAAAAACAAACAAGGAAAAAATACAATTGAAGAGACAACAAAAAAATCAAGCCTAACCCAGAAACAAATAATCAGGGTAAGGTCTGTTGCTATTCTTCAATTGCCTGACAGTGCCAGTCTTAACTTCATGCCAAAGTACCTCTAATTTCTTTCTTTGATTTTCAAAAACTATGGCATTCCTTTCCCTCCATATAACACTCAAGTAAGTTTTAATGCAAACAACTAATGCTCTAGAACCATCATTTCTCCATCTAGTGGCTTTATAAATAACACTCCAGACCATGTTTGAGTTACCAGATGACAAGTTAATCCCAGTAATGCCACTGATTCTAATCATCACGAAATTTAAAGCAGGACAGTCAAAATAGAGGTGCTTAGAAGTTTCGTCATGCAACTCACAAAACAGACACAGTGGAGAGCAAGCCAATCCATACTTGATCAAAACACTTCTTGTTAGCAATGCATGATTAATTACCTTCCACGACATCAAGTTATCAGAAGGAACAGAATCCCTGGTCCAAATAACAGAGTACCACCTGGAAGCAGGCAGAGGAGCATCAACAGATACAAGGTTGTATACACCTTTAATAGTGTGTGGCTTCATGTCCCAAAAAACTGATTCCTTTTGATTTGCAGAGCAGAAATTATGTTGAATATCACTCCACAACTGCCTGAGCAACTGATTACTATTGTTGGCAGCTGTATTTTTCCTCCATGTAAAAATTCATTTGCCTTTGCATCAAAGTGTATTCCAGATTGTAATATCTGAGAGTAGTCACAGACTTTAGATAGGATTAGACCCTTACTAACCCAAGGTTCATGCCAAAAGCTAACAACAGAATTAGCATTAACTTGATATTGAATCATAGGGAGATAAACTTGTCTTAGTTTCAACGTATTTCTCCAAATCCAGCTGCAGTTTTGAGGGATATCCATACACCAAAAATACTTAGTCTTTATATTGTGATGCCATGTCCAATTAACCCATAAACTACCTCTCTTATTGATGAGGTCATCGAAATGTTTATTAATCGCTGCAATATTCCACTTCCTAGCATTAATAACTCCAAGCCCTCCCAATCTCATTGAAGTTTCAAATTTAGTAAATGAACACGGCAGCAACTTCCTATTGTGAATACTACCCGTCCAAAAAAATCTATTCATGGCAGACCTAACAAGATGCAACAGCTTGGTTGGGAGAATTAAAGTACGGGCCCAATAGACTAAAGAGGAAAATACTACAGATTTAATAAGGACAAGTCTACCACTTTGAGGCAATTGCCTGTTAGCCCAAGCACACATAACAGAAGTAATTTTATTGTATAGTGGTAAACAATTAGCATTTGTAATTCTTTTAGATATTAATGGAAGCCCAAGATACCTCATATCAGAGTCCATAGAAGAGAAGCCAATATGATGATGTAAGGCAGCAACATGAACATCACTAAAACCAGCAACTAGCATTGAACATTTGGCTTGGTTAATTGAGAGACCGGTCATATAATAGAAAGATTGCAATGCCTCCAATAAACCAGTCAAGGAGAAAAATTCAGGCTTGGTAAACAACATTTCAAAACAATTCATTCAAACTAGATATCAAATTCAATTAACCTTTTAACTTTTCCCAAAACACATTCGTTAAACTTCTTATAAAAACTTTTCTTAGTTTTCAAATCATGCTTAGTTATCTTTTCAAAACTACTAACAACGTTTCAATTTATAACTAAAATTTTGGTTATCAAAAATTTTCCAAATTTCTAACACTTCAAATTTTCAAAAAAAATTCACCAGCGTCTCCTTTGTGCGGTTCGATCGTAGTAGGATCACAACATATATATATATATATATATATATATATATATATATATATATCACAATACATCTCATCTTCGAGGATGAGGCATCCCGAAGGGAAAAACGTATAAAAGTATGATATGTAATCCGGGATATGTACCTTATATATTATTAACGAGCATATACGGCTAATATAGCGTGAAAGCGAGCTCCAAATGCGAAGCAAGCACCATATACACCTACTAAGTACTCAACAAACAAATGAGAAACATGTATATATGAAAATAATATCAATATACACATATACTAATACAACAGCTATATATGCCAATATAGAAAAATGCAACCAAAGCAACAAATCCAACCATCAAACAACTATCATCCAACAAATCAATATTTATCCAATCAATCCATAACCAAACCAATATTCCTTCCTTCCTTCGTTCATTCATTCTTTCATTCATTTTCAATTAGTTTACATTCACTAATTTATTTCATTAGTTTAATTCAGTTGCTAATTCATTTTGCATTTCAAGTTGAATTTCATTATATAACTCAAATTCATATTCATCACTTCACTTTATTAATTTACTTCGATACCAAAATCTACTTCATTCAACATCACTTATGTTAAGTTTCATTTCAACCTCATTTACATTCACTTTCACTATACAACTTATGTTCACTACTAATTTAATTCAAATTCTATCTTATTTAACTTTTAATTAAGTCAAATTCATATCACTATTCAATTTCATATTTTGTTTGGCTTAACAATTTTTTTTAACCATTTTAATAATTGGTTTTACTTACATTTTCTCACTTTATACCTTATACCACGCATTTATTCAAACTTCCATAAACATTTACCTAAGTGCACTTCCATTCACATTTTTATAATTTCAAATCATGGTTATATAATCACTTTACACTTAGGTTCAACTTCCATTTCAATAATTTATCTAATCCAATTCTAATTATTTAACCTTCCTTTACTAAAATTTCAAACCATAAATTTTATGATGCTACACAAATTTCTTTACTTTACCAAGTTAAATTCTCATTTCGTTTTACAAGTACTAAATTCATTTCGCTTATATTTATCATTTTCAACTTGGATTTTAAGTCAAATTTGTTTATCACGACAAAATTTCAATTTCAATTTACAATTGCTAGCAAATCAATCACACAGAAACTCGAAAATGATACTGATGATGCTGTAATCATCACCTTTATTATTTCCCAGCAACAATAGTGAATTCGGTGCTTTATATTCTTTTTAAACTTTCCTTTTATTTACAAATCACATTTGTAAATCTTACCTATATAATTTCATTATTTTACTTTACTTATCTAAGATCATTCCAAATTTACTTATCTTATTTATACTTATAATTATATAACCTTTTTAAATTTGAAAAACAACTTTCAAAATAAACCGAATTCAAAATTTCAAATTCTTCGTTTAAATCCATTTTTATTTATAGCTCATATTTATAAATATAATCAGGTTGTTCCATTTCTTATATATAAAATTATTTCACAATTGTAAGTCATATTAATTATAATTCCATACTTTATAATTCTTTTTCTTATATAATTTAATCTTTTACAATTGTTGCTTTTATTTAGATTATTCAAACAGCTTTTATTAACTTATATATATTTACATTTCCAAACAACCAAATAATTCATTATATACACTTTATTAATTCTGAAAAATTGTTTCCTTTATATATAAAATATAATCGAGGTAAAATTATTTCATTTACCCATTTTAAAATAACACTATGTCGACTTGCCTCGTTTAAGTATATAGAAATCCCTATCGAAAATACGATGTCCCACATCACGACTAGAATTCACAAACAACTCAACGGATAAGCAAACACAATATAAAACATTTTGTATCACTAACAAATACGCGCTCATATATGTAATACTCTCAAACTCAATATAGGGTGCTACTATTCCTATCTATACTGAGTACACATCAAAGCTTAGGAATATACAAAGTCTAAGCTCTGATACCAAATGTGACGGTCTATAGACAGTGGATAACTCCACCGTAGCTCACACTGATACCTCGCGCTTTGCTTTTACGGCCAGCCACTCGACTACAACCAACCCTTTCACATTAGGGACATGTAGGGGAAAATTTCATCCATTCGCTACCTAACAAGAAGCGAGAACCATCTATTAGGCTGAACATAATCAGGAAAAACCGATGTACGTAATCTTTAGAAATGCAATGTCAGACAAAAATCCGTACAAGTTGTCCAGGAACAGGACAAACCAAAGGTACTTTCCTACCACATCCTATCGGGAAATCCCTAAGATTAGTAGCAAATAGTCCTCGCATTGGATAATTCATAACGAAGAGACCACTACTACTGGATGTATATTGGGATTTTAAACCCAAACGATCAACAAGCAGTCCTCCACTATGAAAATCTGGAATATCAAAACATCACAAGCAACCAGCACAATCGTCGCATATACGTTGGTCCAAAGTTGTTTTTAGATAAATATGATCCCTGTCTCTTTGCACCAACAACGCAAAAGCGTTTCTCAACCTTGAAAAAAATACGGATTATGGATCTTAAGGCTAGGATTAACACTAGAGGAGGGGTGGATATTGTTTATAAAGAATTACTATATCTTTTTGAGTTTATGTTAATTTAGACACAGATGTATGCAATCTAAAGATATAGGGATAATCACAGAAACAAACACAGATGCAGAAATAAAATAAAAGCAGTAAAGGAAAGAACACACCGGATTTTATACTGGTTCAGAGTTACCCTGCATCCAGTCCTACAACACAAGTACGGATTTCCTTTCAAAAGCAATTGTACAATTACACCCTCAATTTCAAGGCTATGAGGTACATCCTCCAGAATTTCAATCCTCTAGGTAGAGATACTTGATTTCAGGGCCACAAGTTTACCCAATTGATTTACCAAGGCTACAATCACACCTTTTCTCGCTTGATTGATTTTCAAGGCCACAATCACACCTTTTCTCGCTTAATAGATTACAAAGAAGCCTATAACTCTGAATAGCACTGAGAACCTTGTTGAGATAGTGATAGAGAATCAAACTAGAAGTAATCGAGTATGATTCAATATTGATTTCGGTAGAGTAATGGTAAGAGTATATATTAAGAAATGTGGAAGAAGAGGAGGAGTAAAAATCCAGAAAATCTGATATAAAATTCGTTGAAACTAACCCCTATTTATAGAAGAACAACAACAATGTCCATTCATGAAGAGTTATGGCGAATATACACTTCTTTTGAAATTTAAATTTTGAACTCAACTGGCACCATGTCGACATGGTCCCCATACGCATGTCGACATCCCAAAGCAATTTTTAATGATTTGATTTTCTTTGAAAATAACCTTTATCTTATATTAAAACTATTTTATACTTTTCTAATATACTTGACTATAGTTATAATTCATAAGTAAATATAGAGAATAATATATATAAAATTTAACTATAATTTTATATTTAAATCTTAAGTATAAATATTTAAAATTTAAATATATTATTTTAAAAGATAGTTTAAAATCAGGAGTGATTTTGACTTTGAAATTAAAGATAATTTTGAGGCTAAAATTATTTAAAACCAAGATAGAGATTTTTGATGCTTTTAAAAGAAAGGTTTTGAAAACATTTTGAAACCAGAATATAATTTTGAAAAATCATTTTGAATAAAAAGTTAGCGGATACAAAATAATGTTCCACTAGATTTTTTGTAGGTTCCATCCTACTTAGGGTTCCATCCCTTTAGCAGGCTCGAAGTGGATTCCATTCCACGAATAAATTGGATTTTAGGATGCCAGTGCTTTTCTATGAGTTTTAGCAAAATTTCTAATTAAAGAATAAATTACTTCAATTCTTGAACACTTGATATTCTTGACACTCATGAGTCTTCAATCTTGATATCTTGAATCTCTATATTGTACAGTCTTCATTCTTGGTATCTGCATGGTTTAAACCTGCATATACATATATATCTAAACTTATAATGTTAGTGTTTATATTTTATAATCTATTCTAAGGTTGTTGTCATCAAAACCATCATCTCACGGACTAACAATCTCCCCCTTTTTGATGATGACAACCTTTGTTTATAAAATATTACTTCTATCCGAATAACTCCCCCTTAATTTATGCCTAACTAACATATTTTATATTTCTCCCCCTTTATCATCAACAAAAATTAGCTCCCCTTCATTCTTGGACTAGAGTACCTGTATTAATAAACTATACAATGGAATATATAATAGATAGATTAAGAAATAATCATCCTTATGAACTTGATAATTAATCAAGGATTATATATATTTCAATGTATATATATATATATGTACATGTTTTATGTAGCAACCATCAAACCAATTTAAGAAATCAATTCACACCGAGTATCAATCCAAACCAAATCAAATTAATTCAAACAAACAATTCAAACAAAGTAAACAAAATAAAAATCAAACGTTATGTGGAACTTCCATCCATCATTCTTCTCCAAAGATTGGATCTGCCTTAATAGCATCCTAATTATCATTGTCATTGGTGAGAGAGACTGGAGGATGTGCTTCGTTATCATCCTTGTGTAGGGAGGAAATCATCCATCGTATTGCATCGAAATGCCTTTCTTGCTCCTTGATCATCTGCATTTGACTCAATTCTAAGTATCGCTGGTTACGAAGAATGAATGAGAGAATACTCTTGAACAAATTAAGAGTTTCTTCAAGATTTTCAGATAAATTGTGAATTGGATTAGCCATAGTTGAATTTGTGAAAGAAATGAAGAATTAGAAGATAGGAAATAATTTTCAGTGAAGAATTCTGGAAGAAATAGGTATATATAGGTGTAGAAATTCATTTGAAATGAATAGACATATGGTTGTTATTCAAATTTCAAATTCAAAATCAATTGTAATTTCTGACCAGTACACATCGACATGGTCATACAGGGGATGTCGACATGGGTTAGTGAAAAATTATGACTATTTTGATTTTGTGAATAATTGTGTGTGTGTGTGCTTATACACACACACACACACACACACTATACTAACATTTATTCCGGAGATAAGATAAGGTAGATAAGAGAAAAGTAATTTCATTTCATTGTATACTACGATGTTACAATGATTAAACACACACCAAACTACATAAACTTTCTAATTAAACAAACTAAAACACATAAAATAAGATACAAAAAGATAAAACTAGTTAGAGGATGATGATGATGAAGAAAGTCCAAGTTTCTTGCTGACTTTGGAAATGAACCTTTTCATCTTGGATGAAATTTTGTCCAACTTCTTAGTAACGGATCGTTTAAGAATCCGTTGATTTCAACAATCGTCTTTTGATTTTTGAGAAGGGTTTTGGTGGATGGATTAGGAGGATAGTCAATGCTTTCCAAAGAGGTTTCACCTTCTTCTTCTTTAGTTTCCATTTCATCCCCTTCTTCTTCTTCTTCCTCTTCCTCTTCTTCCATTTCCTCATGAGCCAAACACTCTTCCTTTTCGGCAAAGGTCTCATAAGGTTGAAAAACAAATGGAATTTTCATAAGCGAAATGTTGGAATGATTGAAAACTTCTAGAAACAAATTCTTCGCCTTTGAAATCCACTCTAAAATAGTTAAAAATCCGAGTGAGATAAATTCCATGATATAAAGTATTCTCACCCATTTCAAGATTTTTAGGATGAAGTTCATCCAAAATAACTTATGCCCAATTTATGTCATAACTTACAAATAGCAAAAAGAGTTTTGCAAACTTTTGAAGTAGGATTGTTAAAATTCCCCGATCTTGGGGTCAAAGTATGTTGCAAAAGAAGATTGACAATCCTTGCCTTTGGTCGAAAATTTTGATTTTTGAATTCAAAATTATCATTCCCTTCGAAAATGTGATGAAATATCTCACGATCATTTTCATCGATTTTAAAATTAGAAAGATCCATTCTCGTACACTTGCAATTGAGAATGGCACCCAAAAGATCACAATTCAAAACAATTCTAGTGCCTTTGACACTACTCCAAATTTCATCCTCATTTCCATGATAAAATCCTCAGTTTAAATTAGCATAGAAAATTTTGACAAGATTTGGATAGCAAACAAAATCATTTTGAGAAGCATTAATAAGACTAAGAACTCCATTGTTTGCAAAAAGAGAATCAAGTTCATAAGAAGAGAAATCTTGAAAAATAGCAAACTTTCCGAGATGAACTTTGGCATAATTAGCATAATTGATGTATACTTTTATTGCCTCAGGATCATTGAATAATTGCTCTTTTATTTTTTCGGAAATTCTCACGGTGGAGGGGTTGCTTGAAGAAGCTATTAAAGTAGAGAGTAGAGAGCTTGAAGTTTTGAAGAGAGAGTTTGAATTTGATAATGAGAGTGAAAAGATGTGATAAAAGATAGTGAATAAATAGATTCTCAAAGGACATATTCTTTGGTCAAAAGGTAGCTTTTCAAAGAATTGAATGAAGTGAAAAGGTGGAGGGAAATTCAAACGTTTGAATTCAATTTTTGAAATTCAAATTCTGGTACCCATGTCGATATCATGGTAGGGACCATGTTGACATGTGCCAGTGAATTTTGATAATTTATTTTTCCTAAGTTCTCTAAAATATATATCTATATATATAAATATACTTATTATTTTTAATGTCTGTATATATATATATATATATATATCTAAAATATTTATAGTATATTTCAAAAAATTATAGTATTAAAAAATAATAAAATAATAAGGTAATAAAAAAAATTAAAATTCAAACAACACACCAATTCAAAACCAGTCAATCAAGCAACTAATTCTAAGCAAGCAATTTCAACCAATTGTATTGTAAACGTTGTTGAGTCACAAGCTTTATGAAAGTTTTGATTTCTGACAAATAAGGCGATTGATTTCTGACAAACAAGGCGATCGACAAAAACAAGGTCATTAGAGCTATATATGGTACTCTAGATTATAGGTTGATTATTTGTTGTTGTAATAGTAATAAATTTGTTAAAATCTATCTTCAAATAATCATGCATATCAAGGGAATCAATATATATACGAATAATTTATAAGTTGCATGCAGTTGCACAATTCAATGTGCAATTTAACAGGCACCGGTCGACCGGTCAATATAGGTGCGGTCGACCGTTCCTGTGTAAATTGCACAGTGAACGTGCACACATGCACATAACGTATATATATTTTGAATTCCTGTCTACTGGTCACTTTTTAGCCTGTCGACCGTTTTTTGAACAGAAAGCAATTTTTCCAAAAGACACTTCTCTTCTCCAAAGGTTGCATCTCTTAATCTTTCACCAAAGATCATATCTCTTAATGGCAAAGAGTTACAACCATTCTTGTCTATATAAACTAATCCAATTCGTTGATTAAGTACAACGATTTCATATATTCTTTTAATCTAATCTCTGATCTCAATTCTGTATTATAAAAGCTCTAAATTATTTATTGAATCTTTGAAACTATTTCATATCCTTTGATTCAATAATATACTTTCCTTAATCTTTTCAAAACATCATATCGCATACTTTGAGGATAAGATTATAGGAAGGGTGTACTGCTAGTGACAAATCCGTGTTTTCAAGAACACAAGTTGTCAACAACAATTGTATTTGTTCTTTTGTTGAAGTCCTCTGTGTTGTAAGAGGCAAGTGTTGAAGTCCTCAGTATATTAGAGGCGTGAAATCCCGTTCGGTTGTTCGGGTGTTGTAAACCTGTTCCTCTGGGTGAAGCGAGGTAGTTAATAGTGAAAATCCAGATAGAAGTCTGGGACTGGACGTAGGACGGTGCTCCGAACCAGTATAAAAATCTCTGGTGTGATTTTTCTATTTTCTATTTACAATGCTATTATCATCTATTTCCGCATTTGTATTGTAATCCATATTACACGATCCGTGTATACTATATTAGCACATATAATTGTATACACACCGCACTTTCATTTGGTATCAGAGCACGGTCATCATATAACCGTAACACAGTTATTTGATATATTCTTGTAATATGGCAAATAACGCAAGTACTAGCACTCAAAACACCACTTACACAGAAGGGCAATCGACACAAAGACCTCCATTTTTCAATGGTCTTAACTATAGTTATTGGGCAACACGTATGTCATTCTTTATGCAATCAAGTAGCTATGATGCTTGGAATGCTACTCAAAGAGAAATAGTGAATCCAACAACTGATTATTCAGAATGGACTGTGGCTGAGAAAACGGCAGCAGCCGTAAATGCAAGAGCAATAAATATGTTGTTCTGTGCATTAGACCAAAATGAATATAACCGTGTTAGTATCTGCACTACTGCATATCAAATTTGGCAAACGCTAAAAATCACTCATGAAGGTACTAACAAGGTTAAACAAGCCAAAATAGCCATGTTGAAAAGTCAATTTCAAAATTTCAAAATGAAACCAAATGAAACAATCAATGACATGTATTCACGGTTTCAAACTATTCACCATGCACTTATTGGGTTAGGACAAAAGTATTCTGATTTTGATGTTGTTTCAACAGTCCTACATTCTCTGACTAATGAATGGGAAGGAAAAGTATTAGCAATTGAAGAAGCTAATGACCTTTCCGTCATGAAGCCAGATGAATTGATAGGAAATTTAATGTCCTATGAAGCAAATTTGCAGGCTAGAAAAGAACAGAAAGAAGAAAAGAAAAATGTAGCATTTCATGTTGAGAAAGATGAAAATGAATCAGATTCTGAAGATGAAGATTTGGCGTTCATTGCTAAAGGTTTCAAAAAATTCCTAAAATATCGAAAAGCCAGTCGCTACAATAAAAGGAAACCTGGATCAAATAAACCATCTTCATCTGCTATAGAATGTTTCAACTGCCATAAAAAGGGACACATGCAGAAGGATTGTCCAGAACAAAAGAAAAAGTCAGAAAATGACAAATTCAAATATAAGAAGGACAAATCAAAGAAACGAGCCTTCTCAGTAACATGGGATGATTCAGAGTCATCTTCATCAGAAAGTGAAAGTGATTCGGAGAATGAACAAGCTAATGTTTGTTTTATGGCAACAGAAGATGAGGTACAAATTCCTACATTTGATGAATTACTTGATATTAATGTTGAATTGATAGTCAAATATAAAGACATAAAACGTCAATTAAAAGTAGTCAAAGCAGATTTAAGTAGAGCAGAGTTTGAACGAGATATGTTAAAAGATGAGAAGAAAATATTAGAAGAAGAACTTGAAAATATTCAAGAATCATCATCTAATGTTGACTCTCAAATATCTCTTTTGAGTCAAGAAATAGAAGCTCAAAAAGAGAAAAATAATGCTCTCACTACTGAAAATCATGAACTTAAAGCAAAAGTCAAAATTCTAGACCTAGAAAAAGCTAGTTTACAAACAAAGTTTGATGACATTACTCAAAATGTTTCTAACTTTAACAAAGGTCGAGAAAATTTGACTAAAATCATTGAAAGTTCACAATCTATTTCAGATAAA
This sequence comes from Allium cepa, assembly GCA_030765085.1. NCBI lineage: Eukaryota > Viridiplantae > Streptophyta > Magnoliopsida > Asparagales > Amaryllidaceae > Allium > Allium cepa. The sequence goes on from CM060934.1 coordinate 926,158,475, forward strand.
CAAGGTTTGGGATATAACAAACATGAAACTAAGAAACATCTTAGAAATAAAAGGAAGAAGAAAGTACAAAAAACTGAAGCTAAGAAAAATCTTAGTTTATTATATTTTAAACCAAAACCAGTTGTGAAATTTCAAAAGAGAAATGTCAAGACTATCAAAATATGGGTTCCTAAAACAAATAATAATTTGATTAGGAACAAATACATTCAGCAATTCATGAATAATGTACATTTTAATAACAATTATATATATAAAGGGGATACCGGACCCAAATGGGTTTGGACTCCTAAGACCTAACTCTTAGGACCCTATAAAAAGTGGGTACCATGAACTTAATTCTATTTTTTGCAGGTCCCACTGAAGAAAAGAGGAAAGTGGATATTGGACAGTGGTTGCTCAAAGCATATGACGGGAGACAAGAGCTTATTAACAAATATTAAATACTCAGATGGTGGCTCAGTCACTTTTGGAGACAATTCAAAAGGTTATATCATCGGCAAAGGCGATGTGAGCAATTGCGGTACATCTGACTTACCTCTTATTACTAATGTCATGCTAGTTAGAAATTTAAAACACAATTTACTTAGTATTAGTCAGTTATGTGACAAGGGTTTTATAATTTCCTTTTCAAATAATAAGTGTAGTATTTTAGATAAAGACCATAATTTGGTTTTTGAAGGTTATAGAGACAGAAATATATATATTCTAAATATGAATATTAATCATAATTCAGATATGTGTCTTGTGGCTAATGACAATGATCCATGGCTATGGCACAAACGTTTCTGTCATATAAACTTCAGAACTATTGACAAGCTAGCCAAAAACAATCTAGTTAGAGGACTACCCAAAATGAGTTTTAAAGTTAACAACATTTGTGATGCATGTCAATTAGGAAAATTGACCAAATCATCGTTTAAATCCAAGAAAGTCATATCAACATTACAACCACTTGAGTTACTGCACATGGATTTATTTGGACCTACTAAAGTTCAATCAATAAATCACAGTCAATATGTGCTTGTAATTGTTGATGATTTCTCTCGTTATACATGGACAATTTTCTTAAAAAATAAAAGTGATACTTTCGATCATTTCAAATCTTTCGTCAAAAGAATTCAAAAATCAAAAGGGATTAAAGTTAAAAATATAAGAAGTGATCATGGCGGAGAGTTTGAAAATAATGAATTTGAACATTTTTGTACAAAGAAAGGTATATATCATAATTTTTCGTTTCCCAGAACTCCACAACAGAACGGAGTAGTAGAACGAAAGAACCGAACTTTACAAGAATGTGCAAGAACATTATTGAATGGAACCACCTTACCAAAACATTTCTGGGCAGAAGCTGTCGCAACTGCCTGTTATGTTTTAAATCGTGTGTCCATAAGACCTCTTACCAAGAATACTCCTTATGAGTTGTTTAACAAAAGAAAGCCCAAAATCTCATACTTCAAAGTTTTTGGTTCCAAGTGCTTTATTTTAAATACGAAAGACCAGCTTGGAAAATTCGATCCAAAAGCCGATGAAGGAATATTTGTCGGTTATTCGGAACGAAGTAAGGCCTATCGGATATTTAATAAACGAACCAAAACTATTGAAGAATCACTTCATGTCTCTTTTGATGAAATCTATCAGCATCCTCACACAATATCAGATGATGACGAATCAATAGTCATTGATAATCCAATCATCTCAAATACTGATTCTGACTCAGAAGTAATTATTGAGAATACTCCTCAAATATGTGAATTACAATCACCACCAAGAATATTAAGAGACCATCCGGCCCAAAATATAATAGGTGAAATAACATCACATGTCAGAACAAGGAGTCAACTCAATCAAATGGGTCATGTCGCTTTTCTCTCAAATATCGAACCCAAGAATCCAAAAGAAGCTGCTACAGATGATTACTGGATCATTGCCATGCAGGAAGAACTAAATCAGTTTGAGCGCAATGACGTTTGGGAACTTGTTCCGAGACCAACTGATCAGTCAGTAATTGGTACTAAATGGGTCTATAAAAATAAGGCTGACGAACAAGGAAATATCATCAAAAATAAAGCAAGATTAGTAGCATAAGGATACAATCAGGAAGAAGGTATCGATTATGAAGAAACTTTTGCACCAGTCGCTCGACTAGAAGCTATTAGAATTCTATTATCTTTTGCTTGTCATCATAATTTCAAACTTTATCAGATGGATGTCAAAAGTGCTTTTCTCAATGGATTTATCAAAGAGAATGTCTATGTCGAACAACCTCCTTTGTTCGTACATGAAAAATATCCTGACCATGTGTTCAAACTTAAGAAAGCTCTGTATGGTTTAAAACAAGCACCTCGTGCTTGGTATGAACGATTACGTAGCTATCTTATTAATTCAGGATTTGAAATAGGCAAAGTCGATCAAACTTTGTTTATTAAACATTCTCGAAAAGATATTCTGGTTATCCAAATATATGTAGACGATATCATCTTTGGTTCAACAAACGATAAACTCTGCAAGGAATTTGCAAGTATTATGACCAAAGAATTCGAAATGTCTCATATGGGAGAACTATCTTATTTTCTTGAACTTCAAATCAAACAACTTTCAAACGGTATTTTTATCAATCAAGAAAAATACTGTGAAAATCTTATCAAACGCTTCGGATTACAAAATACATCTGGTAAACCAACTCCTATGAGTACAACTACACATCTTGAAAAAGATGAAAGTGGTAAGAATGTTGACCAGAAATTATATCGAAGCATGATTGGTTCTCTTCTTTATCTAACAGCTAGTCGTCCAGATATATTAATGAGTGTTTGTTTATGTGCTCGTTTTCAAGCCGATCCAAAGGAATCACATTTACGAGCAGTGAAACGTATAATTCGTTATCTTAATAATACCAAAGATTTTGGTCTTTTCTATCCAAAAGAATGTCCATTTGAATTAGTATCATATAGTGATGCTGATTTCGGTGGCTCACGAACAGATAGAAAAAGTACAAGTGGTACATGCCATTTTATTGGAAAATCACTTGTCTCTTGGTTTAGTAAGAAACAGAATTGTGTTTCACTATCAACATGTGAAGCTGAATATATATCAGCGGCTCTCGCTTGTACTCAAGTACTATATATGCAACAAACACTTCAAGATTTTGATATTCATTTATCAAATTCTATTATATACTGTGATAACACAAGTGCTATAAATCTTTCTAAAAATCCAGTGAATCACTCTCGAACTAAACACATTGATATCCGTCATCATTTTCTTCGAGATAATATTGAAAAAAGAAATATATGTCTTGAATATGTCCATACTGACAATCAATTAGCGGACATTTTTACTAAGCCGCTGCTCGAATCTAATTTTATTAGATTACGAAGAGAGCTTGGTTTAATTTCAAGAAAAAATCTTGACTAAGCAATTACTAATGTACACCTTCTCTTTTGGTTATTCTCTTATAATTTTTGTTTAAACTAAACTAATGTCTTTTCTCCTAGTAACCGTATCTTTTACTTAACCTATTTTTATATTAAATATTAGCCATTGCTTTATTTAATGGTTAAATTCTAATTACTCATTTTATAAATTCAGTTTTAAAAACAAAGCTGTTTTTAGATTTACAATAAAATTTCTGCTTATATTTTCGTGGTTAAAAGTTATCATTAACTCACATCCATAAGATTATATATAAGAAACTTATATATAAGCTTGCAAAAAAATTTTATTTTGTTCATCTTTACTTCTTATCTAACCATAATACTATATTCAACTTACACTATGGCTCATATTTGTGACAAATGTGCGCAAGAATCTCACATTTCTATTACAAGCTCTGAGTCGGACGAATATTATTCTCCTACTACTCCAAAACAAAAATCAAGCTGTCATCATCAATGCTCTTATATGTCTGATAAAACTCCAAATTCAAAACGAGTTAAAAGGACACTATTCTATTCTCCTCGAACCAAAGCTCAAATTGATGAGATACACCACTACCAAAAACATCAGATAGACCTTCAGAGACAACTCCATTACGGGCAAAGTCAACTTTATCACGAGCAACAACGGACATCGGCACGATTGTCTGTTTTAGAAAAGTTGGCAACATTTTTCTGCGGTTCCAACAAACATGACGTGCATGAACCAATGCCGTCTAGGCCATCAACATCTAAAAGTCCTAACTCATGGGATCGGAACTATGAAAAGAATGAAGGAGCTCAGAAACAATGGAGTCCATGGTCAAATCGTATTGAAGGAAACAACGATAATTCTAATGACGAACTTTCTCATTAGATTTATATATAGTTGTTATATATTTATCTATCTCTTGTGTAATGATTGTTATATTTTGTATTATGTATAAAATATAATATATATATATATATATATATAGGTTGATATATAATAAAAAAACTTGAAAAAGAATCCTATATGCACAACAGACCAGGACCGGTCGACCGCCCATATTATTGCCGGTCGACTGTTTGCTCTCTGGTTGAAAACGGTCGACCGACCAAAAGTTGTAGGTCGACCGGTTACGCATTTTTCAGTTTTTTATATATAACCCTATACGTTACTTTTCCCTCTACCCTCATTCACTCTCTACTCAAACTATTCTCTATCCCCAAATCACAAACCCTAGTTCCCATTCTTCAATTCCCAAATCACAAATCCTCCAACAATGGCTCCTCCTCAAAAGAAATCAAAGAAAGGAGCAACCTCTGAAACTTCATCTCTTACCATCTCCGTCAAAAAATGGCTTCAAACTCCAATTGCTGTAACACGATGGAATCAAATGACAAATTACAAGTTTCATCCAGGATCTTTCATCAAATTTGATGATTTCACGGCTTACGGAGTTCGGAGGTTAGCCGATAATGCCAACATTACTCCATTAATAGATTTTTCGGCAAATAGTGTGGAGATAAATCATTTAATGATTAAATTATTTTACGCCAACATGAATCTTGATGAATATCAACCTGATAATCCAAACAGCGTCATCTGGTCTATGGTCTGTGGAAAACAAATTTTTCTTACTCATGCTAGAATTGCCTCTATACTTGGCATACCAAATCGAGGCGAAGAATTTTCATCTACCTTCTGCGAAGTTTTCACTCGAAATAGTACAAGTCATCAGTTTATAGAAGACAATAGTGATGGCACTAAGTCTATTGGACTTCGACCGACAGCAAGGTTACTTCATCGAGCCTTGATGCATTCTCTTTTTCCTAGACTTGGAAATTATGATGCAGTGTACAAAGAAAACTTCAAGGCACTCTATGCTATCTATGGTGAAATCCAAATCAATTGGGTTCACATTCTTTTTGATAAAATTCTCAAGGTACATAATTCAACCCGGCCTCATTTCTTCTATAATGAATATATCATGAGACTTTTGTTAGCTTGTGGGGTAAATCCTCCTGATTCTGCAACTTCAACACCAAAATGCATTGATTCCATAACCATCAAAAGAATGAAGCTTCCTCCACCTTATCTTGAGATTATGCCTTTTGAAGAATGACAACAACGAGGACCGAGAAAACAAAGAGCAACTTCCTCTCGACCTCGTCCCGATGAGGTGAAACTTTTAAGATCAAAGTCATCAACAAAAGAATCTCTTGAAACCATTGCGCGTAATCAATTTCTGCTTGAATCTTGTCTCAAGCGTATGGACTCTAAAATTGATAAGCGCTTCAATAAGGTCAAGTCGTTCTTCGGTATGCTATGGGACGCTATATCATGTTCCTCATCCACCTCTGTTCAAGCACAAGATCCAGGAAAACGTCCTGCTGCTCCAGTTTTCACATGGACTTCATCTGACGAAGGCGAATCGTCTAGAGGGAACAATGATGAGGAGGAAGAAGATGAAGATGATGATGATGACGACGACGATGATGATGAAGAGGAGATTCGATCTGCTTCATCCTAGATTCTATTATGTTTTAGCTCTTTAAAAACATTCTTCGACACTTGTACTAAATAGTGTCGTTATTTATGCTTTTCAATTAACATTATGTTCTGTAGTAAACTCTGTTATGTCTTTGATGTGTTAATGATTTATTTTTCTATGCTTATCATATTCATTCTACGCATATCATATTCTAGTAATCTGTTACTCCTTTTTGTCGATGACAAAGGGGGAGAAAGGGCTAACAATTGCTTGCAGGAAAGAAATCACATACTCAGGGGGAGATTCAGATTTGCAGATATATATAATGTCATCAATCAAAAAGGGGGAGAATGTTGAGTCACAAGCTTTATGAAAGTTTTGATTTCTGACAAATAAGGCGATTGATTTCTGACAAACAAGGCGATCGACAAAAACAAGGTCATTAGAGCTATATATGGTACTCTAGATTATAGGTTGATTATTTGTTGTTGTAATAGTAATAAATTTGTTAAAATCTATCCTCAAATAATCATGCATATCAAGGGAATCGATATATATACGAATAATTTATAAGTTGCATGCAGTTGCACAATTCAATGTGCAATTTAACAGGCACCGGTCGACCGGTCAATATAGGTGCGGTCGACCGTTCCTGTGTAAATTGCACAGTGAACGTGCACACATGCACATAACGTATATATATTTTGAATTCCTGTCTACTGGTCACTTTTTAGCCTGTCGACCGTTTTTGAACAGAAAGCAATTTTTCCAAAAGACACTTCTCTTCTCCAAAGGTTGCATCTCTTAATCTTTCACCAAAGATCATATCTCTTAATGGCAAAGAGTTACAACCATTCTTGTCTATATAAACTAATCCAATTCGTTGATTAAGTACAACGATTTCATATATTCTTTTAATCTAATCTCTGATCTCAATTCTGTATTATAAAAGCTCTAAATTATTTATTGAATCTTTGAAACTATTTCATATCCTTTGATTCAATAATATACTTTCCTTAATCTTTTCAAAACATCATATCGCATACTTTGAGGATAAGATTATAGGAAGGGTGTACTGCTAGTGACAAATCCGTGTTTTCAAGAACACAAGTTGTCAACAACAATTGTATTTGTTCTTTTGTTGAAGTCCTCTGTGTTGTAAGAGGCAAGTGTTGAAGTCCTCAGTATATTAGAGGCGTGAAATCCCGTTCGGTTGTTCGGGTGTTGTAAACCTGTTCCTCCGGGTGAAGCGAGGTAGTTAATAGTGAAAATCCAGATAGAAGTCTGGGACTGGACGTAGGACGGTGCTCCGAACCAGTATAAAAATCTCTGGTGTGATTTTTCTATTTTCTATTTACAATGCTATTATCATCTATTTCCGCATTTGTATTGTAATCCATATTACACGATCCGTGTATACTATATTAGCACATATAATTGTATACACACCGCACTTTCAAACGTGTACCTTTTTCTGAGTCCGTTTCTTTGAATTCGTCGGAGTCGTGAGTAGCTGTGAAACACAAATTCGAATTATCTGTCTTCTGATCATCATCACTTGAGAACGAGTCTGAGTCATCTAGAGTAGCAGTAAATGCACGCTTCCATTTCTTTGCTGGATCATTGTTCATTGGAGGATTTTGCCTATCTGGATACGGACAGTCTCTTTTGAAATGGCCTGGTTCATCACAGTTGTAACATTTGACATTATTTGGCACTACATTATAATTTCCAGAGTTCTTAGAGTTGTTTCTTTTGAGATTATTCATCTTTCTGTATTTCAGGAATTTCCTAAAAATTTTGGTCATAAAGGCTATCTCTTCATCATTATCGCTGTTTGAGTCTGATCCATCGGTCAATGCATTGAATGCCATTGATTTCTTTTCAGATGCTTTGTTTTCTCTTCTCCCGATCATTTGAACTTCATACGACATTAGATTTCCAACTAATTCTTCTATCTTTAAAGTACTGATGTCATTTGCCTCTTCAATAGTAAGTGACTTTTGATCCCATTCTGGAGTAAGAGAATTTAAAATCTTTCTAACTTGATCTTCTTCAGAAAATTCCTTTCCCAAAGATATTAGAGAATGCACAATATCCTTAAATATACTATACATATCTGAAATAGACTCATTAGGATTCATTTTAAATAATTGAAACTGACTTGTGAGCATAGAAATGTCAGTCTGTTTAACTTTGCTTGTTCCTTCGTGAGTAACTTGCAAAGTTTTCCAGATTTCATATGCAAACTTACAAACTGACACTCTATTGAATACATTTCTATCTAGTGAACAAAACAAAATATTCATTGCCTTAGAATTATTTTGTGCAACAGTCTTTTGCTCAACGGTCACTGTGCAAAATCAATTGTGGGTTCAGAATATTCAGTTTGTGTAATATTTCAAGTGTCTAATCCTATAGATTGTAAGTATATTTTCATCCTACATGCCCAATATGCATAGTTACTACCATTAAAAAGTGGTGGTCTGACGGTAGATTGACCTTCTACAAATGAACTAGTGACAGGAACACTAGTGTTAGTAACAGTACCAGTGTTGGTAGCCATTTTGAAAACTTTTCAAAAATCAGATTATGAAACTTTGAAAACCTTGCTCTGATACCAATTGAAAGAAATGCGGATTACGGATCTTAAGGCTAGGATTAACACTAGAGGGGGAGGGTGAATAGTGTTTATAAAGAATTACTAAACCTTTTTGAGTTTATGTTAATTTAGACACAGATATATGCAATCTACAGATACAGGGATAATCACAGAAACAAACACGGATGCAAAAATAAAATAAAAGTAGTAAAGGAAAGAACACACTAGATTTTATACTGGTTCGGAATTACCCTACATCTAGTCCCGCAACACAAGTACGGATTTCCTTTCAAAAGCAATTATACAATTACACCCTCGATTTCAAGGCTACGAGGTACACCCTCCGCAATTTCAATCCTTTGGGTAGAGATACTTGATTTTCGGGCCACAAGTTTACCCAATTGATTTACCAAGGCTACAATCACACCTTTTCTCGCTTGATTGATTTTCGAGGCCACAATCACACATTTTTCGCTTAATAGATTACAAAGAAGCCTATAACTCTGAATAGCACTGAGAACCTTATTGAGATAGTGATAGAGAATCAAACTAGAAGTAATCGAGTATGATTCAATATTGATTTCGGCAGAGTAATGGTAAAAGTATGTATTAAGAAATGTGGAAGAAGAGGAGGAGTGAAAAACTAGAAAATTTGATATAAAATTCGTTGAAACTAACCCCTATTTATAGAAGAACAACAGCCATGTCCATTCATGAAGAGTTATGGTGAATAGACACTTCTTTTGAAATTTAAATTTTGAACTCAACTGACACCATGTCGACATGGTCACCGTATGCATGTCGACATCCCAAAGCAGTTTTTAATGATTTGATTTTCTTAGAAAATAACCTTTATCTTATATTAAAACTATTTTAAACTTTTCTAATATACTTTACTATAGTTAAAATTCATAAGTAAATATAGAGAATAATATATATATATATAATTTAACTATAATTTTATATTTAAATCTTAAGTATAAATATTTAAAAGTTAAATATATTATTTTAAAAGATAGTTTAAAATCAGGAGTAATTTTGACTTTGAAATTAAAGATAATTTGAGGCTAAATTTATTTAAAATCAGGATAGAGGTTTTTGATGCTTTTAAAAGGAAGGTTTTGAAAACATTTTGAAAACAGGATATAATTTTGAAAAATCATTTTGAATAAAAAGTTAGCAGATACAAAACAATGTTCCACTAGATTTTTCGTAGGTTCCATTCTACTTAGGATTCCATCCCTTTAACAGGCTCGGAGTGGATTCCATTCCACGAATAAAATGGATTTTAAGATGCCAGTGCTTTTCTATGAGTTTTAACAAAGTTTCTAATTAAAGAATAAATTACTTCAATTCTTGAACTCTTGATATTCTTGATACTCATGAGTCTTCAATCTTGATATCTTGAATCTCTATACTGTACAGTCTTCATTCTTGGTACCTGCATCTCACGGACTAACAAACCTCTCACAGCAACTAAGTCTCATAAAATTATCACGTCTCCAACTTTCAACTTGCTATCCTTAGTGCCAAGAAGGAAGCTCGATAGATTGGAGTAATACTCCGCACTACACGAATCATCATCCACGATACAAATGATAATCAAGCCTATATAGAAGGTTACGTACTAAGTGCACGACTACATAGTTCCCACATCAAGTCGAGGAACTAAAATGACCAAATTTGATAGTCGGTTATTTAACTATCAAAACAAACAAACGAATATTTAGCACCATAACAATCACTGGTCTCTTTTAATTAATCTTTTATTAAATAAATTACTTGCAAAATATTCACTTTGAATTATCTTTAAAAAAAAATATTTCAAACCGTTTCAACTTTTCAATATTGGAAAACACTCCCGTATACTTATTTCATAATAAGTTATTCACAGTTCTATTTAAAATATTGCATATACTTAAATCAGAATTAGGTATATATTCTATTCTGTAAGGAAAACATTCTCTTAACATATGTATTTGGGTCAAAATGAATGTTGCGTAAAACATCGTTACGACAACCCAAAATCATTAGTATAGGAATTCAAAAATAAGATAGATATATAAATCCCATATACTATACAAAATATTTCCTTTTGAAATTAATTTACTATGTTATAGTCCATCATTTCCTTATTTCTCGAAAATGTCTATTTCAACAATAAATGTTGAAATCTATGTATTCGATATTTAACACGTTTTGAAATATCTTTAAATTATTTAACTTCATTTAAAAATATCACTTCCAAAACATATCCATTTTATTTAAAATATTATTCACTGTCCAAAATCGTGAATATACTTCGATTACCAAATCCAATATTTCTACACATTTTATTAATGGATAATCCGCTGTCTAAAATCATGGATATATTTCTTTTACCAAATTCATCACTATTGCAAGTATAATTAAAGGATTATCCACTGTCCAAAATCATGGACATGATTCCTTTAATATACTTCTATATTTCTTGTCAAATTCAATCGATTTCGGATTTATAAAACAATGTTTATAAATTCACATTTTTATTTTATAAAAAATTCAATACACAAAATTCCTTTATTAACCAATTCCATTTATAAATCATTTATATACCAAAAATCCAAATTATAAGTTAAATACTTATAATTCATTCATTTCCAAAATTCGTTCTTTTTTTTATAGAATAAGCGGGGTTATACTGGTCCCCTACCAGGTTTATTAAAGTCGGAAGAAAATACATGACAATAGGGAACACAAATGGAAAGGGAAACAAAGAAAAGGAAAAGAAACAGCCACACAAGAGACACAAACAAACAAAGAAAAGGAAAAATGACTAGCATGGAAGAAATTAAGGTATCCATGGCATAAACTGGTTATCAAGAAACGTATGCACGCTGGCCCTCATTCCCAACAAAATTTCTTGTTTTAAAACAGTACAAACTACTTCCTTGCTTCTCCTGATACCATCAAAACATCTATTGTTTCTTTCTTTCCATATTTCCGTCATAAGCTTTTTCAAAATGAAGAAAAAAAATACTTTTTGTCATCCCTCCACCTAGTAGCAGTCTCAATATAATTCCAATGGTTGGCAGCGACAGCGGAAACATCCACTCTCTGAACGGAACCTATCATTTTGCTCCAGATATTATGAACATATGGACAATCAAAAAATAAGTGTTGAATACTCTCACTGTGATAACTGCATAGCTCACAAGAGGGAGGCACAGATATTCCATACCCAATCAACTTGTCCCTTGTCATTAATGCATTGTTAGTCACCTTCCAGAACATCAGGTTGTCACTACTTCTAGAAATGGCAGTCCAAGTTACCTTGCTCCACCTACAGTTTGGCAAAGAATTACTCCCAATAAGGCCTCATAAACACAGGATACGGTATGAGCCTGAACATTCCACAGAACTGTGTCATTCTCAATAAACTCATAAGTGCATGTATCATATAGGTTCCAAAAAGCTCTGATAATCTGATTGCTAGAAAATGGCAGCACAAGCTTACCATTTACAATGTGATCAACTGCCAGAGCATTATATCCAATGCCAGGTTGATACTTTTGCTGGGAAGTGAATAGCTGTTCAAGAATAATTCCCTTGCCTAACCACGCCCAGTCCAAAAGTTACACAAGCTAGCTTAAGATAGTTTAATCTAAACATAAGGTTTGAAAATGACTCTTAACTTTAAAATACTTCTCCATATCCAACTTCAAGATTGGGGAACCTCCATTAGCCAAAAGTTCTTGGCCCCAATGTTATACCTGAGTGTCCATCTCACCCATAAAGTGCCCTCCTTTTGTAACAAGGCATTGAAATGATGACTATAAGCAGCTTTGTTCCAGACTTCAATGTTTTGCAAGCCCAAACCTTCTTTGCTTTTTGGCTTCTCAAAATCAGAGTAAGAGCATGGAAGAATTTTCTTCGAATGAATAGAACCAAACCATAAAAATCTCATCATGTCTCTTCTAACAATTTTCAAAAGCTTAACTGGTAGAATGAATGCTCTATCCCAACAGACCATCATGGAGAAGCTTACAGATTTAATGAGAACCAATCTACTAGCTTGAGACAAGAATTTGTTAGCCCAATTACCCATGACATCAGTTATTTTTTCATACAGAGATGTACAGTTGGAATGCGTAACCCTAGAGGAACATAGAGGCAGCCCAAGATATGATATGTCAGTATGCATAGACTGCATTCCAGCAAAGGAGGCAAGATTCATTTCCTGCATGCTAGTTAACCCATAGAACAAAGTACTTGATTTATTGAGATTAAGCTTTAGGCCAGTCATTTATAAAATGGCAAGATTCATTTCCTACGTTCTTTTTATAACTTCACAAATTCACAAATCTTATTTACTTATAAAATCCATTTATTTTGATTTATAAAATATCCATTTTATAAATCTTATATACATACATTTATAATAATTCAAAAATCTCAATTTAAATAAAATTATTCTTTCAATAATTTGCAAATCGTTATTAAAACTTATATAACTCCAAAAATCATACTTAAGTATATTTCACAAAAATCATAATTTTTATAACATGCAAATTATAATTTTAATTTATTTAAAATAAATCCATCTACTTAAATAATTCAAAATTCAATAAAACGTCTATTTTCAAAAGTCACTTTAAAATCCTTTTAAATTTGGAAATCATCACTTTAAAAATTTTAATTTACCAAAAATAGGCCCAATGCTGCAACGCACTAAAGACATCAATCATGGGATCCAAAATTTCATATATCATATGATAACAGCATATATCATAATATTGGTAAATAAACCAATACTGGTGAAGAATCCAGTTGGATCCCTCCAACCTATCGCCTGCAACAAATATACATATTAGAAATATATGTACAATGTCCGCTTCGAGGCAGACGTGTGTATAAAGGGTCATCTGCTCATACACGGGAGCGTATAGGTTCATCTGCTCCACTAGGCAAATATATATCCAAATACCAATCAATATATCATATATCATTCAAACAATCATTAATCATCATAAATAATATTTATTCTCATTTATATAAAAATATTAGTGAGACAGAAAGAGTGAGTTGTCTTCAAATTACTTGTAGTCGTCGCGATAGCGATTTATTCTCAATAAAACTAAACAAGCGTTTAATTTTACCTAACATTTTCACTAGCTCAAATATATCCCAATCCAGCTCCATAATGTAGTGCTCATCAATACGGACCAAACGCAATTTGTTTCGTCAAAAACTGACTTCGTATGAAGAAGTTATGCATTTTTAAACTTTATACGAATTTTATATAATACAAATTTACAATTATTTTTTAATTTTAAGCCTTGCATAATCGAATCCGTTCGATCTAGCTTCCTTCAAATCAGGGTCGTGCCCTTCTTCTTACTCCCCACTCAGGTTACCAGGCACAAAACAAGACACCCATGCCGCCATTCTTTCGCGAATTATTGCACGAACCTCGGCCACTTCAACGACGATCAGCTAGCGTCAAACGAAAGCACGTGCTTTACTCTCCCATCGACCAGCGAATGGCCAAGCTCGGCCCACCCTACATGTTGGAAATCGTGCATGAAACATGTGGCTTCACACTCGATTCGCCTTCAATCAGTAGCTCCATTCTTGATCACCAGCCATTGAAGTTATAGAACTCGTTGGCCTCTACAACTTTGTAGTTGAAAACCTTTCGAAATAATCAATGCATTTAGAGAAAAAGAAGGAGAATGGATTGAGCATTTCTGGCCATTGGAATGAAAATGGTGGCCAGACCTAGCTAGTTAGGGTTTGGTGAAAAATAAGAAAAATGATGGCCTTTTATAGGAAATTTGCACGCACTATTCATCCGAAAAATTTTCAAACTCAAAACGAAGCGTGTCGCCTGGCATTTATAATGTTTTACCCCTATTCCAAATGCAATGCAATATATATCGGGAGCCAATTCGATCATATTTGGAAGATAGGTTTTTAAATCGAATATTTAAATTTAAAATTCACTTAAACAGATTTCTACGCGTTTTAGCTTGCTCAGGACAAACCGTAAATCCGATTGACACGAAATTTGAAATCTTACAATAATACAACATTACAGATCTAATGAAACTGGTTTCATCGAAATCCAAAATTTTTGGAAAAATGACCATTTTTCGTCGTTAATTAAATATTAAAATTTTCAATTTCTGCAATTTAACTTTCAAATCAATTTCAAAAGTTTACTAACATCATTCAAATTGAAATAGAATTTAATTCAACATTACAAATCATTTTCAGTTACATTAGATTCAAATATCAATTATTTCTGTAATTTCAAGTATTAAATTAAGAGTTAATTATCCAATTATATCGAGATATTCGAAATATAATTTATTCCGCTTGTTAAATTTACTTGTAAATATTTAAAATCAATTAAATATAAGAATTCCAAATGACTAAAATTCTGGGTCGTTACAATATACAAATCTGATTATGCGAGACTTATAAACTCTTTATTATCTGATCCAGCCTCGAATCTTAAAGGTTTCGGGTTTGATTTCAATTTCTGCTGATTTCAAAAAGTTTAACTTTTAAATCACTCACATGTATATTCATATACATGTTTCTGTCGTTGGCTTCCGGACATGTTCGAATGCTCATGGGTCATTGCCAATTTTTATAACATTTTGTATGTTCACTTTTACAACTAAACCTTCACCTCATTCTCTCAATTTTTTTATCTATACTGATCGGCATTCATTATGCCGATCCATCAATGGAGCTACGCAAATAGGGATCGGTAGGTTCCTATACCGACCCCTATTCCCTTATGCTCATTCAAAATTCTCATTTCCAAACCCCCTTCCCTTCATATAAATACGAGCTTTTCTTCTTTTCCTTCTTCACTTTTTTGTTCTATATGCCTTAGCACAAAAATTAACGAACCCAATCTCTCACGTTACCGCTCTAACCTTCGACCCCGAACAGATCCATCCACCTTCCCAGACTCAGACCCACTTGTTTCCATTCTCCCAATCAAATCATTTTGCCTCCCCCTTCAAATTTGCACACAGCTAGGTACTTTCTTCCATTCTAGCTCGAACATTCATATCCCTACATAGGTAACATTCGATAACACTTTCCTTTAATTATGTGAAAGTGTAACACCCCGTATTTTTAGTAACATTATTAGGAACATTTAATTAGGTAAATTAAATGAAATAATTAAAAATGATTAAGTTAATTGAGATTTGTGATTTAGTTAAGGAGTAGCCATGCCATGTTAATGAATGAATAAATGAACTAAAGAATGAAAGGCTAAGGCAAATAAAGGAGGTGTAAAATAGGAAAGAGAGCACCGTTATACCCTAAATCCTTAGGAATTTACTTCCATACATTCATTTTATTTTCCCAAGAAAAAATACATTCTAAAGTTGTCCACCATTGGGAAGAAAAGTCAAGCTAAACAAGTTCTCAAGAGGAAGAAGCTTAAGCTATTCAAATCAAGATCAAATCTCATATCCTAAATCATAATGCTAAGGTGAATGATGACTTCATCTCTTGTTTTCTAAATGTTTTCGGTTTTAAGGAAAATACGAAATTTTTGCAATGGTTATGCCATATTTTGAATGATTATATGTTTATATATACTTGTGGATGATTATGCTCATTCTTATAGATTTTATGATATGTTTTGTTGTGAAAACCCTATTTAATGACATCCAAATGCCTTGCTATATATATATATATATATATATATATATATATATATATATATATATATGACATAGACCAGAAATCATATTTTAGAGATGGGTTAATTTTCATAAATTTCTAAATTAATGTGGAATATTTATTAATTTTCTAATGAAGAAAATTATTTATTAGTTATATATAATTTATGGTTAAATTATGAATAATTTGGGTCTGAAATTTATATGTGTCAGAAAACATATTAGAAAGGATTTTTTGGAATTTTGTAGAATTTTTCAAAGTGTTTTGATGGGTACAAAAAATTATTGAAGGTATGAGACTTAAATGTTTTGTATATTTGTAAAAGGAGAAGGTGTATTTTGTAAATAATTCAAAATTGTTAGTTTTAGAAATTGGCGGTACTTTAAAACAGAGAAACTTGCAACCTATCATTATTTGACAAACAAGGCAAGTTAGGTATAAATAAATAGTTTAAAAAGGACTAATCTACATGGTTTTTACTACTTTGATGCTTTCGGCACTAGGCTTTCGCCTTCTTTCCTCCACCTCCGACTATATCGAAATCAATGCACATGGTATCGGGTAATTGGTACGTAGTGAATTGGGCATAGGTGGAAGGTATAGGGTCGAAAACATGGGTTCTGAAGGGGTTGAAGTGATACTTTGCTTTTAAATGAAAATGCACCTGCTTGCTTTCGACTCTATTGCTTTCGCCTTGTTTGGCTTTCGACAGGGTCAAATGATTTAAAGAAATGGTTTCAAAATGGTTGTTCCTTTGTGTTTAAATAACCGCATTCAACTAGGTCTAAGCCTTTTTGCTGCCGCATCTTACCTTTCGAAGCAATTCCTTCGAAAGGGTTGTTTTTGTTTTGTAAAACCGTACCACGTCTCCAATGCTTTTGGAAAGATGGTTTCGACACTATCGCTTCTTTGCTTTGTTCTGGCTTTCAAAAGAGTTACTTTTGACCCTGTTGTTTATGGCCTTTGGGGATTTTTAAAGATCAACCCAAAGGTTTCGAAAGAGATCGTTTTGAATGGTTTTGCAAGGTGTTTCCACATGTTTTAATTTAAACCCAAACGCTTCTGAAAGGTTTAAGGTTTGACGCTTTCAAAAGGTTTTCTGTAACGACCTAGAATTTCCGTCATTTGAAATTCAAATATTCAATTGATTTTAAATATTAACAAGTAAAATTTATAAGTCGAATAATTTATTTTGAATATTTAGATTTAATTGGACAATTAAATCGATAATTTAATATTTGAAATTGCGTGAATAATTGGAAATTGGGTTTAATGTGATTAAAAATGATTTATAAAGTTATATTAAATCATATTGGAGTTAGAACAATGTTTGTGAACTTTTAAAATTGAATTAAAAGTTAATTTGTGAAAATTGAATATTTTAATATTTAATCGACTAATGAAAATAGTCATTTTTCAAACAGTCTCAGATTTCAACGAAACCTATTTCATCGGATCCGTAATATTAAATTATTGTATGGTTTCAAATTTCGTGTCAATCGGATTTACGGTTTGTACGGGGCAAGCCAAAACACATAGAAATTCGTTTAATCGATTTAATTTAAATTTGATCGTTTATTTCCATAACTCACACAGATGATCGAATTAGCCTCCGAAACCTATTCCATTGTGTCCGTAATGCGCGGTAAACCCTAGAAACGTCGGTCGCCGTGCAAGATTTGGAGTTCGAAAAATTGGAGATGAAGAGTGTTCGTCGGTTTTCTATAAAAGCACCTCCTTGTTTTCATTTGCAAAAAGTAAACAAAACCCTAGTTCCTTAACACAGCCGCCGCTTCTAACCATTTCAATGGCCGGAAATGGATCTTCTTCTTCCCTCGATCTCTCCAAATCCTTCGACAATTAGCTTAACCTTCCAACTACAAAAACGTAGAGAGCAGTGAGATCTTCCAATCCAACGGTAAAGATCTGATTTCGAGCTATGAATTGATGGCAAATTCCATTCGAACGTCCCACGTTCAGTCATGTTTTTGTCGATATAGGCGAAACCGAGTTTGACCATACTAGGGGCGGTGGTGCCGTTCGAGACGAGCTTCAAGGTGACAACGTTCGATCAACTTCTAGGTGCTCGGTTGGGTGGCGAAAATTCAAAGAAGGAGGCAGCTCCATGGGTTTCTCGCATTCGACATTAGCCTGGGAAGAAGATAGCCGCGTGCGGCCCTGATGTAAACAACAGAATCAAACGGATCAGATTGTCTTAGGTTTAAAATTAAAATAAAATTTGTGAAATTATTGTATTATAATTCGTTCGAAGTTTAAAACATTGTATCTTTGTCGTACGAGGTCGAAAACGCACGAAACGAATTGCGTTGGGTCCGTATGGACAAGCACTACGCTATGGAGCTGGTTTGGAGTCGTTTGGAGCTAGTGAGAATTTTGGGTAAAATTAAACGCTTGTTTAATTTTATTCGAAACAAAACGCTACAACTGTTATCGGAAACTCATGGTGAGAACTTCTCACTCAATCGAATTGTCTCGATTTAAATTTTAAATAGTTAGATTTAAAATTGCTTGATTGTGTGATTGGATGATAGTCATTATTTGTTGTATTGAAATAGACCCAATACGCCGTATATTTAGTGGATGTTGTTTATTAAACACATATACCGCGATAATTCCAACTTGTATGGAATTGGTATTATATATGTATTTGGAGTTAATTTTCCCGCATTATATAGCAGATGAGACCCTATTTCACCGCATAATAGCGGATAGTATTTTATAAATCCCATATACCGCGATATTCCGTCTTGAAGCGGAATTGGTATTGTGCTAACATCTTTGGATACAGGGAAACAGGTTGGAGGGATCCAACTGGATTCCTCAAACATTTGAATTTGTCTCAATGTGGTGAGTTGATCTATTTATTGATCTATTTATAATCTACGTGATTATCTTTGTGATTGAAATCATTAAAGGCTTAATTTTAGCCGAATATATTTTTGGTATCGTTTGATGCCGAAAATAAATAAAATTTGATTTTTTTTGAAAATTTAAGTTGAGAATTCATAATAAAATTTAATTTTGGAATTAATTCATATTAAATAAATAAACGTTGAACTTTTCATGTTATAAAAATTATGATTTTTGTGAAATATAACCGAAATTTGATTTTTGAAATAAGTAGTTGATTAATCTATAAAATGGTTTAAATTGGGATTTTTGAATTATTATAAATGATTTGTATAAAAGATTTATAAAATTGATATTTATAAATTAAAATATTGGAATTATAAAACGAGTTTTATAAGTGTTAAGATAAAGTATAAATGGATTTCATAAGTGGATGAAATCTATAGATTTAAAAATGGTGAAGTTATAAAATGAATGGATTTTTGTAAAATAAAAAGATTTATAAGTAAATAACTTATAAACTGGATTTTGGCGTGTAAATGGGATATGGATAGGATCTGTTAATTGAGTAATTTATAAATTAAAGTTGTTATAAAGTATAAATGAAATTTATAAGCGTTGTTTTATAAATCCAAAATCGAATTATTTTGATAAGTTTAATTTTTATAGCTTATTAAAGGAGATATATTCACGATTTTGGATAGTGAATAATCCTTTAAATAAAATATGTAGAAATGTTGAATTTGGTAAATGAAGTATATTCAAGATTTTGGACAGTGAATAATCCTTTAAATAAAATATGTAGAAATGTTGAATTTGGTAAATGAAGTATATTCACGATTTTGGACGGTGAATAATATATTAAAGAAATATTTTGGGAAAGTGATATTTTAAATAGAGTTTAAAATGATTTAAAGATGTTTTAAAATGTGTTAAGTATCGAAACCATAGATTTCAACATTCATTGTTGAAATAGACGTTTTCGAGAAATAGAAGGAAATGGTGGACTATAACACTATTGTTATAGTAAATGATTTCCGAAAGGAAAATTTTTGTATAGTATTGGGGTTTATATATCTATCTTAATTCCAAATCCCTATACTAGTAATTTCGGGTTGTCGTAAAGATGTTTTACACAACATTCGTTTTGACTCAAATAAATGGGTTTAAGAGAAGTTTTCCTTAAAGAATAAAATATATACTTAATTTGGATTTAAGTATATTGAATATTTTCAAAATGTTGAAAATAAATAGATTGGTGAATTACTTATTATTGAATAAGTATGGAAATGTTTTCCAATATGAAGTGAATGTTTTGAGATTTTATCTTTTAAAGATAAATTGAAAGTGAATAATTGAAATCGATTTGAAAAATCGTATAAAAAGTGAATATTTGGAAATGTAAATTCACAATGCAAATATATAAGGGCAATTTGTTTTAAAAATAAACACTGATTTATTTTTAAAAGTGTGGAATAAATTTACGAATTTGGAACGTAAATTTAATAAATCAGTAAGGATTTATTTGATTGGTTTAAATGAACCATTTTGAAATGAAAGTTGTAAAGGTGAAAATTGATTTGAAATTTGTTTTCAAATGGTTGAAGTGTGGAAATTATATCTTGTAAAGATATTTTTGAAAATAAATAATTTGGAAAATTATTTGGAATCGGGTGATGTTGTGAATATTGATTGATAGTTAAATAACCGACTATCAATATTGACCCTTAAATGGCTAATTGTTGTGAATTGGTTGAAATTGAATGCTACACTTATTTTTAAATTATTGCGCTCGTTATTCGGACTACCCATTCTGAATAGTGATACGACGTAATGGATAGCATTGAAGACCATTGTTGAAGACCGTATATTTATGAAAACGATAGGATGACCTATCGATTGTCTCTGCACCGTTAGCTATGGTATAGAGATTTCCTTTGTGATGGGAAATTCGATCGGGATTATGAATATCCGGATTGCAAGGGCTTCTTTTGAAGTGCCTTCGGTTCTGTTCGAACCCGGAACATATTTGTATGGTTACGTGCCTGACATTACATTTTGAGATATAAAACATATTTCTTTCAAATACAACTCTGTTGGTGGCGGAGAATTTATTCTCTTAGCTTAACACCTTTAACTGAAACGTACGAGTTCAGAGGTTTTGTTGTTGAAGGTTATCAACGATATACTCCCAATTTGGTAATGTGGCATGCTGAGTGTTGCTGTGTGATGATTATTTATTGATCATTTGTTGATCAAAGCATGGCTTTGTGAAAAAGCGTAGCTTTGTGGACGAGACTTCGTCGGAACTCACACCGCAGAAATGGTCAAAACAGGAATATGCGGCAAGGTTATGAGGATCTCTCCCTTTAGGGTATGTCATTTCCTTCTGGAAAAGGGTGGTGTCAGGTATAGAGCCCTGATGCTTAACCTATGTGGTTGCTCCAATCTCATTTTTCTGTGTGGTTGTTGTTTGGTGATAGAGGGCCCTCAGATAAAGGTCCCAAAGGACCGGGGAGTGGCATACTCGAGAAGTAGTTACCTAGTTACAAAGGTAACCCGGCATTGTGTTGGCAGAGATCCGGTTAGGTTCTCGGCACGTCCCGCTAGAGACGATCCCATGTGGCAGTAGGAAGTTCCTTAGCCTGACCATTTGTTGGAAATCCAAAGAAACAATACGAGCCTTATACGGTTTTAGTTGTAGAACCTGCCATTTAATATGGTAGCAATAGCAGGCATAATATAAAGGTACCTATGCTGGCTAAGATTTATATTCTATTTTCGAAATGCTTTCATCACTATGCACTAATAATAATATCAAAAATGATTTGTTTTGCGTAGTAAGCATCTTTGACTATCATAAGAAGAAATCTCCTCCAATTCTGCGTTTGCATTGTGTGTGTGCGGGGAGGCCATATGGTAGTTTCATTTTCCAAAAGCATTGCGGATATTTTTCACTTCCCTTGTTGTTGTTGTTTTAAAGATAAATAACTATTTTGAGTTCTCACACCAGTCTCATGACTGATCTGGAGATTATTGTTCTCTTCCTAAACTCTGGGTGCCCAAAATTTTCCACATGGGCAGTCTAGAGTCAGGTTATCAGGTCATTCTGGATTTAGAAGTGCTATGGAGCTCAAATGGCGAGCTGGATGGTGAGGCGTATTACCACTACAACAAAAATCATTTTTAACAGCAATAATTCTCAGCGTTTGTTAAACAAATGCAGTAAAAAATTATTTTAAACGAACTGATTTTCGTGAAAACGCTGACATTACGTTAGGTCAAAAACATTTCACTTTCCCTCTCTCATTATTAAACTTCGTGAAAAAAATTCGCTTTCCCTCTTCTTATTCCCTCTTCTTTTCATTTCCCTCGTTCCTCAATTTCATCCTGCCCGAATTCCCTTCCATTTAATTTTCGTCGTTCTCTATTTCCCTTATTTTTCAATTTCATAGTGCCCTAATTGCAATTTTCCAGAAGTAAAGGTGATTCTAGATCAGGCGAGGGAGGCGGTGGTCGAGACATCATGATTGAAGGCGATTTTTGGTTTCTGGTGGTTGGAAGTTTAGTCTAGTTCGCACGTCGAAGTCGAGTGTGAAGCTACGGTGATCGAGGTGATTGTGCTTTGAGTTGCTGTCAAGGGTGGATGATGTTGCGTGAAGGGCGGTGAAGTCTTCATTGGAAGCGTGCATCAAAATCCAGAGGCTTCATTGGAAGCATGCATCAAAATCGAATCGTGGCTTGATGTTAACATCGCCATTGAGGCCAGTTCATAATGAGGTTTCACGGGCTCCTTTGCTTCGTCCTCAAGAGTTGAGGTAATTTAATTAATACAAAGATCAATTTTTACTGTAATTATGCTAGCTGCATTTTGCGATTTCTTATGTGCTAAAACTTCATTTGTTATAGATATAATCTTAACAAGAATAGTAATCAGGATATGATGCCTGAACTTGCAACTTTTTTTATAACAAGTACCGTTAAAATTATTTTAACTGCACATTAGATTCTTGAGATAAGCAATGGTGACTGTTAATGGAAAAATCATTTTGGAACATTGTTTTAGGGGAAATTTTAAATCAATAAGGAAAAAAAACAAAATGTGATTTTCTTTTTCCTGTTTGGTATAAATAATTAAAATAACATTTTTTTCAACAAAATAAAATCTTTGAATTTTTTTCATAATTTTTAGCCTGATTTCGAAATTTTTAAAGATTATAATTTTCGAAAATTGTGGAATTTTAAACTGTTTTTTTCATTTATTTTTTCTGAAATATTGTCATTTTTCTGAAAATCATATAAGCACATCTAGTAAGGTCTTACATTATTTTAATATTTTCCCTGTCAAAGATTATATGTTTCAGTCATGCTTTTTTTCTCCAACTTTTTTTTTCCACTTTAACAATCATTTAAAACAAATTTGGTGTATTTTATCATGAACCAACTACCAATAACATAAGAATGGCATGTTTTGTCATTTTTACTCAAGTTCAGAAGTTGACTAATATGACGCCTGAAATGAAACCAATATAACACATAAAAATGTATTTTGCATGTTATATCAGTATTCTTATAATTTGGACGTGTCTAACCTTGTTTGTGTATTTTTTATGGGCACTTTATACTTTTCTACAAAGGTTGGCAGTTATGGCATCAGAAAGACTATTGATTCTGCAGCCTCTCAATTGGAGCCTAAGGAGAGATCATGGCATGCTTTTGTACTACAACAAGTACGAACAATTTTCAATCAAACTCTTCATCTGAAATTTGGATAGTTCAGTCACTGAAACAATAACATCGTTATGTTACCTTGTTATTCAAACAGGAAGTATGCTGAAGCAGTTCAAGAACTGAGCATATGCATGGCATTTGCACCAGTGGAAGAAGCCAATGTTCTGGAACCAGGTGATGATAAGGCATTTTGTTGTTGGATCCTACACAATTTATGTATCGTAGAATGGTAAATTTACCCATTTTACTAATATTTATTCATTTATTGAGCTTGCTGACACAATATCAAAAAAATTACAAACTTAATTTAGTGTGATGGTACGCTCTGGGTTGTGAAGATGGCAGTTTTGTGCAAGGCTGTAGAAATGCACTGTTGGATTTGCTATCAGGGATGTGATGTGGGAAAAATGGCAGAGAGGATGAGTGTGAATTGAAGTGTATGATGGTAGGCAGAGGTTAATGTCAGTTTTGAACCAACAGTGGAAGAGGAGGAGGTTCGGTTATTGCTTGGCTGCAGTTGATGATGTTATGGTTGGCAAGCAGCGATGGGAGAGGTGCACAGCAGTTCGTGAATAGTTTGAATGTTGTAGTGTGGATGTTTTGTATGGTTGTAGTGTGACAGTTTGATGAAGTTTGGGTTTAGGGCAAATGTAAAACATATAGTTGGAGGTTAGAGACTTATTTGGTTTTTTTTTTTTGAGACATTGTAAAGTTGAAGGTTGTGATGTGGTTTTTCTTAAATTGTGGCAGATAGAGAAAAGCAAGAAGAATGGCAGAAGCCATGGCCTCTGTTTTTTTCGTGTGAATAAGTATATAATTTTGTTGTACTTTACAGCCTTTTAGCTACTTTCAACTAACATTGTGGTTCTTTTCTCTCTCTTTTCAGGACATTAATATTGACATATTGGGTGATGAAATGGTGTAGCTTTCTTTGCTCTCCTTAAGTTAAAGGTAGAACATTGTTTGTGTACATCTTACTTGCTATGTGGAAACAAGGTATTCTAAACAAGATTCAAAAGGTAAATCATACTGTCCAAACATTAAATCAAATCTGGATTTCAGTTCTGAATTATAGATTTAATAGATTCTTATTTTAATAAATTATATGTACTTACATGTTATAAATATCGGGTAGTAAGATCAAATGCTTAAATGTAAAGCGAAAAGTGTACAATTCTTACTTCATTTCTAACCTAAACTCATTCATCCCATTATGTTATGTGGAACAGCTACACATGTTGCTAATAGAGTATGCTAAACTGCAAAATGAAATTTTTACCAAATCTTTAAAATTTTAGACTCATAAGCACTTTATAACTTTTAACTGAATTAATAAAATAGTTTAACAAAGAGATGTGTGCATGCCTGCTTGCTAAGAAGTGGCTATTATCAGTCCTCATAAAATTGAAGAAAGACTAAGTAACATTCAATATAGAGAAAGTAATAATCAATATCTAATGAATGACATTTAGTGATACAATAGAGAAAAATTCCTATGTAATTACCATTAAATAACTCTTCCAGCTTTATGTCATTCTTAATATTTTTCCTATGTAATGAATGAAACCATGGCCATTCAAAGTAATTGTAGGCCTAGGGGACAAACACAAGATGGCTGTTCAGTATAAAAGTGAAGGATATGATGGTTTTCCCAAAATACCCATTATTGTGTCCCAATAGAATTTTTCTTAACAAAATTAAAAGTTTTTAAAAAATAACTAAGCTTATAAAGTAACCAAGTTGTTAAAATTAACCAAGTTTTATAAATATTTGACTAGATAAACTAAGTCTGCAAAGTTTAACTAAGTTTTACCAAAATGAATTCATAAAAGTTAGCTATGTTTAACAGAAATTTAACTATATATTGACTAAGTTTCTAGAGAATTCATTAAGTTTCATACATATTTAGCTATGTTAACTAATTTTCTAAAAATTTACTAGTTTTTATAAAAATAAACTAAGTTTTATAAAAGTTAAATAAGTTCATAAAAATTAATATTATTAGGAATAATGAAAATAATAATAGTATCTATAAGAATGCATATTTATTATTAAAACAAATACAATATTGAACAAGTTTAAAGAATTAACTTGGTTAGCAGAGTTTCCGTACAACCGGATATTAATAGAAACAAATACAAAAAGGTACAAAGAACTACAGAGTAAACAACTATGCCATGAAACGGTACAATAATGAATAAACAGGTCGGTAAAAAACAAAGCCACTCTAAAGCTGTTCATCCACATATAAACAAGCTATCACTACTTGTCTTAGCTAGAATAACTCCCAGTTCCTCCCTGCAAGCTCTACATGTCCATGAGATCACCTTCAAGTTCTATCAATAAGCTATTCTTCTCAGATTACCTTTGCATGATACAACTTGTAAATAAGTTACTAACATGATACAGCATGTTTGATCGCAATCCCACATGATAGTTAAAATCTTGGTCTAAGATGGCAATGCTATGATTTGGGTTAAATTTTGGATACTGATATATCAAGTCTTTTTAAGGAAATATGATTATGTATTTTCTTCTCTAGAACGATGTATATAATATTTATGTTTATACCCAATAATCATGGCATAGCCAGCTTACTAAATAATGCACCTAACATTGATCAAATAACTCAAATCAGCAATGATTGCATGAATTGGGTTATATGGCTGCATAAGCATTTGTGGTTCCAAACATACAACTGATGGCTATAGGGCTTTTTCATACCATGGGGAAAATAGGCTTATTATGCATGATCCACGAATTCTGTTCCTGCCCAATGTACTATGCGGTAGCCTAGTGTGTCTGACTATCTAATCTGTTTTTATTTAAATCATTCACTTGTTTCCTAATGTTTTGCTGTAATCTGGATCGTTCATATGCAATGATATCTGAAAGTATTACACGACTTGTGACCCCTTTTTCCTGTCAATGTCATCCTTTTCTAATAGCGTAATTCTTCATCTTTTTAACCATTGTTAGATTTACTTAAATCTAGGAGTGCTATGATTGCGGTAACTATTGTTATATCCCCAAACATAATCGTTGTTGATGGTTACAAAGATTTTTTACCGTTGCCACAGCTACTTAAAGCCACTTTGGGGTAACTTTATCCAACATTTATGGAGGTGCAGTTCAATTTTTCCTATAGGTCAATGATCATGCAGAATAAAAGTGAGTAATGCATTAAATTTGTGAACTATTATGTGTACCATCATATAATAACTGCTATTGTTTGATGCAGTTGACTACTTCCTTTGGGGTTCGCATTCTGATTCTGTTTGCATCTGCAAGCATCAGTACTCCCATACATAAAATGTTGATATGTCGTTGGAATGTGCAAATTAATAAGGTATATTTATTACATTTACATGATGTTTGACCATGTATACTTAGTTGCTTAGTTACAGAATTATAATGTATATAACTACACAATCAAAATTGTTTTTTCATTTGATGTAATGCGCTATTGACAGTAAGTTTGTATCACCAATTGTGACACTTTGACTATAGGACTTACTGAATTCAGATATTTTAAAGTTATGATCTGCTTTGCTATTATCTAATACCATTTCACCCATATGTCAAAGCTATTAGGGACGTTGGAATACAGCATTGTAAAGTTGATACATCCTTATTCATGGTTTAATCAATATTTTTTTTTCTTTAGGATTTTGGGATTTGACTGTGGGTTTGGTTGCACAGTTCAACTGAAGGGGTTGGAAACTGGTGGAGCAGAGTGGTAATGTGACAGTGGTATGAGAATGTGAAGGTGGAAGAAGTATTGGGTAGGTATGTGTGATGTAGAAGCACTGCAGTGGGATTGTCTGAGATGGTCAGGGCAGGGGATTTAGCAGTGAGAAGGCAGGCAGAGTGGAAGATTGATGGCTGTGTGGTAGGCTGTTGGTTGTATGTTGCAGCGTGATGTTGTTGAAGTAGGGGATTGTGTTTGTGGAAGGGGTGTTAAAATGATGCTGTGGAGTAAAACAGTAGATGTTGTGCAGAGGAGATTGCAGAGAATGTACAACAATTTGATGGTTGTGGAGAGGAATGGCACTGTAGTTTGCGGACAGAGCAAGGAGGGAACGTATGGGTATTGGTGGTTGTTGAGCTGTAATTTGGAAGATGGCAGTGAGAAATATAGAGGAGTGAAGTGTTAAGGCAACTGATGTTGTTTGGTTTGTGGGATGAAGGTGTCTGTTGTAAACTGTTTGATTGCAAGAGTGGGTTGCGGTTTGTGATGAAAGTTGGTTTTGGCAGTTTTGGTCACAGTTGGCAGGAGCGTGGAATGCAACAGAGATTTGTGGACAGAGAAGTGTAAAATGTAAATATTACATTGCCTGCTGCAACCCCCTCAACAAACAACCCTGCATCACATTCATCAACAAACCACACACAACAGATCCTTACCATTCACTGCCATAACACTGTCCACCCACCATAGTCCACCATCCAAAAACAATTATTCAACTCCTTCTTCAAGTTCATCAATTACTTCCACAGCCTCAGCACAGAACAGTGCACAACTGGGCATGAGAAGATGGGTGTATTTATGAAGAGGATGCAGTAGTTTGGATGTATGTTGTATACGAGGAGGAAGCACTGGCCACAGCTTGTTGATGTTCAGTGGAAGTATGTTTGAGATGTATATGTGCAGTTGTGAGCAGTGGGAAGTAGAGTTGCACTTGTATGTTGTAGTAGCACTGTGAAGCAGAGGGGATTGTTGAAATGATGGATGGTTGGTGAATGATTTAAGTGTTTCAGGTGGATAGTTGTGATGGAACTTGTTATTGCAGTGATGGGAAAATATGGCAGAGGGGTTGTATGGGCTTCGGTGACCTTGTGGTCGGTTGGAATGCTGACTGCAGTGATAGTGGAGGTTGTATAGGGCAGTGGCAATTAATGTATTGGGAGGTATGGCAGTCTGGTGGAAGAGGGTGGTGAAGCTCTGTTGTTTGAAGTGTTAGCAGAGGAGATGCTGAAGGATGGAAGTGGGTGGTAGGGTTGTTGCTGAGTGACAGATGATATTGCAGTGGCCAGATGTAATTGAAGTGTAGAAGTGCTGTAATTCTTTTAGAGAGAATGGTAGGTGCTGCAAGGACTTGTATGCGAGAAGGTAGGCAGTTACAATGAGGTGAGGAGGATGATAGTGGGTTGGCTGAAATAGTGCTCGGGAATGTGAGATAAATGCAACCAATTTTTTTTATCAATGTAAATGTAAAATTGTAAAGGAAAAAGAAAGTTGTAAAAAAGAAAATGAATAAATAGAAAATTTATTTCTGAAATGAAATTGTGGATGCTCTTTTTTTTAATAGAAAATATATTGTTTATTTATTTTTTTTAATAGAAAATATATAGAAGACGGCGTTTGAATAATGCTGTCAATGAAGAAACAACAGCGTTTAATTCGTGCTGTAATTATCTTGAAATTGTTAATAACAGCATTTTTTACATGCTGTCGAAATAGTTGATGATTCAATAACAGCGTTTTTAACATGCTGTCGAAATTGTTGATGATTTAATAACAGCGTTTAGAAAACATAATACAGCACGTTATAAACGCTGTTGAAAATATTACTGACAGCTCGTAATAAACGCTGTCACAGAGATGTTTCAACAGCGTTTATAGAAACGTTGTTGTAAGTTATATATATACGACAGCATGTCGTTATACAGCGTTTCTAATAACGCTGTTGTATCATATTACAGCGTTTATCAAACGCTGTTAAAAGCCTTTTGTGGTGTAGTGTACTTGTATATGATATTATCTTTCCGCTGTAGAATTCACTTGTAAGGACATGTTTGTATAACTGTCTATTGTTTTGTTGTGTTGTATATTGTTGTTGTATACTCTGATGATGATGTGATGTAATAAAATAACTGAGATAGTTCTTTGTTTTGAAAGGTATTCATTTATCTATTATATGTTGTTCCGCTGCGATATGTGAGATTCTGATGTCGTTTCCGTTCTGTTTTCTTACTGCTTCTATTTTTTCTTCCACCTCTTCTTTTTTAACCCTAACAATTCGGTTTTTGGGCATTTGATTATGCGGCATCTGATACAGTGGACGTAAGAATGCCAACCTTCGGATCCCGACAAAATTGATATGTTACATTTGATATCGGAGCATTTGGTTAAGTGACAACCTTGGCTCTGTTGGGGATTACTCATTAGAGATAAAGTCAGCAGTACTCTAGAATGAGTTGAGCGTAATAATAGATATGAGCGCGTATTTGTTAGTGAATATGAAATTGTTTTGTATTGTGTTGACTTATCAGTTGATTGTTTATAGATTCTGGTCGATGCAGTCTAGCTAACTGAATCGATAGGGGTTTCTAAACTCTTAAACGAGATAAACCGACATAGTATCATTTTAAATTGGATGAATGAAATAATTTTACCTTGGTTATATTTTATATATAAAGGAATAATTTTTCAGAATTATCAAGGTGTATGTAAAATTGAATTGTTTGATTGTTGAGAAATGTATGAAAATATATAAGTGAATCAAAGTTGTTCGAATAATCTGAATAAAAACAACAATTGTGAAAGAATAAATTATATAAAAGCAACAATTGTATAAGTATAGAATTATAATTGAAATAATTTACAATTGTGAAATAATCTTGTATAAGTAAAGGGAAATAATGAAATTATATAAGCAAGATTTATAAACGAGATTTATAAATAAAAGGAAATTTTGAAAGAATTTAAAGCACTGAATTCACTACTGTTGCTGGGAAATAATAAGGGTGATGACTGCAGCAGCATCAGTATCATTTTCGAGTTTCTGTGTGATGGATTTGCTACTATAGTAAATTGAAATTGAATTTTGTCGTGATAAACAAATTTGAGGTAAAAATTCAAGTTGTCATTGTTGAATATAAGTGAAATAAGTTTTGAACTTATAATATGAGATAATAAAGATTTAACTTTAGTAAAGTTGAAATAAATTTGAATTAGTATGATAAAATATATGATGTGAAATTCAAATAGGAAGTTAAATAGATTAAATCAGATTTGGAAGTTGAATAATAAGTTGTATAACTTATTAAATGTGAAAATGTAAGTAAAACCAATTGTTAAAATGGTTAAGCAACTTTGTTAAGCAAAACGAGGTATGAATCTGAATAAGTGATAAAATCGACTTTGGTAAAAGTTAAATAGAATTTACTTTGGAGTTGGAATTTGAATTGGATTTTAACTAGATTAGATATGTTGTTGAAATGGAAATTTAAAGTTAAGTTAAACAAATGATGTTTAAATGAATATAACTTAAGTGGTGTTGAATGAAGTTGATTTTGGTACCCAAGTAAAATGAGTAAAGTGATAAATATAAACTTGAGTTATATAAATGAAATTCAACTTGAAATGTTAAATGAATTAGCAATTGAATTAATGAATGAATGGATTGAATATTAATCAATCAAATGTAAATAAATTGATATAGAATAAGGGGTGTAAGTGTTAATTCATTAAAAGCTAATGTAACTGAAAATGAATAATTGAATGGAAGTCAATTTAATATTAAACCAAATTGAATACAAACGTGGTGAATTAAATTAATTTGGTTGTATTGGATATACATTTGTTGTTAGATTATTGTTAATTGATTGAATAGAAATTCATATGCAATTGAATGAATAGAAATTGAAAGCTAAAGTAATTAAATTCAAATTGGAAGTTAAGTAAATTTAAATTGAATGGAAATTGATTTGAATTGAAAGTGAACAAATGTGAATGTAAATTAGCGAATGTAAACTAATTGAAAATGAATAATTAAATGTCGTTGTATATGAATTGGTTGTAAACAATTACAAGTAATGTCGAAATCATATAAGTTGCTTATAAACCTTGTTTAGTATGCATTTTTTTAATATGCATGTGTTTTAGTTGTTTAAAAGATTAAAATGTTAATAACTTCTTATATATGTCACTTACATATTTATATTGAGTAAGTACAGGTACCGGGGCTACCGTAAGCGGGATTTGGGTCGCGCAAAATTCTAAATAAATAACTGCTTTGCTTAAAAATGCTAAAAAGGTACGCCTACGCAATAAAAAATAGGAAATATGAACTGTTTTTCTGTTTACCGACCGTGTGGGTCGATGTATATATATTTATATCTATTGTGATTTTGTAAAAGCTCCTCCGTACAAAGGAGGTTATGGCGAAATTTTCTAAAAATTTAAGGAGATAGAAAATTTTTGGGAAATTTTGTGAAAACTAAGTGTTGATTTGAGTTGAAAGGTTAAACGATATAGTTGATTTTGAAAAGGATAACTATATATGGATTTGAAAACTTAATAAATATTTTGTAAGAGGTTTAACTATGGATTTTGGAAAAGTTAAACACTTAAGAGATTTGTAAATCAAATTTGAACGGTTTGTTTTGAAAAGTTAATGGATTTCAAAACTCTTTCTTACTTGGCAATTTCGAGAACGAAATTCTTTTAAGGGGGAAGTTTATAACGACCCAGAATTTCCATCATTTTAAATTCAGATATTTAATTGATTTTAAATATTAACAAGTAAATTTATGAGGCGAATAATTTGTTTTGAATATTTAGATTTAATTGGATAATTAAATCGATAATTTAATATTTGAAATTGCGTGAATAATTGGAAATTAGGTTTAATGTGATTAAAATGATTTATAAAGTTATATTAAATCATATTGGAGTTAGAACAATGTTTGTGAACTTTTAAAATTGAATTAAAAGTTAATTTGTGAAAATTGAATATTTTAATATTTAAACGACTAGTGAAAATAGTCATTTTTCAAACAGTCTCGGATTTCGACGGAACCAATTTCATTGGATCCGTAATATTATATTAGTTTATGGTTTCAAATTTCGTGTCAATCGGATTTACGGTTTGTACGGGGCAAGCCAAAATGCATAGAAATTTGTTTAATCGATTTAATTTAAATTTGATCGTTTATTTCCGTAACTCGCACAGATGATCGAATTAGCCTCCGAAACCTATTCCATTGTGTCCGAAATGCGGGGTAAATCCTAGAAACGCTGGTCACCGCGTGAGATTTGGAGTTCGAAAAATTGGAGATGAATAGTGTTCGTCGGTTTTCTATAAAAGCACCTCCTTACTTTCATTTGCAAAAAGTAAACAAAACCCTAGTTCCTTAAGTCAGCCGCCGCTTCTAACCATTTCAATGGCCGAAAATGAATCTTCTTCTTCCCTTGATCTCTCCAAATTCTTCGACAATTAGCTTAACCTTCCAACTACAAAAACGTAGAGAGCAGTGAGATCTTCCAATCCAACGGTCAAGATCTGATTTCGAGCTATGAATTGATGGCAAATTCCATTCGAACGTCCCACGTTCGGTCGCGTTTTTCTCGATATAGGAGAAACCGAGTTTGACCATACTAGGGGCAGTGGTGCCGTTCGAGACGAGCTTCAATGTGGAAACGTTCGATCAACTTCTAGGTGCTCAGTTGGGTGGCGAAAATTCGAAGAAGGAGGCGGCTCCATGGGTTTCTCGCATTCGACATTAGCGTGGGAAGAAGATAGCCGCATGCAGCCCTGATGCAAACAACAGAATTAACCGGTTCAGATTGTCTTAGGTTTAAAATTAAAATAAAATTTGTGAAATTATTATATTAGAATTCGTTCGAAGTTTAAAACATTGTATCTTTGTCGTACGAGGGCGAAAACGCACGAAACGAATTGCGTTGGGTCCATATGGACGAGCACTACGCTATGGAGCTAGTTTGGCTTCATTTGGAGCTAGTGAGAATTTCTGGTAAAATAAAACGCTTGTTTAATTTTATTCGAAACAAAACGCTACAACTGTTATCTGAAACTCATGGTGAGAACTTCTCACTCAATCGAATTATCTCGATTTAAATTTTAAATAGTTAGATTTAAAGTTGCTTGATTGTGTGATTGGATGATAGTTATTATTTGTTGTATTGAAATAGACCCTATATGCCGTATATTAAGCGGATGTTATTTATTAAACACATATACCGCGAGAATTCCAACTTGTATGGAATTGGTATTATATATGTACTTGGAGTTGATTTTCCCGCATTATATAGCGGATGAGACCCTATTGCGCCGCATAATAGTGGATAGTATTTTATAAATCCCATATACCGGTATATTCCGTCTTGAAGCGGAATTGGTATTGTGCTAACATCTTTGGATGTAGGGAAACAGGTTGGAGGGATCCAACTGGATTCCTCAAACATTTGAATTTGTTTCAATGTTGTGAGTTGATCTATTTATTGATCTATTTATAATCTGCGTGATTATCTTTGTGATTGAAATCATTAAAGGCTAAATTTTAGCCGAATATATTTTTGGTATCGTTTGATGCCGAAAATAAATAAAATTTGATTTTTCGAAAAATTTAAGTTGAGAATTCATAATAAAAATTAATTTTGGAATTGATTCATTTAAATAAATAAACGTTGAAATTTTCATATTATAAAAATTATGATTTTTGTGAAATATAACTAAAATGTGATTTTTGAAATAAGTAGTTGATTAATATATAAAATGGTTTAAACTAGGATTTTTGAATTATTGTAAATGATTTATATAAAAGGTTTATAAAATTGATATTTATAAATTAAAATACTGGGATTATAAAATGAGTTTTATAAGTGTTAAGATGAAGTATAAATGGATTTCATAAGTGGATGAAATCTATAGATTTAAAAATGGTGAAGTTATAAAATGAATGGATTTTTGTAAAATAAAAGATTTATAAGTAATTAACTTATAAAATGGATTTTGGCGTGTAAATGGGATATGGATATGATCTGTTAATTAAGTGATTTTATAAATTAAAGTTGGTATAAAGTACAAATGAAATTTATAAACGTTGTTTTATAAATCCAAAATCGACTTATTTTGATAAGTTTAATTTTTATAGCTTATTAAAGGAGTTATATTCACGATTTTGGACAGTGAATAATCCTTTAAATAAAATATGTAGAAATGTTGAATTTGGTAAATGAAGTATATTCACGATTTTGGACAGTGAATAATCCTTTAAATAAAATATGTAGAAATGTTGAATTTGGTAAATGAAGTATATTCACGATTTTGGACGGTGAATAATATATTAAAGAAATATTTTGGGAAAGCGATATTTTAAATAGAGTTTAAAACGATTTAAAGATGTTTTAAAATGTGTTAAGTATCGAAACCATAGATTTCAACATTCATTGTTGAAATAGACGTTTTCGAAAAATAGAAGGAAATGGTGGACTATAACACTGTTGTTATAGTAAATGATTTCCGAAAGGAAAAGTTTTGTATAGTATTGTGGTTTACATATCTATCTTAATTTCAAATCCCTATACTAGTGATTTTGGGTTGTCGTAACGATGTTTTACGCAACATTCGTTTTGACTCAAATAAATGGGTTTAAGAGAAGTTTTCCACAAAGAATAAAATATATACTTAATTTGGATTTAAGTGTATTGAATATTTTCGAATTGTTGAAAATAAATAGATTGGTGAATTACTTATTATTGAATAATTATGGAAATGTTCTCCAATATTAAGTGAATGTTTTGAGATTTTATCTTTTAAAGATAAATTGAAAGTGAATAATTGAAATCGATTTGAAAAATCGTATGAAAAGTGAATATTTGGAAATGTAAACTCACAATGGAAATTTATAAGGGCAATTTGTTTTAAAAATAAACAATGATTTATTTTTAAAAGTGTGGAATAAATTTACGAATTTGGAACGTAAATTTAATAAGTCGGTAAGGATTTATTTGATTGGTTTAAATGAACCATTTTGAAATGAAAGTTGTAAAGGTGAAAATTGATTTGAAATTTGTTTTCAAATGATTGAAGTGTGGAAATTATATCTTGTAAAGATATCATTGAAAATAAATAATTTGGGAAATTATTTGGAATCAGGTGATGTTGTGAATATTGATGATAGTTAAATAACCGACTATCAATATTGACCCTTAAATGGCTATTTGTTGTGAATTGGTTGAAATTGAATGCTACACTTATTTTTAAATTATTGCGCTCGTTATTCGGACTACCCATTTCGAATAGTGATACGACGTAATGGATAGCATTGAAGACCGGTGTTGAAGACCGGGTATTTGTGAAAACGATAGGATGACCTATCGATTGTCTCTGCACCGTTAGCTACGGTATTGAGATTTCCTTTGTGATGGGAAATTCTATCGGATTGTGAATACCCGGATTGCAAGGGCTTCATTTGAAGTGCCTTCGGTTCTTTCGAACCCGGAACAGACTTGTATGGTTACGTGTCTGACATTACATTTTGAGATATAAAGCAGATTTCTTTCAAATACATCTCTGTTGGTGGCGGAGAATTTATTCTCTTAGCTTAACAGCCTTCTCTGAAACGTATGAGTTCAGAGGTTTTGTAGTTGAAGGTTATCGGCGATATACTCCCAATTTGGTAATGTGGCATGCTGAGTGTTGCTGTGTGATGATTATTTATTGATCATTTGTTGATCAAAGCCTGGCTTTGTGAAAAAGCTTAGCTTTGTGGACGAGACTTCGTCGAACCTCACACCCCGGAAATGGTCAAAACATGAATATGTGGCAAGGTTATGAGGGTCGCTCCCTTTAGGGTATGTCATTTCCTTCTGGAAAAGGGTGGTGTCAGATATAGAGCCCTGATGCTTAACCTATGTGGTTGCTCCGATCTCATTTTTCTGTGTGGTTGTTGCTTGGTGATATAGGGCCCTCAGATAAAGGTCCCAAAGGACCGGGGAGTGGCATACTCGAGAAGTAGTTATCTAGTTACAAAGGTAACCCGACCTTGTGTTGGCAGAGATCCGGTTAGGTTCTCGGGACGTCCCGCCAGAGGCGATCCCATGTGGCAGTAGGAAGTTCCTTGGCCTGACCATTTGTTGGAAATCTAAAGAAACAATACGAGCCTTGTACGGTTTTAGTTGTAGAACCTGCCATTTAATATGGTAGCTATCGCAGGCATAATATAATGGTACCTATGCTGGCTAAGATTTATATTCTATTTTCGAAATGCTTTCATCACTATGCACTAATAATAATATCAAAAATGATTTGTTTTGCGTCGTAAGCATCTTTGACTATCATAAGGAGAAATCTCCTCCAATTCTGCGTTTGCATTGTGTGTATGCAGGGAGGCCTTATGGTGGTTTCACTTTCCAAAAGCATTGCGGATATTTTTCACTTCCCTTGTTGTTGTTGTTTTAAAGATAAATAACTGTTTTGAGTTCTCACACCAGTCTCATGATTGACCTGGAGTTTATTTTTCTCTTCCTAAACTCTAGGTGCCCAAAATTTTCCACACGTGCAGTCTAGAGTCGGGTTATCAGGTCATTCTGGATTCAGAAGTGCTATGGAGCTCAAATGGTGAGCTGAATGGCAAGGCTTATTACTTGTATATGATATTATCTTTCCGCTGTAGAATTCACTTGTAAGGACATGTTTTTATAACTGTCTATTGTTTTGTTGTGTTGTATATTGTTGTTGTATACTCTGATGATGACGTGATGCAATAAAATAGCCGATATAGTTCTTTGTTTTGAAAGGTATTCATTTATCTATTGTATGTTGTTCCGCTGCGATATGTGAGATTCTGATATTGTTTATGTTCTGTTTTCTTACTGCTTCTATCTTTTTCTTCCGCCTCTTCTTTTTAACCCTAACAATTCGGTTTTCCGACATTCGATTATGCGGCATTTGATACAGTGGACGTAAGAATGCCGACCTTCGAATCTCGATAAAATCGATATGTTACATTTTCAAGGAAGGTTTCTAAGGGGTGGTTCCCCAATGGTTTTGAAAGGTTTAAAGGAATGGTTTTCAAACGATTTCGAAAGGTTGAAAGGAAAGGTCTTTTAATGATTTCGAAAGGTATAAAAGGAATGGTTTTTCCCAAGGGTTTCCAAAGGCTATGTTTAAAGGTATAAAGATAGGATGTCTAAGGTTTTAAGCTTTCAAAGTAAAGGGAATTTCAATGATTTTGAAAGGTTTATGTAAATGGTTTCGAAAGGAAGATTTTGGCCTTTCATCTTAGATGAAAGAATGGGTTTTACTTGGTTACGAAAGGGGTGCTTTCAATGGGATTGAAAGAGGTGCTTTCAAAGATATAAATGTTTTCGTCAATAAAGAATTGAGTAAAGTATATACATATAGCATGGCGAGGTGATTTTGAGTAAAGCATAGAATATTTATAGTTTCCTCGTTTGAGTTTGGTTTAAAGGTTTTAAATCAGAATGTTTTCAAGGAAAATTTTGGAAAGATTTCCCTAAGTAAAATGACTCAGATATTAGAATACCATATGGGACTTATATAGGGTCACGCCCGATACATTAGCTATTACCGCCAGCTAATTTGTCCAAAATTCCAATGTGTAGGGCTTTGTCACAGGTAAGACTAAAAAAATATGATTACACATAGAAAGGAATCTATATTTATATGCAGATAGATTATTGGAGAGCTTGCAAAACCCTTAGGATCTGGTGACCCTGGGGTGGTTAAATTAGGAACAGAAGGTCCAGAAGAGAAGAATTTAACATATAATTAAGGACAGACTATCTAGAAGAGGAGTTTCAAATAGACGTTAGATTATTTTTTATTTTTTTTGGTACGCCCGAGTCAGCCAAAGGTTAATAGTTAGCCAAACAAAATTATATTATACTAACAGATAGTCCATTTGTTACCTGAGGTTTATGTATGTTTAGATAATAACGCTTTACAATTTTTATCCAGTTTTGGTTGTAGGATAATGATTTGCAAAAGATATGTTTTAAAAGGATATATGAGAGGGGAAACCCGTTCTGCTAAGCGATGTGGTCTCACTTAATATCGTATATCTGAGATGTATAGTATAATTCACACCAAGCTTTATGTGTAACTCGAAGTTTATGTTTTCCCCTTAAAATCTCGGGTGCTCAAAATTGATTTGAGTAGGCTAAGGAATTATGGTTTACATGTTTTATTAGGTTGGCAAATAAAGCTTCCAGTGATGAGCAGGTGGCTGACGGATAGCTATTTAGGAGTTGTAGTTTATTTTGTTTTTTTGTATTTCGTTGTGTTTTATGTTAGTATGACTACAATGTGACTTTGGTCAACCAAGAGGGCATCGTCATATTTCGCTCTTGGCGTATTTTTGTAATAATTATTTTATCCGAAATCTATGAAAGTGATGGGATTATGTAATTTGAATATGGAACTTGTTTTGGAAATGGAAATGAAAAGTTGTTTTTATCTATGATTTTGTTTCGTATTCATGTGATGCTGATATTGAATACCATTAAAAATGCCTGTATTTGATCATAGGAAGTTAGTACTATGGATGACTGCTGTAACAATCTGCCTTTTTGAACAGTTTAAGTCGACACACATGCTAACTCAAACCATTCAAAAGGGGCAGATTTCTAGGGGTAAATAAGAAAAGCAGAGAAAGAAAGAAAAACGAACATAGAATATCGCAGCGGAATGATAAAATGTAATAATAAAATAAACAGTTTATGAACCTGCTTACAAATAACATTTAATTATACTTTTATAATACAGATCGGAGTTACATATAACAAGAAAAATAAATGCAGCGAAACACCATGATGCCATAGAATAAATATATATAATAAATAATAATCGTACAGAATCTTCATCTTCATCCTCCAGAAAGCAGTCTTTGATAAACTGAGTCTTTGATAAACTGAAAAGCTCAGACAGACCCAAGCGAATTGAAAAGACAAAACACTCCAATCAGAACTAAAAGATCTTATGTAAGTTAAATCAGCGGTAAATATAAGTGTGACGGCATCAGAGATGTTTGCGGGATTTGACATCTCCTATCCAGTGTCTAACGTAAGTGCAATAACTTAAGAGATGTTCGGGATTTACATCTCAAAAGGATCCATTAAACTATCTACATACATAATACAATACGCTATTATAATAGTGTCTACAGTAAAGTAAAGTATTCAAATAACGTTAAGGCGTTACCCATATCCCCTTTATAACTTTTTATATATTTCCATAGTCTATACCGTACTGTAATTCTTCCGTAAACTAGAGGGCTATAAGAGGGCACTCCATAGGTATGGTACAAACCAAACTCATAGAAGGCGCGAACAGCGCATGTGAACATGGCACTCGAGGCAATGCAAGGGTGGATATACCAATTGTGGATCCGGACCAGTGGTAATGCATAGCAGCTACAACCGCCCACCTCGGAACACACTGTTAGTCCTTGAGATGATGGTTTTGATGACAACAACCAGGGAACTTGTTATAAAATATAAATACTAACATTATAGTTTAGATATATATGTATATGCATGATTTAACCATACAGTTACCAAGAATGAAGACTGTACAGCATAGAGATTCAAGATTGAAAATATCAAGATTGAAGACTCATGAGTATCAAGATATCAAGAGTTTAAGATTTAAAGAATACAAGATAAGTATTGAGTCTAGAATTATGTTAAAACTTCTTAAAAGCACTCACATCTTTATTCAAAATTTATTTGTGGAATGGAATCCGCTTCGAGCCTGTTAAAGGGATGGAACCCTAGTGGGATAGAACCCACGACAATATCTAGTGGAACATATAGGGGTCCTATTTTGATATCCACTAACTTTATAAAAATGCTTTTCAAAAATATATCACTTGTTTTAAAAAAAATTCAAAACTTTCTTTGCAAAAAGACATCTCTCTTGGTTTTAAATATTTTAGTCTCAAAACTATTTTTATCATTTTTTATATTTTGATTTTAAAATTGTCCTTGTTTGTAAACCACCTCTTGTTTTAAATATTTAGCTTTAAAATGTTTACATACTCAGATTTTAAATCACTTTATAGATTAAGATTATGTATATTAAAAATTACTTTTATTTGTTTAAACTACATTCAAATATATTTACAAAGTTTGGAAATTGTTTTGACAAACTATAGAAACCAATTTTAATAAGAAAATCAAATTCATCAATTTCGCCTAGAGCATGTCGATATCCTTCAACCCCTTATGTCGACTTGGTGCCCGTTAAATTCAAAATTCAAATTTTCGAAAGAAGTGTGTGTTCGTCATATCCTTTATGGTTGTTGATCAACTATAAATACCGATAGTTCTAAACGAATTTTTAATCAGATTTCACTTGTTTCCTCTCCTCTTCATCTTCCATATTTATTCTAAAGAATCCCAAACTATACTTTGCCGAAATACCAAGTGCATAAAACTTGAATATCTCTTTTTGATTCTCTGCCACTCTCTCCATAAGATCTCAGTGCTATACAGAGTTATAGAATCTTTTGTAAATCAAACTGTTGAGTAAAAGGTGCGGTTGAGCCTTGAGATCTATTGGGTGTGATTATAGCCTGGAAATCAATAATGTGATCTTGTAGCCTTGTTAAATCAAGAGTGTTGCCCTAAACTCGAATACAGGAGGGTGTACCTCGTAGCCTTGAAACAGAGGGTGTAATCTAGGAGATTATTTTGAAAAGAAATCCGTACGCTTGTACAGGACTGGATGTAGGATAGAGCTAAACCAGTATAAAATCTTGGTGTGTTCTTTCCTCTACTTCTTTTATTTAGTATCTACATCTGTGTCTAATTCTGTGATTATATCTGTGTCTATGAATTGCATTTGTTGGTGATTAAATTACATAAGTTTCAAAAAAATTAGAAAATCCAAAAAACACTATTCATCCTCTCTCTAGTGTTATTCCAGCCTTAAGATCCGTAATCCACATTTCTCACATTTGGTATTAGAGCATTGGTTTTCGAAGTTTTCATAATCTGAAATTTAAAAGGTTTTAAAAATAGCTACTAACACTAGTTTTGTTAACACTATCACTAGTTCATTTGTAGAGGGTCAGTCAACTGCTAGACCGCCACTTTTTATGGCAGTAACTATGCATATTGTGCATGTAGAATGAAATTATATTTACAGTCAATAGGATTAGACACTTGGAATATCACACAAACAGTATACTCTGAACCCACAACTATTTTTGCACAGTGGACTCCTGAGCAAAAGACTATTGCACAAAATAATTCCAAAGCCATGAATATTTAATTTTGTTTACTTGATAGGAATGAATGCAACAGAGTATCAGTTTGTAAGTCTGCAAATGATATCTGGAAAACTTTGCAAGTTACTCATGAAGGAACAAGCAAAGTCAAATAGACCAAAATACCATACTCACAAATCAGTTTCAATTATTCAAAATGAATTCTAATGAATCCATTTCAGATATGTATAGTAGATTTTAAGATATTGTGCATTCTCTAATATCATTGGGAAAAGCTTTTCCAAAGAAGATCAAGTCAGAAAAATTCTAAATTCTCTTACTCCGAAATAGGATCAGAAAACTCTTGCAATCGAAGAAGCAAATGATATCAGTACTTTAAAGATTGAAGAATTGATTGGAAATCTAATGTCGTTTGAAGTACAAATGCAAGGGAGAAGAGACACAAGGCATTCAAAAAGAAATCAATTGCATTTAATGCATTAAGAGATGGATTAGACTCGGGAAGTGATGATGATGAAGAAATAGCTTTCATGACAAAGAATTTTTGAAAGTTTCTGAAATACAGAAAGATGAACAACTTCAAAAAGAATGATCACAGGAATTCTGGAAAACATAATGAAGCACCAAACCACGTCAAATGTTTCAACTGTGACAAACCAGGCCATCTCAAAAGAGGCTGTCCGCATCCTGATAAGCAAACGTTTCCTGCAAGCAATGATTATGCAAAATAAAAGAAAAAGAGCATATACTGCTACACTAGACGACTCAGACTCAGACTCATCCTCAAGCGATGATGATCAGAAGACGTAAAATTAAAATATGTGCTTTACAGCTATTCATGTTTCCGTTGATCTTGGAGATACGAATCTAGAAAAAGGGATACATTTACAACATATTGATTGAAATTATTTTGCTTAAAATTGTTTGATTGTTTGATTGTTTTTTAAATTATGTATTGTTTGAATTTTGAATTTTTTTAGTATTATTATATTTATTTTTAATATTATAATATTTTTTTATTAAAAGAGTATTATTATATTTAATAATTGTTTGCACAAAAAATGGGCAAACACCTCCAAGTCGTGTGAATTAGTTGATTTTATGTTGTTTCTAGTGATTTGGGTGATTTACGCAAATATATAAAAAAGCAGGGACTAAACTGTAAAAGACACACAGATTTATAGTGGTTCGGCCAGAACGTGCCTACGTCCACTTTATATGTTATTCTCCTTTTTCTTTCAGATTACAAGTACAAAGCTTTGTATACAAGTATACGAAAGTTGTTTGAAAGTTCCTTTCGTGCTTGAGCTCTCAAACTTGTCTGCCATTGTTGTACCCCTGCCCCTCTATTTATAGAGTGAGGCTGGGGGCAGGGGTCCTGGATGTATACAGCTGCTGGTGGGCCTGGACTGGACCAATCTGGCCTGGTAGCGTTGGTTCGGCAGTGCCTCGATGGAGAGTTGATTCGGTCCGGCGATACGTTGGTCCGGCGTCATGTTGGTCCGGTGGTAGCCCTCTTGCTCTTGGTTCGGTGGTACTGGCAGTGAGGTGGTTCGGTGGTAGGAGTGTGGATGTGGGTTCTGGTCCGGCTATGCAGGGTGTGGTGTTGGACCGGTGGGGTTTGGACCGGCGATGGATGGTTCGGTAGTGATAGGAAGGGGATGGTTCGGTAGTCACCTGGTTCGGTGGTAGGTCTGGTCCGGTGAAGCTTCGGCTCGGTAGAGGCTGTCTTTACTTTGGTTCGGTAGTTGGGGTTTAGCGTTGATTCGGTGGTGCTTCCCCTCTTCGACTCTGTGGTGTTGGAAACATACCCAACACATGCCCCCCCAAAGTGGGGCATATGCTAGCATATGTCGCGCTTTGTTTTCCTCAGATTGAATGGCTTCGCTCGGTCCCAAGTGCCGAACCAATGGTTCGGTTATCTCGCGCTTGTCTATGAGTAGGGGCCTAGGGCTTCCGTTATTCCCTACCGGACCGGATAAGAATTTCTCGCCGAATCAACAACTTCGCCGAATCAACAGCTTTGCCGAACTAGGTGACTGCCGAATGGCTTCTTCGTTATACTTTGTTTTACCGAATGAGCTTGAAGTTTTAATACCGAATGTACTTAATACCGGATGAACTCGAAAGCTCTCTATACCGAATGAACATGAGTGAGCTCGGGGCCCTCAGGTGCCGGATGGGCTTCGGTTGGAACTACCGAATGACCTTATAGTCTTCGATTTACCGAATGGGACCTGTGGGTTCTAAGTACCGAATGTGATAAGGAGCATAGCGCTGAACGGTCCTTCGACCT
Organism: Allium cepa; assembly: GCA_030765085.1. Taxonomy (NCBI): domain Eukaryota; kingdom Viridiplantae; phylum Streptophyta; class Magnoliopsida; order Asparagales; family Amaryllidaceae; genus Allium; species Allium cepa. The sequence continues at coordinate 926,202,566 of CM060934.1, forward strand.
TGTACTGCTGGATGTGTTTGAGAAGTGCGAGGCCGAATGGTCTTTGGTCTCAAATTTTTGTGTTTTGAATTGCGACTAAGACTCCGGCTGCATGTACCTTGCTCATTTTTATTCCTATATTCCTTGTTCTGACAATATGTTCTTCTGGTGTTGCAGATAAATGTCTCGTAAAGTTGAAACTCGATCAGAAAAGAGAAAATTTACGGACCGAAGTGAGCCTCCCCTTGTGCCCCCTGCCCAGCCAGGACTAGCACAACAGGGACCTGCCCCGAGGTCATTAGTGGACGGATATGGTCCTCAGGAGCTCTTAAACTCTCCTCCTGACTGCTTTCCTAGCTCTCTCAGAGAGGAGCAGCTTGATGTTATATCCCGCTCCTTTGGGATTGATAGAGCACTTATGCTATTGCCAGGGGACGGAGTGATGCCGTACAATCCCCCTGAAGGATATTTCGCGTATAGTAGGTACCACTGCATGTGTGGGGCCATTCCTCCCATCAATGCATGGATAGTTAGCTTCATTACCTATCTGAAGGTGGCCCCTCTCCAGCTCCAGCCCAATTCCTACGCTATCCTGGTGTGCTTAGTTGTTATCTTCCAGAGGAGGTATGGGCGCCCCCCTTCTAACCGGGAAATCCTATACTTGTATAATCTGAGAGGCTACAAGAAGGGGTCTCCGTATGTTAGTTTAGAAGCGGTCGTGCCCTTCAAACCGATCTTGGACTTATACTCCAAGTTCACCATGTTTAAGAAAGAATGGTTTTTTATCAAGGATGATTCTGTCTCCTTCCGCCTCTTCACTTCTGGCTGTAAGTTGAACTTTATTTACAATTTCCTTGTTCCGACTGCAGTGCTTCTTCTGATATGCTTTTATTTCTTGCTAGCGACAGGTAGAGAGCGATTCCCTGGTCCAGATGGCTGTGGAAATAAAGGCCATTTCGGGACGGGACAGGTCGGCTTCTTTCCTGATCAGGAATGCTACTCTTCTGGAGCACAACTTGATCCTGCCACACCAATCCGTGGTTAAGCAGAGAGACACGGCTGAGGAGAAGGCTGCCAAAGCCAAGGAAGGGGCCACGGTGAAGAGTGGCAAGAGGGAATCTTTTACAAAGCCTCCCGTTGTTGGAGGTAAGAAACTTAAGAAGTCTGATGGTCCCTCTCCTAGCACTTGCCCAATTGCTCCGGGAGAGGAAGATGTGGAGGAAGATAGAGGTGAGGGTGAAGGAGGAGATGGACAGAGCGGTAGTGGCGTTGGTGCCTTAACCTCCAGGCAAGCGGGAGAGATTCATGAGTGGACGGATGATGCTTTCCGTCAAGCTTTTGGGGATGATGGATGAGATGTTGCAGGATATGTACTTCCGTACCTGGAAGCAGGGTAATCTATCCTGGATGGATGACTATCCCCGGATCATGGCTAGGATATATCTCCGGGCTTTGGAGGAGGCCAAGGCCGATGCGGATAAGGAAGGTGGAGCGGCATTCAGGATGGATATGGTTACCGCCCAGTTCTCAAAGGAGGAGAAGGTAGCGGTGAAGGAGGGGATGCGGCTACTTGCTGCGGAGGAAGCCGGTGTGCAGTTGGGGGATGAGCACCAAGAAGCGGGTGTTGGTGAGTTTTTCCTTTTTAGGTTTTCATAACTTGATCGTTTGCGGTTTATCTGATGGATTCTTTTCCTGAAATGGACAGGTGGGACCTCTGGTCAACATGCTGGGAGTTCCGATCCAGCAACCAAGTAGATTCGGAGAGCTGGTTCTGAGGTGTAGTGGTTAGCACTAATGCAGCTAGTTATTTTATTTGGTCTGCTTGACATTCCTGTATATGCTAGTTCAGAACATCAATGTACTTTCAAGCTGTAATTATGTCATTGAACGACTTTATGTAAGTTTATAACACAAGCTGATTCTGTTATATTTTGAATGCTGTTGTTATTTTGATGTGCTGCATAAGAAGTATAACTATGCATATGCCTGTGATTTAGCTGTGTTTGATGCTAAGCTCTTGCTTGAAATATAACTTCATGTTTTGCAATGTTAGTGTGATGTATGAATAAGTTATAGTTACATGTTTATGTACAAGAGAAGAAAGTACCGCCCTTCATGTTTTAGTTGTAGGGGGTAGCTTTGAGCGTCTTGTGTATCTGGTCATGGATACAGCTGATTGCCTCATTACCCAGCTTGCGGGCTCCGATCCTTATGAGCGAATGTCTCCTAGTCGGTGTCCTGTACTTTAGGGACCGTTACACAAGATAGGAGAAAATTATTTAAATGGAATGGAAATATGGAAAAGGTAAAACTTCCAGTCACGGAAGGCCGTCGATGTGCTTAAGTTCGTGGCAAACGGGTTTTGCAGTCACTTTCCCTAGCTGTGGGTCTTGGAGACATTTGTCACCATCTTACGCCTCCGCGGGGAGTTTTTTTTTTTACCACAGCCGCACTTTAGACATATCGGAGTCGAGATCGTGCACAGTAACTACCCGGGCCATTATGGCCCGTAATCGTGGGTATTATTTGATTTACTGTGGCCGGCTAGCGTGGGTGCCGTCAACCATGAACTACCCCTGGCTGGCCACACCTTATGTTGGGGCTTAAAGTAGGTTCACAGTTGCCGGCGAGCCGAACGCCGTAATGAGCTGCCATCGGCTATAGTCGGCCTTTTTTGATGATTTATAATCGGCTCATTACAGTTGGCTTTGAGGGCAGTCGCGAGCAATGAGTTGACCCGCAGCAGAGGGATGCTGGAGCAAAAGTGTCTCATTGGCGAGTGCATAGAATCGCATAGTACCTGTTAGGCCTTGTCCAGATGAGGCCGTGCCCTGATGTGGCTTGAATGGAGGTGCCATTACACAAAATTTTGTTCAACAGAAAAAGATATAGTTAACAAGTAGCCAGGATATAAAGGAACAGGTAAAAAAGAGATAATTTTTTTAAAGTGGTTCGGCACGAAAATGCCTACATCCACTGATTCCCTTTGTTAATTCGCTTCATATGGGCAGTAAAAGTTAAGAAAAGTATCGACGAAGGTGTTGGATGTTCCATGCCCTCTGGACCACCTCTCCGTCCACTGTTGACAAAATATAAGCTCCATTGTGGAGATCTTTATGAATTACATATGGTCCGTCCCAGATGGGGTCCAGTGCTCCGGGGCGCGGAAAGATTAGCTTAAGGACAAGGTCTCCTTTTTGTAAGCTGCGATGCTTGACTTTGGAGTTGTATTGTTCTGCGACTTTCTGCTTATGAGCTGCTGCTTTGAGTGCTGCATCGTTTCTTCTCTCCTCAATTAGATCCAAAGACATGAGGAGGAGTTCTTCGTTCTCTTCCGGGTTGTAGTGGATCCTACGGTGAGAGGGCACTATAGTTTCAACTGGGAGCATGGCCTCCGATCCGTATGCCAAAGAGAAAGGAGTATGCCTTGTTGAAGTTCTGTAAGATGTGCGATAGGCCCAAAGTGCCGTAGGAAGTTCGTCCACCCAAGCGCCTTTCGACTTTTCACGTTTCTTCTTGATTAAGGTTTTGAGAATCTTGTTGACAGCTTCGACTTGTCCGTTTGCTTGAGGATAAGCTACAGATGAGAAGCTTTTGTTAATTCCATGCTCTTGGCACCAATCGGCGAATTCTTCGCTGTCAAATTGAAGTTCGTTGTCAGATATGATCTTGAGTGGGACTCCGTACCTGCACAGAATATTTTTGATCAAGAAGTTGATAATTTTTGCCGAAGATATTTTATTTAGAGGTTCCGCCTCCACCCATTTGGTGAAGTAGTCAACTGCCACTATAGCATATTTGGCTCCACCTCGGCCCGTTGGCAGTTCGCCAATTAAGTCAATTCCCCATACTGCAAAGGGACAAGGGCTGGTCATTTGAGTAATCTCATTTGTGGGTAGTCGATGAATCTTGGCAAATTTCTGACATCTGTCGCATCTCTTGATGAAGTCCAAAGCATCTTTGTTTAAAGTGGGCCAGTAATGTCCATATCGGAGTATCTTCTTTGCCAGAGTCTGTCCTCCAGTGTGATCTCCGCAACTTCCTTGATGGATGTTGGATAAGACTTCCCTGGCTTCCATTCCAGCGATACACCTTAATAAGGGATTAGAGAAGCCGCGCCGATAGAGGATGCCTTCTTGTAATGTATAGCGGGAAGCTTTCCTCAAGATTTTCTTGATTTCGTTACGCCTGTCGGGCAGTGTGCCATCTTGTAAATATTTCCGGATAGGAGTCATCCAAGTTTCTTCGCCGATTGCAGCTATCAGATTCACTTGCTCGAAACTTGGTGTCGGCTGCTTTGAGATGGTTAATGCTCCGAACATAGTGATGTTCTTCATACTAGCTTGCTTTGCTAGTTCGTCGGCCTCTTGGTTCTCTTCTCGAGGAATGTGTTTGATTAGATAGTGATCCAATTGACTGAGCAACAACTTGGTCTTTTTTAGATATGCTGTGAGTCGTTCTCCTCGAGTCTGGAAGTCTCCCGGTATTTGATTTACAATGAGTTGAGAATCACAATGGAGACATAAAGAGCCGACCCCAATCTCCATGGCCAGTTCTAATCTAGCTATCACCGCTTCGTATTCTGCGTCATTATTGGTGGCAGCGAATTCCAACCTTAGGGCGTAGTGCAGCTTCTTTCCTCTGGGGGTGATTATCACAACACCTGCCCCCGAGCCTTGTTCGTTCGACGCTCCATCTACGAAGAGATTCCGCTTGATATCTTTTGCTATTTCAGATTGCTCCTTAACTTCGCTAGTAGTGAATTCGGCAATGAAATCAGCTACGGCTTGCCCCTTGATAGTGGTGCGAGGATGGTAAGTGATATCATATTGACTTAGTTCAATGCACCATTTAAGTAATCGCCCAGAAGTGTCGGGGCGATGGAGCACTTGCCTTAGCGGTTGATCGGTTAAAACTCTGATGGAATGAGACTGGAAATAGTGTCGCAGTTTCCATGACGTGATTAGCAGACAGTATGCTAGCTTCTCAAGTCTAGGGTACCTGGCTTCTGCCCCTGTAAATCTTTTGCTTACAAAGTACACGGGCCGCTGTACGCGGTTGTCTTCTCTCACCAAAGCGGCGCTTAAAGCATGAGACGATATAGCAAGGTATAAGTACAGTTCCTCGCCTTCATTTGGAGTTGAGAGCACCGGTGGTTTCTGGAGGTGTCCGATTAAGTTAAGGAAGGCTGTCGAGCATTCGTCAGTCCATTCGAACTTTCCTTTGTCCTTCTTTAAAGCCTCGAAGAAAGGGATGCATTTGTCGGTTGCTTTAGAGATGAACCTACTTAGGGCGGCCACTTTCCCATTTAGGCTTTGCATCTCCCTTCGAGTGGATGGTACCTTGATATCTTGTAAAGCTCGAACTTGTTCGGGGTTTGCTTCAATCCCTCTGGCATGAACAATGAATCCCAAGAACTTTCCTGACGATACTCCGAAGGAGCACTTTAAAGGGTTCAGCTTCATTCCATATTGGCGAAGTACTTTAAACATCTCGTCCAGGTGGTTTATATGGTCGTTGGCTTTCCTCGATTTTACTAGCATGTCATCCACATAAACTTCCATAGTTCATCCTATCAGTTCTGCAAACATCTTGTTGATGAGGCGCTGATAAGTATCTCCGGCGTTTTTAAGTCCAAATGGCATTACCTTGTAGCAGTACAATCCTCGGTCAGTGATGAAGCTAGTGTGGTCTTGATCGGGAGCGTGCATAGGGATCTAGTTATATCATGAGTATGCGTCCATAAAGGATAAGAGTTCGTGCCCGGCAGTGCTATCCACGAGTTGGTCAATTCGGGGGAGTGGGAAGCAGTCTTTCGGGCAAGCGTCATTTAAGTTGGAGAAATCGATGCATGTACGCCACTTCCCGTTAGCTTTCTTTACCAGTACCGGGTTGGCGATCCATTCTGGGTAGATGGCTTCTCGTATGAAGTCATTGTCAAGTAGGTTCTTCACTTCTTCCTCTAGGGCTGCTGATCGTTCTGCCCCCATTCTTCTCTTTTTCTGCTTTACTGGCACCTTCGTGGGATCGATGTTCAGTACGTGGCATGCTACATCTGGGGAGATTCCTGTCATATCAGCGTGCGTCCATGCAAATACATCCATGTTGTGGCGAAGAAAATCAATGAGTTGATCCTTTAACTCTTCTTTTAGTTGAGATCCGATTTTCAATAGTCTACTCGAGTCGTGTTTGTCTACAGATACGAATTCCATAGCCTCTGCAGGCTCGGCGGTGGCCTCCTCCTCTTTGTCCCTGGGGTCTAATTTATTGAAAGGATCACTGGTATATCGAAGAGGAGGGGTTTTCTTTAGTTGCTATGCTTCCAAGCATTTCATGCAGAGAGTAGTCTCTGCATTTTTCCTTTTATCTTTTCTGCGGTTATTGCGAAGTTAAGTTACATAGCAGTCTCGAGCAGCGTCTTGATCTCCCTCCATTTCTCCTATTCCGTTATCGGTTGGAAATTTCATCTTCAGGCACCATGGGGCTAGGACAATTTGGAAGTCAGACAAAGCTGGCCTTCCCAAAAAGGCGTTGTAGGCCGAGTGGTTCTCTATTAGCACAAATGTTTGTTTTCGCACAGCGGAGCGGGGATGACTTCCTATTTCAACAAAAAGGTCCAATTGCCCGAGGGGCATCTTCGCATCTCCAGTGAAACCATGTAGTGGTTTGTTGCAGGGAGACACATCCTTCATTAATAGCTTCATTTTGTCGAAAGCATGCTTGAATAGGATATTCACCGAGCTTCCAGTGTCTATTAAAATTCGGAAAACTTTGGCTGGTCCGAACCAGGCAGAGATGACCATAGGATCCATGTGTGGGTACTGTCTTCCCTCTAGGTCACGCCTACTGAATGTGATGTCGTCATTCTCTTTCCGTTTCGGGTGGCGTTCTTCCATAACAGAATTAACGCAGCCTTCAGCGTTCCTCAGTGACTTACCGTATCTTTCCATCTCCGCCCGGCTTCTGTCGGCGATGTGCGGTCCTCCTGATATGGTGTGGACCACTATCTTCTCTTGACTAGAGCCGCTGGTGTTGCGATTTCCCCCACCTACTTCTGGGGGGGTAGTCCAGGATTCTCATTGGCAGGAGTTGAAGTCATGTTCTGGCCTTTTACATAGCGCTCCAGTCTCCTCCTTCTGATGTGTTCTTCAATCAAGTCCCGGAGATGGTGGCATTCATTGGTGTCATGTCCGTGGGATTCGTGGAAGTGGCAGAACTTTCCAGATTTGAGTGCGCTATCTGACTCCTTCTTGTGCGGGGGGCGCTCGTATCTAACTTCGTCTTGAGTAGCTAGGAAGATGTTCTCGATTGTTTCATTCAAAGGAGAATCTTGGTCCCGGTCGATATAAGCGCTTTTCTCCCTTTTTGCCCCCAGCATTGTCTCTAGAGTCATTTCTTCGAACATCCTTTGCTGCAACGGGGACCCTGTCTGTAGCCGTCTTAGCCTGTTGCCCTGACTGCCTTTCAGTGGCAGCATCCTCAAATCTCATATACTTTCCAGCTTCATGGAAGAAATCGGGTAAAGTAGCTGGTTTTTCCTTGGTTAGTCTTCTAGCAAATTTAGTATCTGGATGTACACCGCTGCAGAGGGCCATTAGGATAAGTTTCTCGTCGGCATCTTGGACTGCGGTTGCCGCGGCGTTGAATCGGGTTAGATATTGTTGCAATGTCTCTCCGGGTTTCTGTTTGATATTGGATAAGGAATAAGCGTCTTTGGGTTGTTCCACATGAATGCGGAACTGACTGATGAACTTTTCTTTCAACATTTCCCATGAGCTGATGGACCCTTGGGTAGGTGGCAGAACCAGGAGGTAGCTAGATCTGCCAAGAATAGTGGGAAGCATTTACACAACACTCCCTCTGTTGCTCCGCTCATGAGCATATGCTGGGTGTATCTTTGTAAATGTACGATGGGGTCAGAGGTTCCCTTATAAGGTTCCATCGTTGGCATTTTCCATTCTCGGGGGGTGATGGCAGTTTCGATATTGCGGGTGAAGGGGCTGGTTACCCTAGCACCTATCCCCCGATCCCTTTGCTCCCGTTGGACGCACTCTCTGAACAATCGCGCCATCCTTTCATCAGAACTTGGAGCGGACAAAAATGAGTTTGGTTCTTCCCTGCGGGATTGATTCCGTCCAGATGACTTGTAGGGATGGTATCGTCTGTCACTCGTAACATTCTCCAGAGGCTGCCTCTGGTCTTCTGGGAGCATGCTGGGGTTAGCCATAGTTGTCCCTTGCCTTGATCTTCCTCTGCTGGATTCTGTTCTCAGCACTTCCTCGGGTCTAACTTCGGGCTGGACCCCAGCCCGGCCCCGTCTACTGGTGTTTTCATGGTTAGGTAGCATGACAGGCTCAGCTACATCCGACCCCTGCCTGGCACCTCCCCCGCTGGGTTCGGTTCCAAGTGTTTCCTCGGGTCGGAATTCAGGCTGAGTCCTGTCTCGGCTCCTACCATGGCTGTTCCTGTTGTTAACCTCTTCGAAGAAGAAAGGTCTTTGTTGCCTCCCAGATCCTCCAGATTGGGACTCACCCCATGATTCAGTGTTGCGGTTGGATTCTTCAGCATCCCTTTGGCGTGACATGAATTGGTCCACCAGGGCTTCTTGTTGAGATGCGAAGCGGTTAGTTACTTCAGCCACAACCCTGTCTAGATCTGCCCTAGTAATTGGTTGTTCCGGGGCAGGGGCTGTTGGAATTGCCTGATTTTCATCTGGTATTGCTGTTAACACGGGATGATTCTCTTGATTTGGGGCCATTGGATCTGGGATACTGCTAGTTGCGACGTTCTTTCCTTTGTTAACATCTCTCCTCTGCCTGGAAGTCATGTTGTCAGAGCAAGGAACGATGTTGGGAGGAAGAAGGTTGAGTAGGAGAAGCTGTAGCTTTTAGCTCGTCTCTCAGTGAAAGCACCAAAAATGTTTGCACAAAAAATGGGCAAACACCTCCAAGTCGTGTGAATTAGTTGATTTTATGTTGTTTCTAGTGATTTGGGTGATTTACGCAAATATATAAAAAAGCAGGGACTAAACTGTAAAAGACACACAGATTTATAGTGGTTCGGCCAGAACGTGCCTACGTCCACTTTATATGTTATTCTCCTTTTTCTTTCAGATTACAAGTACAAAGCTTTGTATACAAGTATACGAAAGTTGTTTGAAAGTTCCTTTCGTGCTTGAGCTCTCAAACTTGTCTGCCATTGTTGTACCCCTGCCCCTCTATTTATAGAGTGAGGCTGGGGGCAGGGGTCCTGGATGTATATAGCTGCTGGTGGGCCTGGACTGGACCAATCTGGCCTGGTAGCGTTGGTTCGGCAGTGCCTCGATGGAGAGTTGATTCGGTCCGGCGATACGTTGGTCCGGCGTCATGTTGGTCCGGTGGTAGCCCTCTTGCTCTTGGTTCGATGGTACTGGCAGTGAGGTGGTTCGGTGGTAGGAGTGTGGATGTGGGTTCTGGTCCGGCTATGCAGGGTGTGGTGTTGGACCGGTGGGGTTTGGACCGGTGATGGATGGTTCGGTAGTGATAGGAAGGGGATGGTTCTGTAGTCACCTGGTTCGGTGGTAGGTCTGGTCCGCTGAAGCTTCGGCTCGGTAGAGGCTATCTTTACTTTGGTTCGGTAGTTGGGGTTTAGCGTTGATTCGGTGGTGCTTCCCCTCTTCGACTCTGTGGTGTTGGAAACATACCCAACAATAATTACTTAGAAAATATATGGACATTAAAAATAATATATATATATATATATATTAAAGTATACAAGAAAAGAAAAGTCACATGAATTCTCTGACCCATGTCGACATGGTCCTACCCTTGATGTCAACATCCCGGTCAGAAATTTGAGATTCAAATTTGAATTCAAATAGTTGAACTTCCTTCCATCTTTTCACCAAATCCAATGTTCTGGAAAAGTACCTCTTGACCAGAGAACATGACTATTGAATATCTATTTATTTTCCTTATCCTATCATACCTTTTCACTTTCATTTCAAAATTCAAACTCTCTTTTACTCTTTCAAATTTTTTACTCTCATCAAAAATGGCTTCTTCAAGCACTCCATCTACAATGAGGTCATCTAAAACCATTAAAGAGTATATCTATAATAATCCGGAAGCAATCAAGGCTTATATAAGCTATGCTAATTATGGAAAAGTTCATATGGGAAAGTTTGCTATCTTTAGCATTTCTCTACATATGAAATCAGTACTCTTCTTGAAGAGAATCATATTCTTAGTCTATTTGACAATTCTGAAAATGATTTGGTTTGTTGCCCAAATTTTTTAAAATGTTTTATGCGAATTTAAATCATGGTTTTTATGAAGGAAATGAAAATGAAATTTGAAGTAGTGTTAAAGGCACTACAATTGTTTTAAATTGTGAAATTTTGGGCAACATTCTCAATTGCAAGAATTCGAGAATGGATCTTTCTTCTTTTAATATTAATGAACATGATCATGAGACATTTCATCACATTTTCGAACGAGATGACAACTTCGAATTTAAAAATCATAACTTTCGTCCAAAAGCACGTATTGTTAATCTCCTTTTGCAACATACTATTACTCCTAGATAGGGAAATTTCAATAACCTGACTTTAAAAGTTTGTAAAGCTCTTTTTGCCATTTTTGGTCATTATGACATTAATTGGACGCAAGTGATTATTGATGAACTTCGTCCTAAGAATGTGGAAATGGGCGAGAATACTTTGTATCGTGGAATCTATCTCACTTGGATTTTTAATTATTTTGGTGTTGATTACAAAAGGGAAGAATTTGTTTCAAGAAAAGTGTTCAATCAGGTAGATATTTCTCTCATGAAAATTTCTTTCATATTTCAATAATATGGATCTCTTGCCGAAAAGGACGAAAGATTGGCATATGAAGATTTGGGGGAAGGAAATAAGGAAGAAGAAGAAGAAGGGGAGGAAATGGTAATTGAAGAAGAATATGAAGATACCTCCTTGGAAAGTTGAATATCCTACCAATACTAACAATCCTTCCAACAAAGCACTCCTTAAAAATCAAAAGATCATAGTGGAAAATCAACGGATTCTTAAAAGATACGTTAGTAAGAAATTGGATAAAATGACCACCAATATAAACAAATTCTTTGCGAAAGTTGGTCAGAAACTTGGCTTATCATCATCCTCGTCCTCTAGCACCTTCTAAGAACTAGGATGTGATGTATTAGTTTGTTTTATGTAAGCTTGTATTGTTTTTTTAATCATATTATGTAATATCTTACGTATCATCTCATCTATTTATAAAAATGTCTGTCCTATGTTTTTCTACCTTATCGTATCTCTGGAATAAAGGTTAGTATAGCATATAAGTTTATATATATATACATATATATATATATATATATATATATATATATACTTACTTATTCACAAGATAAAATAAGGCAGATTAACTTACCTATGTCGACATACCCCTACCCCTATGTTGACATATAATTGTCTCTATTTGCATCTCTTTGCTAATTATCAAAAATGGCTTCCTCTTCTCGAACTCTAAGTGATAATCTTGAAGAAACTCTCAATTAATTCAAGAATATACTTACTTTTATTCTTTGCAATCAAAGGCACTTAGAATTAAGTCAAATGTAGATGATAAAAGAACAGTAGAAGCATTTCGATACCCTCCGTTGGATGATTTTTGCCCTAAACAAAGATGATCTCGATGCAAATCCTGAAGGAACTTTGATTCAAGATAATGAAGATTGGAAAGATATTAAAAAGGATCCTATCTTTGGAGAAGAATGATGGGTTGAAGTTCTTAGAAATATTTTATCTCCTTATAATTTGAATTGCTTGTTTTTGAATTGTTTGTTTTTGAATTGTTTGATTTGATTTGATTTGATTAAAATTGATTTGGTTTGAATGATTTGTATAACATTATATGAAACATAGATACATTGGGTTTAAAATTTCTTATTTATCATGTCTTTATTATTAATTTATGTGATTTTATATATACCCTATCATAATTTGTCACAGGTACTCCACTATAAGACTAAAGGGAGCTATATCAGTTTAGGATTAGTTTTTATTGATGACAAAAGGGGAAAAATATAAAATAGAGTAGTTAGAGTAGTTAGGCTTAGATTAAGGGGGAGTTATAGTGAAGGTGAAGTATATTTTATGAACATAGGTTGTCATCGTCAAAAATGGGGAGATTGTTAGTCCTTGAGATGATGGTTTTGATGATAACAACCTTAGGACATGTTATAAAATATAAATACTAACATTATAATTTAGATATATATGTATATGCAGGATATAATCATACAGGTACCAAGAATGAAGACCGTACAGTATAGAGATTCAAGATTGAAGATATCAAGATGAAGACTCATGAGTATCAAGATATCAAGAGTTCAAGATTTCAAGAATACAAGACAAGTATTGAGTCTAGAATTGTGTTAAAACTTCTTGAAAGCTCTTACATCTTTATTCGAAATTTATTCATGGAATGGAATCCCCTTTGAGCCTATTAAAGGGATGGAACCCTAGTGGGATGGAACCCACGACAATATCTAGTGGAACATATAGTGGTCCTATTTTGATATCCACTAATCTTATAAAAATGATTTTCAAAAATATATCTCTTGTTTTTTAAAAAATGTTTTCAAAATTTCTTTTCAAAAAGACTTCTCTCTTGGTTTTAAATATTTCAGCCTCAAAACTGTCCTTATTTTTAAACCATCTCTTGTTTTAAATATTTAGCTTTAAAATATTTATATACTCAGATTTAAAATCACTTTATAGATTAAGATTATATATATTAAAAATTACTTTTATATGTTTAAAATATATTCAAATATATTTACAAAGTTTAGAAATTGTTTTGACAAATTATAGAAACCAATTTTAATAAGAAAATTAAAATCATCAATTTTTCCTAGAGCATGCCGACATCCTTCAGCCCCCCATGTCGATATGGTGCCCGTTAATTTCAAAATTCAAATTTTCAAAAGAAGTGTCTATTCGTCGTATCCTTTCACGAATAGATATGGCTATTGATCTCCTATAAATATCAGTAGTTATAAACAAATTTTTAATCAGATTTCAATTGTTTTATCTTCTCTTCATCTTCCACATTTATTATAAAGAATCCCAAACTATACTCTGCTGAAATACAAAGTGAATCAAACTTGAATATCTCTTATATGATTCTCTGCCACTCGATCCATAAGATCCCAGTGCTATCAAGAGTTATAGGATCTTTTGTAAATCAAAATGTTGAGTAAAAGGTGTGGTAGAGCCTTGAAATCAGTTGGGTATGATTGTAGCCCGGAAATCAATTAGGTGATCTTACAGCCTGGTTAAATCAAGAGAGTTACCCTGAACTCAAATACAGGAGGGTGTACCTTGTAGTCTTGAAACCGTGGGTGTCATCTGAGAGATTATTTTGAAAAGAAATCCGTACGCTTGTACGGGACTAGATGTAGGGTAAATCCGAACCAGTATAAAATCCTGGTGTGTTCTTTCCTTTACTGCTTTTATTTAGTATTTACATCTGTTGATTCTATGAATTGCATTTGTTGGTTTTAAATTACATAAGTTTCAAAAAGATTTAGAAAATCCATAAAACATTATTCACCCCCCTTCTAGTGCTATTCTAGCCTTAAGATCCTTAATCTGCATTTCTCAAACATACTCCCATAATCAAAATCGAGGGGTGGCCACTAAATCATCACAAAGTCATAATATGGTATCGAAGAAATGTGTTCGATTCGGAGGTGCGACCGCACTTGGCCCGACGTGGCTCCGGTTTTAGTCACATCTAAGCTGAATCACGGGAGTCGGGGTCACGTCAATACCTCATACAGAAATCGTTCGCTAAACCATTCTACTTCATTTTTGGAATCTCTACCATGTGCATAGTTGTTAAAGTGGTTTCCGATATTGGCAGAGAGTATGACAATATCCAATACCGGTCTCTTTAACAACCAAACGCTTATTTCACAACGGATAGTTCTTTTGAATTTCGAAAGTTAATTCACAACCCATATTAAGATATCATGTTAGCAAAACCATATCATTTCAAATCATATTCATTTTTAAAACCGCGTTCACTTCCAAATCATATTTACTCAAATACGCCATATTCATTTTTAAATTTACCGATAAGATAGGTTAATTAAATCCTTAATCCAAATCAAAATTTTACTCAAATATGTCATTTAATTCCCAAATTATATTATAACATCATTAAACTGTATTCTACTTAAAAATTGAGGATTTAAATATAAATACTTCAACTTACACAGCCTGAAATTATAGAAAATAGTTTAGGTAATTGTAAATAGTTTATATAGTTTAAAAATTGTTTAAATAGATTCAAATTAGTTTAAATAAAAAAATAGTTTAAACAGATTTATGTTTGATTTAATTAGTTTTAAAATGATTTAAAAAAATTAAATATAGATTAAATAGATTTAAATTTTATTAAGTAGATTTTAGATAAATTCGAAATAGATTAAACAGATTTAAACTACATTAAATAGATTTAAAATAGATTAAATAAATTCATTTAGTTTAAAATTGGTAAAATAGATTTAAATTGGATTAAATATGTTAAAATAGATTAATATAGATTAAAATAATTTTATATTGATTAAAATAGTTTAAATAGTAAAATAGTTTAAATAGATTTCAAAGTTATATCCAACATTCCAATAACTCAATTTTGATAAATTCCTTTATATTTGACACCTCAACTTTGAAATTCAAATTTAAATCCTTTGAACAATTCAATAAATCAATTTCAATTTCACATTTACACTTGGACTTTCGAAAATTATCGAGTTTATATAAATAAATTTCTATTTCAAAATATCAGTTTACGGAATTCAAAATTTAAATATCCAAAAGTCATTTATGTAAATTTTAAAGTATAAATTAAGCAAAATAATAAAGAAAAGAACCCATATGTTACCGCAATGTTAGTATATGCTTCTCTCCTAAACCCTAATTCGTGTGTGACCAGAAGCTTCCAACCGCCAATGATCTCCCATACATCGTGCCCCCGTGCCTTGACTTCGACCAAATCACCACCTTCACCAGAACTGCACCTCCGCCCTCCATCTTGGCCATAAACGCTGCACCCTCCGCCGCCACCTTGGACCGCCAGGCTTAGCATGAAAGTCGAATGGAAACCATCAATTTCTAGCGACTACAGTAACCAATTCAACAAATTAACCACCCCGGTGAGTGCTGTTAATCACCCTCTTTGCAATGGCGCCTCTTGATCGTCGATCGGACGATGATCCACCGTCGGATCGTCAAAGGTTCAAATCGACGACCGAGGTTCATCCTCGATTTCTGGAAAAATGGTGAATCTGATTGAAAAAAAATCAAACCAGTGAATTACGCTTATCGAGATCTTTAAATCGATATATAATTTGATATGGTTTGGAAGAGTTTGATTTTTGGATTTGGTTTTGAAATTGAATTTGAATTGATTTCGGTTTGTCGGCCATTGGAAAGAGAGAAGCAAATAGAATTTTATGTACAAACAAATGGAATAAGAAATAGTTAGGGTTTTATAATGGGCTATATATAGGCAGATCAGAAATAGAAATGAATGCACTAATATCAATTTGAAAGTTGAACGATAAACGACCCGAAAAGGCCGTTTCGCTTTCGAAACGAAAGTGGGTCATCCCATATATCAAACTAGATGTTTTCGACAATTTTAAACTCAATGGAATAGGTTTCAAGTCATAATTCCATCGTACGAAGTAGTTAGCTTAAATCGGCTTATTTCAAATTGATTTCAGTTGAATTTAATTAAATTGATTTTTACCCATTTCGAGCCCGTACGATCAAACGACAAGTCCGATCGCTAAGAAGCTTGAAACCTTACAATAATTCACCGTTACGGATCTGATAAAATTGGTTTCGTCGAAAACCAAGACCGTGCCCAAAATGGCTATTTTCATGTTAATTAAATAAATTATTATTAAACTGATTAAATCACTCTTTAATATCAAAATTTATAACTAACTATTTTTATCATTTTTGATTACTTGGATATTTACAATAGTTTAAAACAAACATACATGTCAATCCGATGTTAATTATTTGCTAATTATAACGTTCAATTTCAACTGTAATTAAATCCAATTTCTTATAGTTTAATTTGAATAAATTGATTTAATTTGATTTATATCCATTTTTTTAATCAGTTATTACTCTATTAACATAGTTAACCTTTGTTTATATCTTATAACACTAGTATGTTATAATTTCCTTCTTTTACCATATTAGTTGCAATATTTCAATTTCATTCAAATTTTTTAAATTTTATTATGATTTAAATCACGATAAATAAATTTATCCATGTTTCACTCTTTCAGTAAGTCAATTATTGCCTTGGGAATATAATTAACATTTATATAATTTTTATAGCGTTCACATTTTATAATCATCGTCTTAACTTATATTAAAGTAACATTTTATTGCATTTAATTATAATTGATTAATGAAATTGGTAACAAATAACAATTGTCACCATTTCTATATTTAATAACATTTGTAACTTTATTATTTACAAACAAATGTTATAATAAGTCACATTACACCAATTTTATTCAATTCAATCTATTACACGTTATTTCATTAATTAATTAACATTTAAATTGTCAATTACTCTTTAAATCCAATTATAAATTAACACACAAATTAATAGAATCAATTTACAATCTATACCCAATTATAAATTTTTAATCATTTCAAGTAATTAGAATTACATTTAAAGCAGTTAACAATTACCTTTAAATCAATACCATTTCATCTTATTCCAGTTATATTCTTATTGTTAAATCGTAAATTTTTATTTCTTCCAACATTAAATCATAAAACCTCATCTTTAATTATCGAAAATTACGGGTCGTTACACTCTCCCTCCTCAAAACTTTTCGTCCTCGAAATGGAAAAGAAGGGAAAAGAAGGAACCGAGAAATCAATATATCTTATTCGAATAATAAATTTATAAAAAATAATTTACGTAATTAAATAATTTAAATAAAATATATCAATTTATAACAATTAAATCCTTTATATTCAAGTTAACAAAAGTTTGGAAAACATTTTAGAAAATTTTCTAAGTCCAAAATTCACGGAAAATTTTATGACGCCCCACCTCTATGCTCACAATAACAAAGGTTATTATAAGGAATAACGTTTGCTATTGCGAAGAATAAGGCTTATTAGGAGCGACCATTGAATTTCCACAAGCGGGACTTCTTTATTCCGAAGGCGTTTAACCTCCGAAGTCAGCACACGAATAGGATTTTGCCCATAGACAAGTCGGGTGAGATCTCAAGATCTTGCAACATATGCGGATCAATAATAGAATCCGAATCTCGAAGCCATCGACGAAGCAGGGATACATGAAATATGTCATGAATTTTCGAAAACTGAATAGGTAGCGATACACGATAAGCAACAGGGCGTTCCGTAATAGGAAATGGTCCAATATATCGAGGAGCCAATTTCACGGAACTACTAACACGCACCACACCCTTCACCGGAGAAACAAGAATGAATACGCGATCACCAACAGAAAATTCCAAAGTCTTCCTACGATGATCGGCATAAGATTTCTGCCTATTCTGAGCCTCTTTCATTCTCTGTCTAATAAAATCAATCCTCTCAGATGATTCGCGAATATAATCGAAGCTAAGAACTAACTTTTCCCCCGATTCCAACCAACAAGATGGTGATCGACACGGTCTTCCGTAAAGAGCTTCGAAAGGAGCCATACCGATACTGGATTGGAAACTGTTATTATAAGAAAATTCAAAAAGAGATAAGTGGTCTTCCCAACTACCACCAAAATCAAGAATACAAGCACGAAAGAGATATTCTAAGACTTGATTCACCCTTTCAGTCTCTCCATCAGACTATGGATGATAAGCTGTACAGAGATTGACCTTAATGCCCAAAGCTTTCTGAAGGCTCTGCCAGAAACCACTAGTAAAAAGCGGATCTCTGTCACTAACAATAGAACTAGGCACACTGTGAAGTCGAACGACTTCTTTAATAAAAAGCTTAGCCAACAAAGGAGCAGTTTGATTGGACTTGATAGGAATAAAATAGGCTGATTTGGTCAATCTGTCAACAATAACCCAAACACTAGTATGGCCCGACCTCGAACGAGGTAGACCATCAATTAAGTCCATAGAAATTTGATCTCATTTCCATAATGAAATCTCAAGAGGCTCAAAAGACCACTAGGTCGCTGATGTTCTGCTTTAATAAGTTGACAATTCATGCAACGACTCACATAACTTGCAACATCACGCTTCATACCTTCCCAAAACTATAAGCGTTTCATGTTAGCATACATCTTACTACAGCCCGGATGAATAGTATACTTAAACGATGACATTCCTCGAGAATGTCATTTCTAAGATTAGAAACATTAGGCACAATCAACCTTCCCTTCTACCGAATACAACCATGAATATCAGTACCGAAATCCTTTAGATTATCACTTCGGGATTCCGATTTACAACTCTGAATAAGATAAGCAAGATCAGTTGGGAGAAAAGCTTAGCGCCACTTAATTGATCGAACACGTCGTCGATCCTAGGTAATGGATACCTATTTCTGATAGTAAGCTTGTTAATCTTGCGATAATCAATGCAAAGCCTAAGAGTACCATCTGGCTTCTTAACAATGACAACAGTGGCGCCCCAAGGAGATGAGCTAGAACGAACAAATTGCTTGGCTTCCAATTCAGATAATTGCCGCTTGAGTTCCTCATTTTCCTTAGCAGACATCCATATGGGAGGATGACTAACAGGAGAGCACCAGAGATAAGATCAATACGGAAATCAATTGCCCTCTTCGGCGGCAAACTCGAAATAGGCACGAGGACATCAGAAAAATCACAAAAAACCGGAATATTATCTATGACAGCCTCCGATTCGAAGGAAGAAATGAGAGCATTCGAAGTATGATCCATGTCTCGAAATATAATAGATAACTGCTCGATATCATCGGAATGCTTGAGATATAAAGTTCTTTCGGGACATAGGATTTGAACTTCATAATGGACGAGCCAATCCATACCCAAAATCAGGTCAAAACCAAGATGATCCATAACATGCAGATTCCCATGAAAGGAAAAACCACATAGAATAATCTCAACATCAACACATAACAAACCAAGAGTAGCGGATCCACCAATAGGATTCACAATCCTCAAAGGGTCGCAAAGACTAACAACATCTAAAGGAATAACATCAACAAGCTCCTTTGACACGAATGAATGCGATACACCCATATCGAAAAGAACTCTAATAGAACGACCATAAAATAAAATAAAACCTTCCAAAACAGAAGGAGTAATACCTTTGGGCTTAGAAGAATCACCAGAAGCTTTAGCAAAATTAAGCTTCCCAGATTTGGAACCCTTGGGAGCAGTAGGACAATCAGAAACCCAATGACCTTCTTTCTTGCAATAACGACAAATGCGAGGCTTATGACAACTACGAAGAAGATGATCCAAAGAACCACAATTATAGCACGCCCTCTGAATAGAAGGTGCACTGCTAGGCTGAGAACTAGAGGTAGCTTGCTGCTTCTTCTTCTTGTTGGAAGAAGAATTAGGCCTATGAAATGGAAACCTCTTCTTGTTGGGGTTCTTAGAAACCTCAACCTCATCACCACTATCACGTTACTTTCCAACGGCTTCAAGGCAAAGTGCCGAATCAACAAGTTCCTCAAAAGGAAGCTTAAGCTGAAGCAAAAGAACTTTCTTCAAACCTTCAACAAATCAAAGATTCTTCTTACACAGAGTGTTAATGAACTCAACTGCGTATTTGGACAAGGCCTCGAAGGATGCAACATAATCAGAAACAAAGGACTTTCCTTGCTTCAACTCAAGAAAACTACGAGCAAGATTAGCCTTTTCCGATTTAGGAACGAACTAAAGTTCGAAACGTTCCTTAAACTGAATCCACGAGAGAGAGGACTCATCAACTTCCGCAATAAAAAGCTCATACCAATCAAGCACACATTCTTGCAACAAGCTAGATGCCACGAGAATGCGATGATGATCAGAAAAATCCATCCGAGAAAATATGCGCTCACAAGCGTGCAACCAAGTCTGAACCTCCAATACACTTTTCGATCCCTTGAAAGGCTTGCCTCCAAGGTGGGAATAGTCACTACACATGCGGACGAAGGCAGACTTCTGATTAGGAGCTGCGGGAGTAGCAACAGAAGGCTGAGTACCCAAAAATAGCTTCATAAACCGATCAACTGACATATAGACTCCATCCGAATGAGAACCACTAGACGGACCTACAGTAGAACGCTTCCCACTACCTCTTCCAGCCATAGGCTGAGAGAAAAGAGAAGATAAGGATTAGTTAAAACAATGCAAGACTGATAAGAAATTTAACAAAAGGAATACTACGGAAATATGAGATTCATTCCTAGACATATTCCAACATGTTAGAGTGGACAAAAGTTTAAGAACAACGAAGGAATATATTAGAAAGGCACGAATAAAACCCTCGAATAGTTGTAACGCATGTTCCATTCTGCTTCTGTTCTGTGTTTACTATAATTTGTTCTAAATTTCAGCTCTGATACCAAGCTGTGACGCCCCACCTCTATGCTCATAATAATAAAGGTTATTATAAGGAATAACGTCTTCTATTGCGAAGAATAAGGCGTGTTAGGAGCGAGCATCCGTAAGTTATGCCTTAGATGAGTATTGATTACATCGATAGGAGTTGTGTAAATTACTCCCACAGATATATATTCAATCCAAATCTAAAACGAAACTGTGGTGGCTTAAGAAAAATTCAGAACAACTCATGATAATAACAACACAGATAAGTATAATCACATTAGAACAGAAATATCAGATATAGCGGAAGATAAGTCTGGATACATGCCTCAATGCTCGATGGTTCTCATGAACCAAATGTACAAATACATAGTCATCCACATACATGAGATGAGAGTCAATACACCAAAAGAAACACCTCGAAGACTAGACAAAAGATGATGTGAAATCCAAAAAGCTGAAGCGGCAACAGAATCAGAGATAGCGATTATCCTGAAATAACTTGGTCTGACCCGAGTATTATTTAAAAGAAAATAATAAACGGATCAGTCTAATTTAAACTATGTTGATTATTTATGTTGAATAGTCTCATTCGAGGCAAGCTGTGATGCCCCACCTCTATGCTCACAATAACAAAGGTTATTATAAGGAATAACGTCTGCTATTGCGAAGAATAAGGCTTGTTAGGAGCGACCATTGAATTTTCACAAGCGGGACTTCTTTATTCCGAAGGCGTTTAACCTCTGAAGCCAGCAGACGAATAGGATTTTTCACCATAGACAAGTCGGGTGAGATCTCAAGATCTTGCAACATACGGGGATCAATAATACAATCTGAATCTCGAAGCTATCGACGAAGCTGGGATACATGAAATACGTCATGAATTACTGAAAACTGAATTGGTAGCGATACACGACAAGTAAGAGGGCCAATGCGTTCCGTAATAGGAAATGGTCCAACATATTAAAGATCTAATTTTTCGAAGCTATTAAAACGTACCACACCCTTCATCGGAGAAGCACCAATGAATAAGCGATCGCCAACAGAAAACTCCAAAGGCTTCCTACGATGATCGACATAAGATTTCTGCCTATTCTGAGCCTCTTTCATTCTCTGTCTAATAATATCAATCCTCTTAGACGATTCATGAATATAATCGGGGTCGAGAACTAACTTTTCCCCCGATTCCAACCAACAAGATGGTGATCGACACGGTCTTTCGTAAAGAGCTTCGAAAGGAGCCATACTGATACTGGATTGGAAACTGTTATTATAAGAAAATTCAACAAGAGATAAGTAGTCTTCCCAACTACCACCAAAATCAAGAATACAAACGCGAAGGAGATCTTCTAAGACTTGATTCACCCGGTCAGTCTATCCATCAGACTATGGATGATAAGTTGTACTGAGATTGAGCTTAGTGCCCAAAGCTTTCTGAAGGCTCTGCCAGAAATCACTTGTAAAAAGCAGATCTCTGTCGCTAATAATAGAACTAGAAACACCGTGAAGTCAAACGACTTCTTTAATAAAAAGCTTAGCCAACAAAGGAGCAGTTCGATTGGACTTGATAGGAATAAAATGGGCTGATTTGGTCAATCTGTCAACAATTACCCAAACACTAGTATGGCTCGACCTCGAACGAGGTAGACCATCAATGAAGTCCATAGAAATTTGATCCCATTTCCATAATAAAATCTCAAGAGGCTGCAAAAGACCACTAGGACACTGGTGTTCTGCTTTAATAAGTTGACAAGTCATGCAACGACTCACATAACTTGCAACATCACGCTTCATACCTTTCCAAAAGTATAAGCGTTTCAAGTCAGCATACATCTTACTACTGTCCGGATGAATAGTATACTTAAACGATGACAGTCCTCAAGAATGTCATTTCTAAGATTAGAAACATTAGGCAAAATCAAACTTCCCTTCTTTCGAATACAACCATGAATATCAATATCGAAATCCTTTAGATTATCACTTCGGGATTCTGATTTACAACTCTGAATAAGATAAGCAAGATCAGTTGGGAGAAAAGATTAGCGCCACTTAATTGATCAAACATGTCGTCGATCCTAGGTAATGGATACCTATTTCTGATAGTAAGCTCGTTAAGCTTGCGATAATCAATGCAAAGCCTAAGAGTACCATCTGGCTTCTTAACAAAGAAAACGGCGGCGCCCCAAGGAGATGAGCTAGAACAAATAAATTGCTTGGCTTCCAATTCAGATAATTGCTGCTTGAGTTCCTCATTTTCCTTAGCAGACATCTTCGTAGGAGGACGACTGATAGGATGAGCACCAGAGTTAAGATCAATACGGAACTCAATTGCCCTCTTCGGCGGAAAACTCGAAATAGGCTCGAAGACATCAGAAAATCACAAACAACCGGAATATTATCTATGACATCCTCCAATTCGAAGGAAGAAATGAGAGCATTCGAAGTATGATCCATGTCTCAAAATATAATAGATAACTGCTCGATAGCATCGGGTGCTTGAGATATAAAGTTCTTTCGAGACATAGGATTTGAACTTCATAACGAACGAGCCAATCCATACCCAAAATCAGATCAAAACCAAGATGATCCATAACATGCAGATTCGCATGAAAGGAAAAACCACATAGAATAATCTCAATATCAACACATAACAAACCAAGAGTAGCTGATCCACCAATAGGATTCACAATCCTCAAAGGGTCGCAAAGACTAACAACATCCAAAGGAATAACATCAACAAGCTCCTTTGACACGAATGAATGCGATGCATCCGTATCGAAAAGAACTCTAATAGAACGGCTATGAAATAAAATAAAACCTTCCAAAATAGAAGGAGTAATACCTTTGGGCTTAGAAGAATCGCCAGAAGCTTTAGCAACATTAAGCTTCCCATATTTGAAACCCTTAGGAGCGGTAGGACAATAAGAAACCCAATGACCTTCTTTCCTGCAATAACGACAAATGCGAGACATAGGACAACTACGAAGAAGATGATCCAAAGAACCACAATTATAGCACGCCCTCTGAATAGAAGGTGCACTACTAGGCTGAGAACTAGAGGTAGCTTGCTTCTTCTTCTTCTTGTTGAAAGAAGAATTAGGCTTATGAAATGGAAACCTCTTCTTGTTGGGGTTCTTAGAAACCTCAACCTCATCACCACTATCACGTTCATTTTCAACAGCTTCAAGGCAAAGTGCCGAATCAACAAGTTCCCCAAAAGGAAGCTTAAGCTGAAGCAAAAGAACTTTCTTCAAATACTTCTTCAAACCTTCAACAAATCGAAGATACTTCTTACGCGGAGTGTTAATGAACTCAACTCCGTATTTGGACAAGGCCTCGAAGGATGCAACATAATCAGAAACAGAGGACTTTCCTTGCTTCAACTCAAGGAAACTACGAGCAAGATTAGCATTTTCCGATTCAGGAACGAACTTAAGTTCGAAACGTTCCTTAAACTGAATCCACGAGAGAGAGGACTCCTCAACTTCCACAATAAAATGCTCATACCAATCAAGTGCACGTTCTTGCAACATGCTAGATGCCACAAGAACGAGATGATGATCAAAAAGATCCATCCGAGAAAATATGCGCTCACAAGCGCGCAATCAAGTCTGAACCTCCAATACACTTTTCGATCCCTTGAAAGGCTTGCCTCCAAGGTAGGAATAGTCACTACACATGCAGGAGAAGGCAGACTTGTGATTAGGAGCTGCGGGAGTAGCAACAGAAGGCTGAATACCCCGAAATAGCTCCATAAACTGATCAGCTGACATATAGACTCCGTCCGGATGAGAACCACTAGACGGACCTGTAGTAGAACGCTTCCCTCTACCTCTTCCAACCATAGGCTGAGAGAACAAGAGAAGATAAGGATTGATTAAAACAATATAAGATTGTTAAGAAATTTAACAAAAGGAATACTACGGAAATATGAGATTCATTCCTAGACATATTCCATCATGTTAGAGTGGAAACAAGTTTAAGAACAACGAAGGAATAGATTAGAAAGTCACGAATAAAACCCTCGAATAGTTGTAACGCATGTTCCATTCTGCTTTTGTTCTGTGTTTACTATAATTTGTTTTCAATTTCAGCTCAGATACCAATCTGTGACGCCCCACCTCTATGCTCACAGTAATAAAGGTTATTATAAGGAATAACGTCTGCTATTGCGAAGAATAAGGCTTGTTAGGTGCGACCATCCGTAAGTTATGCCTTAGATGAGTATTGATTACATCGATAGGAGTTGTGTAAATTACTCCCAAAGATATATATTCAATCTAAATATAAAACGAAACTATGGTGGCTTAAGAAAAATTCAGAACAACTCATGATAATAACAACATAGATAAGTATAATCACATCAGAGCAGAAATATCATATATAGCAGAAGATAACTCTAGATACATGCTACAACACTCGATGGTTCTCATGAACCAAATGTACAAATACATAGTCATCCACATACATGAGATGAGAGTCAATACACCAAAAGAAACACCTCGAAGTCTAGACAAAAGATGATGTGAAATCCTAAAAGCTGAAGCGGCAACAGAATCAGAGATAGCGATTATCCTGAAATAACTCGGTCTGACCCGAGTATTATTTAAAAAAAAAAATAAACGGATCAGTCTAATTTAAACTTAGAAGTGAATGCATCATAAACAACATCAAAGCAATCAATCATAGCCTCGAATGAGACTATTCAACATAAATAATCAACATAGTTTAAATGAAGAAATCTCATTAAACTCCATCAAAATCAACATTCAAGTTCATAATTGAATTCAAAACAGCAATTCAAAAAATCTAGAAATCAAAATAAGATAACTAGAAAAATTAGCATAACAGTGGATCGATCCCAGCATATGGCGAGTCTAAGCTACGCCGCACGTGCATCTCGTATGGCCGAAGCCTACCAAACACTGTCGTCATAATTTTTGGCACCCAACAAATGACCCGAAGGTCTAACAAATGAACCGAAGGTCTAGTACTGGTTATTGACCCGAAGGCCCAACATATGACCCGAAGGTCCAGCATAGTGGCTCGAAAGCCCAACAAAATCATCAAAATCATCAAACAACAAATCCACATCAAATATTTCAATTAACGAGTCCGGAATTAACTAAATTAGTAAAAGCGTGGTTCCATATTTCGCACTGCTAAATTGTTTAACTCTCTTCATCGTTTCCTTGAAAGTGCAAAATTTTGTATTTTAAATAAATAAAATTTACGTTCTCAAATGGACAAGTCCGGAATTAATCGAATCAGTAAAAGTAAGGGTTTATAGTCCTTAATTTTTCTGAAGCATTTAAATCGATTTCTCATTCTTTTTAAAGCGTAACTGTAAAAATTTTGGAAACAAATTTATTTTAAAACGATTTTTAAAACATGTGATTAAAACAACAACATCTATAGCAATTTCGACAAAGAAATTGCGCTTCACAAAACACTATAAAAATGGATATCAAATCAGCGTTGCGGGATAGCCACTTGAAAATTCACTTTAAATTGACGGTTACTGAAGTCAAAACAACAGTAATTTTTATTCGTCAAAAATCTCATCAAAACAACACGCTTCAAAAATATATCACCGGAGTAAAAATCCGTTATTAAAATAACGGCAACAAAATTCGTTTTAAAACCAAACACTGGTTCAACGTAAATTAACTAGTAGACTACACTACTATATTTTCATCAAATATTTCACTGCTATATGTGCATCAAAATAAGGCACTGCCTGGTAATATACTTTATCTTGTATACTCATAATGAAATTTAAGGATCAAAATGATCTTAGTGAAAAATAATATGCAGGCATGAATTTCAAAGTTTTAAAATGAGATGCAGACACGTAACACCTTACATACTAACATGCACTACAACATGCTTGCACACGTAATATGAAAACATATTTAAAGTGCCTGTGTAATATAGTTTGCACATACACACGAAAAATGGTGGTCTGGGTAATATGACCTACACGCAAAGAAGGAACAAAATAGCAAAGCTATATATGCGTTAAAATATGACACTGCTTGTGCACAAATGAGAAACACAATATCTATATTGCAACCTGTGCCACGTCTATCACCATGCAAGAATGAAGCAAATATAAACAACATGATCAGGGCAACATGATGAGCTGGCCATATATATACTTTGCACGCAAAAATAATTTGATGATGCATGCATATAATAAAATGAGGAACAAAATGAGGAATGCTTGGACTTCTACTCATGCACGGACGCACATTACAGTGCACACGCACGCTACAAATAATCATGCAACTCAATTGCATGTAAATAATAAAGATGCGCACGCAATAATGAAATTTGAAGAAAAAATGGGTGACTCAAGTACTAAAATTTCATGCACGCAAGGATGAGGTAAATAATATTTGCACATGAATTCTGTGCAACATATTTGCACGCACCCACTGAGAAATATACCTAGGCAACTTTGTTTTTCATACACGGACTGAAACAAGACAACACAAAATATTAAAATCTAGGCACCTAGTTTGCACGCAACAAGTAGTGAATAAATTAGAGATGTGAGATTTGCACTCACCATAAACTTGTTTCAAAACCGGTTAGCAACCAAGATCCAAAAGTAGCAAAAATTGGACCACCATTAATTTGCTTGCAGAGCTACTAAAGAAAGGAACCAAAGAATGAAATGAAAAATGAGGAAGTGTTTACAGGTAGTGATGGAACAAAAGAATGTTGCGGCTACTTTTCTTTTCTCATTTTGCACAAGTCAAAGAATATATGTGTGCCGGCAACTTTGTGGTACTCTAGCATTTATGTGGACGTGCATAAATGGAGAAAAAAGGACAAGCTAGCAATAAAATGATGATGGTGAATAATGTTCAACATTGCTTCACAACCATTTAGTGCCAGCTAAGGTGTTCACCTTTTTTGCTTTACAAATAATTGTGCCAGCCAAGAAAAAGGTTCCACTTTGCTTTACTAAATTGTTGACAGGCAAGTGTTCAAATTGTTTTACAATTGGACTATACTTCACGCACGTGAAGGCAAAAGATTTTTACAACTTAACTTAGTTCTTTTCCAACTGACTTTACAAATGAATTTCATTTTTTTTTCAAAATCACAATTTAAAATTTTTATTTGAGATTTTTATTTCAACGGTAAAAAAAACAGGGTTGTTACAAATGTCGGTAGAGTCTCCTTTGTACGAAGAGGTATCGACCCATTATTTTGGACAATTCAAATCGACAATAAAACCACATATGTCTGACTTAAATAGTTCAAAACAGTAGATTGTAATATAATTTGAAGCAAATAAAACCAATTACAGAATCAAAAACACAGATAGTTCAGAATAAATCGCAGCGGAAATAAAATACCATAGTAGTTCATGAAGCTACTACAACACAGAGTCACAAACAAGTACAAAATATGGAGTCTGAAAGTAAATACAACAGAAATCCCAATACGTAAATGTCCACTAGTGCATAAGCTGAATAGAAATACTGAATGGAAAAAGATAACAACTAGATAGATAGATAATATCTAGCAAATCCTCTAGCTCCAGAAGGTGAAATCCAAAGCTGATACTCTATGCTGACCCGAGCGTCAAGCAAAACACAAACACTCGAGTCAGGACATACAACTTATACAATGTAAACCAACTTAAGTGAACTATAATAAAATGCACTAGTAATTTAAAGGGTGCTTGGGACCGCCCATCCTTTAAGGATCCATTAAACTATTTAATATGTAGTAGTATACACTATTATAATAATGTTTATTAGTAAAGTAAACTTACTTAAAAATAGCGTTAAGGCTTTACATTTTCCACCTTAACACATATATAGTGCCAATAGTCTATATAGTACCGTAATACCTCTTGATCGGGAGGCTACCAGAGGATACTCCATAGGCACGACACAAATCAAACTCATACAAGGCGCGCTAGGGTAGGTGACACGGCACAACTAGGCAATGCCAGGGTAGATATACCAATTATTCTTCCGGGCTGGTGGTAACGCGTAGCAGCCACTACCGCCCACCTCGAGCCACACTCCCAAAAATCAAAGGTGTGCACCAATCAATCACAAAGTAATAGAATGACATATGAAAAGTATGTCCGATAAGAAGAGCTACCTCATTAGCCCGTCAATCACTCCTGTTTTATCCACCTTATGCCAACTAACGGAAGTCGGGTCCACGTATATACCTCAAAAGAACATCGCCACCATCCTACTTCATTCTGGAATCTCCACCGCGTACACGGTTGTTAAAGTTGTTTTCAGAGTTGGCAGAGAGTATGACAACTTCCGATCCCGGTCTCTTTAACAACTACATGTTATTATTTCCTATGAATATTTATTTCAAAATTATTTATACTTCAAAAACAAAAATATCATATCCATTTCAAAACTATGTCAATAAGATATCATTTCCATTTAAAAACCAAATCAATATGATATCCTTTTTAAATAATAACCAAATTTTCAAATCACTGAATATTTCCTTCAATTTATTTAAACCTGCAATACTTTTTAAAATCACCTTAAACCAAAACCACGATATAAAGTCATATCCTTCAATCTTCCATTTCACTAAGTTTCAAATCAACATATTTAAAATCAATTCTTAATTTAATATAATTTCAAATAAATTCATTTCCAAAATCATAGTACTTTCAAAGCTATAACAACTCCGAAACCAAATACTTTGAAACCATAACACTTGGAAATCATAACACTTGAAATGTTATCATTTGGAAATTATAACACTTAGAAAATCATAACACCGTCAAAACAATATTCATTACTAAAGTTGTAGCATTTTCTAAGTTAATTCATTCAATTATAACAATTTCAAAAACATTGTATTTACAAAAACAGCAGCACTTAGAAAACGTTACGGTTGATATAGTAGTATTTCAAAAAAATTGTCATTTTCAGAAAAAGCAGCACTTATAAAGTGTTAAAGTAAATATTTTGGTACTTCAAAAATAGTTCAATTTCAGAAACAGCAGCATTTATAAAGTACTACAGTAGATAAAATTAGTATTTCAGAAATAGTTCAATTTCAGAAACAGCAGCACTTATAAAGTGTTACCGTAGATAAAATTAGTATTTCAGAAACAGTTCGGTTTTAGAAATAGCAGCACTTATAAAGTGTTACCGTAGATAAAATTAGTATTTTAGAACATAATTATATTTCAGAAATGGTAGCACTTAGCAAATGCTACCTTAACCACATCATTTTGGAAATGCTTCCAATACAAATTCCATATTTATTATAACGTTTCAGAAACATTAAAACCTCAATTTTAGCCATTTTTAACTTATAAAAGCATGTCTCATGCTTTAGAAAATATTCATTTGGATATCATTTAACTGATTACTAAATAAAATAAAATTTTATAAACAAAATATCCAAATTAACTATAATTCATTTATTAAGTCCAAAGTACACTATTTTACTTAACTTTTATTTTAACAAATAACTTAACACTTTACTTTAAAATGCCCATTTCATAAATAAGATATTCTTTTTCAAAGTTAAACTCAATATTTGCTTTTAAAAACCATATTTTCAATTATCAAGTTAAGTCAAAATTTAAGATACATTTTACCATCTAAATCATGATTATTTATTATACAAAACATATCCATTTCATAAAATAAAATCTATTACAATCACTAGGTTAGATTTAGAATTCCATAAATCAAATTTAATTATTATGTTATTTATCATCAATAAAGATCTTTAAATCACAATTTGAAACCAATTATTGACTTCTAAAAATTTTAACTTACAGAAAACCAATATCTCTTTATATTTTATATCATTAATCAAATCTTTAAGCTAAATTTAATATATTTTAAAAATTAAAAAACTCAATGAATTTTTAGGAAAATATTATGTTAAAAATTAACCATAGGTCTGTATAAATTTGTAACCTATGTCAAGTGATACGGATATGTATCATTTCAATCCGTAATTTAAAAGAAAAGTATGAGTTCTATCATTTCAAACCCGCAATCCCAGGTCAAATAAAATAAAATAAAAATCGCTTGAGCCTATCATTTCAGCTCATAACGATTTTTCCCTATTCTAAAGCCCGTTTGGGTATGTATCATTTCAACCAATAGTGATTCTATTCTAGCAAGGAATTTGCAGTATGGGAAACAGTAAATGAATAAACAGTATAATATGGCATATCATAGCAGGTGATGTAACAAATCAATATCAGGTTATAACATTTTGAAATATCATATCACAAGCATATATAAATTACTATCATATCATCAACTACAATTCACATACCAATGTTTCACAGTTATATAAGTATGAATGTCGAGAGTGATAAACTCACCTTCTAAAGCTAGAGATGACAAACTAGAGACACACAACAGACTTTGAAAAGCACGATGAAGCATGAATCAAACTTGAGTAGATGGAGGGTCAAGATCCAAATCTTGTAAACAACACAATATCACAAACATAAGTATATTATTCAATACAAAAGAATATTAATCAAAACAATGTAAAGATATGAACAAGATGAGATAAAATGGCTTAACAAGTAAGCTCGGCCACCATAGGAATAGGCTCGACTATCATCATGTTATGCTCGGCCATGATTGTTTGTGGCCTAATAGGCTCGGCCATGATTGGTTTGGGGCAAGTATGCACGGTTATGGGTATGGAATGTGAAGGGATGGTAAGGTAAAACTCAATAGGAAGGCAAAGAGGCAAGGACTTGTGTAGGTTCGGCCATGGCCTATGTGGCTCGGCCAGGGCTAGGCTTGGGCAAGTGAACATCAATTCACGGCTAGGAGTAGGTGTAGATCACGGCATGGCAAGGTGGTAGAGGAATAATGGGTGGTCGAGGCAAGAAAATAGGAGAGTGATGCAATAGAGGGTCGGCTAGGGTTTGTTATTGTTTTGTGATGAAGTTTTGCATCATGGAGTCATGGCTAGGGCTTGGGATGTTGATGAGGGGTGGAGTGGCCGGTCATAGTGGTGGTGGTGGAGGAGATGGGGTCGGCTATAGCATGTGGCCGATCATAGCATAGGAGAAAGAAAACAAAAGAAAGGAGAAAAGGAAAAGAGAAAGGAGGAAGCCATGGGAAAGAACTTGCGGTGTATTTTTGTTCAGGAAATCAAATGAGAAAGGGAATGAAATGGGAAACATATTGTACGTGAATGAGTAAAGAAGTGAATGGCTTGGGAGGTGAAGTGGACGGCTAGCAAATGAAAAGGCTAGGAAAGGAAAAGGCAACCATTAAAACAAGCAACCTATGTCTCTTTGATTTCCTAAGCCCAATACCAAAATAAACAAGTTAAAAACCCACTAAATAAAATCATGGTCTAAAAAAGATATAAAAATAGAAAAATGAACATAGGAAAGATAGACATAGAAAAATAGACAAAATACAGAAAATAATTGCGTGTAAAACGTTGAATTTTATCAAATTTAAAAAGTTTAAAACAGAATTCTACAAAGCGAAAAGCAGAACCAACATCAAAATCAAATACAACTTCAAAGAAAAAGATTGGAATTTCAAATTTAAAATTTAAAATTTTCAATTGAAAGTCAAATTTTGGCCACAGTTGACCAAAACACGAATTTTTTAGAAAATATTTATTTTATTGTATTTGGAAAATAAACAAAATCAAATTACATTGGAAAATTCCAAAATTTCAAATTTAAATAATTTAATCAAAGTTTTTCAAAATAAATTCTAAAAAATTCTTTATTAAAAATTATAGGTTGTTACACTCTCCCCTACTCAAAACTTTTCGTCTTCGAAAAGGAGCGAGACACGAAAACAAGGAATGACAAGGTAGGAAAGCAAATAGTACCTGAAACAAACAATTCTGCATCTGAAGCACGCATGCTCTCCTCCATCTCCCGGGTATAATCCCGATCATCAATACTCCACTACACTTTGACCAGGTTGACAGATTTCCTTCTTAGCTGCTTCGCACCTCTTTCGACAATACAAAGTGGCTTCCTCTCGACAGTAAGATTAGGCTCAATATCAAAACTCTTGAGAGCAGAAGGCTGGACAATCAAAGATGGATCATACAGATATTGATGAAGATGCGAAACATGGAATACAATATGTACTCTAGAAAAGTTTCTCAAGAAAATCCAGATGATAAGCTAAAGAACCAATCCTCTCTGAGATATGGAAAGGACCAACAAACCTAGGAACAAGCTTCCCTCATCCTCCTCTATATCCCAAATTATTATTAGATTTATTCCACTTAATATATCTTATCACATATATTAGGTATATTTACTCTTATCATAACTACTCAGGTTTTTATAAATTTCTTTAACACTATTTTCTATTGTATATTACTCAATTACATACCTAACTTCTGAATAATTAGGTAAGTTATATTGGAATGCAATTTAGTATTATACAATTAAAGTTTTCCAATTCAAATATTTCAAGTCCAATTATTTATCCGAAATTCTTTCAGTTTATAATTGAAGTCATCCTAAATCATAAATTTAAGAATTTAATCTCTAGTTTATCTCAAACAATTAAGAGGTAATTATATATATACTACATATCAGATCAAATCAATCCAAAATCTTATACTTATATATTTCAAATCAAGCCACGCTTAAGAAATTTAAATCAATTTTTTTTTCAAACAAAAGTGTAGCAAAGCTACGAATTGGTCTCTTCTCTTTGAACCTCAAAAATGAATGTCGATGATGCGGCTACCATTGCCAAAATTATTTTCCAGCAATATAAGAGAAGAGCATGGATTTAAACATTTTAAAGGTTATACTCAAACATACCTTTAAATAATATACATTTTAAATCATTAAGAAAAAAGTTTGAAATCACCAAAATTTAATTCTCAAATCCATAATTTAAATTCATTTAAATTCCAAATCAGTTTATAAACCATGCTTTATAATTTTATTTATATCTTGTGTCAATAATCATTGGTTTTCAAAACAATAAATGAAATCACATATCATCGTTTCAATAACCAATTCAGTTCTCAATAAACCATTTCAATTTATATTGATTTTTCAAAGCCTTAAATATTCCAAAATTTCAAAACTAAATTTTTTTGATAATTACATATATATCAAATTAAATTTACTATTATTTAGTTTTGAAATATTTACTTAATAAATCCAATATCATTTAAATAAAACTTTTAAACTTCAAATAACTAAATATTACTTTAATTTAATAAACTTGACATATATTCATTTAAGCACCTTAAACCAAATCAAGTTATAAAAATCATATCCTTTAAAATCTCAAATTTAATAAAATTCAAATTAAATTTATTTGAGTTTAATTCTTAAATAAATCCAATTTAAAATCAAATTTATTCACATCCTATTAAAACAAATTTTCAACATATAATATAAATCTATAAAACTGTGATACATAAATCATATAAAATTTTCTCATTTGCCACATTTGAAAACAAAATTGTGTCAGTTTGTTCTATTAAAGTGTTTTGGAAATCTTATCGATATCGCTGATCAGACGAATCGATTGAAATCCCAAATCAACATCAACAACCTGAACAACAAAACATATAAAACATCAATATTAATACAAATAAACTCCCTCACTCGATGATTCCAGAATGAATTTGAAAAAAAAGGATAGAAATTCAAATTTGTGAGATCCAAATCAAAAGAATTCAAAGACAAATGAGATAGATAAAGAATTAAGATAATGTTAAAATAGAAGATTGAAAATATTCCTAACAACGGTTGATACAGGTGAATTCAACAAGATGGAGATGATCTTCCCAAGATCCTCCATAATCATGAACATCAGCACGAAGAAGATCCTCGAGAATCTGATTCACTCTTTCCTTTTGACCGTCGGTCTGCGGATGGTAAGCAGTGCTCAGACTAAGACGAGGACCTAAAGATTCCTGAAAAGCTTTCCAAAACTGACTGGTAAAGATAGGATCCCGATCACAAACAAGCTGATAGGAACACCATGGAGACGAACAATCTCCTTCATATAGATCTCAGCCAAACTGGAAGCAGAATGGGTAGATTTGACCGGAAAGAAATGAGCTGACTTGGTCAATCTATCCATAAGGAGAGAAAAGAGGAAAGATCTACAATGATCGCAGCGATTTCAATTGGATCAACAGAAACTCCATTACCAGAAACAATATGCTCGACGAATCAGACTTCATCCTTCTATAAATAGCACTTCGAGAATTTAGCTTTCCACTGATGACTCTTAAGAGTTCCCAGAACAAAGCTAAAATCAACAAAGAAAGTAGGAGCGGGGTAACAGCAAAATACAGATAGCTTGCCCTTCTGCTGAGTAGGACAACGGTAATTAAGAAACAAAAGACAAGATTGAATAAGATAAGATAAGATCAGATCAGATTCACTAGAATGAATATCCTAAAGAAAGAAATTACTAACAAGGTAGTTAAGGACGGAAGAAGTTAAGAAAAAAAATTGATTTTAAAACAAGAGAAGTTTTATATCAAAATAATATTTTGAAAATCCTTTGAAAATCATTTTATACTTTAAAATACGTTCTCTCACAAAGAATATGATTCTACAATTGATTTCACTCATTCTAGGGTATTTCTACCCTATCTCTAATGAGTTTTTGCTCCGCCGGCTAAGCTTTGCCTAAAACCAAAGCTCTGATACCAAATGTAACGACCCACTATTTTGGACCATTCAAATCAACAATAAAACCACATATGTCTGACTTGAATAATTCAAAACAGTAGACTGTAATATAATTTGGAGCAAAAAAAACGAATCACGGAATCACAGACACATATAGATCCGAATAAATCGCAGCGGAAATAAAATAACCATATTAGTTCATGAAGCTACTGCAACACAGATTCACAAAACAATTACAAAATACAGAGTTTGAAAGTAAATATAACAGAAATCCCAATACATAAATGTCCACTAGTACATAAGCTGAATAGAAATACTGAATGGAAAAGGATAACAACTAGATAGATAGATAGATAGATAATCTCCAGCAAATCCTTTAGCTCCAGAAGGTGAAATCCAAAGCTGATACTCAGGCTGATTCGAGCGTAAAGCAAAACACAAACATTCGAGTCAGGACATACATACTTATACAATGTAAACCAAGTCAAGTGAACTGTAATAAAATGCATAAGTAAATTAAAGGATGCTTGGGACCGCCCATCCTTTAAGGATCCGTTAAACTATTTACTTTGAAGTAATATACGCTATTATAATAATGTCTATTAGTAAGTAAGCTTACTTAAAAATAGCGTTAAGCCTTTACATTTCCCACCTTAACACATATATAGCGCCAATAGTCTATACAGTATCATAATACCTCCTGATCAGGAGGCTACCAGAGGATACTCCATAGGTACGACGCAAATCAAACTCGTATAAGGCGCACTAGGGTAGGTGACATGGCACAAACTAGGCAATGCCAAGGTTGGTATACCGATTACGCTTCTGGGCCGGCGGTAACACGTAGCAGCCACTAACGCCCACCTCGAGCCACACTCCCAAAAATCAAAGGTGCACACCAATCAATCACAAAGTGATAGATTGGCATACGAAGAAGTGTGTCTGATAAGAGGAGCTACCTCATTAGCCCGTCAATCGCTCCTGTTTTAGCCACCTTATGCCAACTCACGGAAGTTGGGTCCACGTATATACCTCAAAAGAACGTCGCCACCATCCTACTTCATTCTGGAATCTCCACCGCGTACAT
This sequence comes from Allium cepa, assembly GCA_030765085.1. Classification (NCBI taxonomy): domain Eukaryota; kingdom Viridiplantae; phylum Streptophyta; class Magnoliopsida; order Asparagales; family Amaryllidaceae; genus Allium; species Allium cepa. The sequence goes on from CM060934.1 coordinate 926,238,879, forward strand.
GGTTGTTAAAGTGGTTTTCGGAGTTGGCAGAGAGTATGGCAACTTCCAATCCCGGTCTCTTTAACAACTACACGTTATTATTTCCCATGGAATTTCAAAATCATTTATACTTCGAAAGCTAAAATATCATATCCATTTCAAAACTATGTCAATACGATATCATTTCCATTTAAAAACCAAATCAATATGATATCCTTTTTAATCAGACCCAAATTTTCAAATCATTGAATATTTCCTTCAATTTATTTAAACTTGAAATACTCTTTTAAATCACCTTAAACCAAAAACATGGTATAAAGTCAGATCCTTCAATCTTCCATTTCACTAAGTTTCAAATCAACATATTTAAAGTCAATTCTTAATTTAATACAATTTCAAATAAATTCATTTCCAAAATCATAGTACTTTCAAAGCTATAACAACTCTGAAACCAAATACTTTGAAACCATAATACTTGAAAATCGTAACACTTGAAATGTTATCATTTGGTAATCATAATACTTAGAAAATCATAACACCTTTAAAACAACATTCATTACTAAAGTTGTAGCATTTTCTAAGTTCATTCGTTCAATTATAACAATTTCAAAAACATTGTATTTCCAGAAATAGCAACACTTAGAAAACGTTACTATAGATATAGTATTATTTTAAAAAAATGTCATTTTCAGAAACAGCAACGCTTACAAAGTGTTACAGTGGATATTTTAGTATTTCAAAAACAGTTCAATTTCAAAAACAGCGGCACTTATAAAGTGCTATAGTAGATAAAATTAGTATTTCAGAAACAGTTCAATTTCCGAAACAACTGCACTTATAAAGTGTTACCGTAGATAAAATTAGTATTTCAGAACATAATTATATTTCAGAAATGGTAGTACTTAGCAAATGCTACCTTAAAACCACAGCATTATGGAAATGCTTCCAATACAAAATCCAGATTTATTATAACATTTCAGAAACGTTAAAACCTCAATTTTAGCCATTTTTAACTTATCTCACGCTTAAGAAAATATACATTTGAATATCATTTAACTGATTATTAAATAAAATAAAATTTTATAAACAAAATATCCAAATTAACTATAATTTATTTATTAAGTCCAAAGTAAACTATTTTACTTAACTTTATTTTAACAAATAACTTTACATTTTATTTTAAAATACCCATTTCATAAAAAAGATATTCTTTTTTAAAGTTAAACTCAACATCTCCATTTGAAAACTAAATTTTCAATTATCAAGTTAAGTCAAAATTTAAGGTACATTTTACCATCTAAATCATGATTATTTATTTTACAAAACATATCCATTTCATAAAATAAAATCTATTACAATCACTAGGTTAGATTTAAAATACCATATTAAATCAAATTTAATTATTAAGTTATTTATCATCTATAAAGATCTTTAAATCACTATTTAAAACCAATTATTGACTTATAAAAATTTTAGCTTATAGAAAACCAATATCTCTTTATATTTTATATCAATAAATGAAATCTTTAATCTAAATTTCATATATTTTAAAAATTAAAATACTCAATAAATTTTTAGGAAAATATTATATTAAAAATTAACCATGGGTCTGTATAATATTTTCTAACCTAGGTCAAGTGATACAGATATGTATCATTTCAATCCGTAATTTAAAAGAAAAATCCGGGTTCTATCATTTCAAACCCGCAATTCCAAGTCAAATAAAATAAAATAAAAAACGCTTGAGCCTACCATTTCAGCTCATAATGATTTTTGCCTATTTTAAAGTCCGTTCGGTATGTATCATTTCAACCCACAGTGATTCTATTCTAACAGGGAACTTGCGGTGTGAGAAACAGTAAATGAATAAATAGTATAATATAGCATATCATATCAGGTGATGTAACAAATGAATACCAGGTTATAACATCATGAAATATCATATCACAGGCATATATAAATTACTATCATATCATCAACTACAAGTCACATGCCATTGTTTCACATTTATAGAAGTACGAATGTCGAGAGTGATAAACTCACCTTCAAAAGCTAGAGATGACAAATTAGAGACACACAACTGACTCCGAAAAGCACGACGAAGCACGAATCAAATTTGAGTAGATGAAAGGTCAAGATCCACATCTTGTAAACAACACAATATCACAAACATAAGTATATGTTTCAATACAAAAGAATATAAGTCAAAACAATGTAAAGATATGAACAAGATGAGATAAAATGGCTTAACCTATACAAGTAGGCTCGGCCACCATAGGAATAGGCTCAACCATCATCATGTTATGCTCGGCCATGATGGTTTGTGGCCTAACAGGCTTGGCTATGATTGGTTTGGGGCAAGTATGCATGGCTATGGGTATGGAATGTGAAGGGACGGTAAGGTAAAACTCAATAGGAAGGCAAAGAGGCAAGGACTTGTGTAGGTTCAGCCATGGCTTGTGTGGCTCGGCCAGGGATAGGGTTGGCCAAGTGAACATCAATACACGGCTAAGAGTAGGTGTAGATGATGGCATAGCAATGTGGTGGAGGAATAAGGGGTGGTCGAGGCAAGCAAATAGGAGAGTGATGCAATAAGGGGCCGCCTAGGGTTTGTAATTGTTTTGGTGATGAAGTTTTGCATCATGGAGTCACGGCTAGGGCTTGGGATGTTAATGAGGGGTGGAGTGGCCGGTCATAGTGGTGGTGGTGGAGGAGATGGGGTCGGGTATGGCATGTGGCCGAGCATAGCATATGAGAAAGAAAACAAAGGAAAGGAGAAAAAAAAAAGGGAAAAGAGGAAGCCATGGGAAAGAACTTGCTGTATATTTTTGTTCAGGAAATGAAATGAGAAAGCGAATGAAATGGTAAACATATTGTATATGAATGAGTAAAGAAGTAAATGACTAGGGAGGTGAAGTGGACGGCTAGCAATTGAAAAGGATAGGAAAGGAAAAGGCAACCATTAAAACAAGCAACCTATGTCTCTTTGATTTCCTAAGCCCAATACCAAAATAAACAAGTTAAAAACCTACTGAATAAAATCAAGGTCTAAATAAGATATAAAAATAGAAAAATAAATATAGGAAAGATAGATATAGAAAAATAGACAAAATACAGAAAATAAATGCGTGTAAAATGCTGAATTTTATCAAATTTAAAACAGAATTCTACGAAACGAAAAGCAGAACCAATATCAGAATCAAATACAGCTTCAAAGAAAAAGATTGGAATTCAAAAATTCAAATTTAAAATTTCAACCGAAAGTCAAAAATTGACAACAGTTGACCAAAATATAAATTTTTCAGAAAATATTTATTTTATTGTATTTGGAAAATAAATTATAAACAAAATCCAAAATTACATTGGAAAATTCCAAAATTTCAAATTTAAATGATTTAAAATCAAAGTTTTTCAAAATAAATTCTAATAAAATCTTTATTAAAATTATGGGTTGTTACAGTTTGGGAGAAATAATAATATCAATAATAACAATATATATCATATATTTCAAAACAATCTATCCCAAACCATGGGAAAACAATATAATATCGCTTGAAAACCGTAATCTAAAAACTTACCTGTTTGTTGGGCAAACTACGCTTATTTTATGAAACCAAAAGCAGTAGCTATTTGCTTTCATAAAATGTATTTCACTTATATTATCCAAAGGGGCTAATAATTAAATAAATGAGAAAAGATTTAAGTTGTTTCAATAAATAACAAACAATACATAACCACATAACAATAATCATTTGAAAACAGCAATACAAACATCATTTCCAACAAAGAGACCAATCATCCATTCATGGAAATCAAAACAAAGGGTTTGTTTGGGTTCAGAAACTTTTTATCGTATAAAATGATAAATAAACTATGAAGTAAACTACACTCAACAGTCATCGATAACTTTATAGATTATTTATACATCTTCATACAAAATAAGGGTATGCTTTCCCAACCAATTCATAAGCCCAACAACCGAAGAATTCAACACATTTTCAAGTTCACTCTATTTATCTTTTTCACATCATTTATTGTTCATTTTTTTCATATGATGATTTTCTTTATTTCACATTCATTACGTACAAAATTGTAATTTCCATTCATTCATGTAAGGCTTATTTCATTAATTTACATTCTTTACCTACATATGTTATATCCATTTCAATTATTTGGTTCATAAATGAATTCATTATTGAAGTATTGTATACATTTTATTTCAGTTTACTTCACACTTACAATTTAGTTTGATTTCTTTTTTTCTTTTCACATCATTTACTTTTCTTTTCTCTTTCACGTAGTGTTTATTTTCATTAGTTTATATTCGTTATTACTTACAGAAGTTCATTTACCCTTTATTCATACAATACCATTTTCTTTCATTTTATTACCTTTCGTTCATTGCTTAAGTAAGTTATTTTTATTTTGATTATTGGGTTATACATTATTTAGTTGGTTTATTTACAATTAAATTCACCATTATAGATTATTTCTTTTTCCACATTCATTCTTCCATATAGAGTATTATTGAATATTAACTCCATTTCTAAATCATTCCAATGTTCTCTGAAGTTATAATCATTCAGTTTATATAGTGTTCGTTTTAATAATAAATGGCTACAATATTAATTCAAGTTTACAATTATTTACTTACAGTATTCACCTTTTACTATTCAATCTGATCATAAATAGCTTAAAATGTTAACTTTAGTTTATAATCATTTTTCTTACATTATTCATTTTTCTATTAAATTTTATTAGTAACATATCAAACTATTAATCTAAGTTTATAACAAATTATAATATTAGAATTCTTATTTATAAAAGTAATTCCATTGAATACTTTCATTTTCTGAAGTTTTACTTGTAAGATATTCTATTACATAATCTTATAAACATTACAACTTTTAACATTTTGGTAAGTAATATATACGTCTTAAGAATGCAATTGAAAATTGCCCAAGTTTCTCTTGTTTATTTAGTTAAAAAAATGTTCAATAGTTACCATTTCTTATTTTCATTTCCTTTTTATTTATAGTTTTCAAAATTTCAGTTTCTTATCTATTTCATTAATCATTTTGACATCAAATTTATTATTTTTATTTTAGAAGTTTCCAGTTATTAATATAGTCAAGATTCCATTCATTATAATAGTTGAAATTATTAATTATTAGAAGAAGAAAAATCTAAGAACTAAACTCCAGGTTCGTTTTAGTTACTTAGAAAATAATATATATATATATATTTATCCTTTATAGATCAAATCATATTTAGAAATTAAAAATTAAAATTCGTTTAACAAAACAAGGTGTAGTAAAACCACTACAACCGTCTACCCACTTTGAAACTCGAAGATGAATGTCGATGATGCGTGCACTCATTGCCGAAATTATTTTCCAGCGACAGAGAGGGGAGTATAACGCTTTTGCTTTAAAAATTACTTTTTAAGACTTTCTTTCAAATCATCTTGAAATATTCATATCAGAAAATATTTCTAGACATTAATAATTTTATATTCCAAAACCTTTTGGAAGAAATTTCAAAATCCTAGAACTTAAATTCTAAAATTTCCAATTCATATTTACTTTATTTGTAAATCCTATTTCCAATCAATATTTATAAAATTTCGCTACTTAACCACAAAAGTATTACATCCAACTATATCATTTATAAAATTTATTATTTTATATACAAAAATATGTAATAAACAAAATTATTTCACTTACTTATATTTCAAAACAATATTGTATCGTTCTGCCCTATTAGGTGCTTAGAAATCCCTATCGATGTCATAGCGTCCTATGCAATAACTAGAATTTTTAAATACAAAATGGAACAAATTAACACAATATAAAAACCTTTTATAACACTAACAAATACGCTCTCTCATATATACACTGAGCGACTCATTCTAGGATATTACTATCCTATTTTATGAGTCAGACCCTACAAAGCTAAGGCTATCGCAAAACTAAAGCTTTGATGCCAACTGTAACGACCTGCCTTTTTGGACGGTTTAAATCGACACACATGCCAACTCAAACCATTCAAAAGGGGAAAATTGCTATGGGGTAAATAATAAAAAGCAGAGAAAGAAAGAAAAACAAACACAGAATCTCGCAATGGAATTACAAAATATAATAATCAAATAAACAGTTCATGAAGTAGTTTACAAATAACATTTGATTATACTTTGATAATATGGATAAGAGTTACATACAACAAGGATAAATAATAAATAATTGCAGCGGAACAACATGATGTAGTAGAATAAATATTATAAATAATAATAATACAAAATATTCATCTTCATCTTCTAAAAAGCATTCTTTGATAAACTGAAAAGCTCAGACTGACTCGGACGAATTGAAAAGACAAAACACTCAAGTCAAAACTAAAAGATCTTATGTAAGTTAAATAAATGGTAAATATGAGTGCGACGGCATCAGAGTCTTGGTGTGATGAGATATTCTGTAGAAGAAGCTTGTAAAACTCTTCAAAATGGTTTTCAAAATGATTTTCAAAACCGCTTTTCAAAATATTTTAGCCTTAAAACTATCCTTTTCAAATGATTTTCAAAATGATGTTTTAGCCTTAAAATATTATTTGTTTTTGTTTTAAAAAATTCTTGTTTTAAACTTCATTTTCAAAACAAATTTTACATTGTTGTTTAACATAGGGATGTTGACATCATGGGATACCCCATGTCAACACGGTGGCCGTTCAATTCAAAAAAAATTTAACATGGGGATGTCGACATCATGGGATACCCCATGTCAACACGGTGGCCGTTCAATTCAAAATTTTCAATTTTCAAAAGAAGTGTCGATTCGTTTAAATCTCTTCATGAATGGTTATGACCGTTGGTGCTTTATAAATAGCTTTCACAAATGAATTTTTTAACTAACTAATTTCTTATTTTCTTCACTCCTTCTTCTCCACAAATCCATATTCTAAAATTTTCATATTTTTAAGATCGTGCCGAAATTCTACCAAATTCTCAAGTGAATCAAATTAGAATATCATTGTTATTTGATTCTCTATCCTCTCTCGAAGATCAAAGTGCCATTCAGAGTTATAGGATCAATTTGTAATTAAAAGTTTATCGAGTCTCTCTATAAGGTGTGGTCGTGCCTGGAAATCAATTGGGTGATCTTGTGTCCTGTAAATCAGTAGAGTTTACCTCGAACTCGTGAGACAGGAGGGTACCTCAAGGCCTTTAGAAATTGAGGATTGTAATCTCGACAATGGTATAATAAAAATCTGTATGAGGTGTTTGCCTTGGTACAGGACTGGATGTAGGGTAACTCCAAACCACCATAAAATCTGGTATGTTCTTTCCTTTACTGCTTTTTATTTACTTTCTACGTCTATGTTTGATTCTGTGATTGTTCTGTGATTTAGTTTTGCATTTGTTTATATCATAAATTTTAAATTAGTCCATATAAGTCTTAGAATCCATTAAACACTATTCATGTAACGTCCCGCCTTTTCGCACGCTATAAATCGACAACGTGCCAATTCAAACCATATGGAAGGGCGGATTGTTATGGGGTAAATAAGAAAAAACAAGAAAGAAATAAAAAGAAAACAGAATCTCACAGCGGAAGGATAAAATATAATAATAAAATATATAGTTCATAAAACTGTTTACAAAACATTTGATTCTTCTTTATACAATTAAATATCAGAGTTCACATACAAATAACATCAATGCAACGGAATTAAATAGTGTAGTGGGATAATATAGTAGATAGTAATACTACAAATCTTCGTCTTCGTCCTCCAGAATAAAATCTTCAAATCCTAAAATGCTCGGACTGACCCGAGCAAATTTGAAAAACAAAAACACTCGAGTCGGAACTAAAAGATCTTATGTGAATTAAATTAACAGAAATAAATATGAGTGCAGTAACTCAAGAGATGCACGGGATTTACATCTCCTAAGGATCCGTTAAACTATTTACTATGTAGTATATTGCGCTATTATAATAGTGTCTAATTGTAAAATAAACTTACTTTTTTCTTAGCATTAAGGGGTTACCCATATAGCCCTTAACACGTAATAGTCCCAGTAGTCCATCCAATATCATAGTCCCTCCTGATCGGAAAGCCACTAGAGGATACCACACGGGCTACGGGAGAAATCCAAACTCGTACAAGGCGCGATAGGGTAGGTGACACGGCACAACTAGGCAATGCCAGGGTAGATATACCAATTGCTATCCGGGCTGATGGAAACGCGTAGCCGCAGCTACCGCCCACCTCGAAACAAACTCCCCCAAAAATCAAAGTAAAAGTGGCCACTGAATCAATCCAAAGTCAAAGTATAATATCGAAGAGGAGTGTCCGATCAGAGGAATGACCTCATTGGCCCGAGAATCGCTCATGTTTTAGCCACCTTATGCCAACTCACGGGAGTTGGGACCACATATTACCTTGTAGGAACGCCTCCACCAACCTACTTCATTCTCGAATCTCCACCGCGTACACGGTTGTTTAAGTGGTTTTTGGAGTTGGCAGATAGTATGACAACTTCCAATCCCGGTCTCTTCAACAACCAGATGTTATTATACACCGCGGTCCTTTAAAATAATTTATACTTTTAAAACCAGAATATAATATCCATTTCAAAACCATATAAATATGATATCATTTCCTTTAAAACCCAAAACAATATGATATCATCTTTATTTTCCAATATATTCTTTCCAAAAATCATAGTGGTTTCAAAGTAAAATATTTAGAAATCAAAACTTTTGAATATAATATCTCCAAATTATACTACCTTGAAAATCATAACTTTGAAACAAATTTCCATCTCTCAAATGGTTAAATATTAAATTCTTTTATAAAACAAAATAGGTTCTTTACATTTCACAAATCAATTCCAAATATCAATTTAAACTTCCAAATACCATTTTAATTCTTATGTTTCAAAGCTTTAAATATTTTACCATTTCGAAAAAACAAACTCATTTGACAAACCCACATATATCAAATTCAATTTCTTATTATTTAGACTTGAAATGTTTACTTAATGAATTCAATATAATTTAAGTAAAACCTTTAACTTCACATAATTGGAAAATCTTTCAATTTATTAAACTTGATATATTCATTTAAATCAACCTGATATTCATTTAAATCACTTTACACAAAAATCAAGTTATAAAAATCATATCCTTTAAAAAAATTAACTTTTATTAAATTTCAATTTAACTTAATATTCATCTTCCAAATCTTATCCTCATTTAAGTCATAAAAACTCCAGAAATTAGATTTTAAATAAATGCTTGATCGTATTTGATCTTAAAAAATCAAAATTTATTTTATACTTCAAATCAAATTTATACAAAGCTTAAAAACCAAAAATTACAATATATATATATATATATAACCAATTCAATATCCCATAAACCATATATATAGCTTTACAAAACCATAAAAACATTTCAAAATATATATTTTATATATATACCGCGGTGCCTGTATAAACTTTTCTACCCTATGGTCAAGTGATACGGATGTTTACCATTTCAATCCGCAATTTAAAATAAAATGCGGTTGTATATCATTTCAAACCGCAATCCCGAATGAAATGAAAATGCATGATGACTTGAAGTTTATACAATATAAATGTAGCATCCATTCATCCAAATATCAATCATCAACCATCATTTGCAATCATCATCCAATTTAAACAATCATCGATATAGAGCATATAAATTATACAGGTAATAAATAACATGTATTAACCAACAGTTTATATTCAATAATAAATTCAATAACTGTTAAACTAGCAGTTTATATGCAAATAAATAAATTTAACTGTCAATTTATATGCAATAAATAAAATTAATTAACAGTTAAATTAAATAAATGCGAATTAACTGAGATGATGAATAAACATGCCAAACAATCATAAATAAATTTCTACTCATATCTTAGGTCAAATTAACAAACATAAGAAATTCTAGAAGTTGTGAGTGGGTTAAAACACTCACCTTTTTGAATTTAAATTGAATTCAAATCCAATTTAAACCCAAAAATTGGACAGTCTCCAAATTCATCCAAACTAGTGCCAAAACGTCAGAAATTCCGATACGATCCCAGCAAAACAAACCGCACGTGAATCCGAGCTCGTATGGAAAAGTTATGAGAATTTGAAAAATGGAAAATTCTGGTCCTGGGTCGACTTCGGGTTCGACTTCGGTGCGCCGCCTCAAATCCCCAGTGCTTGCTTGGAGTTTTCACCAAAACGACCCAAAGCGACCCGAGTCATATTCTTCCTGACCTGAAGTTGCTCTAGGGTTTTCTCCTCTGAAAGCCGAAGCGCGACCAGAAGCTGTTGCAGATCCGCAAAAAAAATTTGTTTTTTTGTTTTTTTTTTTTTGAAATTGAAATTATTTTTTTGGAATTTGGGAATTAGGTTTTGTCTGCCATTGGGATGAGGAGTTGAGAAAGAAGGTACGTACAGACAAATGAGAATGATGAGAAATTAGGGTTTATAACAGGGTATTTATAGGTAGGGTTGAAATAGAGTAGATGGACCAGATAAACAAACGTGCTAACGTGGCCCAAAAAAGCCCGTTCTGACCCCGGAACGAAATTGGGTAAACCCATATATCCAAATAGGTGTTTTAAAATATTCTGAACGCGATTGAAAAAGTTTCACGTCCAAATTCCATCGTATGAAGAAGTTATGCTGAAAACAAAATTTCCAAATTGATTTCAATTAAATCGATCTCAAGGCATTTCGCGTTCGTACGATCAAACGACAAGTCCGATCGCTACGAAACTTGAAACCCTACAATAATTCACTGTTACGGATCCGATGAAACTGGTTTCATCGAAATTCGAGTCCGTGACAAAAATGGCTATTTTTATACTAATTAATTAAATTAAGAATTAGTAAATAAATCCAAATTTTTTATATTTCGGTTTTAGTATTGGAAATTTTTTATCACTTAATAATCCTTCGTTGATTATCCAAATTTAGACAATTTAAGATGTTTCTTAAATTCTGATTAAATTATTAACTTCAGCGTAAAATTTCAATTTCATTATATCTACAAATTATAAATTAACTTTGCAATAATCCCTTAGTTGACCTTTCATTCAATTATCCTATCTATTGGTACCCAATAGATGGGAATTCCTTTGGATTTATACTCTATTACTAAAACATCTCCAAATTCCAACTTAAATTTTCAATCAACATAAAATGTGCTATTCAATTTCAAATAAATTCAATAGATTCAAATTATCATATTCTACATCCAAATGAATAAATAAAGCTTAATTCCTGTTTAAGCATTTATCCTTTGATTGCAATTAACCTTTTATCAAAATTAAATTTCGATATATTAATAAACTTTATTTCCATCTTTATATTCACAAATCATCATTTAATGAAGAATTTATATACGTTATTCCCCATTATTACCTAAATTTATTTAACGTAACATTTAATTTATTTTTATTGCAATGATTTCCAAATCAATTGAATGAATTAAATATGTATGTATCACTCATAATAACTGGTGGCCACAACTCTTGATCACCTTTAATAAGTTTATTATTTACAATCCAATAATCACCGTTTACTATAAATATACGGATTAATTAATTCAATATTTCCATTTCGTTTTCCTGTACTAAATTTATTACTAAGTGTATTTACTACATTCCAACAAGTTGGAATTCCATTCTTATTATAACAATCATTTCCCTATTCACCTTTATTAATAACCCACCATCATTGTAATTATTGTCTTTTATTGATTTAATCAAATTAGCCCATTTTCCTTTAAATTCATACTAACGAAATATTCAATTTCATTTATTTCATAAACTCCATTTCATAAATCTACCTGCAATGTCTACCTAGAAATAAGGTTACGCTTCCATTGTAATTTACATTTACACCTTACGTTACTACATTAATTATCCTTAAAGTAACGTTTTTATTAATGACAATATTAACTTACTTAACATTTTATATGGTTGCTATCCTTTGTTTCATAAATTAATCCGTTCCATCTAAATCCTTATCTATATAATATTTCAACATTTAATATCAACCCATAGTTATTGCAATTCATTATCTTATATTGATTTTATACAATTACCATTAACTTACATTCAATTACTATTCAATGCATATTTATTCATCAATCAATTTGATATTTACTTTTCTTTCTATTTGATAAATAACCTAGTATACATTTACATACATTCATTTCATTCCATTCATTTATGGGTATTGCATTGAAATTTAATTTATTAACTAATACCAACGTTATTATCATTAATTACAATTGGATTCCCAATTTTTATTCAATACCCTGAACACATAACATATATATTAATCAAATCCTTACATTTGTTTTTCTCATGTTCCATTAAAAATCAAATCATAACATTTAAATGATTTATTTGAACTGGAATCTCATTCAAGTCATAAATTATTTACTTGCACTAATATGATTTCTTAATTTATTCCAATTACCGTTCACAATCTTTTATTGCATTAAATCAAATTAATACTTTCATAAATTTCTCATATTAAATTTTATATCCAGGTAAGAATCTTTTTCCTACCTAATTCATTTGGATTTTATAGGTTTTAAGTCACCATTTACAAAATTTATTTTAGCCTTCATTTTAATATTTATATTCAAATGCGACAAATTTCCACTATTACAATTAATTGCAATATATAATTAAATTTGTAAATTTTTAATTACCCTTGATACATCAAATTTCAACATTCTCTTTCATATAAATAAATAAGATTTTTATTCCTTTCTAAATTTAAATAAAAATCTTATTAATTTAATTCATTTAAACATCGAATTTATACGGGTCGTTACACTCTCCCCCACTCAAAATTTTTCGTCCCCGAAAAGGAAAAGAAGAGAAAAGAAGAACTAAATAACAATACATCTTATTCAAAATATTTAACTTATAAACAATAATTTACAAAATTTATTACTTTAAATAAAATATACCCATTTTAAAATCATTATATCTTTTTATACTTAAATAAATAAAGTTTGGAAAAACATTTCAAAATAATTTCGAAGTCCAGAATTTTCGGAAAATTTTGGCAGAGTCTCCTTTGTACGGGGAGGCTCGGGAGAAAATAAAATTTAACAATATACAACAATATTTTTACAATATAATATAAATCCCAACACGGAAAAAATATATAATAGCGCTATAAAACGTAATCTGAAAACGTACCTATTTGTCGGGCAATTTACGCTTAATTTATGGAACCAAAAGCAGTAGCAATTGCTTCCATAGCCTGCATTTCACTTATAAAATCCAAAGGGTTATCTATTTATATACAGTGAAATATTTAAGTGGATTTCAATCACTAACCACAAATCAATACAACAACCATCAACTTAACAACAGCATACATAACAAATTCAAAGCAACCATTCAACCAACAAACTAATAGTTGTCCGGGTTCAAAACTTTTAAATTGTACGGAATGAAGAATAAACTACTAGCGCGTCATTTACTCAACAGTCTTAGATAAAAATAAGTAGATTATTCATTCACCCAAATCCAACTTTTAAAGTATCCTTACTCAAACAACCATCAACTAAACAACAACAAATCCAAACAACAATCAATTTATCTTACTATTAATTCCATTTCATACCTTTGTTGTTCGATTATTTTTTTATTTATACAGTGATTTATTGTTTTAGTTTACATTTACTCATTAAATGCTTGCTTCATTTATTTTTACTCATTACTTACAATTATTCAATTCCATTAATTCAGGTCATGCCAGTTCCCTTTTTATTTCGTTATACTATTCATTCATTTATTATTGCATGTCCTTATTTAATTTGTTTATCAATAGTATTCATGTCCCATTTAATTTGTTAGCATTTCCATTTTATTTACTTAAGTTGATAATCATCTATTTGAATTACTTACCTTTAATTATATTAACTTATAGTAAAATTTCAGTTATAACTTAACTTATCCCGATATCATCACTTCTTATGAATAAAAGCGATTTATTGAACACTGTCATTACATACTTTTACTTGTATAATTTCCATTACATTTTCTTATGAAACATTTCAACTTTTAAATATTTGGTAAGTTATATATATGTTTTTAAGAATGTAATTAAAATCATACAAGTTTCTCTTATTTCTTTAATAAATTTACTGTTCAATAATAATCCTTTATTTCATAGGTTACAATTTTAAATTTCATTTAATACCATTAATAACCTAGCATTAAACCTCTTATTTCATTTAGGGTTTCAATTATTAGTTAAATTCTGTTTCACTACAATAACTGACACAATTAATTAAATGGAAATTTAAGAATGTAATACCGGGTTAAATTTCAAATTTATTTTAAAATAATAGATAAATATATTCTTACAACTTATATATCTCTGATTATATTTAAAACAATCCAAAATTTATATATTTTCCAAAAATGAATCTGCAGTAAAACTACTACAGTGGCCTTTCCCCTTCGAAACTTGAAAATGAAAGTCGATGATGCGGCCGCCATCACCGAAATTATTTTCCAACGACAGAGAGGAAAGTACAAAACTTATTTTCTCAAAAATCCTTTCTAAAACGATTCTTCCGAATTACATTGAAATATTTATATCAGAAAGTCCTTATAAACAATATTATTATATTCCAAAATTTATTCGAAAGAAATTTCAAAACCTCGAATCTTAAGTTCTAAATTTCCAGATTTCATTTATTTTATTTTTCAATCTTATTTCTATTATTATTTATACACTTTATTACCTAACAACCAATCTATAGCAACCAAATATATGTCATTATAAAATATTATATATATATATATATATATATATAGAGAGAGAGAGAGAGAGAGAAAATATAATAGGCAAAGTTATTTCATTCACCTATATTAAAAACAAATATTATGTCGGTCTGTCCTATTAAATGTTTAGAAATCCCTATTGATGTCACAGCGACCCATGCACCAACTAGAATTTATAAATACAAAACGGAACAGATTAACACAATATTAAAACCTTTTTATAACACTAACAAATACGCTCTCTCATATATATACACTCAGCGACTCCCATAGGATATTACTACCCCATTAATAAAGAGTCAGACCCCACAAAGCTAAGGTTTATCGCTAAACCAAAGCTCTGATACCAAATGTAACGTCGCGCCTTTTCGCACGCTATAAATCGACAACGTGCCAATTCAAACCATACAGAAGGGCAGATTGTTATGGGGTAAATAAGAAAAAACAAGAAAGAAATAAAAAGAAAACAGAATCTCACAGCGGAAGGATAAAATATAATAATAAAATATATAGTTCATAAAACCGTTTACAAAACATTTGATTCTTCTTTATACAATTAAATATCAGAGTTCACATACCAATAATATCAATGCAGCGGAATTAAATAGTGTGGTGGGATAATATAGTAGATAGTAATACTACTAATCTTCGTCCTCCAGAATAAAATCTTCAAATCCTGAAACGCTCGGACTGACCTGAGCGAATTTGAAAAACAAAAACACTCGAGTCAGAACTAAAAGATCTTATGTGAGTTAAATTAACAGAAATAAATATGAGTGCAGTAACTCAAGAGATGCTCGAGATTTACATCTCCTAAGGATCCGTTAAACTATTTACTATGTAGTATATTGCGCTATTATAATAGTGTCTAATTGTAAAATAAACTTACTTTTTTCTTAGCATTAAGGGGTTACCCATATAGCCCTTAACATGTAATAGTCCCAGTAGTCCATCCAATATAATAGTCCCTCCTGATCGGGAAGCCACCAGAGGATACCACACGGGCTACGGGAGAAATCCAAACTCGTACAAGGCGCGATAGGGTAGGTGACACGGCACAACTAGGCAATGCCAGGGTAGATATACCAATTGATATCCGGGCTGATGGAAACGCGTAGCCGCAGCTACCGCCCACCTCGAAAAAAACTCCCCCAAAAATCAAAGTAAAAGTGGCCACTGAATCAATCCAAAGTCAAAGTATAATATCGAAGAGGAGTGTCCGATCAGAGGAATGACCTCATTGGCCCGAGAATCGCTCCTGTTTTAGCCACCTTATGCTAACTCATGGGAGTTGGGTCCACGTATTACCTTGCAGGAACGCCTCCACCAACCTACTTCATTCTGGAATCTCCACCGCGTACACGGTTGTTAAAGTAGTTTTCGGAGTTGGCAGAGAGTATGACAACTTCTGATCCCGGTCTCTTCAACAACCAAACGTTATTGTACACCGCGGTCCTTTAAAATAATTTATACTTTTAAAACCAGAATATAATATCCATTTCAAAACCATATAAATATGATATCATTTCCTTTAAAACCCAAAACAATATGATATCATCTTTATTTTCCAATATATTCTTTCCAAAAATCATAGTGGTTTCAAAGTAAAATATTTAGAAATCAAAACTCTTGAATATAATATTTCCAAATTATACTACCTTGAAAATCATAACTTTGAAACAAATTTCCATCTCTCAAATGGTTAAATATCAAATTCTTTCATAAAACAAAATAGCTTCTTTACATTTCACAAATCAATTCCAAATATCAATTTAAACTTCCAAATACCATTTTAATTCTTATGTTTCAAAGCTTTAAATATTTTACCATTTCAAAAAAACAAACTCATTTGACAAACCCATATATATCAAATTCAATTTCTTATTATTTAGACTTGAAATGTTTACTTAATGAATTCAATATAATTTAAGTAAAACCTTTAACTTCACATAATTGGAAAATCTATCAATTTATTAAACTTGATATATTCATTTAAATCAACCTGAAATTCATTTAAATCACTTTACACAAAAATCAAGTTATAAAAATCATATCCTTTAAAAAATTTAACTTTTATTAAATTTCAATTTAACTTAATATTCATCTTTCAAATCTTATCCTCATTTAAGTCATAAAAACTCCAGAAATTAGATTTTAAATAAATGCTTAATCGTATTTGATCTTAAAAAATCAAACATTATTTTATACTTCAAATCAAATTTATACGAAGCTTAAAAACCGAAAATTACTATATATATATATATATATATATATATAAATAACCAATTCAATATCCCATAAACCATATATATAGCTTTACAAAACCATAAAAACATTTCAAAATATATATTTTATATATATACCGCGGTGCCTGTATAAAATTTTCTACCCTATGGTCAAGTGATACGGATGTTTAACATTTCAATCCGTAATTTAAAATAAAATGCGGTTGTATATCATTTCAAACCGCAATCCCGAATGAAATGAAAATGCATGATGACTTGAAGTTTATACAATATAAATGTAGCATCCATTCATCCAAATATCAATCATCAACCATCATTTGCAATCATCATCCAATTTAAACAATCATCGATATAGAGCATGTAAATTATACAGGTAATAAATAACATGTATTAACCAACAGTTTATGTTCAATAATAAATTCAATAACTGTTAAACTAGCAGTTTATATGCAAATAAATAAATTTAACTGTCAATTTATATGCAATAAATAAAATTAATTAACAGTTAAATTAAATAAATGCGAATTAACTGAGATGATGAATAAACATGCCAAACAATCATAAATAAATTTCTACTCATATCCTAGGTCAAATTAACAAACATAAGAAATTCTAGAAGTTGTGAGTGGGTTAAAACACTCACCTTTTTGAATTTAAATTGAATTCAAATCCAATTTAAACCCAAAAATTGGACCATCTCCAAATTCATCCAAACTAGTGCCAAAACGTCAGAAATTCCGATACGATCCCAGCAAAACAAACCGCACATGAATCCGAGCTCGTATGCAAAAGTTATGAAAATTTGAAAAATGGAAAATTCTGGTCGAAAATTTGAAAAATGGAAAATTCTGGTCATGGGTCGACTTCGGGTTCGACTTCGGTGCGCCGTCTCAAATCCCCGGTGCTTGCTTGGAGTTTTTGCCAAAACGACCTGGAGCGACCCGAGTCATTTTCTTCCTGACTCGAAGTTGCTCTAGGGTTTTCTCCTCTGAAACCCGAAGCGCGACCAGAAGCTGTTGCAGATCCGCAAATTTTTTTTGTTTCTTGTTTTTTTTTTCTGAAATTGAAATTACTTTTTTGGAATTTGGGAATTAGGTTTTGTCTGCCATTGGGATGAGGAGTTGAGAAAGAAGGTACGTACAGACAAATGAGAATGAGGAGAAATTAGGGTTTATAACAAGGTATTTATAGGTAGGGTTGAAATAGAGTAGATGGACCAGACAAAAAAACGTGCTAACGCTAATGTGGCCCAAAAAAGCCCGTTCTGACCTCGGAACGAAATTGGGTAAACTCATATACCCAAATAGGTGTTTTAAAATATTCTGAACGCGATGGAAAAAGTTTCACGTCCAAATTCCATCGTATGAAGAAGTTATGCTGAAAACAAAATTTCCAAATTGATTTCAATTAAATCGATCTCAAGGCATTTCGCATTCGTACGATCAAACGACAAGTCCGATCGCTACGAAACTTGAAACCCTACAATAAATCATTGTTACGGATCCGATGAAACTAGTTTCGTCGAAATCCGAGTCCGTGACAAAAATGGCTATTTTTATACTAATTAATTAAATTAAGAATTAGTAAATAAATCCAAATTTTTATATTTCGGTTTTAGTATTGGAAATTTTTTATCACTTAATAATCCTTCGTTGATTATCCAAATTTAGACAATTTAAGATGTTTCTTAAATGCTGATTAAATTATTAACTTCAGCGTAAAATTTTAATTTCATTATATCTACAAATTATAAATTAACTTTGCAATAGTCCCTTATTTGACCTTTCATTCAATTATCCTATCTATTGGTACCCAATAGATGGGAATTCCTTTGGATTTATACTCTATTACTAAAACATCTCCAAATTCCAACTTAAATTTTCAATCAACATAAAATGTGCTATTCAATTTCAAATAAATTCAATAGATTCAAATTATCATATTCTACATCCAAATGAATAAATAAAGCTTAATTCCTGTTTAAGCATTTATCCTTTGATTACAATTAACCTTTCATCAAAATTAAATTTCGATATATTAATAAACTTTATTTCCATCTTTATATTCACAAATCATCATTCACAATCCAATAATCACCATTTACTATAAATATACGGATTAATTAATTCAATATTTCCATTTCGTTTTCCTGTACTAAATTTATTACTAAGTGTATTTACTACATTCCAACAAGTTGTAATTCCATTCTTACTATAATAATCATTTCCCTATTCACCTTTATTAATAACCCACCATCATTGTAATTATTGTCTTTTATTGATTTAATCAAATTAGCCCATTTTCCTTTAAATTCATACTAACGAAATATTCAATTTCATTTATTTCATAAACTCCATTTCATAAATCTACCTGCAATGTCTACCTAGAAATAAGGTTACGCTTCCATTGTAATTTACATTTACACCTTACGTTACTACATTAATTATCCTTAAAGTAACGTTTTTATTAATGACAATATTAACTTACTTAACATTTTATATGGTTGCTATCCTTTATTTCATAAATTAATCCATTCGATCTAAATCCTTATCTATATAATATTTCAACATTTAATATCAACCCATATTTATTGCAATTCATTATCTTATATTGATTTTATACAATTACCATTAACTTACATTCAATTACTATTCAATGCATATTTATTCATCAATCAATTCGATATTTACTTTTCTTTCTATTTGATAAATAACCTAGTATACATTTACATACATTCATTTTATTCCATTCATTTATGGGTATTGCATTGAAATTTAATTTATTAACTAATACCAACGTTATTATCATTAATTACAATTGGATTCCCAATTTTTATTCAATACCCTGAACACATAACATATATATTAATCAAATCCTTACATTTGTTTTTCTCATGTTCCATTAAAAATCAAATCATAACATTTAAATGATTTATTTGAACTAGAATCTCATTCAAGTCATAAATTATTTACTTGCACTAATATGATTTCTTAATTTATTCTAATTACCGTTCATAATCTTTTATTGCATTAAATCAAATTAATACTTTCATAAATTTCTCATATTAAATTTTATATCCAGGTAAGAATCTTTTTCCTACCTAATTCATTTGGATTTTATAGGTTTTAAGTCACCATTTACAAAATTTATTTTAGCCTTCATTTTAATATTTATATTCAAATGTGACAAATTTCCACTATTACAATTAATTGCAATATATAATTAAATTTGTAAATTTTTAATTACCCTTGATACATCAAATTTCAACATTCTCTTTCATATAAATAAATAAGATTTTTATTCCTTTCTAAATTTAAATAAAAATCTTATTAATTTAATTCATTTAAACATCGAATTTATACGGGTCGTTACAATTCACCCACCCTCTAGTGTTAGTTAGCCTTAAGATCCTTAATTCGCTGTCCATTTCAATTGGTATCAGAGCCAGGTTTTCATAGTTTTCATAATCTGAAACTTGAAAATTGTTTTAATAGCTACCAACACTGGTAATGTCAACTCTGGCACTAGTTCTGTTATCCCTAACACTATTTCATTTCTAGATGGTCAGTCTACTGTCAGATCACCACTTTTCAATGGCAGTAATTATGCATATTCGGCTTGTAGAATGAAAATTTATTTACAATTTGTAGGATTAGACACTTGGAATATCACAAAAACTGAGTATGTTGAACCAACTACCAATTTTGTCCAGTGGACTGTTGAGCAAAAGGGTGTTGCACAAAATAACTCAAAGACCATGAATATATTATTTTGTTCACTAGATAGGAATAAGTTTAATAGAGTGTCTATTTGTAAGTCTGCAATTTGAAATCTGGAAAACTTTGCAAGTTACTCATGAAGGAACAAGCAAAGTTTAACAGACTTAAATTTCCATATTAACTAATCAGTTTTAATTATTTAAAATGCATGCAAATGAGTCTATTTCCAACATATATTTTCGATTTCAAGACATTGTTTATTCACTAATTGCACTGGGAAAATGTTTTTCATAGGAAGACCAATTCTGCAAAATTCTAATTTCGCTCACTCTAGAATGCGATCAAAAGACATGTACAATTGAAGAAGCAAATGATATCAGTCAAATGAAAATAGAAGAATTAATTAGGAGTCTGATGTTTTATGAAGTTCAACTTCAAGAAAGAACAGAAAACAAGACTACAGAAAAGAAGTCATTAGCGTTCAATGCAACAACTGTAGATTCAGAACCAGACGGTGATAAGGAGATTGCTTTCATGACAAGAAACTTCCAGAAATTCCTAAAATATAGAAAAATGAATAGTTACAAAAGAAATGATCAAAGGAATTCCAGAAATAATACGGAGAATGTCAACAATGATAGATGCTACAATTGCAATATAGTCGGGCATCATAGGAAAGATTGTCCGTATCCAGATAAACAGCTGTTCTCTCCAAACAATGATTCGTTAATGAAAAAAAAGAAAGCATACACAACAACTCTTGATGACTCTGACTCATCATCCAGTGACGATAAAAAGAAGACGGATAATTCAAATCTGTGTTTAACTATTGTTTGTACCAAAAATGGACACAACACTCTTCGAAAGTTTTTGAATAAAAGTGAAGAATATAAATGTAAAAAGAAGATTATCTAACAAAAATTCCAGCAAACAATAACACAGATGTGCAGATACGCAGTTTTAGAGTGGTTCGGCGTGTTGCCTACGTCCACTATGAAGTCTTTGGGATTTTATTGATTCTCTTTCAATGATTACAAGTAATTACAACGAACAATAGCTAAGTACAGCTTTAAATTCGAATTCAACAGCAAGGGTGGGATGCAAATCTCGATCCGGTAGAGTAGAGTCTGGATGCTTAAGAATCAAAAGATCTTTTTTCTATAGGCTTCAGGGGGCTATTTATAGGCGTAGGAGGCTGATATCTCGCTCAAACTTCAGTAGACTCCTTCTGACACGTGAGTGGCCCCACGCGATCGATCCCACCAAGTTTCGACTCGATCTGTGATCGATACGAACAGATTTCGTATCAATCACGAATTGGCCCAATTGAGCCGAAACTTGGCAAGAACATTCCTTGGCTTTTATGCAAGCTTCTGTGAAAATTTCATAGCATTTGGATCGGTGGATCTTGAGTTATGATCGATACGAGCTTGGGTTTTTCGTTGGCTGTCTGGTTGGAATCCATCAATTCGAATCGATGACGCACGTGCCTCTATGATGACGCGGAGCGCATTCCTTGCATCGATCCTCTTTTTGCTCCGAGTTGACCGTTTCGCATCCATGATTCTCCCATCGTTACCATCGATGACCATTGTATCAATCTGGGCTCATTTGACTTGGTGGACACGAACAAACTATTGGATATGGATTCGAGCAAGAACCCCTGATGGATACGAAGTGGTCACCGTCTGATGGATGCGAAGCAAGGTCATGTGATGGATACAAAGAGCAGTTGCCTGATGGATTCGAGTAATCACCTACTGATGGTTTCGAACTGGATTGGATGCAAATGGCTATGTGCTAACGGATTCGAGAAAGATGGATACGAAGTTATTGTACCCCTAATCGATACGAAGACAGTGGATTCGAATAGAGGCTTAACCATGGATACGGACTGCGTCTAGCTGGATGGATATGAAACATGACTTAGCCGATCGATACAAAACGCATGCTCTGTTGATGGATACGAACTTGATCTGTGCGAGCCGAGGTTCCTTGATGGATTCTAACTTGATCGATGTGAAGTTGATGGATACGAATTGAGATGTGATGATGGATACGGACCCTATCGATACGAAGTTAAGCTTTCCAATGGATACGAAAATGTGGCTTTTTCCTTCAACTTGCATCGATCATATCTTGAGCATATGTACTTGGATTGGCTTGAAATTTGGAATGTTGGCTTCCATTGCTTAGTTTATCATGTCTTGTCAGTTGCGGCTTGATTCAGACTTGGATAAAATTCATCGACATCCATGGAGAATTATGCGTGCTTGATATCCAAGATGATTGATCCTGAGCTTGTAATCAGTTCTTTGATATCTCGCCTAGCCAAAAGGCGGTATAACATTTGCCCCCCAAATTACGTCTTGTGGAAATATGACGTGCTTTGAAATGCTGCAGTCTTCGCTCTGAATAATCATTGCTTTTTCGTTGAAGGTTGTAACCCTGCATTGCTGTAACTGACTATTGTATGATGGTGCTTAGTTGTTTGTTGCCGTAATCATTATTAAACGAATATTCAATTCCTGTTAATGCTGAAAATTGAATATTATTTTGACATATATGTTTATATGTTAATCTGATTCTCCTTAACATTGCACGTCCACGAGTCATTGTCAGTTTTCTTGTACCAAATTTCGCATTGATCCTCCCCTGAACCGATGTGAAACTCGAGTAGTAACAACGCTTGATGGTTGTTTATGGATGTTCCTTCGTATCGATCCTCTCCTGGATCGATAAGAAGTTTAAAAAAGTTGCTCTCGCGTCGATACGAAGTGTCATTCCGTATCGATGAACGCGAGCGTCGATGGATACGAATGTAATGTTCATATCGATGGTTTCCTGTAGCTTCAACAGGTCCCTTTGATGCCCTTCGTATCGATGAAGGATTGAGCCGTTGGAGTTGACTAGCCAGTTCGTATCGATGGACCGTGGTTGGTGTTCGAAAATCATCGATTCGAATGAAGGTTTCGCACCGATGGGACCAAAGGCCTTCTGCAACGACTTCATTACGCAGTTCGTATCGATGGACCCTATTCTTCATTTCGAATCGATAGAAATATTTAGCTGATGGATTTGAATTGGTCGTTCGACTCGACTTAGGGGTTGACCTATAATGACCGGTCATGTAGACCGGGAGGTGAATCGCCCCTGTTACTCCTTGGGTCCATATAAATACTCATGGACTCGCCCATTTTTCACTTTTTACTTTTTTACTACCGTCTTCAACTTTCGCATCAATTCAGAAACTTGAGAGAGGAGAATTGTGTCGTGCCTTCGACTCGATCAAATTCGACCTTTTAATCCTTCAAATTCCAATTTTAAATTAGGTAATAAATCAGTTATAGCCACATCTTGACGACGAAGTTCGAATCTCAGATCCATCACCTCTTCACCAATTATCAATTCTGGCAATATTTAAGGTTAGATCTGGGTTGGAGCTTGGTCGAGGATGGCCATGGCGATGCCCTTGATAAATGGAGAAGAAGGAGCGCAGAGGAAAAAATAAAATGAAGATGGCTTGATCCGTACTTCGTGTCGATCTGGGGGGACTGTTTGAATCGATAAAAGGCGATAACGCTTTTTCTTGGAGTTCGCATCGATCCCATAAATTTATAGATAAATGACGTAGTTCGTGTCGATCGAGGTGGTGGCAAATAGTGTCGATCTATAATGATCGATGCGAAAAAATAAGCGAGCGATTGGCGCGAAACTCTTGGCTTTGTATCGATGCGAAATACACTCACGCTATCGATACGAAAAATATCAACTCGAACGTGATCGATGCGAAGCCGAGACTTTCTTGACCGATGCGGACCTGGACACCAAGGATCGATGTGATGCTACTGACGTTAATCGATACGATCCCCAGTGTTGACGATCATTTCGAAGTATGCCCCCGGTGATCGATACGAAGTTGGATCCTGATGAATTCGAATAAGCTCCCTATGATCGATTCGAATTCTTCCCTTGATGGATATGAAATTTTGAGCACTTGATAGCATGATTCCGACGAGCTTCATCCTTGCATATCTGGACTTGGTTGTTAAACTGCATATCTGACTGCCTTTCGAAGCTCGTCAATGGAACCATAACAACTTTTAATTCTGGTCGATTGCCGACATCCGGATGGCATTGTGGTGATGGTCAGCGACGACGGTCACTCCGATTGCATTCCGATTATCTTCGTCGTTGGCAAATTTTCTTTAACTCTGAAAAATTTATTCAAGCAATGCACAGAATTGCACTGCACAACACACTTTACACGAGGGGTACACATGGGTTCTTTGTCATCTAATGATGGTTTATCGTGAGTTAGCTAGTTATGGAAACTCCAAGCTCGCAGCCGGAAGAAACTCAGAGTTCAATTCCTCCCGTGCTTGAAATACCAGTGATTAAGGTTGAAGTTATCGATCCAGCCCCGGACGAGGCACCCAACGCATCTCTTATCAATAATCCGCCAGACTCTGTTCCGTCCAACATTTCGAAAGATATGCTAGGGAGAATATGCCTAAGGCACGGTTTGTCGATGGATGACGTGCTATTGCCGGGACCAATTGACAGACCACACAACCCACCGGAGGGGTATACCGTATTCAATCGACATGCGTGCATAGCTGGGACGCTCCCCCCGTTCAATCAGTATATAAGAGAAGTGCCGTCCTTTATAGGGATCGCCCCATCTTAGCTACACCCAAATGGATATGCTTTACTCAATAGCTTGTTTATTGCATTTATGGAGCACCTCTATCGACCTCCTCGACTGACTGAGATAAGATATTTGTTCAATTTTAAGAGTCGGACAGACAGTCCATCTTTTACATTTCTAGAGGCCGTGAGAAATTGCCAAATAATTACGGGGTCCTGGACCTGGCTGAGCTACTTCAAGACGGAGTGGTTCTATGTTAGATGCCCCTAGGATTTTCCAGCCGATGGCTATTTAGACGTGAGTATTGCTATCTTCTCAAGCAGACGGCAAGACGATTTTAAATGAAATCCAACTCATATCTCTTTTTCTTTGCAGCGATAATCTAGCGACCTGAGGGCGGATATTACAAGGAGATAGTTTGGGTTCTTCAAGAGTTCCCAAGAGAAGATAGGAATATCAACTTGGTCCTAACGGATAGGAATCTCAGAATCCTTGGGCTGATTGAGCGAAGACAAAGTATAAGGCTCGACGGTGCATTAAGAACTATCTCGAGAGAGCGAATTAAGCGTAAAAAGCCTAAAGTCATTATAGTCGAAGAGGCTGACCCTGAAAGAACCCCTACTGACGAGGAACCGTTGGGCGAACCTGCGGATGTAGCCCAGGATGCTGAAGAGAAGAGAAAAGGCAAGGCAGCCGTTTTCAAGCCATCCAAAAAAGGGAGATGGAAATCTGTTATCATGTCCCGGCCTACCTTCGGAATTAGAATTTCGGAGATGTCTCCCCTGAGAACAGAAAGTCTTTACGAAGGGCTCGCCAATCTTCCAATTCCGGACGATGTGTCCATGCAGCATGATGCCGGATTGGATGAACTCCAACAAGCCCTAGTTTTAAGCGAATCTCTACCCGCTAGCGTGGTTGACACATCCGGTTGGTCGGGGGGGTTGCACATACACACACACTTCACGGAACTACGCGATTTCTGACCGTAAGCTACCTTTTTCTGAAGATTACTAACTTCGTTTCTATTTTGCTTTGTAGATACCATGTCCGGTCGAGGCTCAATGCTCGGTAGTCTACGCAGTAAACGCAAGTCTTCGTCATACTACGAGTCACACAGGAGGAAGGAGATAGGGATCATGATCAAGGCTATTCCAGCCAGGAGCGGACTGATAGGGATAGAGGATATGTACGTTGATCCCGATCTCGCACACCCCCTCCCAGAGCTCCCACACCGCCTTCGGTTCATGTTTCGAGGCCTTCAGAAACTCCACGGCACAAGCCTTCTTCCCGCTCTTCACGGTCCGACTCTCATCGTCCAGCTAAAGTGGTGGACCCTTCAACTACTGCAGAGGCTCTCGTCGAGCCCACTGGGGAAGGAGCGATGAGGCTCGCTCAACTGAAAAAGGATTTACCTGATATATGTTTTGATGGATTCGTCTTTCCCCCACGCTTGAAAAGGATCCCGGCGTCGGCCGAAACTACAGTACATGATTATGTCGCGGACATATTTTTCCAGTATCAGAAATGGTCGAAAACCGCGAAAAAAGCATCGAAGGTGGCCTTCGACCAGGCAGTCATGATTGAAAAGCTGGAGAAAGAACTCGGTCAGAAAGATCGTATTATTCAAGCACTCAATAGCGTGGCCGAGTGTTCTCGTCAATCTGAGATTAAGCCCTTAAGAAAGCCAACGAGGCCCAGGCGGCGATGGACATAATGAAGTGGGAGCATTATGCCACAGTGGAGGACGCGGGCCATAGGAACACCCGCTGAGCAGAACGCAGCCCTTAAAGAACTTAACGAGCTTAAGTCCAAATTTTCTGAAATCATAAAGGAAAAGCATGCTGCTAACGTTGCTGCACAGGAAGCATGTGATCAAGTGGTGGTGCGCCAGAGGGAGAGAGATGTGGCCATGGAAAAGGTCCGTGAGGTTGAGGCTGAGGTCGGTGAGAGGGTCCGATTGGCAGAAACCAAGTTAGAGGCTGACATAGATGAGCTTCTCATTACTTACAATGCTAATGTGTTGAGGGACAGGGACTTAGCCTGGCTTGATGACTACCCAGCACATCTGTGTAATGCCTGGAACTTGCTGGTTGAGGAGGAGAAAACTGGGCAGTCGGGAAGCTCCTTTAACGAGTTTGAATTGGAGAATCGTATACTAAATGATGATGAGAAGAAGGTTCTTCATGATTTTATGATTTCTCACGCAAGAGAAAGACTCGGCATCCAGCAAAAAGAAGTCAGGGAAGGTTCCGGAGTTACGCATCATGCTACGAGCTCAGAAATTACTACTCTGCCTCGACCCACGCCTGCTCCGGTGACCGAGCCTCAACCTGTCCCGGCTTATGACCCAGAACAGTCACGCCTATCTCCTATTAAGGAGCATTCATCCGAAGCTGTTCGGCCAGCCGCGGGTCAAACTGAGGAATGTACTCTGAATGAATCTTGTGTGTATTTGAAATGAAAGACCTGTTTTGAACCGTATCCTAACAGCTTCTTTTCTTCTTTGTCCAGTGATCGAAGTTGTATTGATAGTGCCTCCTGCAATCCAAGAATCACATCAAGTGCAGGAGGCCATTATTACTGAGGCGATCACCACGACTGGGGCCGTGCCAATTGAGGTGACACAGGGGAGCTCAATTTCCTTTGACGAGCAGGTAATGAATGAGCTCCTGGGCCGACAGAGCGACCCTTTTGCGGACATACCGCTCGTTCTTGGTGGGTTCCCGCCTGCTTCCAATGCTTCGTCACAGTCCATTGCTGCCCCCAGCGAAGCACGTGCTATTCGAGAAGCAGAGATATTGGCTGAAATTAACGCTGAGATGGAGGCAGCGGCTCATGGCGGTGATTCTGAGGGTGGAGTGACGGCGCCGGGTCCAACTCTACTCAGGATGATATCACCCAGGGGAAAACTGGTTGATACTAGAGTGTCTACTCCGCCCCCGGTTGCAGATCCAGTTCCTTCGACTCCTCCTGAAGAGAGCATCCCCATAGACTCAAGTTCAGAGGAAGAGATCGATATCATGCCTTCGTCTGGATATTCCCCGTCTAAAGAGAAAAGTTCGAAATGAAAGATCGTTAGCGGTGCCGGCGGCTCCACACTGAAGAAAAAGCCAAGGAAGAAGAAGGAATAGATAGATTCCTTAGGCACACTTCTGGGTGGATAGGAGTTTACTTTTGCTTTAGTAGGTCGTGTATAGACGCGGATTTGGCCCTCCGCTAGAAGGCATTTTTTGGAAGAACTTGTACATAAATTCTTATATCCAGTTAGTTGAAATAAAACTTTATTTTCTTTGCTTCAACTGTTTTTCCTGTCTCTTACGCTTAAGTGTTGTAACGTTTGAAGCATAGCTTGGTATGACTGTGGAGTATCAATTCTAGAGCTGAATCTGTTTTCTACACAAGTCTTAAAATCATGGATACAAGCCGCGACACAAGACTAAGCTGGATGCTCGATGTCGTATTGTTTCTGTCAATGTTTCACACTTAAGCACTGCCCCGATTTGGGGATCCAGTCATAATGATTGGTTAATGATCGCACTTCCATCTCTGCCTTCCAAGCTTAACATCGTCAAATCGATGTTGAAGCAAGTGAAGGGTGAGCGGTTTCAATTGTGCGCGTTCACCGATAATAATCGTATCCACACTCCGGGGATCAGTATTTATATTTCGGTGGTCAATCACACCTATCACAAATCTTGAGCACATGTCCACACTTTGGGGACTTAGGATAATCTGTGATCGATAATCTGGTTCGCACTCTGGGAATTCGAGAGCTATCGACGTTTGTAGCGCAGTTCGCACTCTGGGAACTTGGATTCAGTATTTATACACCAATTCTTATTCTAGGAACTTGGAGTTAGCGTTTATACTCTGGTTCGCACTCCGGAAACCTAGAGTTGATGTTTATACTCTAATTCGCACTACGGGAATTTAGAGTTAGCATATATACTCGGGTTCGCACTCCGGGAATCTAGAGTTGATGTTTATACTCTAGTTCGCACTTCGGGAATTTAGAGTTAGTGTTTATACTCTGGTTCGCACTCTGGGAACCTAGAGTTGATGTTTATGCTCCAATTCGCACTTCGGGAATTTGAAGTTAGTCGACAGATGGTCAGTCACATCTGTTTGGACTTCTTAGGAGGTCGTTCACACTCTGGGAACGATAGATTTATCGGGATCGTGGATAGTCAGATCACATCCACCCCAAATTAACAAGCGATGTCGTTAGATGGACGGGTCCATCCTCCTCTAACTTGGTTAGGATACGGTTGGAGTCGTTAGGCAGATGGGTCCGCCCTCTCCAAAACCGTACTTAGAATTTTCACATTCCAACTCACGCTCTGGGAGTTCGGAGTGGTTTTAAGGATTGTCGTGTATCAATCCTTTTTGATATTAGCGTAGTGACTTGCCCCCGAGCTCGGATTTCATTTAGTAAGTGACCGGTCATATCACAGTCACTCGCTATTTGAATAAATTCCAACGTTCGATGGAACCTAGCTCTCTTTACATCATGATGTCGTACGTCATGTTCAATTAATCACAGCTTTGGCTCGAAGAGATGGCTTTTTATTGCTGAAATGAGAAAACATGGCAAAGTCAGTTGCCATATTACAAATTCAAATTTCGAAATACGAGAACAAATTGAAAATAAGAGAATGAATCGAATAAATGAAGCCTGTCATATGTAGTAGCGACGGAGGCTTTCACTATTCTAAGCTCTTGGCAAAGTAAGACCGTCAACGGTTGATAACTTGAACGTGTCATCCCCGAGCTTTTGTGTGATCACATATGGCCCTTCCCAAGTTGGCTTCATATGTGATGGAACCGGATAAATTCTTTTTAGAACGAGATCACCAAGTTCGAAGGTCTGTGGTCGAACCTTGGCATTGTATAATCGAGCGACTCGATTTCGATATGCAGCTGCCCTCAAATCAGCCTCTTCACGCTTCTCATCCAGTAAGTCCAAAGATTCAGCAAGTAATATGGCATTATTTTTCGGGTCATAATAAGTCTCACGATAAGAAGGTACTTCCATTTCGACTTGGATAACGGCTTCTGAGCCGTAAGATAGAGAGAAGGGAGTGTGTACGGTCGCGGACTTGTGGGTCGTTCGATAAGCCCATAAAGCCATAGGTAATTCATCAACCCACTTGCCCCCGTCCTTTTCCAGTCGTTTCTTTAGAATAGATTTGATAACCTTATTAACAACTTCAACTTGGCCATTCGCCTGAGGGTGTGCAACCACAGAGAATTTCTTGTGGATGTGGAATAGTTGGCAGAAATTCTTGAATTCAACACTGTCGAATTGAGCTCCGTTATCAGTGATGATGGTATGCGGGAGACCAAATCGGCAGATGATATTGAAAACTATGAAGTTGATTACTTTTTTCATCATGATTGTCGCAAGAGATTTGGCTTCAGCCCATTTAGTAAAGTAATCAACTGCGACGATGACATACTTCGCTCCTCCTTTGGCCAGAGGTAGAGTACCAAAGATATCAATGCCCCATACTGTAAACGGTCAGGGACTGACCATTTGGGTTATCTCAGTAGGTGGGTCTCTCGAAATTCGAGCATGTCTCTGGCATTTATCACACTTCCTTGCACAGTCTGATGTGTCACGGTTTACAGTTGGCCAGTAATATCCATATCGGAGTACTTTCTTGGTGAGGGCTTGCCCCCCGGTGTGATCGCCACACTCTCCCTCATGCACATCATGTAACACTCTTTTGATTTCATCGTGTGCGATACATCAAAGGAGAGGAACGGAATACCCTCTTCTATACATGACTCTATCCTGAATGGTAAACCGCGAGGCTTTTCGAAGAATCTGTCTTCTTTCACTCCTACGCTCGGGCAGTGTTCTGTGCTCGATATTGTTTCCATATGGGGTCATCCACGACTCTTTTTCGAAAGTGATTTCAAATATAAAATCTGTTTCCATCTGATCAATGCTAGGAGAAGATAAGGTTTCAACAGGAATGAGTCCCACCTGCTGTGCTTCGTCCGCACTTGCTAACTTGGCCAATGAGTCAGCCTTCTGGTTGTGTTCACGGGGTATGTAGAAAACGGCATAATAATCGAACTGCAATTATTTCCTGGACTCGAGCTAGATAAGCAGCTAGTCTTCGATCCTTGGCCTGGTATTCTCCCCAGACTTGGCATGCGACTAACTGAGAGTCGCAATAAATTTCCATGGCAATAATTCTCAAATCATGGGATAGCTTCAACCCAGCAAGTAAAGCTTCATACACAGCTTCATTATTGGTTGCGCGGAACTCAAATTTCACAGCATAGCATATGGATTGGCCCTCGGGGGTTTCAAGTACTACCCCAGCACCTGAGCACTGATCGTTGGATGCGCCATCGGTATTTAGCTTCCAGATGTATTCGGGAGGTTTACTGGTCTCAGGCAAGTCCTGTGGGACAGTGAATGCGGCTATGAAATCTGCTAAGACGTGACCTTGAATGGATCTTCTTGGGATATAAGTGATATCGAACTGACTCAGCTGATATTCCACTTAAGCAAACTACCAGACGTCTCAGGCCACGTAAGGACCTGTCGTAACGTCTGGTCGGTGTACATGGTGGCAGGATGAGCTTGAAAATATGGACTGGAGCTTCCTCGAGGCAATGACTAGGCAATAGGCCAACTTCTCTAGCTTTGGGTAGTTTCTCTTAGCTTCAGTTAGTCGCTTGCTAACGTAATAGACCGGTTTCTACACTCGGTCTTCCTCCCGAACCAGGGCAGCACTGATTGCATTCTCTGATACCGCCAGGTAAATATACAACTGTTCATGGTCGATAGGCTTTGATAAAATTGGCGGTGTGGAAAGATGTTGAACCAATGCTTGGAACACGCCTTCACACTCCGCAGTCCATTCGAAGTTTCGCTTTCCTTTTTGGATCAGATCAAAGAAAGAGATGCATTTGTTGGTAGACTTCGATATGAACCTACTCAACGCTGCCTCTTTCCTGTTGAGACTCTAAACTTGCTTTATTGTCCTTGGAGTCTGCAAGTTTCTGATTGCCCAAATCTTTTCTGGATTGGCTTCTATTCCTCGAGCGTTGACAACGAACCCAAGGAACTTTTCGAATGCGACTCCATAGTGGCACTTTAGTGGATTAAGCTTCATCCCGTATTTTCGAAGGATGTTGAACATTGACTCCAAATCTTTGATGTGATCAGTGGAGAATCGTGACTTTACCAGCATGTCATCTACATAAACCTCCATGGTGTTCCCAATCTGGTTAGCGAACATCCGATTGACTAGACATTGGTATGTTGCTCCGGCGTTTTTTAATCCCAAGGGCATAATTTTGTAGCAGTAGAGTCCCAGGTCGGTTATGAAGCTAGTATGTTCTTGGTCGGGTACATGCATGGGTATCTAATTGTAACCGAAATAAGCGTCCATGAAAGATAATAATTCGTGTCCAGCCGTTGAATCTACAAGCTGATTAATCCTGGGAAGTGGAAAACTGTCTTTTGGGCAAGCTTTATTTAGATCAGAATAATCAACACATGTCCTCCATTTCCCATTCGGCTTTCGGACAAGTACGGGATTGGGTACCCACTCCGGGTATAAATCATCTCGAATAAATCCGTTTGATTTGAGCTTATCGACCTCTTCTTTAAGGGCGGCAGATCTCTCTGGATCTATACCGCGCCTTTTCTGTTTGACCGGGATACACCATGGTTCAATATTCAGGGTGTGGCTCGCAATGTCCGACGAGATCCCACACATATGAGAATTTGTCCAGGCGAACACGTCGAGATTTGTTCGGAGAAATTCAGCCAATTCCTGCTGTGTCTCTTGGCTCAACTGAGACCCAATCTTTAACATTCTCGAATCATCATCATCATTATTATCGATCTGAAAATCGATCGTCAGTTCGGCCGGAGAAGCTTGACTTTCTATAGATTCATTCTTATTTTCATTGTCTCTAGGGTCAAGATCCCTTTGGAATTGGTTGTGGTGCCCAGGCCAAGGCCCAGGCACCAATTGTCAATTATTCGCAAAGCGGGCGCAGAGAGATTCCTCTGCGCCTTTTCCTTTCTCTCTTCGTTGCGCCTCACGTAGCTCAGCAACATAACAGGCTCTCCCAGCAGCCTGATCTCCTTGAATGACTCCAATCCCACGATCGGTGGGGAATTTCAAAGTTAAACACCATGGGAAAATTGCTTCCATTAATTCAGCGAGGGCCGGTCGGCCCAAAAATGCGTTATAGGGGGATTGAATGTCTAACACAACAAACTGCAACATCCGGACTCTCCAGCACTCCCCAACTCCCAGCTCCACTGGCAACTCCACTACTCCAGTAGGTATATTGGCACTTCCATCGAAGCCATGGATTCGAGATTGGCAAGGTTTTAAATCCTTGGCTTCCATTTTCATCAGATCGTAAGCTCTCTTAAACAAAATATTTACTGAACTCCCACTGTCAACCAGGATCCTCTTCATCCAAGCAGGACCAACATGGGCAGATATGACCAGTGGGTCAATGGTGGGGGCTTCGACCCTGTCAGCATCCCGACTTCTAAGCACGATGTCATCAGTCATTGTTTTCTGTTGTTTGGCCGGAGCCCCTTCGTCAAAATTACTGCAACATTCGAAGTATGCATGCCTGATAGAACCGCATACGTCTCCATCTCCCTCCAGCTTCAGTCTGCTGGATGGGGACCACAACTAACTATATTTATTACCAATCTCCCGCCCATACTAGTGGGTTCCTCTCGTCTTTCTTGATTCTAAGTACGATTTTGGTTTGACGGGCCCGCACCACCAGACTGCGGCGCCCGCACGAACTGATCTAACTTTCTTTCCCTCATCAACTTCTCAACGAGGTCCTGCAAATGTCTACACTCATTAGTATTGTGGCCATAACTCTCATGGAATCTACACAACTTTCCCGTTTGAATCTGCCTCTTCGACGATGGTTTCTGAGCAGGCTTCATGTATTGCATAGCATTGCAAGTTTGCAGATACACGTTCTCTAGCGAGTATTCAATCGTGTGTAGTTATCAAACATTAGAGCCCTACGTCGCGAGCCACGGTTTTGATCCCGTTTCTTAATCTGACTACCATTGTTTATTGGTTGAGATTGCTTGTTCTGTATATTCAGTTGTACCTTTCCAGAACTATCACCCGACTGTTTAACTGCTACATTTCTCTGAATTCCCTCACTATTGGGTCCCATGCCGTCCTGCTTCCTAGACTGTTTCGCGTCCTCTCGCCTTAAGAATTGGGCGGCTTTGGAGTAGAAACGGTCCAACGACGCGGGAGACTTCCTGGCCAACCAATTTCCAAACTCGAAGTCAGGTTCAATTCCCTTAGTTAGTGCCATCAAGATTGAGTTGTCATTAGGGTTACTGATCTTCGCACATGCAGCATGGAACCTTCCCAAGTAGCGTCTAAGCGTCTTCCCGGGAGCTTGAGTGACGCTAGACAAATTGTTAACATCCTTAGGCCTAGCAACATGCATACGAAACTGTTCTACAAACTTTGTGGCCATTTGATCAAAACAAGAAATGGATCGGAGCGGCAATCACGTAAACCACATAGTGGCAATGCCCTCCAAAGTGATAGGAAAACTATGGCACTTTAACGCATCATCATCTCTTGCAGCGTTCATCAACCATTCATATTTCAGGATGTGCTGATTTGGGTCTAAATTTCCTTCATAAATCGGTAAAGTGGGCTTTCTGTACCGTCGAGGAGGTTCGGCATAGAGTATGTCATCTGTAAAGGGGGTGTGAGTACAGGAGATTCCCCAGTCGTCATTGGTAAGACCCTGACTTTCACAGATCATTTGACGTATCATACCTGGGAGGTCTGGCGTTTGAACGTTCTGCGCACGTGGGGCCAAGGTATGATCGGGTTCCACATTGCGAGGATGGACCGGGCGCTGTCGACGGTCCACGTCTCGCCTCCTTGGCTTGATGTCATCTGGGACGTAAGGTTCAGGAGTACGCCCATGTTGATTCTGGACATCAATTTCTGTTTCAACTGCGGCGGTGGTGGCACGGTTATTTGTAGTGTAATGAGGAACAGTCCCTCCCCGAGAAGAGGGTCCAGTATTAAAGCTGGCTGATGGACCAACTCTCAGCTGTCCAACAGTCAATGTGGGTTGATGTCTGATGGCTTGTGCGTGACCTTCGTCTGGTCGAGGACGAACAGACCTTTGGTTGTAGCCAGACGAGGCAGAACTTTCTGTGGAGGAGTGGGAGACTTGGTCTCTTCTATGCCTTCTACGCTTCTGGCGGTTTAGCTGGTTGGTTAGCTCGGCATTTGCACGCAGCTGTTCTGTCAACTTTTGCCGACTCTACGTCAGTTCCTGTAGCAACAGTTGGAACTCTTGCCTGGTAACTGGGCCTTGTGAATCTGAGGTTCCGGCTGCGTTCTGATTGGTTGGTGGCAACTACGCGGAATTTTTCCTATCCTGGCCTTCCTGATCGCCAATGTTGGAGGTGGTTCTTGTGCTAACTATCTTGAGGGTTGAATTCCTTTCTTAGACTTTATGCAAATCTGAATAGAATGGAAAGAATTTGGATTAGTGATCTGGATCTCTCTTTTAGATTTATGCAATCCGGTATCGATGATAGATCCAAGGAGCAGGAGAAAATCTAGGTTATCCTTCTCGGTGAAAACACCAAAGTGTTCATACCAAAAATGGGCACAACACTCTTTGGAAGTTTTTGAAGAGATAAAAGTAAAGAATATAAATGTAAAATGAAGATTATCTAACAAAAACTCCAGCAAACAATAACACAAATGCACAGATACGCAGTTTTAGAGTGATTCAGCATGTTGCCTACGTCCACTATGAAGTTTTTGGGATTTTATTGATTCTCTTTCAACGATTACAAGTAATTACAATGAACAACAGCTAAGTACAGCTTTAAATTCGAATTCAACAGCAAGGGTGGGATGAAAATCTCGATCCGATAGAGTCTGGACGCTTGAGAATCAAAAGATCCTTTTTCTATAGGCTTCAGGGAGCTATTTATAGGCGTAGGAGGCTGATATCTCGCTCAAACTTCGGGAGACTCCTTCTGACATGTTAGTGGGCCTACACAATCGATCCCACTAAGTTTCGACTCGATCTGTGATCGATATGAACCGATTTCGTATCGATCAAGAATTGGTCCAATTGAGCCAAAACTTGGCAGGAACATTCTTGGCTTGTATGTAAGCTTCTATTAAAATTTCATAGCATTTGGATCGGTGGATCTTGAGTTATGATCGATATGAGCTTGGGTTTTTCATTGGCTGTCTGGCTCGAATCCATCAATTCGAATCGATCCCCTTCGAATCGATGACGCACATGCCTATGTGATGACGCGTCGCGCATTCCTTGCATCGATCCTCCTTTTGCTCCGAGTTGACCGTTTCGCATCCATGATTCTCTCCTCGTTATCATCGATGACCGTTGTATCAATCTGGGCTCATTTGACTTGGTGGACACGAACAAACTATTGGATATGGATTCGAACAAGAACCCCTGATGGATACGAAATGGCCACCGTCTGATGGATACGAAGCAAGGTCATCTGATGGATACGAAGAGCAGTTGTCTGATGGATTCGAGTAATCACCTACTGATGATTTCGAACTGGATTGGCTTGAAATTTGGAATGCTGGCTTCCATGGCTTAGTTTATCATGTCATGTTAGTTGCAGCTTGATTCGGACTTGGACAAAATTCATCGACATCCATGGCGAATCTATGCGTGCTCGATATCCAAGATGATTGATCCTGAGCTTGTAACCAGTTCTTTGATATCTCGGCCTTGCCAAAAGGCGGGATAACAACTGTTACTCATGAATCAAACGACAATGAGAGTATGAATCTTAAAATAGGTACACTTTTACATTATTTTTAATTATTCTTATTTGAATGGATGCTTGTTAGTTTGCTTGATTTTTTTAAAAATTCCTTGAATTTTAAATTCAAATTTATCCCTTGAAATTTGAATTTTAAATTCAAAAATAATATTATTTTAATAATATTTTAAATATTAAATTAATAATAGTTAAGTATTATATATTTAATGTTATCACAGGAATTATATAAGTAGAATATAGGATATAATATATATATATATATATATATATACATTTATTAGAAATTAGGAATAGAAACTTGTCTTTTGATTCAATAGGCACATGTCGACATATCCAAATACCCCATGTCGACATGCCCCTTTGAATTTGATTTCAAAATTTGAATTCAAACTTTTGAATTTCCCTCCACCTTTTCACCAACTTCATTGCTCTAGAAAGATGCCTCTTGACCAGAGAACATGTCTATAGAATCTCTATTTAATTTACGCTGCTTATCATCACTTTTCACTTTCATTTCAAATTTCAAATTTATCTTCACTATCTTCTACTCCTCTCAAACTTATTCAATGGCCTCTTCAAGCGCTCCTAACAACATTAGGCTTCCAAAATCAGTTAAAACATTCTTTTTAATGACATGGAAGCTATCAAAGCTTATGTCAACTATGTAAACTTTGGTAAAATTCATACGGGAAAATTTTCTATTTTTGGTGATTTTCCTTCTTATGAAATTGAAAATCTTTTTCAACAATGTTATATTCTTAGTTTAGTAGATAACAAAAAAAAATGATTTTATATGTTATCCAAATCTTGTTAAGATGTTTTATGCAAATTTGAATCGTGGTTTTTATGATGGACAAGTTGGATAAATTTGTGGTAGTGTTAAAGAAACACAAATTGCTTTGGATTGTGAAATTTTGTGAAATATTTTGGGATGCAAGTATACTGGAATGAATCTCTTGGAATTTCAAATAAATGAAAATGATCGAGAGACTTTTCATCACATCTTTGAAGGGGATAATAATTTTGAATTCAAAAATCGCTATTGTCGTCCTAAAGCATGAATTATTAACCTTCTTATTCAACACACTCTTATACCAAGCTCGGAAAATTACAACAACCCGACTTTGAAAATTTTCGAAGTTCTTTTTGCAGTTTTTGAAAATTATGATATCAATTGGGCTCAAGTTATTTTAGACAAGCTAAGGCCCAAAATTTTTACTATGGGTGAAAACACATTATATCAAGGAATTTATCTTACTCGGATTTTTAATTACTTTGGAGTTAATTTCAAAAGGGAGGAATTTATAACAAGAAATGTGTTCAACCATGGAAACATTTACCTTATGCAAATTCCATTAGTGTTTCAACCATATGAAACACTTGCGGAAAAAGAAGAAAGGCTTGCCCACGAAGAGATGGAAAAATGGAGGAAGAAGAAGAAGAAGAAGAGGAAGGAATGAAAATTGAAGAGGAGAAAGAGGAAGATCAAGAAACTTACTTAGAGAGTATTGAATACCTATTAATCTTGCTAATCCATCCAATAAGACCATTCTCAATAATCAAAGGATTATAGTGGAAAATCAAAAGACACTTAAAAGATAAATGAGTAAGAAAATGGATAAGATTTCCACTAAAATCGACAAGTTCTTTGGGAAAATTTGTAGAAAGCGTGCATTATCATCTTCTTCATCTTCATCTAATTAGTTTTAATTCATGTTATCTTGTTTACTTCAAGTCCTATCCATGTATTTTCTTCAATCTTTAGTTAATATTACGTAATGTTGACTAGAATCATTAATGAAATCCTTTATTTCCTGTTATTCAACTTCACTTGTCTTTGTAATTGTTTATTTTATATTATAAAAATTTTAGTTTCATAGATTTGTTCATACAATGGGCATCTACCATCTCGCCATGTTGATACAACGGGCAGAAAGTAGTTGCACTTTCAAATTTTAATTTCATGTAGCTAACTTGTGTCTATTCATTCTAATCGACTTTCTACCCTTATTTATACCTTTTTCTTTCATAATAAATTATCAAACTTCATTTCTAATCACTCCCTTTCATAGTTCTTCCTATTTCTTGAATTATGGCTTCTTCGATTAAGAATCTAAGTGATAATCTTGAAGAAACTCTCACTTCTTTCAAGAATATTCTTACATTCAACTTCGTAATCAGTGCCACTTAGAATTGAGTCAAATGCAGATGATCAATGAGCAAGAGAGACATTTTGACGCCCTTCGTTGGATGATCTTAGCCCTCAACAAGGATGATCTCGAAGGAAATCCACTATTCACTCTCGACAAAGATAAAGAAGAAGGGAATGCCATCAAAGCAGACCCTATCTTTGGAGAAGATTAATGGGTGGAAGTACCAAGGAATGTCTAGTCATTCTATATGTTATTTGTTTGATTTGATTGGTGTGTTTTAAATTTGATTGACTTGAATTATTTAAAAACATTTGGTATGGTTTATATATATGATAGGATGATGATTGATTTACTTCTGAATTACATTTATGACCACACTTAGCACTTATTACACTTATATATGGATTACTATATTATGGTTGATTATCTTATATCAAGTTCAGAGAACATTTTAGTAAGGAGTTTTTGTTGATGACAAAGGAGGAGAAGTTATAAAATAATAGTTGGCTTGGAGTAAGGGGGAGTTATGATTGGAGTAAGGAGGAGTCATGGAGTAAGGGAGAGTTATGCTAGTAGTTATGGTATGGTAAATATATTTTATAAATATAGGTTGTCATCATAAAAATGGGGGAGATTGTTAGGAACTGAGATATTGGTTTTGATGACAACAACCTTTTTAACTTATCTTACTATAAAATATATACTAACATTGTTGCCTAGATAGATATGTATATGCAGGACATATATATATATATATATATATGCATGTATTAATTACTAAAGACTGGTCAGTATAGAGACTTAAGACTCAGGATTGAAGACTCTAGAGTATCAGAGCAAGATTTCAAGATATGTGTCTAGTTTGTAAAAAATTCATAATAGCACGGAAATATTCATTCCGAATTTCATTTGGGATGGAACCCTTTCTACCTTCTTAGTGGCTTACAAACCCACGACAAGTAGCTTACAAACCTATGACAAGTGGCTTATAACCCACGAACATTGTACAAGTTCTCGAGTCCTGATGTGAGGAGATATTCTGCAGGAAGAAGCTTGCAAAACTACTTCAAAATGATTTTTCAAAATGATTTTCAAAACTGCTTTTCAAAATATTTTAGCCTTAAAATTATCTTTTTCAAAAAGATGTTTTAGCCTTAAAATATTATTTGTTTTTGTTTTAAAATAACTCTTGTTTTAAACTTCATTTTCAAAACAAACTCTACATTGTTTATTAACATAAGGATGTCGACATCATGGGATACCTCATGTCGACATGATGGCCGTTGAATTCAAAAGTTTCAGTTTTCAAAAGAAGTGCCTATTCGTTTAAATTTCTTCACGAATGGTTATGACCGCTGGTGCTTTATAAATATCAAAAAAGAATTTTTTAACTAACTAATTTCTTATTTTCTTCACTCCTTCTCCACAAATCCATATTCTAAAATTTTCATATTTTTAAGATTGTACCAAATTCTGCTGAATTGTTAAGTGAATCAAATTAGAATATCATTCATGTTCGATTCTCTGTCCTCTCTCGAAGATCAAAGTGCTATTCGGAGTTATAGGATCAATTTGTAATCAAAAGTTTATCGAGTCTCTCTATAAGGTGTGGTTGTGCCTGGAAATCAATTGGGTGATCTTGTGTCCCCTAAATCAAGGGAGTTTGCTCGGACTCATGAGATAGGAAGGTACCTCAAGGCCTTTAGAAATTGAGGGTTGTAATCTCGACATTGGTATATTAAAAATCTGTATGAGGTGTTTGCCTTGGTACAGGACTGGATGTAGGGTAACTATGAACCAGTATAAAATCCAGTGTGTTCTTTCCTTTACTGCTTTTTATTTACTTTTTGCATCTGTGTTTGACTCTGTGATTGTTCTGTGATTAAGTTTTGCATTTGTTTATATCATAATTTTTAAATTAATCCATATAAGTCTTAGAATCCATTAAACACTATTCATCCCCGTTAGAAAATCAAATCTACGGTTTTGATGACAACAACTATACAATGAAAATCGATTATGCATATATTTCTATTTACAGGTAATTGCTGAAGTAACATCACTAGAGAGACAAGAACGAAGCTCAAAGAACATTACAAAAGATGACAAGTCGATAGAATCAGTAGAGCAATAACACAAATGCACAAAAAGCAACATGCACAGGATCAGACGTCTGGGTGCACTAGCCAGACGTCTGAATAAATCCTCTGGATTATAAACCAGACAGAATCAGACATCTGGTTAATGTACTCAGACGTCTAAAAGGCTACTATATACAAAAAAATATAGATCCAGACATCTGAGACATATTCCAGACGTTTGGAACCGAACTCCTATATTGAAATTCAAATAACAACTGCCGCACTTAAAAAGACATCTTGGCTTCTCTTCGCTGCAACTCTCATCACCATCAGAAGCGACCATAGAACAATTGTTAATGGATACAACTACTCAAGGAATCTCTCTAACACTATAAATAACATCAAGAATCAAAGAGAAGATTTCACCTTACTTACTTGCGTTCTTTACTCTTATACTCTGACATATTCTTGATCTATAGCAATTATATATTTGTGTTTCACTCTTCCATATATTCAAAACTCTTCAAACAATATTCTCTAGATATATATATTGGAAGCATTTGTACTTGATAGTCAATATTCGTGTTATAGAACACACACTTGACAAGAACAAGCTATTGTAACCAAGCCTATTCCTTCGGGCGAAGTGAGGGTGTTTGATAGTCGAATTCCGTAGGGGAGCTTCGGGACTGGACGTAGGACGGGAGGTCTGAACCAGTATAAAATCCTGGTGTTCTTAGTCTATATTTTACTAGATTAATTTTATATTTGTTACATCATATAGGTGCTCACATATACTTTCATATACACTACACTATCCATCCTATAGACTTTCAATTGGTATCAGAGCAAGGTTTGATTAAAGTACAGTAACACGTTTTTGAATCATTTTAATATGGAAAGTATTTTTCAAGAAGGACAATCCACAGCACGACCCTCACTTTTTAGTGGCTCTAACTATGCATACTGGCCAACACATATGAGAATTTTTATGGAAGCTAATGGTCTAGAAATTTGGTCAGCCACTCAAGATAAATATGAAGCACCTACTACTGCTATGAATACATGGACCGATGCACAAAAAACGGCGGCTTCTAATAATGCCAAAGCTATGAATGTTTTATTTTGCTCATTAGATAAAAATGAATTCTCACGTGTCATGCTATGTAACATTGCATTTGATATTTGGTGCACTTTACAAGTCACACATGAAGGCACAAACAAAGTTAAACAAACCAAGATTTCGATTTTACAAAATCAATTCTCATCATTTAAAATGAAACAAAATGAATCTATAGTAGATTTGTACTCTAGATTTCAAACCATTCAACATGATTTATGGCACTTGATGTCAAATTTACAAATTTTGATTTAGTATCTAGAATACTCAATTCTTTAACTCCAGAGTGGGAAAGAAAAAGTATTAGCTATCCAAGAAGCTAATGATCTTTCAGCACTCTTAGTTGAAGAATTGATAGGAAATTTAATGTCCTATGAAGCTAATTTGCAGGCACGAAAAGAACTAAATTCAGAAAAGAAGAACACAACATTCCCAGTAACAAATGAAGACTCTGACTCAGATGAAGAAGAAATTGTATTTATTGCTAAACATTACAACAAATTCAAGAAGTTTAGGAAAATGACTAAATTTTAGAAAGGAGGAAAATCAAGCTCAACGAATCAAACATCAATCAAATGTTATGAATGTGATCAATTTGGACATATGAAGAAAGACTTCCCCAAGCTCAATAATGATAAAAAGAAGAACAAACTTGAAAAAATCAAAAAGAAGAAGGCTTTCAAAGTAACATGGAATGACTCGGATTCTTCATCATCTAAAAGTTATAGCGATAGTGATGGAGAACAAGCTAATGTGTGTTTTATGGCACAAACTGATGAGGTATGTCCCGAACTTAACTATGACGAATTATTAGAACTTAGCATGGAATTAGATGATAAATTTAGATAAACTAAAAAATTGAACAATGACCATAAAGTCAAAATAAATAGATTAGAACTTGAAGAAGGAATGTTAAAAGATGAAAAAATTATCTAGAAGAAGAACTAGAATTATCTCAAGAAAAAATTAAAAATAATTTGATAGAAATGAGGCTA
Organism: Allium cepa; assembly: GCA_030765085.1. Taxonomy (NCBI): domain Eukaryota; kingdom Viridiplantae; phylum Streptophyta; class Magnoliopsida; order Asparagales; family Amaryllidaceae; genus Allium; species Allium cepa. The sequence goes on from CM060934.1 coordinate 926,282,518, forward strand.
TTGCTATTGATTTTGATAACACTAAAATAGTAAAGGATAATTTGTTAAAAGAAAATTTCAACTTGAAAAGAAATATTGAAAATTAAAAATTTTGAATTAAAAGAAAAATCAGATAAAATTACAAATAATGTTTCAAAATTTAATAAAGGAATACAAGATTTGGAAAATCTTATCAAAACTTTAAAACCATCAGGTAATAGAAATGGAATAGGATTTAAAAATACTCCTAAACATAAAGGAAATGATGCTAAGAATTATAGTTATAAAAAGACTAAAAATATGAATACCAAAAATATGAAAATTTGGATTCCTAAGACAAATAATAATTTGATTAGACAAAAACATATTGATATCTTCTTAGAGAATGTAGTCTATAATAAAAATTGTATTTATAAAGGTACCAAACCATCTTGAGTATGGCTACCTTCTTTTAACATCTAGGACCCTAACAAAGTATATGGGTACCAATTAAAACATCTTTTATTTTGTAGGTACCCAAAATAAATAAATAAAATGAGAAATGGATACTAGATGGCGAATGCTCCAAACATATGACTGGAAATTCAAAAATGTTATCAAATATAACAACATCAATGGCGCAACGGTAACCTTTGGATAATTCAAAAGGATATGTCGTGGGCATTAGAGAAGTCATCAAATCTGGTATTTCTAACTCTTCTATTATTACAAATTTTTTATTAGTAGAAAATCTAAAACACAACCTACTATGTATTAGTCAATTATGCGATAAAGGTTTTCAAACAAAGTTTGAAAAAGATAGATGTAATATTGTCGATAATAACAAACAACTTGTATTTGAAGGTTTTAGAAACAAAAATATTTATGTATTAAACATGAATATAAATAAAAATTCAAATTTATGTTTAACTGCCAAACATGATGATCCATGGTTATGGCATAAACGTTTGTTATATCAATTTTAAATATATAAATAAATTGGCAAAATATGAACTAGTTAGAGGTTTACCTAAAATAAATTATGAAGTACAAAAATTATGTGATGATTTTCAAATTGGAAAACTAAAGAAAAGTTCTTTTAAGTCTAAAAATGATATTTCTACAAAACAACCATTAGAATTATTATATTTAGATTTATTCGGTTCAACACAAATACGATCTATAAATCACAATAAATATGTTTTCGTAATAGTTGATGATTTTTCAAGATATACATGGACTTTATTTTTAAAACATAAAAGTGATACCTTTGGTATGTTTAAAATATTTGGTAAAAGAATTAAAACACAAATGGATTAGAAAAATAAAAATATTCAAAATGATTACGGCAGAGAATTTGAAAATGATCTTTTTACTAATTTTTGCAATAAGAAAGGAATCAATCACAATTTTTCTTTTCCTCGCACACCTCAAAAAAATGGTGTAGTAGAAAGAAAAAATCATATGCTACAAGAATATGCATGAACACTACTAAATAGTAGTAGCCTACCAAAACATTTTTGGGCTGAAGCTATTGCCACAGCTTGTTATGTGTTGAATCGAGTAACCATACGTCCTATGACTAAAAAAAACTTGTTTTGAAATATTTTTTGGAAGAAAATCTAAAGTATCACACTTTAGAACTTTCGGATCAAAATGTTTTATATTAAATTATAACGATCCTGACTCGACCTTCGAAAAACGGCACCGAATATATCACCTATATTCAAATGCCCTAGATTCAAACGTCGAATCTGGTTCACCAGAGCTTATAACACATTAATTAAAACAACATAGGGGAATGTTAAAATATTTTTAAAGTGATGTTATAATTTTTCCAAAGCTTATTGTATTTGTTTACAATTTTTAAAACCTAGTTTCTATTTTTAATCTATTTTCTTAATTAATTTATATTTATCTAAAATTTATTTATTTATCTTTATTCATGCTTCATTTTATTTTTGTTTCGTTTCATTTTATTTACTTACATTTTTCATGTGTTTGAAAATGAATAAAAAAATTAGAAATATGAAGAGTTTTCAACCTTTCATTTACCATAAACTTTTCATATCCTTTTGCCTTTTCATTCCAAATGCCACTTGCATTCAATTTGTGCCGACAATACCTTCTTTCTCAGCCGAATACTTTCATTTTTTCATGCAAAAGAAAAAGTTTCTCACCCCAAAACTTTCGGCCATCATTTCTGAACAAAAATTTGGTAATGGTTCTTCTCTTTTTTCTTACATTTTCTTCATGTTTTATTCATTTTTTGCCTTGTTTCACCTATGATGCGCGGCCTATAGCTCCTCCATCACCATAACTCCTCCACCACCACCTTGTTCGGCTGCAACCATCACCTATCACCTCTGTCTATTCAGGCCGTGCTCCACTATGTTGCAAAGCTCCATAAAAGATTGCATTAACCACTTGAAACTTCCTAGCCGAACTCCTACATGCCACATACTCCACATACCCCTCTCGGCCACCACTTGCATTACCTCCACCAGCCTCTACCTGACCATAGACCACTGCTGCACCATCTCTTGACCTCCACCAAGCATGGCCGAGCCATCCATGGCCATGGCCGAGCTTGTGATTACACACAAAAATCACTAGTTTCCCTTGACCTTTGTTTGTTCATGCTTTAAACCACTAACTCCTTCGTATCCAAGCTAGGCCGACCATGTTGACCCATACTAGACCTAATCACCTATCCAAGGCCGCGCATTTTAATCCCTAGGCCGAGCATAGGATGGGTGAAAGCAAGGTCATGTTGTTTGGTTCTTTATTGTGTGCATAATTCAAGTTGTTTAATAATAATATTTGTGTTGTATATTTATGTGAAATATCTTGTTTTGTTTGATATGTACAAGATAATAACTTTGGCTCACCCCTCACTTGAATCCGTATTCGTGCTTTCGTTCCTTTTGGTTCTTTGTTTTTGTGTTTGGTTGTGTTATCTCCAGCTTGTAGAGGTGAGTAATTCTCACACGACATCTGTGCTTATATAATTAGTAAATTAACACCATTGAATCTGTAGATTATATTATCATGTTTTAACTGCCTGTGATATGATCATATGATTTTCATCCCTGTTTATACACCTATCGTATCATCTGTTACTATTATATAATGCTATTCTGTTTATTTGTATCAGTTTACCACACGGCAAGTTTCCTGTAGAATAGAATCACTATGGGTTGAAATGATACATACCCGAACGGACTTTAGAATAGGGAAAAATTGTTGTGGGCTGAAATGATAGGCCTAAACAATTTTTATTTATTTCATTTTACTTGGGACTGCGGGTTTGAAATGATAGAACCTGGGTTTTCTTTGTAAATTACAGATTGAAATGATGTATTATCCGTATCACTTGACCTAGGTTAGAAAATATTATACAGACTCATGGTTTATATATATTTTTTCTGAAATTTTTAAAGTAGTTTTAAAAATGTAAATTTATGATAATTTAATTTAAAACTGAATTTAAATGATTTTTATAAAGCGTTAATGATTTTTGTACAAGTTAAAATGTTAAATAAATGAATAGTTAAGTTGAATTTGAAATACAACTTAAAATTTGAAATGTGAGAATTTTGTTTAAAAGTAAATTTTAAATTAAATAAATAAGAATGAAAATAAGTTATAATTAGAAATTTAAATTCAAGTATTAAATTAAATTTTAATTATAAAGAATAGAAATTGATATGCTTGAATTAATAATTAAATTATTAAATTTTGATTTTTGTATGAAAATTTAGCTTTATAAAATCATAAATTAAAGAGTATTTAAATGATTGTTTTTAAAGTGTGAAAATATGATTTTTATAAGTTAAAATGCGTTAAATTAAAATTTAATTATTTATGAAATTGTATTGAAATTTGGGAATATAATTAACAGCATTTTTAAATTCTATCATTTCTTAAGTAAAGGATATTACGGCATTTTTAAGTGCTGTAGTTGATAGTAATGAACTATAAATATAAAAATGAATTAAGGGCTATTACAGCACTTTGTAAGTGTTGTAGTTGTAGAAAACTGAACAAAACCTATTACAGCAGTTTTAAATGCTGTCTTTGATTAATTGAATTGTTAAAACATAACTTTCCATAATATTTTCTAAGTGCTGCGAAAGTTGAGTTTTCACTGTTTTAATAAATTTAAGTGAATAAACGAACTTTGAAAAGGCTAAAAGAATTAAATATTTGAATTTTAAATATAATAACTTCATTTTTAAATGGTTTAAATGATGTAATTTGATTTGAAATACAAACCATTTTGATATGTGATTAAAATTGTATTTAAATTAAATAAAAATGAATGTGGTTTTGAAAGATATGATATTTTAATATTTTTGAAATGGATTTGAAATAATATTGAATTTGAAATGATATTTGATTTTGAAGTATAAAATACTATTTTGAAATTATAACCATGGGTTATAATAACGATTGGTTGTTAAAGAGACCGGGATTGGAGATGGACATACTCTCTGTCGATACCGAAAACCACTTTAACAACTGTGTATGCGGTGGAGATTGCAGAACGAAGTAGGATAGTGGCGACGTTCTTGAGGTATATAACGTGGACCCGACTCTCGTGAGTTGGCTTAAGGTGGCTAAAACAGGAGCGATCTCGGGCCAAAAGGGGTTAGCTCCTCTAGTCGGACGCACTTCTTCGATACATTCTATTACTATGTGATTGTTTAGTGGCCACCCTTGATATGAGAGTGTGTTCCGAGGTGGACGTATGTGGCTGCTACGTTACCACCATCCCGTGTGCATAGTTGGTATATCTACCCTGGCATTGCCTCGTATGCCGTGTCACCTACCATATCGAGCCTTACTACGAGTATCTATTTGTGTCGTACCTATGGAGTATCTTCTCATAATCTCCCGTTCAGGAGATATGCAGGTACTGTATAGACTACTGGCATTGTTTGTGTTAAAGGCTATATGGGTAACCCCTTAACGCTATTTTCAAGTATGTTTATTTTACTGTAGACATTATTATAATAGCGCTATATTACATAGTAAATAGTTTAACGGATCTTTAGAGGATGGGCGGTCCCAAGCATCCTTTAAGTTACTTGTTCATTTACTGCAGTTCACTTGAGTTGGTTTACATTATATAAGTATGTATGTCCTGACTCGAGTGTTTTGTGTTTTGCATTACGCTCGGGTCAGCCTGAGTATTCATAGCTTTGGATTCTCTTTCTGGAGCTAGTCTTTGCTGGAGATTCCGGTATCTATTTATATATCTATTTCAGTTTCAGCTGTTCTAGCTTATCTCATGTATTAGTGAACTTCTATGTATTTGGGATATCTATTATGTTGTTTCAGACTGATATTATGTATTTATTTTGAGACTTTGGTATAGTAGCTTCATGAATTACTATGGTTTTTCTAATTTCTGCTGCGAGTTATTCTGATATTTCTGTGTCTATGATTCTGTGTGACTGATTTCATTTGCTCCAAATTTATTTATAATCTTTTATTTTGCGTCATTCAAGTCTCACATGTGTGGATTTTTGTCGATTTGAATGGTACAAAATAGTGGGTCGTTACAATCTTCAACTCCAAACCAAATCTCCAAAGCCAAAGCTCTAAACTTCAAGCTCGAACCACCATCAAGGTGAACTGAACCAAATTCCATGCCAATGCGATTGCCAAAACCAAAGGCTGGATGCTACCGACTCTATATCTACAAGCTGACTATTCGACTATCTGAATAATCCAACTCTAGACTGCCCGTGTGGAAAATTGTTGGCACCTAGAGTTTAGATAGGGAATAATAAACTCTAGGTCAGTCATGTAACTGGTATGAGAAAACAAAAACAATTTTATCATTTAAAACAAACAACAGAAGAAGTAGAAGAATTCGCTATGCTTTTGAAAAATGAAACTGCCATAAGGCCTCCCGCCACACAAACAATGCAAGCACAAACTTGGAGGAGATTTCTCCTTATGGCAGTCAAAAATGCTTCATACGCGAAAACTCTTTGATATTATTATTAGTGCATACTGGAAAACATTTGCAAGTATAATATTAATCTTAGCAAGTATACATAACATTGTAGTATGCCTACTGTAGCTACCATATTAGATGGCAGTTCTACAACTAAAACCATACAGGGCACGCATTGGGTGATTGGATTTCCAACAAATGGTCAGGCAAAGGAACTTCCCACACAAAATGGAACGCCTCTGGAGCGACGTCCTCGAGAATCTAACCGGATCTCTGCTACACAAGGCCGGGTTACCTCTGTGACTAGGTAACTACTGAAATGAGTATGCTATCCCCCGGTCGTAACCAACCCTTATCCGAGGCGCCCATCAACCAACAATCACAAAGCAATAAGTTTGCAGCATCCTCATAGGTAAATATCTGGGTTCCATATTATGATACCACCTTTGACCCAGAAAGGAATGACATACCCTCAGGGGGCGCTACCCCTAAATAACCTTGCTGCCACGATTCCTGTTTCGACCATTACCAGGTTGTGAGGCTCGACGAAGTCTCGTCCACAAAGCTACGCTTTTCGCAAAGTCATGCTTTGATCAACAAATGATCAGCAGCACTTCATATGCCACATTACCAAATTGGGAATGTATCACTAGTAACCATCAACTACATAACCTCTGAGATCGTACGTCTCAGAGAAGGGTGTTAAGCTAAGAGAATAAATCTCCGCCACCAAACAGAAATGTATTTGATAGAAACTGGTTTTACATCTCAAAGCGTAATGTCAGACACACATCCATACAAGTCTGTTCCAGGTTCAAACAGAATCGAAGGCACTTCCAAAGAAGCCCTTGCGATTCAGGAATTCCCAATACCGATCGGACTCTCCATCACATATGAAGATCTCTACACGGGCATAACTCAGTGCAAAGACAATCGATGGGTTATACTTTAATTCTCGAAAATACCCGGTCTTCACCACCGGTCTTCAAATGCTATCAATATCGTCGTATCATTATTCAGAATGGGTTATATGACACAAGATCCTCTCCTGGCCAAACCGAATAATGAGCGCAATATTTAAAATATATGGATTTGGGATCTTAGTTAAGTCACTTTTTTAAATCCCCAAACCTTTTCTTCAAATGGTTTAAACAAATTACCATTTTCAAATCTTTAAACAAAAATATTCACTTCACAAAGTTTACCAATCTTTCACAAAGATTCATTCATAGCCTTCAAAACCATTTCCTTTTCAAATTAGATTTACTCATCCAATTATTAAATCAAAAACTCAATTCATAGCTTTCAAACCTATTTCCAAAGATTCATTCACAATTCCCATTTCAAATTTTTTTTATATATAAACGACACTCCTTTTAAAATCTCCTTCAATTTTAAAACAAAGTTCAACAATCTTTCACAAAGAATAATTCACAGCTTTCAAAACAATTCTATTTCAAATTTGAAATCTTTTCAACATAAATTGGAAATCCTTTCTTTATATGAAAGCTACTATTAGTTGAAAACAAATAGTTTTCATTTCGGAAAAATCCGATTTTATTTATACAAGGTAAAGTCCTTTAAGTATAAAGCTTGGATTAAATTCAAATTCCCAAAACAATACCTTTAAGATGGTTTTAAAACCCATATAAACACATCTATAACTTGTATAACCTTTTTAAAATCATAGTTTCCAAACATAGAATTCAATTTAAAATTTTGAATTCAAATTCAAATCAAATTATTTAATTTCAAAAGTTTATCAAGTTATTCAAAATAACTTGTGTCTTTTTTAAAACTTCTTTTCAAAAGCTTTTCATTTTTAACCCAATTCTATTTCAAAAATCATTTGGATTCAAAATTCAATTTTAGAACTATTTCATAAAATCTGTAACTTAACCAATTTCCTCGTGCAATCCATATTTGTGTGTGTAAGGTGTAGTCCAGGGGTTTTACACACTAGTGCAACATCATTCAATCAACACAGATTTAATCACATCAATATCGATAAGCGGTATAATCTATAACACTTATCTTCCATTCACAGATTCACAGATACATAATATACATTCATCATAGATAAATAAATTACACTCATCACATCTTGAATTAAAACAATTCGAATCACAAAGTATCACACAATAAAGATATCAAACAATTCACAGTATTTAATAAAATTCGAACATTCATTAGTAAGACCAATTAGGAATCTGATTAATTCAAATCAGATTGACCACTAATCCTGGTTAATTAATATTAATTAATTACAAACCTTGATCATTAATTAACCTTTAATCATTTATTAGTTAACCTTTAATTATTAATTAAATCAACTTTAATCAATAAATTATTCAACCTTTAATCATTAAATAATCAACCCCTAATTATTTAATTATCCTTAATTAATTTCATTAATTAATTAACCCTCAATTAATTACCATTTAATTAATTAACCCTCAATTAATTATTATTAATTAATTACAAAAATTAATTAACCCTTAATCAATTGCCATTTAATTAATTATTCTTAATTAATCACATCAATTAGTTAGCCTTTAATTAATTATCATTCCTTAATCACCTTTACTAATTAATTAACCTTTAATTATCAATTAATCAACCTTGATTAATAAATAAATCAACCTTTAATTATTAAATAATTAACCTTTAATTATTAATTAATTCTTTGATTAATTATCCTTAATTAATTGCAATAATTAATTGTCCTTTAATTAATTACCTTAATTATTTACTAATTAATCCTTAATTATTTTAAAAACAAATCAATTTTTTTAATCATTTAACTTAAAGATTAACTTTAAAAACTTTATTAAACACTTGTTTAAAAATTCATTTTAGCTTCTAAAATATAGTTAATTTAGCTTGAAAACTTGATTAAATTACCATTGCTTTTTAATCATTGTTTACCTTCTTATGTTCATTAAAACTTGATAATTTAAAATTTAAAACTTAATTTATTTAAAATTTTAAACTTGTTACTGCTTAAATGCGAGATGACTCGAGTCCATCCCGAAGCAACATAAAATCTTCTCGAGCCTGACCCCGAGTTAACTCACGTCTATTTCACTTCGAGTATTTTCATGAATTCCTCGAGTTTGCCCCGAGTTACTTCTCGCCTTCCCATCATCACAAAACAGCACAGACACACCCGCTTACGCATGCACGTGCACCGATGGTCTAGCCACTTTCGATCATCGCTGATGCTATCATGAAGTCATTGTTAACCTTCTCGACCCAATCCATCACTCAGTATCGACGAATTCGCCAAAAAAATCAAAATAAGCAATCGAACTCAACCTGGAAACCCAAACTTCGATCAAAAAACCACCCCTCGTCGTCGATCTCGACCACGAGATCTCTCGCCGTCATCACCAAAACTTCATCATGACTTCCACCATTGTTTCCCCCCAGCGTGATCGAGCCAAAAGCCTTGACGACATCGCAAATTCCCCTAAGAATCAGTTCGAAGAAAACACGGCTCGAAGCCTAAAACGTAGCCGCCTGATCGCTCCGATCATCAAAAAAATCTTCCAGTATTTTTCCTAGAAACCCCAAGCCTCCAGCCACCTCTGGTTACAAGCCCGACTACCATCGCCGTCTTGATCGACGGAAATCGATAAAAGACCCAATTCTGTTTATTTCGTGAATCCTCTTCAAATTCAAACAAAAAAATCTTGAAACTAGATTCTAAAATCATAATTTTCTATTACGAATTGCTTCATAAGATCCAAACAAGAAATCATAATCATCGATTTTCAAGTTGAGTTAGATTATCACTGTCATTCTCAAATTTATAAGTATTCCATAATTATTTACACTTGGAATTATTTTCAAAATTTAGATTAGAATGTTACAAATAATTCTTATTCAGACATTATAATCTAAATGTTATTATTCTAAGAGATATATTTCTTCCTTTCCCTGGTGGTTTGAGCCTGTTGGTATACCGAGTATATACATATACACACAAGCATGCATCTCACATAAATATACATATATACATTTAGATAGATCTATATTCATGCAACAACTTTGCTTCAGGAATCAATCACAACATCAATTTATAGATTCAAGGCTTAAAAATGAAGGTTTGCTCACCTGTGTTTTGAAGAATAGAGGACAGACATTTTGATTTGCTTTAGCTTTAAACTTTGTTTTGCTCTGAATCCCTCAGGTTTTTAATTTGTTTTAGTTGAATCTGATCTGTGAATTTGTTGATCTTGTTTTATTTTGAGTTGAAGCTGATCTGATTTGAAGCTTGATGTTGAATTGCTTTTGAATCGTGGTTTCCAGGCTTGGAATTTATTTTAATTTCCTGTTTCCAAGTTTGAAGTTTCTTTGAACTTCCATTTAATTTCAGGGCTTTGAAATTTTTTTTGCTTTGATCTGAGATGATCAGATCCTTATTTTTAATTGCATCAAGTTGAAATGCTTTACTGTTTTGCAATAGATTGTTTTTTAGTTTTCTTTGATAATCTTTTTACTGGTTTTAGTTTTGTGTCTTCGGTTTCAGGTTGAAGATGAAAGAATTTTGAGGACATGCATTGGCCTGAATTTTCTCTTATACATTATATTACATTTTAAATTTTTAAGAGAAAGAAATTCGCCACTTGTTTGATTATGTTTACACCTATAATGTATGTGTTCTCATCCTTACGAATGTAAAAATGAAAACAATTTGTGTTTATACCCTTTGTAAATCTTTTATTTACATATGTTCATGTAATACATTTTCTACTTAGTTTAAATGTTATACACTTTTAAAATCTTATTTATGAATTTACCAACCAATCTTACATATGTATGTTTTCTAATTTATTTCTAAAAGATATGTATATTTTAAACTTTTTATTAATTCTTGTTTTAATATCATACACATCATTACATGCATTTTTCAATTACTTTATACTTATACAATTTATAAAGAAAATGAATTGAAAACAATTAATAAACAATCATACATATATATGAAGTTTTGAATTCAACCTTAAATATTCAAGACATTCAATTTTGAATCCTGAATCAAAAATATTCATTGTCAATATATTCATAAATTTAAAAAAAAATCAAATTTCAAACTATAATCCATTTATATGAATAAATAAACATACATCTTATTTAATTTTGGGTAATCCCAATATAATTTTATAAAATACTTATTTTTGAGTTTCAACCTAAAATTTTTACTTTTAGAATTCCTAGATAAAAATTCCTTTACAAATTTTATTTTTATGTAAACAAACACATTATATTTCATTGGTTCCTGGAATTTCAAATTAATTTACCAATTTAAATTTGATTCAAAACCAAGATCGTTACAGATTCCCCCCTTAAGAAAATTTCGTCCTCGAATCTTGCCAGGGAGATAACCAAGAACGGATAAAAGGTAGAGAAATATCTTTTTAGACAAAACCGGATATTTATTCTGCATTTGGCTTACCAAATCAGAATATCAACAATAGATATGAGAATAAACTCATTCAACATTTCATGAAGTATCCGGGTCATCTGGTCTACGAAATATGCAAGGGCACTGGTTAGTCCGTAGGGCAACTAACCATTCGTAGAATATATCGGGTCCCAAAAGAACAAATGAATGGATTCAATTCAGATTGGAATATCCCAAAGTATACACCAACCTGTCCTTCTTCGGACTTTGATCTTCACAAGAAATTACAACAGAATTTCAAATTTGGTTTTAATCGAAATCGTTTTATCAATACAAATATTTGTATTTAACTTCATATTTAATTTAACAATTTATCCCAATAAAATTTCAATTTCGTTAAAGTTGAAAACGAAAAGCTGATAGAAATTTGATGAAGAGAATACGAGATAGAAACTTAACTATAACGATTTGCAAGACCACCACCACATCAAAGCTCCTTCCTGTAGCTGCCTCGAAGCGATCGAAGAATCGAAACTGGATCAAAGGAGATTGATAGAGAAAAGATTGTTCCTGGTTGTTGCAGGTATTGACCATTTGTACCGGTACTCCCCTGTCCCCTATCTCTTCCTCTTCTTGCACTCATACTTACTATCAGTGGATAGTAAGAGAATTTACTGAGGCCTACAGATGGATATCTTAGGGAATACTCATTCTAGGGTAAACTTCACTCTATCTCTAATGAGTTACCTAATGTGTTATACTACTGAGCTAAAGTTTCAACCTTTGGCTCTAATACCAATTATAACGACCCTGACTCGACCTTCGAAAAATGGCACCGAATATATCATCTACATTCAAATGCCGCAGATTCAAACGTCGAATCTGGTTCGCCGGAGCTTATAACACATTAAATATAACAACACAGCGGAAGAAAATGAATATCAATATATACAACATTGATACAATATATGATACAATATGAGACAACAATATCATAGACAATAACAACAGTAGAAAAGTAACAATGGAAGGGATAAATCCAATATGATCTTCGATAAAGAGTGAGTCCAAAATCTGCAACTCTAAACCAAATCTCCAAAGCCAAAGCTCTAAACTTCAAGCTTGAACCACCATCAAGCTGAACTGAACCAAACTCCATCCCGATGAGATTGCCAAAACTAAAGGCTAGGTGCTATCGACTCTATATCTACAAGCTGATTATTCGATTATCTGGAAAATCCAACTCTAGACTGCCCGTGTGGAAAATTGTGGGCACCCAGAGTTTAGATAGGGAACAATAAACTCCAGGTCAGTCATGGGACTGGTATGACCAAACAAAAATAGTTTTATCTTTTAAAACAAACAACAGAAGAAGTAGAATAATTCGCTATGCTTTTGGAAAATGAAACTGCCATAAGGCCTCCCGCCACACACACAATGCAAGCGCAAACTTGGAGGAGATTTCTCCTTATGACAGTCAAAAATGCTAGATACGCAAAAAATCTTTGATATTATTATTAGTGCATAGTGGAAAACATTTGCAAGTATGATATTAATCTTAGCCAGCATATGTACCATTATAGTATACCTACTATAGCTGCCATATTAGATGGCATGTTCTACAACTAAAACCATACAGGGCGCGTATTGGGTGATTGGATTTCCAACAAATGGTCAGGCAAAGAACTTCCCACACAAAATGGAATGCCTCTGGAAGGACGTCCCCGAAAACCTAACTAGATCTCTGCTACACAAGGTCGGTTACCTCTGTGACTACGTAACTACTGACACGAGTATGCCACCCCCCGGTCGTTACCAATCTTTATCCGAGGCGCCTATCAACAACAACCACAAAGCAATAAGTTTGCAGCATTCACATAGGTAAATATCTGGGCTCCATACCATGACACCATCTTTGATCCAGAAGGGAATGACACCCTCAAGGGGCGCTACCCCCAAATAACCTTGCTGCCACGATTCATGCTTCGACCATTACTGGATTGTGAGGCTCGATGAAGTCTCGTCCACAAAGCTACGCTTTTCGCAAATCCATGCTTTGATCAACAAATGATCAGCAGCACTTCATATGCCACATTACCAAATTGGGAATGTATCACTAGCAACCATCAACTACATAACCTCTGAGCTCATACGTCTCAGAGAAGGGTGTTAAGCTAAGAGAATAAATCTCCGCCACCAAACAGAAATGTATCTGATAGAAACTGGTTTTACATCTCAAAGTGTAATGTCAGACACACATCCATACAAGTTTGTTCCAGGTTCGAACATAACCGAAGGCACTTCCAAAGAAGAACTTGCGATTCGGGAATTCCCAATCCCGATCGGACTCCCTATCACATATGGAGATCTCCATACCGGCATGACTCAGTGCAGAGACAATCGATGGGTTATCCTTTCGTTCTCGAAAATACCCGGTCTTTACCACCGGTCTTCAAATGCTATCCATATCGTCGTATCATTATTCGGAATGGATTATATGACATAAGGTCCTCTCCCGGCTAAACCGAATAATGAGCGCAATGTTTAAAAATATATGGATATTGGGATCTTAGTTAAGTCGCATTTTTAAATCCCCAAACCTTTTCTTTAAATGGTTTAAAAAAAATTACCATTTTCAAATCTTTAAACAAAAAGATTCACTTCACAAAATTTACCAATCTTTCACAAAGATTCATTCATAGCCTTCAAAACCATTTCCTTTTCAAATTGGATTAACTCGTCCAATTATTAAATCAAAAAATCAATTCATAGCATTCAAACCCATTTCCAAAGATTCATTCACAATTCCCATTTCAAAATATTTTATATATATAAAAGATACCCCTTTTAAAATCTCCTTCAATTTCAAAACAAAGTTCAACAATCTTTCACAAAGGTTAATTCATAGCTTTCAAAATAATTCTATTTCAAATTTGAAATCTTTTCAACATAAATTGGAAATCCTTTCTTTATATGAAAGCTATTATTATTTGAAAACAAATAGTTTTTGTTTCGGAAAAAATCCGATTTCATTTATACAAGTTAAAGTCCTTTAAGTATAAAGCTTGGATTAAATTCAAATTCCCAAAACAATACTTTTAAGATGGTTTTAAAATCCATATAAACACATCCATATCTTGTATAACCTTTTTAAAATCATTATTTCCAAACATAGAATTCAATTGCAAATTTTGAATTCAAATTCAAATCAAATTATTTAATTTCAAAATTTTATCAAGTTATTCAAAATAACTTGTATCTTTTTTAAAACTTCTTTTCAAAAGCTCTTCATTTTTAACCCAATTCTATTTCCAAAATCATTTGGATTCAAAATTCAATTTTAAAACTAATTCATAAAATCTGTGACTTAATCAATTTCCTCGTGCAATCCATATTTGTATATGTAAGGTGTAGTCCATGAGTTTTACACACTAGTGCAACATCATTCAATCAACACAGATTTAATCACCTCAATATCGATAAGCTGTATAATCTATAACGCTTCTCTTCCATTCATGGATTCACAGATAAATAATACACATTCATCGTAGATAAATAAATTACATTCATCACAGCTTGAATTAAAACAATTCAAATCACACAGTATCACACAGTAGAGATATCAAACAATTCACGGTATTTAATGGAATTCAAACATCCATCACTAAGACCAATTAGGTATCTGATTAATTCAAATCAGACTGACCACTAATCCTGGTTAATTAATATTAATTAATTACAAACCTTAATCATTAATTAACCTTTAATCAATTGTTAATCTTCAATCATTTATTAATTAACCTTTAATTATTAATTAAATCAACTTTAATCAATAAATTATTCAACCTTTAGTCATTAAATAATCAACCCATAATTATTTAATTATCCTTAATTAATTAACCCTTAATTAATTACCATTTAATTAATTATTCTTAATTAATTACAAAATTAAGTAACCCTTAATTAATTGCCATTTAATTAATTATTCTTAATTAATCACATCAATTAATTAGCCTTTAAGTAATTATCATTCCTTAATCACCTTTACTAATTAATTAACCTTTAATTATCAACTAATCAACCTTGGTTAATAAATAAATCAACTTTTAATTATTAAATAATTAACCTTTAATTATTAATTAATTCTTTGATTAATTATCCTTAATTAATTGCAATAATTAATAAATCCTTTATTAATTATCCTTTAATTAATTACCTTAATTATTTATTAATTAATTCTTAATTACTTTAAAAACAAATCAATTTTTTTAATCATTTAACTTAAAGATTAACTTTAAAAACTTTGTTAAACACTTTTTAAAAATTCATTTTAGCTTCTAAAATATAGTTAATTTAGCTTGAAAGTTTGATTAAATTACCATTGTTTTTAATCTTTGTTTACCTTCTTATGTTCATTAAAACTTGATAATTTAAAACTTAATTTAACTAAAATTTTAAACATGTTACTGCTTCAATGCGAGATGACTCGAGTCCATCACGAAGCAATATAAAAAAAATTCGAGCCTGACCCCGAGTTAATTCACGTCCATTTCACTTCGAGTATTTTCATGAATTCCTCGAGTTTGCCTCGAGTTACTTCTCGTCTTCCCCATCATCACAAAACAACATAGACACGCCCGCTTACGCGTGCACGTGCACCGATGGCCTGGCCACTTCCGATCATCGCCGATGCTATCATCAAATCGTCGTTGACCTTCTCAACCCAATCCATCTCCCAGTATCGATGAATTCACCAAAAAATAAAAATGAGCTATCGAGCTCAACCTGGAAACCCAAACTTCGATCAGAAAACCACCCCTCGCCGTCATTCTCGACCACGAGATCTCTTGCCGTCATCACCAAAAGCATTGTCATGACTTCCACCATCGTTTCCCCCATCGTGATCGAGCCAAAAGCCTTGACGGCATCGCAAATTCCCCAAAGAATCAATTCAACAAAAACACAGCTCGAACCCTAAAACGTTGTCGCCTGATCGCTTTGATCATCAGAAAAATCTTCCACTATTTTTCCTATAAACCCCAAGTCTCCGGCCACCTCTGGTTACAAGCCCGACACCATCACTATCTTGATCGACGGAAATCGATAAAAGATCCAATTCTGTTTATTTCGTGAATTCTCTTCAAATTCAAACCAAAAAATCTTAAAACCAGATTCTAAAATCATAATTTTCTATTACGAATTGCTTCATAAGATCCAAACAAGGAATCATAATCATCGATTTTCAACTTAAGTTAGATTATCACTGTCATTCTCAAATTTATAAGTATTCCATAATTATTTACACTTGGAATTATTTTTAAAATTTAGATGAGAATGTTACACATAATTCTTATTCAGACATTATAATCTAAATGTTATTATTCGAAGAGATATAAAAATTTTCTTCCTTTCCCTAGTGGTTTGAGCCTGTTGATATATCGAGTATATACATATGCACACAAGCATGCATCTCACATAAATATACATATATACATTCAGATAGATTTATATACATGCAACAACTTTGCTTTAGGAATCAATCATAACATCAATTTATAGATTCAAGGCTTAAAAATGAAGGTTTTCTCACTTTTGTTTTGAAGAATAGAGGACAGACATTTTAATTTGCTTTAGCTTTAAACTTTGTTTTGCTCTGAATCCCTCAGGTTTTGAATTTGTTTTAGTTGAATCTGATCTGTGAATTTGTTGATCTTGTGTTATTTTGAGTTGAAGCTGATCTGATCTGAAGCTTAATGTTGAATTGCTTTTGAATCTTGGATTCCAGGCTTGGAATTTATTTTCATTTCCTGATTCTAGGTTTGAAGTTGATTTGAACTTCCATTTGATTTTAAGGCTTTGAATTTTTTTTGCTTGATCTGCGATGGTCAGATCCTTATTTTGAATTGCATCAAGTTGAAATGCTTTACTGTTTTACAATAGATTGTTTTTGAGTTTTCTTTGATAATATTTTTACTGGTTTTAGTTTTGTATCTTTGGTTTCAGGTTGAAGATGAAAGAATTTTGAGGACATGCATTAGCCTGAATTTTCTCATACACATTATATTACATTTAAAAATTTTAAGAGAAAGAAATTTGCCACTTGTTGATTATGTTTACTCTTGTAATGTATGTGTTCTCATCCTTACAAATGTAAAAATGAAAACAATTTGTGTTTAAACCCTTTGTAAATCTTTTATTTACATATGTTTATGTAATATGTTTTCTACATAGTTTAAATGTTATACACTTTTAAAATCTTATTTTATGAATTTTCAAACCAATCTTACATATGTATGTTTTCTTATCTATTTCTAAAAGATATGTATATTTTAAACTTCTTATTAATTCTTTTTTTAATATCATATACACATCTTTACATATATTTTTCAATTACATTATACTTATACAATTTATAAAGAAAATGAATTGAAAAAAATTAATAAATAATCATACATATATATGAAGTTTTAAATTCAACCTTAAATATTCAAGACATTCAATTTTGAATCAGAAGTCAAAAATATTCGTTATCAATATATTCATAAATTTAAAAAAAAATCAAATTTTAAATTATAATCCATTTATATGAATAAATAAACATACATCTTATTTAATTTTGGGTAATCCCAATATAATTTTATAAAATACTTATTTTTGAGTTTCAACCCAAAATTTTTACTTTTAAGATTCCTAGATAAAAATTCCTTTACATATTTTATTTTTATGTAAACACACATTATATTTCATTGGTTCCTGGAATTTCAAATTAATTTACAAATTTAAATTTGATTCAAAACCGGGATCGTTACATAAATACAAAAGATAATTTAGGAAAATTTGACACGAAGGCCGATGAAAGAATCTTTGTTGGATTCGGATCACAACAAAGCATATAGGATTTTTAATAAATGAAATAATACTATTGAAGAAAGTTTACATGTCTCGTTCGACGAAAATTTTCTTAACCATCATACTAGTGATGATAAAGAAATAATTCCAATAATAAATTCAACAAGTTCTATTAATAATGAGACAAATGGGTAAAATAACACTTTGATATAATCCCTTAGAATTCTTAAGAATTATCCAAAAGATAATATCATTGGAGATCTCAATTCTAGAATAACTAGAAATCAACTTAATCAAATAAGCCATATAGCATTTGTGTCAAATTTTGAACCAAAAAATTATAAAAAAGCTTCAAATGATAATTTTTGGATAATAGCTATGCAAGAGGAATTAAATCAATTTGCACGTAATAATGTTTGGGAATTAGTACCAAGACCAGAAGATCAATCGGTTATAGGAACAAAATGGGTATTTAAAAACAAAGCAGATGAAAATGGAAATATTGTTAGAAATAAAGCACGTTTAGTTGCTCAAGGCTATAATCAGGAAGAGGATATCAACTATGATGAAACATTTGCTCCAGTAGCAAGATTGGAGGCCATTCGTACATTACCCGCCTTTGCAACTCATCATATTTTTAAACTATTTCAAATGCATGTCAAAAGTTCTTTTCTAAATGGTTTTATTAAAGAAAATGTATATGTGGAACAACCCCCATTATTTGTTCACATAAAATATCCCGACCATGTTTTTAAGCTACACAAAGCATTATATGGATTAAAACAAGCTCCTCGTGCTTGGTACGAACGTCTTAAAAATCACTTACTTACATGTGGTTTTCAAATAGGCAAAATCGATAAAACCTTATTTATTAAACGAGAAAATAATGATATTTTAGTGGTACAAATTTACGTTGATGATATTATATTTGGTTCAACCAACGAAAATCTATGTGATCAATTTTTAAATATTATGAAAAATGAATTTGAAATGTCATATATGGGAGAATTAAATTTCTTCTTAGGTTTACAAATAAAACAACTTGAAAATGGTATTTTTATTCATCAAGAAAATATTGTAATGAACTATTACGTCATTTTGAAATGGATAAAACTTCGAACAAACCAACACCAATGAGTACTACTGTTCACTTGGAAAAGGATGATAACGGAAAAGATTTTAATGAAAAATTATATTGTAGCGTGATTGGTTCTTTACTCTATTTGACGGCTGGTCGACCCGATATTATGATGAGTGTATGTCTTTGTGCTCGATTTCAAGCAAAACCAAAAGAATCTCACCTAAGAGCTGTTAAACGTATTCTATGATATCTATCTAGTACTAGAGATTATGGTTTGTTTTACCCTAAAGGATCATCATTTGAACAAGCTTCATATAGCGATGCGGATTTCGGTGGATGTACAATAGATTGTAAGAGTACTAGTGGAACATGTCACTTTATTGGACAATCATTAGTTTCATGGTTTAGTAAAAAGAAAAATTGTGTTTCTTTATCTACTTGCGAAGCCGAATATATCTCAGCAGCTCTAGCATGTGCACAAGTGATATACATGCAACAAACACTTACGGATTTCAGCAAAATTATCAATAAATCTTCAATATATTATGATAACACGAGTGCAATAAATTTATCAGAAAACCCTGTCAATCACTCGCGAACTAAGCATATAGATATACGACATCATTTTTTACGAGACAATGTTGAAAAAGGAACTATTTCATTAGAATACGTAAATACCGAAAATCAAATAGCAGATATCTTTACAAAAACACTAAATGAACCAACTTTTATTAAATTCCGATGTGATTTAGGGATTTGCTCTCTTCATGATCTGCTTACTTAATACTCACTCCTCCTTTTAGGCTATGATTAGCCATTAGTTTTTCTATCCACAAATTGTAATTAAATTCTGCACCTTTTTTTAGTTAGTTAGTTTTTTACAAATTTTCTATAAATAATTTTTAAAACTTCTATATAAATAGTTATACAACAAAAAAAAATACACAATTCATATTTTTTTAAGAAACAAAATATAGTCATGTCTTCTGAAAATTCTTATATATCCATCTCGACACCTACGACGGATAGCTCGGCCGATATACCCTAATGGCTTCCTACACCCACACCAAATCAGGGACCGACGTATAGGTGGTCCTTATGTCACACGGATTCACCCCCGATAGCAAGAAGACCAAACGATCTACATTTGTCTCTCCTAAAGTAAAGGAGAAAATTGATGAAATTCATCACTATTAAAAACAACAAATAGATCTTCAAAGAGAGCTACATTTTAAATAAAAAGTTACAGCACGACGGCTAAGCTTTTTGGAACAAGTAGCAATGAAGTTTTGTACGTCACGGAAGAAAGATGTCCATGAACCACTTCCAAAGCCTTGCAGTTCCTTGATCCCTCTTCTTCCTATCGTACCCCTTTGGATCCTTTACCAACACGATTCTCTGGCTCCCCGAGAACCCACGAACGTGGAAATATATGGTCTCCACTTAAACTATGGAGGGATAATGTGTCAGAAGATCGAAAAACTCCATCGCCATCTAAATAAATTTTATTTTATGTGTATCTATGTTTATTTGTTATTTTGTTTCACACAAATAATACTACATTTTGTTTCAAAAATATAGAATCGAGAAATAAGAAAAACCATTAAATTTTAGGCTACTTTTAGACAAATTGTCTATTTCGGACATCTGGATATGGACCTCAAACATTTGACGCTCTGATATACCTCTATTTTTTAACACTGTGCATATGTCAGACGTCTATTGTACCCCCCTAGACGTCTGAAAATTTTCTCTGCCTCCTCGAAATTAAAATCAGACTATTTCAGATGTCTGAAATTCGATCCAGACGTCTGAATTATGTCTCTACCACCAAGTTTTAAAAACTTGACCTATTTCAGACGTCTGATATTTTACCCAGACGTCTGTAAAAACTCTCTGGCTATCAATTTTTTTTAAAAAAATCGATCAAACCAGAAGTCTAGCCGACAAACCAAACGTCTTAAGTTATCTATTGTATTCGATTTAGGGCAAACCAGACGTCTGATTTAGCATCCAGACGTCTGAAATTCAATTAACACTTTAAAATCACCCAGATAACGTCATTTTTTTACTTTCATCTCTATTTTTAACCTTCGATTTCTCCATTGACGATTTTCCTCTCAAAATCATTCTTTTTCGTGTGCTTAATTCACAATGCCTCCTCGAATTAAAAATCCCAAAATATCCAAACGAAAACAAAACGAACCAACATCATCCTCAAATCCTCAAGTTTGCTCGGATGATCAAATCGAAAGATTGATGAATAGAGAACCACACTCAATCAAGAGATATAAGGATATACAAGAGAAAAAGCTTCACACAGGTCCATTCTATGACCTACTCAAATTTCCAATGTATGATTTGGATGAAATGTGTGAGAATGTCGGACTAGAAACGTTGATTTCGTTCACTCCTAATGACATCCAAATCGATCAATTGGAAATATTTCTTTTCTATGCAAATTTGGATAGCACTTTAGTATGGAACACTAAAGTTGAAGATAATTGGCTATGGTCTAGCGTGCATGGCAACACGATTAGACTCACTCCTGGCATAATTGGTAGAACACTACGATGTTCTGATACGAGTGAAGGTTCATACAACATTCCCGATATGCGCTTCAAGCCAAGGAATAGTATAACCTATCAAATTTAGTAGGATGAAATGCCAAAATTAGCCTCTAAATATCTACGTCCGAAAGCACGATTTCTTACTCGAATGATAATAAATACCATCGTTCCATGTATAGGAAGCCATGAGCAAATAACTGACTTAGAGCATAAAGCCTTATATGATCTATTTAGGGGAACAAGGGTGAATTGGGCCAAATTTATCTTTGATGAGCTCAAACATTTTTGGACTCGATCACGGCCATCAATTATCTACCCAACGCATGTTATGAGATTTCTTCGTGCACACAACATCCCTTCCTACCTGTCGACTTTTGAAGAAATCTCTCCAAAATATGCTTCCAACAAGTTTTTCTCACTTATACACTTACCCGAGATTCCCCAGAATTTATATCCTTCGAAGATTGGACGCACAATCATCAAACCAGACAAGTTGAGCCTCCACCTCAACCACATATTGAACCATCTTAAGAGGAGGAACAACATCGAGAAGCAACTCCACCTCCTCTTGCACCATTTGATTATCCAGGCTAGGATGAGATTGTGTAGACTCGAATAGATACAAATCCAAATGAAAGCGTTCGAGATCTCACGCTTCGAAATCAACATATATTATCTCAAAATCAAAAACTTTTGGCTAAGCATATTGACAACTTCGAAACATGGTTTGCTACACGCCTAGCAACAGTTGAAGAATCATTTTCAACTATCCTATCGGTTCTCAAAGAAGTACTTCAACGAGTTCGAGGTCCCACACAGCCTTATGAAGATTGGCCAACCCTAGTACCTTCTCCTCCTGCAAAACATTCCAAACTTTCTGATGACGAACCTCTCAAACAAGCTTTTACATCTCCTACAAAACCTAGCACTTCTCAAAAAGAAGAAACAGGGGATGATCAAGAAAATGCTTCTCCGAAGGAATCAAAGATTTCAGGATTTTAGGATTTCATATCTTGTACATTTGCTAAAATCTATGAATGTAGTCAATTTCGAATTATTAATGAAATTTTCCTTTTGTGCGTTATCTTTGACGATTGGCTAAAATTTCATAATTCTTTTTGATAATGCCAAAGGGGGAGTAATATAAGTATAATTATAAAACATTAAAAATAAGCACATGTTCAGGGGGAGATTTATAAATTATATATAAGTACATTGTATAGTTGTCATCATCAAAAAGGGGGAGATTGTTAGGAAATCAAATCTACGGTTTCGATGACAACAACTATACAATGGAAATCAACTATGCATATATTTCAATTTACAGGTAATTGCTAAAGTAACATCACTAGAGAGACAAGAACGAAGCTCAAAGAACATTACAAGAAACGACAAGTCAATAGAATCAGTAGAGCAATAACACAGATGCACAAAAAGCAACATGCACAGGATCAGACATCTGGGTGCACTAGCCAGACGTCTGAATAAACCCTCTGGATTGCAAACCAGACAGAATCAAACGTCTGGTTAATGTACTCAGACATCTGAAAGGCTACTATATACAAAAAAATATAGAGAGCCAGACGTCTAAGACATATTCCAGACGTCTGGAGCTGAACTCGGATTTTGAAATTCAAATAACAACCGCCGCATTTGAAAAGACATCTTCGCTTCTCTGCACTGCAACTCTTCATCACCATCAGAGGCGACCATAGAACACTTGTTAATGGATGCAACTACTCAATGAATCTCTCTAATAGTATAAATAACATCAAGAATCAAAGAGAATATTTCACCTACTTACTTGCGCTCTTTACTCTTATACTCTGACATATTCTTGATCTATAGCAATTATATATTTGTATTTCACTCTTCCATATATTCAGAACTCTTCAATCAATATTCTCTAGATATATATATATATATATATATTGGAAGCATTTGTACTTGATAGTCAATATTCGTGTTATAGAACACACACTTGACAAGGACAAGCTATTATAACTAAGTCTATTCCTCCGGGCGAAGTGAGGGTGTTTGATAGTTGAATTCCGAAGGGGAGCTTCGAGACTGGACGTAGGATGGGAGGTCCGAACCAGTATAAAATCTTGGTGTGCTTAGTCTATATTTTACTAGATTAATTTTATATTAGTTACATCATATAGTTAGTCACATATACTTGCATATACACTACACGATCCATCCTATAGACTTTCAACCCCCCCCCCCCCTCTAGAGTTAATTAGCCTTAAGATCCTTAATCTGGTGTCCATTTCAAACACAGCTCTCGAGGCAATGCTAGGGTAGATATACCAATTGCGAATTCGAAATGGCGGCAACGCATAGCAGCTGCTACCGCCCACCTCGGAACACACTCTTATAATCAAAATGGAAGGGTAGCCACAAAACATCACAAAGTCATAATATGGTATCGAAGAAATGTGTCCGATCGGAGGTGCGACCTCACTTGGCCCAACGTGGCTCCTGTTTTAGTCACATCTAAGCTGACACACGGGAGTCAGGGTCACATCAATACCTCATACATAAATCGTTCGCCAAACCATCCTACTTCATTTTTGGAATCTCCACCACATGCATAGTGGTTAAAGTGGTTTTCGGTATTGGTAGAGAGTATGACAATATCAGATCCCAGTCTCTTTAACAACCAAAAGCTAATTCCATTTATTCTTTTACATTTCAAAAGTTAATTCACAACCCATATCAAAATATCATATTCTCAAAGCCATATCATTTAAAATTATATTGACTTTCAAAATCGTACTCACTTCCAAATCATATTTACTCAAATACGTCATATTCATTTTTGAATTTATCGATAAGATAGGTTAATTAAATCCTTGTTCCAAAATCAACATTTTACTCAAATATGTCATTTAAATCCCTACTTACATTATAAAATCATTAAATCGTATTCTACTTAAAAATTGAAGATTTGAATATAAATATTTCAACTTTACACAGTCAGAATTTATAGAAAATAGTTTATGTAATTGTAAATAGTTTATATAGTTTAAATAGATTTAAATTATTTTAAATAGTTTAAATAGATTTAAGTTTTATTTAATTAGTTTTAAAATGTTTAAAACAGATTAAATATAGATTTAATAGATTTAATTTATATTAAGTAGATTTTAAATAATTTAGAAAGATTAACAAAATTTAAATTACATTAAATAGATTTAAAATGGATTAAATAAATTTAATTAGTTTAAAATTGGTAAAATATATTTAAATTGGATTAGAATAGATTAATATAAATTAAAATAGTTTTAGATTGATAAAAATAGTTTAAATAGTAAAATAGTTTAAATAGATTTCAAAGTTAAATCCAACATTCCAATAACTCAATTCCGATAAATTCCTTTAGCTTTGACACCTCAACTTTGAAACTCAAATTTAAATCCTTTGAACAATTCATTAAATCAGTTTCAATTTCACATTTACACTTGGACTTCTGAAAATAATTTAGTTTATATAGATCAATTTCTATTTCAAAATATCAGTTAGCTGAATTCAAAATTTAAATATCCAAAAGTCATTTCATTTAACCAATCTGGTGTCCGTATATAATTTTCTACCCTAGGGTCAAGTGATACGGATGTTTATCATTTCAATCCGCAATTTAAAATTTTATGGTTATATATCGTTTCAAGCCGCAATTCCGAATTAAATAAAAATTTATAAAATCGCTCGAGTCTATCATTTCAACCCATAACGATTTTTCCCTAATCTATAGACCTTTCGGGTATGTATCATTTCAACCCACAAGGAACTTGCAGTGTTATAATAATACAAAATACAACATTCAGTCATCCAATATCAACAATCAAACATCCATCAAAATCATCAACTAAATCAATAAATAAACATCAATAGACAACTGATAATCAATAAAAGTTATTACATTGATAATTTATATTCAATATTAAATTAAACAATGATTAATGCAAAAAAATCAAATTTAACCAGGATAACAATTTAAACAAACCAAACATCAATCAATTGATTTTTAATCACATCATAATTTAAATTTAACTAACATAAGATAGTTTAGTAATTGTGAGTTGGTCAAAACACCCACCTTCGATTTTAAATCGATTTAAAATTCAAATAAAGGCCCAAAATTCAACAGTCTCAAAATTTGTCTAAACTGGCATCAAAATGTCTAGAATTTCGAGACGATTGTAGCGCAATAAACCGTGCATGAATCCGACCTCGTATGTAAAAGTTATGATCGTTAGAACGAGTAAATTTTAAAGTTTAAATTAAACAAAATAATAAAAAAAGAACCCATACATTACCGCCACGTCAGCAGATGCTCCTCTAAACCCTAATTTGCATGCTACCATAAGCTTCCAACTGCCGATGATCTTTCATATATCGTGCCCCCATGCCTTGACTTCGAACAGATCCACCACCATCGCCAGAACGCCACCGCCGCCCTCTACCTTGGCCATGAACGCGGCCCCCTCCGCCGCCACCTTGGACCGCTAGGCCGAGCATGAAAGTCGAACGAAAACCATTAATTTATGGAGACTACACTTACTGATTCGACGAAGTAACCACGCCGATGAGTGTTGCTAATCACCCTCTTTGCAAAGGCGCCTCTCGATCGTCGATCGGACGACGGTCCACCGTCGGATCGTCAATGGTTCAAATCGACGGCAGAGGTTCATCCTCGATTTCTGGACAAATGGTGATTCCAATTGAAAAACGAATCACACCAATGAATTATTCTCATCAAGAGCTTCGAATCGATATATAATTTGATATGGTTTGGAGGAGTTTGATTTTTTGATTTGGTTTTGAATTTGAATTTGAATTGGTTTTTGTTTGTCTACCATTGGAAAGAGAGAAGCAGATAGAATGGTACGTAAAGACAAATGAAATAAGAAATAGTTATGGTTTATAACGGGCTATATATAGGCAGATCAGAAATAGAAATGAATGGACTAGATCGATTTGAAAGTTGAACGATAAACGACCCAAAAAGCCTGTTTCCCTTCTGAAACGAATGTAGGTCATCCCATATATAAAAATAGTTGTTTTCGATAATTTTAAACTCAATGGAATAGGTTTCAAGTCCTAATTCCATCATATAAAGTAGTTGGCTTAAATCATCTTATTCCAAATTTATTTCAATTGAATTTAATTAAATCGATTTCTACGTGTTTTGAGCCTGTACAATCAAACGACAAATCCGATCGCTATGAAACTTAAAACCTTACAATAATTCACCCTTACGGTTTCGATGAAACTGGTTTCATAGAACTCCAAAACAATGGCCAAAATGGCTATTTTCACGTTAATTAAATAAGTTATTATTAATATAATTAAATCACTTTTTAATTTCAAAATTTATAACTAACAATTTTTATCATTTTTGATTACTTGGATATTTGCAATAATTTAAAACAAACTGACAAGTCAATTCGATGTTAATTATTTACTAATTATAATGTTCAATTTCAATTGTAATTAAATCCAATTTATTATAATTTAATTTAAATAAATTGATATAATTTGATTTAAATCCTTTTTGTTCAACAATTATTAATCTATTAACATAGTTAACCTTTGTTTATATCTCATTACACTAATATGCTACAATTTCCTTCTTTTACCATATTAGTTACAATATTTCAATTACATTGAAATTTTGTAAATTTTATTATGATTTAAATCCTAATAAATGAATTTATTCATGTTTCACTCTTTCACTAAGTCAATTATTGCCTTGGGAATGTAATTAACATTTCTATAACTTTTATAGTATTCACACCTTACAACTATCGTCCTAACTCATAATAAATTAACATTTTATTACATTTAATTATAATTGATAATTAAATTGGTAACAAATAATAATTGTTACCATTTCTACATTTAATAACATTTGTAAGTTTATTATTTACAAACAAATGTTATAACAACTCACATTACACAAATTTTATCCAATGCAATCTATTACACATTATTTCATTAATTAATCAACATTTAAATTGTCAATTACTCTTTAAATCGAATTATAAATTAACACACACATTAATACAATCAATTTATAATCTATAACCAATTATAAATTTTTAATCAATTCAATTAATTAGAATTACATTTAAAGCGGTTATTAATTACCTTAAATCAATACTATTTCATTTTATTCCAGTTATATTTTTATTAATAAATCACAAATTTTTATTTCTTACAACATTAAATCACAAAACCTCATCTTTAATTATCGAAAATTACGGGTCGTTACACTCTCCCCCACTCAAAACTTTTCGTCCTATGAAAAATATGATTTTTTTATTGTACGCCATGCTATAGAGGGTTCTATTCTTCTAGATAATCCAGTGGACTCACAGGCTTCTCGAATTGGCGAGGCTGCTCTCTGCTGGTTATGCTCCATTCACGGAATCCCGTTTGGGGATGTCTTGGTTCCTTCATGACAAGATAGACCACACTTGCCCCCAGCTGGGCATATAGCATGCAATAAGTTTATGTGTTGAGTCGGATGTGTACCGCCCGTCAACTCGTTTATTCAAGAAATACTTAGATATCTTAGGATCGCCCTTACACAACTTCATCCCAATAGTTATGCATTTATTCACAGCACAGTCTTGTTGTTCATGAATATCTTATTTCGTCCACCTACTCCCGAATATATAAGGTTTATCTATAACTTCAAACAACGATTGAAAAGCCCTTCTTAGGTCTTTCTTAAACTTTCGCCAAATTGCCAATTTCTGACAGGCGCTTGGAACAAACTCTCACGATTTAAGCATAAATGGTTTTACATACGATGCCCTCCTAGATTTGCAAGATGATATGTAGAAGGATGTAAGTATTACTTTCACCTTTCTCTCAAGTTCACTGATCCAAGTCATAATTTTTCCTTTGAATCCACTAACATTCGAAGTTCTTTCAAGTGTTCTCCCATGTCCTGAAGGCATTTAAAGTCGTTGCTTACATCTGTGCTACTCCCGTTGAGGATTGGGATATCAAACTTTTCGTAACCGATAAACTACTATCCTTGTTCGGGCTATTGGAAGATGGTCATAGTATTGGACTTCCTGGAAGTGTGGCATTATTAAAGAATTTTGCAGAACAAAAAAGGGATACTGTTAACCTCATCATACCCACGGCCAAGGGGACTCAGGATTATACTTAGGAGGGCGAGATTAAGGACTCTCAAGATGAGAATCCGAGAATGTCGATGCAAGCCTCGGAAAATCGCCAATGGTTGAACCGTCGCAAGTCGGACAATTCTAAACACCTATAAAGTGAAAGAAGAGTTTGGCGTATGGCTACATAGAAGAGAAACTGCCTCGAACGCAGAGTTTGTTAGTACTTCGGTTGAAGAGGAATAGTCCTCTCGGCACATGGAAACCCATTAAAAGGATTTTTTTTAATCTTTAAACTCCAAACGACATCATGTCCTATGACTTTCCAAACATTAAAAGGGCTCAACTCTCCCACCAGAAGTGGCGAAGGCATCCAACCTCTGAATAAAGAGAGAAACGTCAATGAGCAAAGCTACCATTCTGGTCTATTGGGGGTACACTAGGACATTCATAATCACACACATTTCATTATACACTTCTATTGATCTTTCATGGGACAAATACTAATATGTTTCCATTTGGTCTTTACAAGTGCAATGTCTTAATCAAGGGCCTTTGATTGCCTCATAAGTTCTTCTGCATACCATCGTTTAAGCTGGGATTCAAAGTCTACCTGGCACAGGGAGAAGGATGAGGGACAAGACAAGAATTATCATTCAAGGGAATCTTCTTCCTCTTCCAAATGCAAATGCAAATCCAAATTCCAAAGATCTCGACATGGCGAATAGCCCGACTTTCCAGCTTAAAGCAGAGACCAGCCTTCTTATCATGGTCCTCATATCACCACATCTCACAAGAAAAATTCCTACTCTTCAAGCTCTAGAAAATCTCATGAGCACCGATCAAGCAAATATCCTCTTGCTACCTGTAAATCGCCTTTGCTGGCCACTGCTTCTGACATTTCCGGTAACATCCTCCTACTTGGAGACCCAAAATTAATGGCTACGAATGTTGCAGTCATCCATAGTTATTAATCCTCGGTGACAAAATACGGCGGTGTTAGGTTCATTGATACACAGAAACACATGAATATGGAAAAAATTTAAACTTCAAACAAGATCACATTTCATTTCCAATCATTTCCAATTCATTAAATAATCCTATAATCGTAAACCATGTTGACTTTGCCATTACAGACAATACAACGGAATCAAATGAAAGAGAACTCTAAATATCAAATTTGCCTCCTGCACGTCACCGAAAGCTTATACGTCTATTGAAGTACTTGAAAACCTCAACTCTCAAACTACTCAAAATCTATTGAATACCGAGAGCTTCGAGTCAGACATAAAGCCTGGTATGAATAATAATCTACTATCTCAAATATCCTAGATATCTATTGAGGCCATACTAGTGGAACGGGTTTTCCTCTTACTAGTATCCTAAAACCTTTATAAAACCATATATCATGCTCCTGCATCCACAATGGTTAAAACATAGTCGTTTCAAAATACTATGATGATATGTAAACATGTTAAAACATACTGGATTTTCCATCCTCTGTTTTAGTTGACTCTCTGTCATATTTATAGTTTCTAGGGTTACGATTAACCTATTAGTTTTCATGAGCTTACTAATAAACTATGTGTAATATACTGACTCCATATCCTATTTCATAGTTTGCATGGGTGCACTATGAACCTGTTGGCCCCTACAAACCCCTAAACCTATTGGTGACTCCAATAGCTTTCCTCTTACACTAGTTTTCATGGGTTGACTAGAAACCTATTGACTACTGTCAATAACTTAATTCGGATATAGTTTTCATAGGTTAACTACAAACCTATTGACCCCTGCCAGTATCAAATCATAGTTTTCATAGACGTCCATCTACATTCAATAATGCCTATAAATGTCAATAAAACTGTACGAAATCTAACTTTTGAATGTTGGTTTTTTAAATGAGTCGACTTTATATGTAATATTTGTTAAATATTTTGAAAATTTTCTAAATTTTTTAAGTTTAGATATCTTTTAATATTTGGAATTGTCCAGGACTATTGTAATGTTGAATACTTATTATGGCCTTAAATTCATGTTATGGCCTTCTTAAAAAATTGGACAATTCATTTAAAATTGGCTACCAAAGATGCATGAAGCAATGGCTTGCTAAATATTACAACTGAATAATCTACTTACTAAAATGTCTAGTACTGATGAAATATTTTACCAAACTGACTTTCGGTAAATGGAGCATGTATAGAAAAATGGAATTAGACTAAATAGTACTCTGAAGGATTAAGTCATTTAATAAATTACTTTCTAAAATTATCAAAAACGAAGAAAGCAATAAGCAAAGAAATAAGCAAAGAAACATACATGTACAAACGTTAGAATAAGTAAAGAAGCTCAATCAATTTCGAATATTGATTAAATTCTACTTTTCTTATTTTTAGGAATTGACTAACAATCTCTTATTTGAAACATGAACTGAACCTAATTAGTGCATCGTACAACTATGTAATTTTGATCACTGTGCCGAAGGAAAGTGTATATCTTGCAAACGACCACCATATATGCGGATATTAGTTGTGATAAACATAGTAAAATAGTACTATATACTGATCAAAAATGATCTTATGAGTCCCAAAATAATGTGATGTTCTTTTGGAAATATTGGGTAAAACTGGAATGGTACAAAGAATATTAGCATGACAGTGAACAATGATGACACACAAATCGAAACATGGTCGATATCAGTGTGTATTACTACAACAGCCTAAAATTCTGCAGCCCAATCAGTGGGGATGCAAAATGGCACAAGGGGGTTCCTGGTTAGCAAAGTTGTCATCATCTGCAACTTGACCTATGTTGGGTGTGGGTGGAGGATCAACCGGTCCCATCATCGGCGCTGCAGGTACTACCTCCAAAGAAAGGGCAATTTTGTCATCATCCGGTTTAAGCTTACATTGTTTTGGTTTGTTATCCGGTGTTGCATTAGCCTCAACCTTAACTGTTATGTCATCAGTAGTAGCCTCTTCCATGGTATAGTTGTTGGTCTGCAGCACTTGTCTCTTCTGGGCTGTTGTTCTACTCTGCAATGTAATAAATGACCGAAGTAATAAAGGGGAAAACAATAGAAATGAGCTTGTCGTAGATGGAGGAAGAAATAGAGTAGTACCCGCTTCATGGTGATCAACTATTAGAATTCTGTATCAAATGAACAAAAGAAGGCAAATATAGTTAGTATCTTTGAATCACGGTTGGTATGCTGCATTCAACCAAATAGAGTATATGCAAAAAATTGGGACTGTACATTTAAAGCAAAATAATCAGTGGAATAGCATGAATGTAGAAAGGGAACGTTGAGTGTTAGAACTACGGCTAAAAAATGAAGAAATAGAAGAGTTGGAGTAAAAAAAATTACAGGGAAGAGAGCAGCACCTGAAAACGTAAGATGATGGTGGGGCAAGCTGGTGGTGGGGTAGGTAGTGTATATATACAAAATGGGTTGATGGGGAAGTGGGTGAAGAGAAGTTTGAGAGAGTAGTGAAGTAAGTGTGTGGGGGGAGAGGTGAGAAGCTGTTTAAATACAGATGACGGTAGGAAGTAATGCAAACGGTGTTATGTATGCTTTGCTGCCAATTTCCAAGCCATCTGGTATCATTTTTTCTACTCAATCTGGGCCGTCCTTTGTCTTTCCGTTATACCAAAGGAAATATTTTATATAGATAGTATGAAGCCCGTTTCGATGGCACGGATGCAAACTTTTTTCTTCTACGTTGGTTTATGCTGCGCAAACTACAATTTGTTCGAATTAAGTTTATTTCCAAGTAAAAAGATGTAAAGAAATATAATTTGGTATAAGAAAAATTATTACAAATGGTAGCAATTATTGAGTCATTACTTATGCAATTTTAAAATCTTATATGTATATGCATATGTAGTATCATATCATATACACATGTATATGCATATACATTACAAACAAAAACATACAAAATTATACGTTTATCATTATACCCATACATTTATCCAAATTGTTTTTCAGATACCGAATATCCCATCCACTTTTTGAATATTAAATATTTATCATATTTTTGGACATGAATGTAAATGTATATTGGATATTTCGAGTACTCATCGATAGACCTATATGTTGCATTAGATAATAGATAAGCAAAGTATGTGTTCCAACTGTATTATTAAGCTGTAGGACCGACAACCATCAAAGTTTCTGCCTAAATTTAGTATCAAATTACATGATTAACATTCCAAACATGATAAATATTCAAGTATGTAGGCCTAACCATCAAAGTTTAAACCAAAATAAACATAGAATCATCTATACCAAAATTACACATAAAATGCACTCAAATGTGGACAAAAGCAGCAAAGCTAAAGAAGCTAACTTCATCCACTAAAAAAAGAGAATCATTTGCAGAAAACACACGTGTGGTAAAAAAAAGACATGATATATTTTATCTGTAAAATTTATGCCGTACATAAATTATGCAACCTTAAGGTATTATGATAATTTTAGAATACAAGCTACAATGCGTTACACTCTCTATAAACCTCAATATATTATATGGTATAGTAATTGGTGAATAACTAAACTAATTATCTATTAACCAAAATTACACAGTATTAAAAAAATGTCAATATGAATTTTCATTTAAAAATTTAGTAGTACATATGCGTGAACAGTTTGGGGGAAGTAAAAATACTTGCAGGTCACAAAACTATAATGAATACCTATAATAAATAGACTAACAAAGCAAAATGATATGCGTATGTAAAATTACTGGTGAAACTTCATCTTCAATCATCTTCTGGTAGGCTGATATCTTTGTTGGGAGTATCTTAAAGTTGCAATTCCAAACAAATCCATATTCAGGCATGGACTGCTCTGGATAGACATGATACTAAGCATACAATGTATAGTAGAGTACTTTATCCATGAATATTAGATGGAAATCGAATAAATTTTATTCCAAAGAAAGAAAAAAACCGAATAATAATTGATTATGCTTGCTAACTTTGGTTTGCTATGACTATGGTGAATCTATAAATCATTTCAGAACTAACAATACTAAATTTGGTTAAGCTACAACCATGGTGAAATTGTAAATCAGATAAGAGACAAAAAGCACGTGAATTCTATATATTGAATTGAGTGCAAACAAATACGACATGCTTGAACCTCTTAGCCCTTGTATAGTTCAGCTTATTTGATATAATTTATATTAGTGTGTACTGGAATAAGCGATAAAATGAGTTGTGAGTCGTGGCTATGGGAAGCAATTACATGAGGTACACATATCCAAGCAATACAAAAATCCATTTAATTTATATGAACATCAACGGCCCATTGCAGTGAAACTAATTTATCCAGTCTTTGAAGTTCATAGGGAACAAAATGCATTAACATTGTGCTTTAGGCTCATGACGCTTTTCTTCCATGACACAAAATATTATGATAGTTAAAAGTTTCAAAAGCGTACGTATTGAGGTTTAAGGGAAAAATGTGATAAAATATATAAGAATATTCACTCATTAAATTTAACCATTATACTTTGAACCAATAACAGACATCTAGTGACAAATTTTTAATGTGATTTCATCATTTGATCTAGTAAAGAGATTTATGAGCTGCATTTTATTCAGACGACTGAGTTTGAATCCATCCAAGTGGATGCACATGAACGATATACATTTTGGTCTAGTAGAAAGAACTTTTAGTTACTAATGAATCCCTAAAACGACCCAGTTATTCTTAAAGGTAAAAACAATTCAAAACTAAGTTGATTCAACACTATAGACAATAAGACCGAGCATTCATTATCGTCGTTAATTCTAATAGCTCAAAAAAATCATCTATATCAAAAGCTTTAAAAATTAGTTGAAATCAACTTCTTAACTCAAAATTAAATCCCAAATACTCATTGTCTCCGCCGTTAAGCCAAAGGAGGTTTGTTATTATCTGAAGAAACACAATGGAGCAAATGAGACTTAATCCACTGCTCTAATTGAGGATCATATGAACCATCAGATCACAGTGCATCTAAAGGCTCACAAGCAATGAAGACATTATTATGCGGATCACTATGTATCTGGGCCTAGCACATTTTATATAAATACATGTAACATGTCATTCTTTCTGTTATGTAATCACTTTGTATCAAACAGTAGAATGCAATACAAATTATATATGTTTTCTAATATGGTATCAGAGCAGTCGGCCTAAAGGCATTATTTTTTTCTGATCATCACCGAGATGAAGCATAGCTTCATTCCCCTCAGAATAGATCTTCATCACCGGGGAGTTAACCTCTCCGATCAAGCATAATTCCTATACCCCATCATTCTATTTGTGCCACGCCAAGAAGGGATCAGAACCGTGTCTTCATCTCCGCTTCTGGCTGCAACAGTTAAGTGCTTTTCAGATCTCGCTGTGCCACACCAAGAAAGCCCCAGTCGACTTTCTGACTGCACTTGCCTCGCCAGTATTCTCTCTCTCCTATCCAAGAAACAAGGTAATAATCAGTTCTTATCAAATTCTTGCAATGGCTCACGATGAAGATGACATAACATCAGCAACATCAAGAAACGAAGTAAAAGAAACTGCACCATCCTTTGTCAAACTTAAAAGCAACGTTATAACTGTCCCTCTCGACGAGGATAATTACATCTTGTGGAAGTACCAAATTGACACAGCCTTGAAGGGACACGGCCTTCAAGATTACATCAAAGGCACTATCCCCATCCCACCTGTAATGAAGGAAGACCAAGGAGGAAACACTGTTAGCAATCCAGAATACACAAATTATCAAAAACAAGACAGTCTCCTATCTTCATGGTTATTATCCTCTATAAGTACCAATTTACTATCACAAGTCGTTGGATGCAATTCCTCTCATGAAATATGGTCACGTATTGAACAAATTTTCAATTCACAATCGGCAGCAAGGATAATGCATTACAAAAGGAAATTACAAAATGCAAGAAAGGAAGGCATGAGCATGAGGGACTATCTTGCTAAAATCAAGAACTTGTGTGACAAACTAAACGATGTGGGTCACAAAATATCAGACAGTGAACAAATTCTCACTATAACTAATGGTCTAGATGAAAAATACGAGTCAGTTGTTACCTTCATCGCATCACAAAAGACACTTCCAGATTTACAATATGTGCAGTCTGCTCTTACTGCTCATGAAGGCAGAATAGAGCAAAGAAAGGCAATACAGTCAGAAATATCTGTCAACTATGCATCTGGTTTCAATTCAAGAAACAAGAATCAGCAAAAACTTGCACAAAATCAAAACCTAAGATCAGAGAGTCAACAACCAAGAAGCAATCAACCACAAAGAGGAAGGGGCAGAGGCAGAAACAATTACAATAACAGAGTGAAGTGTCAAATATGCGAGAAGTTTGGCCATACAGCCAACAAATGTTATTTCAGATTCAACTCTGAATTCAACATAGGACAGTCAACTCAAAGAGGGCTTAATGCCAACATGGCTCAGATAAACCAACAGGTAAAGACCAACAATGATGGTTTCAAGACACAAGGCAGCAATAGTGATGACTTGGTCAAACCAGAAGACCTGAATACTGAAGACTGGTATCCAGATTCAGGAGCAACAAATCACATCACCAACAATCTTCAAAACTTGAATCTTGGCAACAAAAGCTACTCAGGTATGGAAGCTATACATATGGGGAATGGTGAAGCGATAAGTATATCACATGTTGGAGTTGGCAGTATCATAGGTAAAAGGGAATTATTTTTAAACAATCTATTGAGAGTACCCAAAATCAAGAAAAATTTGATAAGTGTCTCTCAATTTGCCAATGACAATAATGTATACTTCGAGTTTCACCCTAATTTTTGCTTAGTTAGGGATTTACTAAACAAAAACATATTATTACAGGGTAATTTGGACAAGGGCTTATACAAATTCAGTACCATCAAGTCAAATAAAGGCCATATAGGAAGAAACTGGTGTAATCATGTTAATACTACCATGTTAAGTAGAAGAAATATTTTTGAATGTTGGCATAAAAGGTTGGGACATCCCAGTAATGACATTGTAAAAAGTATTTTGATAGATAATAAAATAAAATTTGATGATATACCTGTTTCTGAAATTTGCACACACTGCCAGATAGGCAAAATACACAAATTACCATTTACTAGATCTGAAACAGTGCATAGACAGCCACTGAATCTGATTGCAGCAGACCTATGGGGTCCAGCACCATATGACTCATCCTCAGGCCACAGGTACTATCTTTCTTTGGTTGATGCTTATTCTAGGTATACATGGATATTCTTTCTCAAATCAAAATCTGAAACTTGCAGCATAGTAAAAAAAATTATTACACTGGTAGAAAAAAAAATTAGTCAAAATGTAAAAATTGTTCAAAGTGATGGAGGAAAAGAATTTTTACCTCTTAAATATTTTTTCCAAGAAAAAGGCATTTATCACAGAGTCACATGTCCTCATACATCAGAACAAAATGGATTAGTCGAAAGAAAGCACAGACATATAGTAGATACTGGTCTAACACTAATGTCACAAGCTTCTATGCCTATGAAATACTGGAATGATGCATTTTATACATCAGTTTATCTCATAAACAGAATGCCCACTAAAGTTTTAAAAGATATGTGTCCCTATGAGAAGCTTTATGGTATAAAACCCAACTATGATTTTTTGAAAACTTTTGGGTGTCTTTGTTTCCCATATCTTAGGCCTTATAACAGACATAAGTTAAGTTTAAGATCAAGCCCTTGCACTTTCTTGGGTTATGCTAATAATTAGAAAGGATATAAATGCCTAGATAATAAGGGAAGAATATATATTTCAAGACATGTTGTGTTTAATGAACACATATTTCCTTTTGCAGAAAAAGGTGTTACTGCAAGACAGAAGCCAGATACAACAGGCATTACAGTTCAGCCCATTCCAGTCTTGCCTGAGCACTTTACCACAAACAAAAACAACAAAGACCAAACCCCCACTGAAAAACATGCATCTGATACAAGGTCAGAGTACAGTTCAGAAGAATCATATTCAGACATGCTACCTCAACTACATGAAGGCACACAACAAACAGATAGCAATGGGAACAACATGACTGAGAGCACAGAAAGCACATCAAGTGAGGATAATCAGGAATAACAACAAAAGGCTACAGTTACTGGCCACCACATGACAACAAGGTCAAAAAGTGGAATTTTTAAACCAAAAATATATCATGTTTCCATTAGCAGTGCAGAACCACAGAATTATGAACAAGCCATCAAACATGATGTATGGAAACAGGCTATGGATGAGGAATATCATGCACTCATAAGAAATCAAACATGGAGCTTAGTTGATCAACCAAAACACAAAAACATTGTGGGATGCAAGTGGACCTACAAGATTAAAAAAAAATGCTGATGGCAGCATAGGCAAACACAAGGCCAGATTGGTTGCCAAAGGCTATTCACAGCAGTTTGGTTTCGATTTCAACGAAACTTTCTCTCCTGTTGTCAAACCTACCACCATTAGACTTATGCTAACCCTAGCATTATGCAATAATTGGAAAATTAGACAGCTAGATGTGTGCAATGCCTTTTTAAATGGAGACCTTCATGAGGAAGTTTTCATGCAACAACCAGAAGGGTACATCACAGAAGGTAATAAAGTATGTAGACTACACAAAGCCATCTATGGTTTAAAGCAGGCATCAAGGTCATGGCATGAAAAACTAAAAGCAACTCTTTTGAAATTTGGATTCACTCCCACCAAATCAGATAATTCATTATACATGAAGAACAATGGCAATATCATTTATCTACTTGTTTATGTAGATGACATCATTATCACTGGAGATAATGATAATGAGATCTTAAACACAATACAGTTGCTTGATAAAACATTTGCCATCAAAGATCTAGGTGATATAAACTATTTTCTGGGTATACAGGTTACAAAAAATCCAAGTCAGAGCTATTTCTATCCCAAAGGAAATACATTAGTGAAATTCTCAAAAGAGCCAACATGAATGAAGCCAAATCTTTACCTACTCCTATGGTCACCAGCTTGCATTTACCAAAACACAGAGGTGAAGCCATCGAAAATACCAAACAATACAGAAGTATCGTTGGTGCCCTACAATATGTCACTATAACTAGACCTGAT
The DNA here is from genome assembly GCA_030765085.1 of Allium cepa. Taxonomy (NCBI): domain Eukaryota; kingdom Viridiplantae; phylum Streptophyta; class Magnoliopsida; order Asparagales; family Amaryllidaceae; genus Allium; species Allium cepa. Next base: position 926,321,644 of record CM060934.1, read on the forward strand.
ATATGCTACAGTGTAAATAAAGTTTGTCAACACATGCAAAATCCTCTCGACGAACATTGGAAGGCAGTCAAACGTATCCTCAGATACTTGAAAGGGACTCAAAATCATGGCTTATCTTTGAAAGCATGCAATGACATAAATATAAATGCTTACAGTGATGCAGATTGGGCAAGTGACGTGGATGACCGCAGATCTACCTCTGGATACTGTGTATTCCTCGGACCAAATCCGATTTCATGGTGCACGAAAAAGCAAACCACCACATCTCGCTCAAGCACGAAGGCAGAATACAGATGTCTCGCAAGCGTCACTGCTGAAATAGCTTGGATAGAAACCCTAATGTCAGAATTAGGGTTCAACATTCGAAGAAAGCCAATCGTGTGGTGCGACAATCTGAGCACTATTTCACTCTCTGCAAACCCCATTCAACACTCGCGTACAAAACACATCGAAATTGATTTGCATTTTGTACGCGAGCGAACTCAAACTGGAAGATTGGACGTAAGGCATGTTCCCACATACTATCAACGCGCCGACATTTTAAGCAAGAACCTCTCAACCAAGAATTTTGTTAGATTAAGAGAGGAATTGAAGGTCTTGCAGAACGAAGATGAGAAAAGAGGAATTAAGGAAACCCTAGATAAAATTGAAGGCGGCTATCTGAAGAAACACAATGGAGCAAATGAGACTTAATCCACTGCTCTAATTGAGGATCAAATGAACCATCAGATCATAGTGCATCCAAAGGCTCACAAGCAATAAAGACATTATGATGCGGATCACTATGTATCTGGGCCTAGCCCATTTTATATAAATACATGTAACATGTCATTCTTTCTGTTATGTAATCACTTTGTATCAAACAGTAGAATGTAATACAAATTATTACTGTTTTCTAATAGTTATGTAAGTATTTTTGGTAAGTTGAAATATTTGGATGAGAACAATAGCCATAAACAATAATAATTTCATGTTTGTTTAGTTTTACATCCATAGATTTAAACACCACGCAAATCATAGTTATTATGAATCATAGCATTTCCCAAAATATATGATGTGCGTAAGTTAATAATCAGAAACTAAACAGAAAGTTAATCTTGGCCAATATAAATGGAATTTAATCGAGAATAAAATTTTGAAGAGCATGTTTACCACTCGTAAAGGAAGTAAGAATAGTTAGTAATCAAAGTAGCCTTTTGTCAATAACCAAGAGAGGTACAATATAAGAAGTTGAAGTCTGACTATGGTTATCATTAAATAATTGGGCACACATAAGTTATTGAATTATACTAAAAGAACATAAAATTAATTGATAGCAAAGCTGAGAGTGGAGCAATATATTCACTTGTAGAAATCATTGTATAAAACTAACATCTAATATAGAAGTGAGTGGCAAGTGGATAGGGGTGGTGGGAAGATTATGTAAGATATAGGAACATACAATATGGTTATGACAATATGGTTGATAACTGGATTTACCATGGAGTAAATCAACATTTTCAGAAGATTTGTAATACGTTCATAAACATTAGGTATGTATAATTAATGCATAGCATTCATTCATGAATAACATATTTCCATTTGATGCAGCTGCAGTCATATGTCATAGTTTTAGTTGTTATTTTGAGGGAAATAAAAATCACCATGGACTAAGGAGAATCACCTCATATAACTTTTGTTTGCTTTTTGCAAAGGACTTTGAGTAAAAATAATATCTAAAAGAGTTGGAGGACAGGGTTGAATACACAACAATGTTGCCTTCTTTGCCCATTTCTAGTTGTTTCGTCCATCTATTTTAGAGTCGAAATAGAACAAAGTGAGAAAACAAATAAGTAAGAAGGATAAAGGATTTTAGTGGAAGACGGAGAAATGAAGAATGAGAAAGATTTGATATTTTTTGAAGCAAATGAAAAAATATTGTGTGTGGAAGAGGTGTAATGAATAATGATGGAAAGGTTGAATGAAATCAACTATGCTACAATGATAGAAAGGAATTTTGTTATTTTCTACGGGCCAACATGGCACCACATGTTCTTCCTTTCTCTCCCTACATTATTTATTTCAAAATTTTCACTTTCATTTATCTTTCAGCTACCAGTTTATCGAAATGTCCAACAGTTTTCATTCAAATATCCAACCTTACTCTCCACTCGTACTCTCCAATGCTAAATTCCCTTGAAGTCTTCATGCAAATACCCAACAGTTTTATACTCAACAGTCAAGCGGATTCGTACCTAAAAGAAACTTCATATTCAAACTTAGCAGCGTGACCCAATTATGATATGATGTTCCATAAAACTTCATCATCCACTTGAAGTCTTCAATCATATCTAGCATTACCAGTTTAATGAAGTACCCAATAGTCTAATGTGTTCTTTTATATTTGTATTGAACTTCTGATGCATATACATCATCTTTCAGTAAACTTATTTCCAGAAGTTAAAAAACTAAAAAACCAAATTCAAAGCAAACAAAACATCAATGTTAAAGTAAACTAATGACCAAAAAGAGCATATATTTTCATCAATGTAACTTGAGAATCATGGACCGTTATCATATTATCTCAATGTCCAACCATGGAATATAAATGGCATAAGTTACACAGCTTTACAGCACGCATAAGTAGTTATAATGCACAAAATAAGCATAAGGTACAGTCTACTACAATAACACAGTGCTCACATCAGGTTGACAACTCTACATCATGCACAAAAGGACAATAGTTTGTATTGGCAAAAGTTTATGTATGCAAGTATCTTATGTCAATTCAACAGATGGATACTTGCACTTTTCCATGTAAAAGTTATATTTACAATATATTTTGAACTAAGTATCACAAAATTCTAATCAAATGAGCATCACATAACAAGTGAAAACCAAATAATTATCACAACAAATGATGACTTTCAAAATCAAATTAAGAATCAGTTGCATAGTACAGTACTTTTATAAGATTACAAGTAGAAAAGTAGTTTTTCAAAAGCAAATGCCTATGTACGGTAAATTTTAAAACCCCGTATCAACTCCAAATGTATATATGAATGAAATATGAGAGTGATATAAAAGGAAGGTGCTTACTTCAACAGTTTCTTCTTATCCATGTCCATTTGGTTCATAGTATCCCTGTATGAGCAGTTAAGTTTTATCAATCAAATTGCAAAATAAATTGGATATCAATTAAACTATCTATAATAAAATAACTTACAATAGTATGTCCTGGACCGGGATGTAAATATTGAACCAAGTTAGCAGACGATTGTTGCATTTCATAAGACAGATGAGGTGAAATAGTAGATGAGTCAATCGGACATGAAGAACTACAAAAAGAAGGATAAGATTCCTGAAAGAAAATTCAAACTACATAAGGAAACAACCATCAAGTGAAGTTGCAACGTATCGGTTATCACATTTCTTATACCATGACATGATGTTGACCGTATAGTGAATTCAGGTGTTGTCCATATCACCACGCTGGATTCATCTTTGTCTATGTTACACAAAATATTGTTTTAACAATCAAAGTAATAGTAAAAAAGTATAGAGTACAAAAGCATTGACTTACAGAAGAGTATACCATTTGATATATAGGTGGAAGATATAAGTTTTGTTCGATTGAACCTGCACTTTCAGCTACAGCTCTGATTTTGAAGGTACCTCAAGTTGTTGTAAAAAATTTCTACTATCATGTTCCGTATTATCAAAAGTTGAAGTATTAATATCCTGCATTTTTTTTCCTTTTTGGTTTTGGCACAACAAGCAGTCTATCATTCACATCAGGCTGCAAAATGGTAATATTTTTTAGTTCGGTCATATCAAATTTGCAAAGCATGACAACATCATAAAAGCAGTACTGACATTATGTTGTGTATTTCATAGCCAACACAATTACCATACAACCATACATAGAATAAAGGTAGCATTTATCTTTATACATACAAGATAAAGTATGCAAAGACATACTACTAGAATCTGAGGTTAGAAAGAATGACTTGCCTGTGTATCCTTACTTTTCAAAGTCATTCGGGTACTTCTCTTCATTTTTTTCTCCAAGGATGACTTGAATCTATTTGTTCGAGTTCATCCTTTGGTTTTGTTTCTTATTGGATCTTGCACCTTTGAACATTCCCTTATCCTACCACGTTCATCTTTGTTTAAACCAGTTTTGCATGTAAGAGATGCATTGTGTTTCTGTAGAAAAAATTCAGACTTCTTACTGTCTATCCATTCCATCACATGACTAAAAGAAACTTCATCATCTGCTACCAAATCAGCCACTTTAGAAAATTCATTACACATCTCTTTATATCGCAATTGTGCAGATGTACTACTAGAATCGGACTGTATAGTGTCCAGGCCTTGCGTCGGCGAAAATCGGCTAAAAAACGCGGCCGATTCTAGCCGACGCAATATCGCATTACAGAAGCATCAGCGCGCGAACATTTGTCTCATTCCCTTCCCCCCCATTTTCTCTTTCAAAACACTCCTCCTCATCATCCGCCGTAGCCGCCTGCCATCACCCCCGTCTCCAGTCAACATCTAGCACCCGACGCTCTCCAACGCTCTCCGGTATCTCCTTTCTTCCCGATTTCAGTTTGTTTGAGGTTTGATTTAAACCCTAAATTTTGAAATTAGTTGATGTTAGATTAGAAATTGATGATTGGTTGGTATTATTCGATGATATTACTGTTTTAGATTGGTTTGAAAATATAATTTTGACATTGTCGGCTTGAAATTAGGAAAATTAGGGAAAAGAGTTGATTATCAATTTGTAATTGTTGATTATTGCGTATGGGTTGATGTTAATGGTGTACATTAGTTGATGATAAAAGATATTAGTTGATTTAGTATTAAAAAATATAATTTTACTAATTATATGTGTGAACAACTTATTTTAGTTTACACAATCGGCAAATTAAAAATTAAAATAGTTAAACGAAAGTTAAATTACGTTGTAAAATTTCAAATTTAGTTAATAAATATTTAAATAGTTGAATGAATATTGTTAATTATAAAAAAATTATTTTTTAAACCCCTTAGATAATTTTTGGCCCCGTCTGGCAAGTGTTGTATATGATCGTTATATAGCTGTTCGGTTTTTCACAGAACGGACATTTATATTCATCTGATACAATATTTGTCGGATTTATCACTGTATTGGACAAGTTACGAATACAATAAAGTATAATTACATTTTGTAAATCATATCATTTTAAACGGTTCATAAAATTTCGATAGCACTTCGTTTTGTTCTCTGTGTACACGTATTTGTGTACGATACAGGGAACAAAGGGGAAGTACTGTCGAAATTTTATGAGCTGCTTAAAATGATATGATTTACGAAATGTAATTACTTTATTGTATTTGTAATGGGAAGTAGGATAGCCGACCATCAAAGTTAAAACAATAAAGCAAAAGGCAAAAAATAAATTGAATTGATTATTTGGATTAATAAACGATAAACTTTATTGTGTTTCTAACATATATTTTCAAATCAGGAAAAAAATTCAATTATTTTCTCGACCATAGTTGGATGCATGAAGTCAGAACTGGAATGAAAGGTTCAATAAAGAAACATTTCTGTAACAGTGTACACGAATTTATTAGATTCGCTAAATCTAATAATCATAATAACGAAGAACTTCGTTGCCCGTGTAGTAAGTGCAAACATTTGAAGCATTGAAAAGCAGATATAGTTAAAGTACATTTGTATAAAAATGGTTTTGTACCGAATTATTACTTGTGGGATCGTCATGGAGAACTTCTTGCACCCACACCTAATCTTGTAGCGTTAGATGATAATAATGTTATGACGAATCCAATAGAAAATATGGTAGAAGATGCAGCATGATCAATGTTTCCAATGTTTGATCAAGATGACGATGAAGATGTACATGTAAAAGATGAACCGACTGTGGAAGCTAAAAAAATATATGATTTATTGGACTCTGCTAAAAGGTCATTGTGGGATGGTTGTAAAAGTGGAACCGAATTATCAATAACTGCCGAATACATTACTATGAAATCAAAATTCAACCTTACAGAAGCTGGATTTATAGCAGTTGTACAAGCAGCAAAACGACACATGCCACCCAATAATCTGATGTGCGATAGTTATTATAAAGTGAAAAAACTTATGTCCGCTTTCGGTCTGCCGTACCAAAAGATAGATACATGTGTAAAAGGTTGCATGTTGTATTGGAAAGATGACGTTGAGCTTAGAAAATGCAGAATATGTAACAAAGAAAGATACAAACCAAAAAAAAACAAAAAGTTCCATACAAGAGGATGCATTATTTACCCATCACTCCCAGACTTCAAATTTTATATGCATCTTCTGCTATGGCGTGCCATATGCGATGACACAGGGTGAGAACACCGGAAGAAGGAACTTTGATACATCCATCTGATGGAGAAGCATGTAAACTTTCCATATGACTTATCCCGTATTTACTGCCGAAACCCGTAATGTCAGACTCGGTTTATGTACGGATGGATTTGCACCATTCTCTCAGTTTGGTAGTAAATATTCATCATGGCCTATTATCGTAACTCCTTATAATTTACCTTCATGGATGTGTATGAAAACTCCATATATGTTTCTCACTACTATCGTCCCTGGGCCTGATGATCCAACACAAGGATCGATGTTTATTTACAACCATTGATCGAAGAGTTGAAAACGCTATGGAATGAAGGAGTTGAAACGTACGACATTTCAAGAAAAAAGAACTTTCGTATGTTCGCTTCTTTGTTGTGGACTATTAGTGATTTTCCTGCATACGGGATGCTTTCAGGTTGGAGTACGGCTGGTCGTCTAGCTTGTCCTTATTGCATGGAAGAAACATGGGCGTTTTCACTACGGTATGGAAAGAAAATTTCTTGCTTTGATTGTCATCGGTGTTTTCTCCATCTTAATCATCCTTTTAGAAGAGATAGAAAAGGCTTTATAGCTAACAGAGAAGAGAGTATGCAACCACCGAAGATTTGGTCAAGCGAAGAAATATATGAAATTGTAAAGGAGTATCCGGAGATACATGAAACTAGAGTGCAGACTGAAATTCCAAGTAAATCAGACATTCATAATTGGTGCAAACAAAATATATTTTGAGAGTTACCCTACTGAAAAGTTCTCCTACTCCGACATAATATTAACGTGATGCACAATGGAAAAAACGTGTTTGATAATGTGTTTAATACAACTATGAATGTAAAGGGGAAAACAAAGGACGATTTGAATTCAAGACTTGATATAGCAAACTTTTGTAAACGTCCCGAACTTCATATGAAACCCAATGACAATAAAAAACCCAAAGCATTCTATAAGCTAGATAGTAAGCAAGTAAAACTCATGCTAAAGTGGGTGGAAGCACTAAGATGTCCTGATGGGATTTCTTTTAATCTTCGTAGATGTGTTGACTTTAAAAACAATAAATTGAGTGGGATGAAAAGTCACGATTGTCATATCATGATGGGATATCTATTACCCGTGATTCTCAAAGAACTGTTGCCCGTAAAAGTATGGAGCGTTATAACAGAATTAAGTTTGTTTTATAAACAACTTTGTTTGACGACGTTAAAAGTCGACCGTATACGTAGACTTGAAGTAGAAATTCCTATACTGCTCTGCAAGCTGGAAAAAATATTTCTGCCAGGTTTCTTTAATGTAATGGAGCATCTACCTGTTCATCTTTCATCCGAAGCACTTCTTAGAGGTCCTGTTCAATATGGTTGGACGTATCCATTTGAGAGGTAATATTGAATATCGGCAATATTTATGTTAGTTTAAAATTCAGTTTTATATACCTAAATTTAAAATAAATTTGTAGTAGGTACTTGAATCATTTGAAGAAGAAAAATAGGCAAAAATCACGAGTTGAATGTTCGATTTGCAAATCATATCTTGAAGAAGAAGCTTCATTCTTTTTCTCTCATTATTTTAGTGATCATGTGAACTTATCGTTTGTAAGTGTTCCTCGTAATGAAGAAGTCGTTGAACATGATTCTTCTCAAGAAATGTTATCTATTTTTAGACAACATGACCGATATGCTGGAAAATGTGTGGAAATATGGTTAGACGATAGAGATCACCATGTGGCACATACATATGTTCTTCTAAATTGTCCAAAAGTTGCACCATTTGTCAGGTAATTATAAATTCATATATAATTCAATTATACTTACATATTAATTATTGATATTTGTATTAAGACTCAAATCAGAAGAGAGAATAAAATCAGTCGCCATTGTTATTCATTATACTATTATATCTCAAGTTTACATGTTTTTATATACTCATGAATCTTAATTTAGGTAACAAACTTAACAGATCAATTACACGAGACAAACGAGACAACTTGGGCTTAGCAGGCTAATTGGGCCGTTTAAATAATTATGTTTAGTAAGTAAACCATATCGGGATGCAGCCACACTTTTATCATCTTCAAATCTTCAATATCTGATTACACTCCCCCTCAAGTTGGAGAGTATATGTTCTTCATTCCCAACTTGCTACATAAGTATTTAACTCGATTCCCATTCAAAGATTTAGTGAATATATCTGCTAGTTGCTCTCCAATTCTTACAACCTTTGTTTCAATCACCCCTTGTTGAATTTTTTCTCTGATAAAATGACAGTCCACTTCTATATGTTTCGTTCTCTCATGAAATACAGGGTTGGATGCTATGTGGATTGCTGCTTGGTTATCACACCACAACCTTGCTGGCAGATTTAGTTTTAACCCAAACTTAGTCATTAAATGTTTTATCCACATGATTTCACACACACAAATTTCCATTGCCCGATATTCAGATTCTGCACTTGATCGAGAAACTACTGTTTGCTTCTTGCTTTTCCATGCTACCAGATTTCCACCAATAAACACACAATATCCGGAAGTTGATCTCCTATCTACTTTAGAACCTGCCCAGTCAGCATCAGAGAAACTCTCTATATTCATATGACTATGGTTTTCATAAGCTAGTCCTTGTCCAACTGTACCTTTTAAATAGCATAGGATTTGTTCAAGTGCTGCCCAGTGATGAATTGTAGGTGAAGCCATGAACTGACTGATAACACTAACTGAGTGTGAAATGTCAGGTCTTGTAACAGTTAAGTAATTAAGCTTTCCTACTAATCTTCTATACCTTTCTGGATTGTTAAACAATTCTCCATCACCACTTAAGTTGTAGTTAGGTACCATAGGAGTGTCACATGGTTTTGCTGCAAGCTTTCCTGTTTCCCTTAAAAGATCAAGTGTGTATTTCCTTTGATTCAGAGATATCTTTTTGCCATTTCTTATAATTTCAATACCTAGGAAATATTTGAGTTCCCCCAAGTCATTGGTATGGAATTGTAATTGAATAAATTGTTTTAAGGCAAGAATCCCAGTCTCATCACTTCCAGTGATAACTATATCATCAACATATACTATTAACATTATTATCCCTTTATCATTGTTTCTGTAGAAGACTGAGTGATCAGACTTACTTCTGATTATACCAAAATTTTCAATTACCATGCTAAACTTACCAAACCAGGCTCTTGGACTTTTCTTTAAGCCATATATAGTCTTCTTGAGACGACACACGTGTCTAATCTCCCCCTGAGCAACAAAACCAGGTGGTTGCTCCATGCATACCTCTTCAGAGAGATCACCATGTAAAAATGCATTTTTGATGTCGAGTTGATGAAGTTTCCAATTAAATGTTGCTGCTAGAGAGATAAAGAGCCTAATGGAAGTCATTTTGGCAACAGGTGAAAAAGTCTCTGAATAATCTATGCCATAGGTCTGGGCATAGCCTTTAGCAACCAGTCGAGCTTTCAATCTTGAAACAGTTCCATCTGCATTCATCTTGATAGAGAAGACCCACTTGCATCCTATTGCTTTTTTATCTGGTGGCAGGTGAACTAGATCCCATGTGCCACTTTGTTCTAGGGCATTCATTTCTTCTTTCATTGCTTCACACCACTGTGGTGAAGCTAGAGCTTCATTAACAGTTTTAGGGACTGTAATTGAGTCTAAAGAGGAGACTAAAGTTTGTGAACAAGGGGATAGTCTGCTATAGGATACAAAAGATGAGATAGGATAGGTACATTGGCTTTTTCCCTTTCGAAGAGCAATGGGTAACTCAAGACTTGGATCAATTTCAGTAGTTTGATGGACAGTGTTTGTATCATTGGGTATGGTAGAGTAGACAAGGAATTCTTCATTGTCTTCTTGTATACTTGGGTGTGTAGGATGATCAGTGGATTGATAAAATGGTTCTTCTTCCATAAAGTTAACATCAATTGAAACAACATACTTCTGCAAGCTTGGACAGAAGCATCGGTATCCTTTTTGAAGTCGAGAGTATCCAACAAATATACACTTTAAGGATTTATGGTCAAGTTTACTCAAATGTGGGTTGACATTCCTAACAAAGCAAGTGCAGCCAAAGATCTTGGGTTTGACAGGATATAATGATTTGTTAGGATGTAATATCTGGTAAGGAATTTTATTATTGATCACTATTGATGGCATCCTATTGATGAGGAAGCATGCTGTGGAGACAGCATCTGCCCAAAACATTTTTGGGACATTCATCTGAAACAATAGTGCTCGAGAAGTTTCTAACAAGTGTCGGTTTTTCCTTTCAGCAAATCCATTTTGAGATGGAGTGTCTACACATGATGTTTCATGGAGGATACCATTTTGAGCAAGATAAGTATTGAATTCAGTGGACACATATTCCTTGGCATTATCACTTCGTAAGGTTTGTAGAGATGTGTTGAACTGGGTTTTGATTTCAGCATGAAATTTACAGAATATAGAAAACAATTCAGAACGAGTTTTCATTAGAAATAGCCATGTTACACGTGAGTAATCATCAACAAAAGTTACAAAATATCTAAAACCAGGTTTAGATGGACTTGATGATGGTCCCCAAATGTCTGAGTGTACTAGTTCAAATGGCTTACTTGCACGTTTATTTATTCTAGGATAAGAGCTGATGCGATGATGCTTGGCATACTGGCATGGTTCACAATTTATTGTAGACACAGAGCTAAATTGAGGGCAGAGTATCTTGAAAAGTGAGAGAGATGGGTGGCCTAATTGACAGTGAGCTTTGAAGGCAGAATGTATGGTTGAGCATACAATATTGTTTGCTGGAGAGATGTCAAGTGTATATAAGCCACCATACTCACTTCCTCTACCAATAGTCTGATTCGTCGTAAGATCGTGGAATACACAATGACTTGGGTAGAAAGTAACACTACAGTTAAGGCTATGAGTAATCTTACTTATGGATAATAAATTGAATGATAACGAAGGTAGATATAAAACAGAATTTAATGGTAGGGATGAGTTAGTCATAACTTCTCCTATTCCATGAATTGATGACTGAGATCCATCTGCTAATGTGACAGTGTGAGGTGCTTTATTACTTTTTAGAGTTGTAAATAACTCACTGTTACCTGCCATGTGATCAGTTGCCTCGGAATCAATTAAACACTTGTGTGTTGGTTTGCCAGAATTTGCAATTGTAGTGACAGAGGATGATGTAGATTCAGATGCAGTATTGTGAAGAGAATTTTGGAAGCTTGTGTACTTGTCATACTCTTCTGAAGTCATAAGAACAGTTTTGGTGCCTGAGTTCATATTGCTTTGTTAAGCTTTATATTGTAGCTTCCTGCATTCTGATATTACATGCCCTGTTTTTTTGCAATACTTGCAAACCTTATTTGGATTTGATGGTGGTCTCCAAGCAGGTCTTTGTGGTCTCCAGGTTGGTGAGGGTGGTCTCCATGGTTGTGCATGAGGTTGTGCATGTACTTGTGCATTTGGTCTCCATGTTTCAGTCCTTTGATCAGTATTATATGGTGCAGAGTTGTTTTTACTACTTATCAGTGCACTGTCATGTGATGTAGGTGCAACAGATTCTGTTTCAGTGCGAAGGATACGACTAAACACTTCTTGCAGTGATGAGACTTCTGGATTAGCTAATATCTGTGCTTTTGCAGTTTCAAATTCTGATGAAAATCCAGCTAGAAAACTCATCACTGCCATTTGCTCACGTTGTTGCTGTTGTATCTTTATATCAGTGCTCATTGGCAACAACAGGTTAAATTCTTCATAAGTTCGTTTAAATGACATGAAGTAGTTTGTAAGATTTTGATCCTTTTTTTCAGCTCGATAGAAGGATTTACACACATGATACATTTTTGTCAAATTTCCTTTTCCTGAGTATAAAAATTCCAAATATTCCATTAACTCCTTCATCGTTTCACAATGATTAATCAAGCCAATTACTTCATCATCCACCGAGTTTCGTATTTGTAAAAATAGGCGAGCATCTTCTCTAATCCAATTTTGATCTTCCTTTTCTTTGGAATCATATTTAGGTGGTTGATCGCTCAGATGATTATTTTTGTCTACACTTCGAAGATAGAGATGAATTGTTTTACTCCAATCTAAATAGTTTGATCCATTCAATTTGCGATCTGTGATTTTAGGCATCATTGATACAACGTATACAACTTTCTCCTTCATGATTCCTGGGTTTCGATATAAGTAGGATTGATAACAGGATCCCTAAATTGATCGCTTCTTAGGTTTAATCGCTGGATCGAAGATTTTAATGGATCTGCTCCGATACCATGATATTTGTATTAAGACTCAAATCAGAAGAGAGAATAAAATCAGTCGCCATTGTTATTCATCATACTATTATATCTCAAGTTTACATGTTTTTATATACTCATGAATCTTAATTTAGGTAACAAACTTAACAGATCAGTTACACGAGACAAACGAGACAACTTGGGCTTAGCAGGCTAATTGGGCCGTTTAAATAATTATGTTTAGTAAGTAAACCATATCGGGCTGCAGCCACACTTTTATCATCTTCAAATCTTCAATATCTGATTACAATTATATTAAAACATATTACATATTTGTAGTATATATGAATCACTGCATCCATCTGGCGATCTCAGTAAAGAATTTGGTAAATGATTTTCAAATTACGTTTATGATCCAATAAACTGTGTCATTGACGAAGGATTACGACATCTTGCGATCGGACCAAAAAGAAATGTCAAGACATATCCAATATTCTTCGTCAATGGATTTAAATTCAACACCAAAGATTACGGTGTCGAAAAATTGACATATAACAGCGGTGTATTTGTCAAAGGTAGTGACGATCCAGATGAGCATATAAAATATTTTTACGGCGTCTTAACACAGGTTTTAGAGTTGGCATATTACATATGACCTGCAGAAAAAGTTTTTTTATTCAAATGCAACTGGTTTAGCAATGTTCCTAGTACTAGAATCAACGTGCACAAAGATTATAAACTTACTGAAATAAAACATACCTCACATTACTATAAATATGATCCTTTCGTATTGGCCAAGCAAGCATTACAGGTTTATTTTTCTCCGTATCCATCCTTGAAAAGAGATAAAGCGGATTGGTCGGTTGTTTTTAAAACAAAGGCAAAATTTACATTTGACGGAAATAATATTCCAGACGAAACAGCGTATCAAGCGGATCTTGAGCCAAATACTGAATTAATAATAATCGATGACATTGATGTAGGGTTGTTGAATGATGAATCAAATGTTGTGGTAGATGCATTTGAAAGTGTTGAAGAAAACGATATAGAGTACGAGACCGAGTCTGAATCAGAAAATGACGAAGACTGATAATTTTAAATATTTGAATTGCATGTTGTATAATGTATTTTTATGACATATGTAATATTTAGAGTCTGAATATGACATATGTAAATATTTAAATTGCATGTTGTATAATGTATTTTTATGACATATGTAATATTTAAAGTCTGAATCAAGTGGAATGTTTTATGCGATGATATGATATGATATGTTCTGATATGATATGATATGATATATTCTGATATGATATGATATGTTCTGATATGATATACGATATATGATATGATATGTTTGTGGCAGATATGTCTTACAGGAGAAACGGCAGTAGGTCTGAGCCTTCTCCTTCTCCCGACGCAGGTGCCAGTGGCAGTGCGTCGGATTTACGCCCCGTTGCCGAGTTAGTTCCAAAGACGGCAGGGTAAGTATCAAATATATTTCAAGTATGTTATTTAAAATATATTAAATATGTACATCAAAATTTATACAGGGGCTTTGAGGTGGAGCCTTCAGATTTCATTTTACAAACGTCGAGACAGGCGTTTATGAGTAGGATGTCCGGCTGTTGGCCACGGTGGGACGACATCCCAGCGCCTGTAAAGAACGCAATATGGCAGATTTGATGGTAATTAAGTATAAATTTTTATTTGATTTGAATGTCAATAGAATGTTTATAATTCAAGTTAATTTCAATATGCAGGCTGCCATACGTGTTGAGCCCCAAGATCTGGATGTGTTTAGAAATCATTGGAATCAAAGAATGAGAAAAAATTATAGAAACACGATAACTAAAGTAAAGAGTGCGGGAAAAAAGCCAAGTTGGATGAGCGCTGATGTATATAGTGAGTTTCTTCGACTCTGGGATGCTCCTGAATTCAAAGTAAGCTATCCACTTTCGAATTGTAATTTAAAATTTTTAAGATTTCGTATATTAGTTGCATTAATATAGTTAACCTTGTGTTTAAATGTATAGGAAATATCAGCGCGGAATCGCGAAAACAGAAATAAGAATCCTGTTGTACATCGTGGTGGCTCGAAATCTTTTCAGCAACATAAAAACGAATTGGTAAATTTATAAATTGTGTTTATAAATATGTGTAACATTATTTAATCATATTGGTAACATTGTTTATTAATATGTATATTTTTAGTCTAAGAAGTACAATCGTGAGCCTACGATGACTGAGTTGTTTACTGCCATACATGCGGTGGAGGAGACAAACGAGGAAGGAAATGTTTCGTATAGATGGACAAACGCCAAATCTCAATCTGTAATGGTAAACATGCTTATCCGTAATGATAGTGTTTGATAATACTTTATTTCACAGCTAAAAAATCATAAATTAAATATATTTTTTGTGTCAAAGTTTTATATATAATCGCAAGAGTCATATGAGGCGGAGCGGACACGTGTGGTGCAGACCACCAGACGTGAGGAGTTGACCGTTGAGGAGTCAAACCATATTTGGGATGCCACTGTAGATCCGCCTACGCGAAATAGGCGATATAGTTATGGAAATATGGAGGTAAACTGCTTCATTAACTAATATATACATTTAATATGATATGAAGCATAAACTATAACTAGCTATTAACTATTTCACAGGCGATATCGTCCCAGAGGGCTTACAGGAGATCCCAGGCATATGAGGAGATAGCTTTGTTGCGTCAGCAGATTGCGGAGATCAATGACTGGCGGAAGAGCAATGCTTTTGCACAATAGCTCGATGCGCATATCGCGGCATACCTGGCAGAAGATGAAAGAATGCCTGGAGAGGATGCGTCTGGAGATGATGAGTAGATAAGGTTGTTTAGTGTTGAACTTATTGTGTTGCATTGTGTTGAACTTATTGTTGTTTGATGTATGATGATGAGTAGGACAATGATGTATGATTTGTTTGATAGTAGTTATATGTATTGTTGAGTATGATGTATATTAGTGAACGTTGTGTTTGATTGATGAGTTTTTGGATATATAGTTGTTGTTTGATGGAAAATTGTGAATGTTATGTTTGATTGATGAGAGGTTGGTGTTATACTTGTGTTGTAAAATTGAATGTTGTTATAGTTCGACGGAAATTGTTTATATTGTGGTTTGAAGGCGCAAACAGCAGCTGTTTACAAACAGATGAAGTCAGGCGTGCGTCGGCTGGAATCGGCTTGCGTCGGCTCTTTGGTTACAAGATGGTGTCGGCTAGTGACAGCTATAATCGGCTTTGTGGTTACAGGATTTCGTCGGCTAGAATCGGCTTGTTAAGGCCAATAGAATTTTGAAAAAAATGGCCACGTGGATATAGCCGTCACTTCTCGACATTAAAGTGGTGACGAAACCGACGCAAAACCCGACTCGAATGATTGATGGTGACGTCTATTTTTGTGTCGGTTTTTAGAATCGGCTAGTGACGGCCGACGTCGGTTATTAGCCGACGCAAATGCCGGTTTTCCTTGTAGTGATGTTGCCGGTGCACCATCATAATTGAGTCGGATCCTCGTATGAGATCTCAGTACATCTTTTCTCCATCTGTCTAAAATATATCTATTCGATATCGTTGTCACATTATTCTTACTCAATACAAGAAGTGCATGTCTGCAAAGTATACCTTTAAACTCAAACTTTTGACAACTACAACTAATTTCGCAATTTTCTTTCTTAAATAAAACTGTAAATGATAGCAATTTTCTATAATTTTCAACAGCCACATCTTTATATATATCAAACTCTGTACCTATGAAACCCTCTCTAGTTTCAGTTATATCACAATATAACTTGGCGGTTAACTCTATTTGAAATTCCTTGAACTTCTTAAGTGTATAAACACTTTGAAATTGCTTCTCTATATCGTACATTGTTGCACATCGAACACTCTGTGAAAATGACTTGAAATCATCTTGAGTCTCCTTCTCAATTTTGGCCTTCAATGCGTGACTGTATTGCTCTACAAATTGCTTCAAAGTGGTTTTAGCATTCACGTATCGTTCAAAGAAAGCATTAATACTTTCATTTCTTTGAGTGGTGGACATCCCTGCCCAAAAATTTGATATCACAAAGCATGGTACCCAATGATGTCTTTCCTTATATAATTCACTCAACCAAATATTATCATGCAAGTCAAACTCATCTTACATTATTTTCCAACTTTTCTCAAACTCCTTCCAGTCTTGTGTATCATATACCACATTTTGCAAATTACTTTTAATTGATTCATAAAAACCATGGCTTTCAAATTTTTCAAGCAATTTCTTCATCACATGCCATAGACACAGTCGATGTCTAGTATTAGGAAATGCAATCTCTATTGCCTTTTTCATATCTCGGTCTTGGTTTGTAATTATTCCTTTAGGAGCAACATCAGACATGCATGCAATCCACGTTTTGAAAAGCCATAAAAAAATTTCCGTTGTTTCACTTGAAAGCAACCCACATTCTAGTTATATCGATTGTCCATGATGGTTGACTCCAACAAAAGGTGCAAAAGGCATATCGTACATGTTTGTCAAATACTTTGTATCAAAAGCGACAACATTACCAAATTCTTTATATGCCTCCATACTTCGTTCATCTGCCCAAAAAACATTTTTTAGTCGGCCATCATTGTCTAAGTCCATGCTAAAGAAAGATTTTGAATTTTGTGCCTGCATATTTATTAAATAGTTTTGAATCGCAAGAGCATCTCCTTCTCCAAGGCGTAATTGTCTTGCCTTATCAAGATATTTCTACAATCTTTTTCTATGAATGACAAGTTCTCATGTCCACCAGCCTCGACTACTAATGCGTCAAAACTTTTCTTAGGTCCAATTCCTGCAATATCGCAAACTTCAAGTTGTCTTTTTACATGTTCATCAATTTTTCGATAACATCAAAAGAATCGAGATTTCGTAGGACTTAAGTCATGGTTGTGATCAAGAAACAACTTGTTGATACGCCACTTTTCGTCTTCTCCTAAACTTGAAGTGAGTTTCACTTTACAACCAATTTTGTTAGTTGGCTGGGGCATTAATGGATTTCCGCTTATACAATCTGGTTTCCCACATCGACCACATGCAAAATGTTGTATATCTTAAGTGTTCATCCTCATCCCTTTTACTTGACCTTCTTCTTGCTGGAAATCCCACATGCTTTGCATAGTTTTTAAAATATTGAAATACTTCTTCAACGGTATTAAATTTCATACCAACTTCGGGTATTGTAACTTCTGTCGTAAATACAACTAATTTATCATTTACTGTCCCAACATCAAAACAATTTTCCGATTCCTCGTTATTTAAACTAAGGGAGGCAACAACATCGGTTTTGTTGTTTGATACCTCTTTACCAATATCTAAGGAGTCATTGATCAATTCTGCAAATGATCATACAAGTAGTGACAAATTGATAAAAATATCATAACGGCAACTCCGAAAATATGCATGAGAAAAAAAAATTGGACATGAAAATTTTGGATAGTAATTCAGTGTGTCTTGAGTTGGTATTAATTTGCATTTGATTTTATATCCATTTTAGTTTTCATTATCTAATCATATACGTAGTATCTCAGTTGACTCATTTTGGTTAAAATAGTGTAAACAACAACATTTGAGTGCATGAACGGAAACCCATTGATAAGTGTAAAAGCAAATTATTGTGTTTGTGCGAAAGTACAAATTGAATATTGTACACAGTAAAGTAATAAGTGGGGTCAGAGCATCTACTTTGCAAAATAAGTTTGTTGTTTTTGATTAAACAAACTTTTTGATTGTTGTTGCTATCACTTTATATGTGTTGGGATCCTTCATCATTCCGAATGGATGCTTGAGATTGGTAATGCAAAAAGTAAATAAATGCAATGAATCCAACCATAATTTTGAATGGTAATGAAAATATTGAAACATAAATTGATGAAAGACGATTACCATTGCTGTCAGGAGGAATTGCAAGCGTGTTGATTTGATCATCAAAGTACATATTTTGTGAAAAATGATTTATGGAGATAGTGATGGAAGAAGGATTTCTGAAAGAGGGAGAAGAAAAGGATTTGTGGAGTAGAAAGAGAACGTGGCAGCATAATAATTTGTGGAAGAGTGTGACACGTCAAGCCGCATAAACTGACTAAATTAGTTTCCGGCATAATAGCATTATTGGAATGAAATAGATCATGACGAAGAAAGTGGAAAGATCGTGGGAATACAATAAGCATATTTAGGATGAGGTGGAGACATGCTAGCCGGTTGGTATATACAAAAAAATATAAATCTCAGCCCCTCTTTGTCTATGGTAACTGACAGAGCCTTTTTGTTACATATGTTATTTTAAAGCGCAACTTTTTTTAAGCAAGCAAGTGCAGCGGTTTTATAGTAGCAACTCCTTATTGCATATATATATATATATATATATATATATATATATATATATATATATATATATATAGGCGCACACATATACATGTATGTATGAATGTATGAATATATATATAAGGTTAAAACGAATGAAACCGCAAAACAAACAAAATATTTAAAACCAACGAAAATGAACTGCCTGCCCCAATTCAAAATTTAAGAATTCTAAACCTAAAATAAATCAATTTATCACGGATTCGGGTTCGATTTTGAAATCGCGTCTAGTAGTTCATGGTTTGATTCAGGTTGCGGATTGGTCGATGGTGTTTTGGCGATTGATGGGGATTGTATTGGTAGAGGTTGGCAATTGGCAGAGGCTGGGGTTTGATGATTCGGAGAATGGCAGTGAAACTCAATTACTTATTCCAAATTTCACTACTTCTCTGCTCCAAACGAATGAAACCTCAAAACAAACAAAATATTTAAAACCAAACGAAAATCAACCGCTTGCCCCAATTCGAAATTTTAGAATTCCAGAACCAAAATAAATCAATTTGTCACGGTTGCGGGTTCGGTTTTGAAATCCCGTCTGGTAGTTCATGGTTTGATTCAGGTTGCGGATTGGTCGATGGTGTTTTGGCGATTGATGGGGATTGTATTGGTAGAGGTTGGCGATTGGCAGATGCTGGGGTTTGATGATTCGGAGGATGGCAGTCTAGGAAGTTATTGAAGGAGGATTGTAGGCAGGTGAAGTGTGCACTGCTGTGGTGGAAATTGTATTGCAGTTTTGCAGTTTTGTAATGATGTTGTGGCAGTGTTTTGAAGTATGGGCAGAGGGGGGTTGTGACAGAGGAAGGAATGTATGATATGTAGTGGTGATGTGTGTGTTTGGGAGGACTGTGGAATAGATGCAAGGGGATTGTGGCAGTGGCACAGTGGTTGTTTTGAATGGGAATGGCATAGAGGTGGGATGAAGTTGCAGTTGTGATGTATGCAACCTGGGGTATGTGATATATGCACAGAGGTGGTTGTTTTGATGCTACCAGGGGTGCCAGAGGGGTATGTGATATATGCACAGAGGTGGTTGTTTTGATGCTACCAGGGGTGCCAGAGGGGCATGTGATATATGCACAGAGGTGGTGGTATTTGATGTTAGTGGGAAGTGGTAGTGGAAATGATGGGAAATGATGAGAAATGTGGCAGGTGAAGCGTGCACTACTGTCTGTGGTGGTATTTGTGTTGATTTATATGGTGGACAGAGGGGAAGTGTACTGCTGTGAGTAGTTGAATTTGTAGGCAGTGGGGATGTTATGACTGTTGGTGATGCAGTGGTTATGTAGCTTGTGGTAGGGAAGGAGGTGGTTACGGTGGCAGGTATGGTCTCTGGTTTGCTGGTTAAATGTATGTGCACAAAAGTTTGAAATGCAGCAGGTAGTTGTCCGAGTATGCAGTTTAATCAACCCCGAATGCTATTCCTCTCTCTGCTCTGCTTAAATATTTTTACTTTGTCTACGGCAACCAAAACAAACGGGCCGTTTCTGATGATAGTTGTATGTGCACAAAAGTTGGAATATGGCTGTCACTATGTGTAGTGGAGAGGTAACAGAAGTTGATCTGTAGTTGAAATGCAAGTTTTTGGAGAGGTAGATGGATGATGTAATGGATTGGCTGGTGCTAATGTAGTGACTGTGATGGTTTGAGGTAGGCAAATGTATGCACAAAGAGTAGAAATGTGTACAGGGGAAGTGTATGGTATTGATGGCACAGTTGGTACAGGGGAAGTGGTGATATATGGATATGCGCACAGGCATTTTTTAAACTTAAAGAAGTATGTTGATGCCTGGTTGAAGGCTTGAGATCAGAAGCGTGGGCTGGTGTATGTGAATGGTCAGTGGGGTTAGCAGAGCAACAGTGAATGTAAAATTTGTAAAAACTAGGTGCAAATGCAAAATTGAGTTGGTAAAAAAAATTGTAGAAAGAAAGCGCAAATGCAAAATGAAGTGGAATGTTTTCCAGAAATGAAATCGAGTATAATTTTGTATTCAATGCAAATGCAAAATGAAAAGTAACAAGCACACAATCAAATATAATCAAAAATCACACAAACACACATAATTTTTTTTTTTAAATGCAAATTTACATACAAAACAAACACACAATAAAAATCAAATGAAAATAATTCAAAGAATAGAAATTCAAATCAAATTAATTCTCCAGTATCGGCGCCAAAAGCTTGTTCAACGGCTAAATCTCCATCGTATTAGAAAAATAACCAAGAAATTTAAATTAAAAATAACCGTAAGCGCACGGTGTACAATTTTAATAGGTGGCGAGTGCAGGTCGACCTACAGAGAATTGTATTGATTTAAAAATTTCTACTCAATCAATTTAAACAAAGAATTTGAGTGTTGTTAACTACAAAAAATTGCAAAAACTAACTACTACAAAAGTGAATGAAGACAACGAGACTAAAAACAGTTTAGAGATAAATCTATTCTCATGATCACATAAATCAACACATCATGAAATTTTGATCTCTCTTTTTTATCATTAGCGAATTTAATTGATTAGTTTATCTTAAGTATGGAATATTTGTGCTACTAATTAATCCAACATAAACCATCAAACTATAACACTAACTAAACCACTTCTTAACTCTCATTAAAATGACAATTAAATTAAAAATAAAATCTATTTTAAGCATGTCTTATTTACTATTGAATTAGTAACATAAACCATCAAATTTTGATTTTAAATCTACTTCCATTACTCGAATTAATTAGTTAGATGATGATGCAAATTGTGTTTATTTGAGTAAGAATAGCCTATATGTGATTAATATGATAGACTATCAAATCCTTTAATAAATTTACAACAACTAGCAACTTTCTACTAAGCATAAAAAGAGAACATCAATGATTAAATTGTGTTGAATCTACATGATTTAAGAGAGCTCCATTATCCCTAAATTTAAGGGGTTTAGCTTCTCATATTCGTTATTATTTCAATAAATTCGGACTGCAACACAAAAAAACAAGAGGAAAATGCAAGTTAAGTAAGAAGGGAGCTAATTAAATTGAAAAGAGAATTGATCCACTTGCATAAGTAAATAGATCTACACTACTAACGTGAAGGAGAAAAAGAGCATATAAGTAAAAATGAGCATGAAAATAAATTGCATAAAAAAATTACATGAAAGAAGGCTAAAAAGCCATTAAAAAAAAGATTTTTTGTTTATTTTTTAGCCTAAACCTAAACTAACTAAAGCAAAGGCTAATAGCTCATTACATGAAACATATGAGATATTTATACATGTTTTGAAACCTTAATCATAAATTTAGAGACAACCCAATTTGTCCTTGAGGAAAGTGTGACCACCAAGTTATCATTAGCTTCTAATTAATCCTCCATTAAGTATGCATGTAACTTTAAGCTCCACTAACATGTACATTAGCTCCTAATGGTTGATTCAGATAAGTGGGTAGGCGCGATTCTCCATGATTTCGTGTATTGATTTATTTTCATCTTCGTTTGTCTTACAACTTTTATGCATGCGTATTTCCATGAAGTCTGCTTCCATTTAAATCCAAATTCCTACAAAATGACATTAAAATATTCAGTTAATTTTTTTAAAATTAAATCATATACAAAAATGACTATTTTGCCTCTATACGAAGATAAATAACGATAAGTTGAAAATAATTGAAATTTTTCTTTAAACGTTTTAACATACCCTATATGCTCGTTTATTTATTTAAATTGATTAAATATGAAAGTTAAAATATGCACATTTACGTGCACATCAGAAACAATCCTTTATCATATAAAAATATTATAGAAAACATGATGTTGTCGACACCATCCTTTCGAAAGCATAAAATATCTGGGTAAATTATTCGAAGGTTGGCTTCGAAACTGTTTCCTTCAAAACCCCTAACCCCCTTTCGAAAGCTATAAGAAGTGACTTAAAACATCTTTAAAAACAACACGTCCTTTTGAAAGATTGATGACTCCATACCATCGAAAGGCTATAGAATGGCAGCAGGGCTTCAACTAGGTCGGAATGCCTTCTTTCAAAAGCATTAATTCATAAGTAAGGAGCCCATTCGAAAGAAATCATAAGTTGATGGCAACCTTTCGAAAGCTCTTTGAAACCTCTTTCAAAAATTTATGCTTCGACTCCTTCAAAGGCTTAAATAAAACAATGGCAGGTGCTTATCTTTTTAAAATAAACCAAGGTATCGACCCCTTCGGATGCCATGCTTTCGACACCTAGCCTTCCGCCTTTCTCCAATCCACTACATACCATATTTGTAGTACCTTATGTATTGGTTTCGGCTAAGTAGGTTTCGACTGGGTTGAAGGCGGAAGCTCTGAGTCGAAGGTACTCCTAAAATAGGCAAAACTAACTTTTCTGGGTAAACTTGTTTTAATACTAATTAAAGCAAAAAAATTTCTAACTAACCTGTCACGTGTAAACTCCAGATTGGTTGCCTTAACCTTTCAAATTCTTTACTAAAATAACTGCTGCTAATTTCAGATCTAAACCATGGTTAAGTTAATCAAATAAGCCATTCCATTAAATAGTACCAATATTGCAAAGAAGTCCCTCTTCTAAAATAATTTAATATGCATAGATAATCACTTTGGAAAAATCCCTAAAAATTCTAGAAATTCACTTTAATCATGCCATCTAACATATCAAAATTCCAGACCCAAATTCTTAATATAATTTTCGAAAAAAATTTATAAACCTAAATAACCATATTTTCCTTTGAAAATTCTTAATAATCTTTCCATTGCTTGAAAAATTATCAAAATTAAAATCCAATTTCAAAATTATGTTTTTCATAACATAAATTTTTTCCATGGCATTTAAACATCAGTAAGATTGATTTCTCCCTAAAACCGTGTATATTCGCATTTAAACAAACTTGTTTAAATTAAACAAATTGATATTCAAGCATATCATCATCCAATTCGTCATAAAAACGAATTTACCATTAAATCCAAAACATATGATTATAAAACAAAATACAAATGGATTATTATTCACCTAGACTAAGATAAGGAGATTGATTTTCCCTTAAGCTTGAATCTCTAGCTTTTAATTGAGTTTTTCTTTACTTAATGCCTGGCTCCTCTTTAAGCATTTTAGTTTGCGTTTTTAAAATGGGGTGAATGGGAAATAAAATGGTAAGAACGAAAATATATAAGGGTAAGGATTAAGTGCGGCAAATTCCTATTATAACCTTATGTAGATTAATTAACCTAAAACCATTTTTAAGCCTATTTAATTATATTGTTAAGCATGACGTTAATTAGATTTGTTCAAATCTCAACCCCCTTATCACTTAACATTTAACATTATTCTATTTAATTTATCTAATTAAATCTCTTAAATAATGTTATCAAAAATTAAGGGTGTTACAGGCTCCCCTCCTAAAAGAATTTCGTCATCGAAATTCAGTAAAGACTAAATACTAAACATAACAATCATCCGTTATGACTCCTAACAACCATACCAGTCTACCTGACTAGCTAATGTCTATATAAATCTAATGTAAACATAACCTCAAAGAAAATCAGGATAAGTATCTCGAATCCTATCCTTTGTCTCCCAAGTACAGTCCTTTTCGGTGCCACTCCACTGAACTTTCACCAACTTGACTCTCTTGGACCATAATTTCTTCTCATCCCTCGCTACAACCTGAACTGGTTATTTAACAACTGTCAAATTAGTTCCATTACCAAGTCTTCCAACGCTGTTAGAGGAATAGTAGTCTCTACATCATGCACAAACTTGCAAAGATGAGACACTTGGAATACATTATGGACACCTGCCATACTGCTCCGCGAACTTCCCCGATTTCTCAAATCGTATTACACCCTTCGTTGGTGACACCTTAATAAAAACCTTGTCCCCCAATGAGAAATCTAGATCTTTACGTCAATTATCTGTGTAACTCTTCTGTCTGGATTGAGCTTCCTTCATCCTTTCTCGGATCAACTCAATCTTCTCTGACACCTCTCTAACCATATATGGACCTTAGACTAATCTGTCTCCAGTGTCCAATCAACATGCTGGCGATTTAAATGGCCTTCCATACAAAGCTTCAAAAGGTGTCATTCCTATACTAGTTCGGTAACTATTATTATAGGAAAACTCAACCAAAAATAGATGATCCTCTCATGATCAACAAAATTCCAACACACAAGCTCTCAACAAATCCTCGAGCACCTTATTGATTCTCTCTGTATGGCTTTTCGTTTAAGGGTGATATGTAGTACTTATCTTGAGCTTAGTGCCTAACACATCCTGTAGACTTTTCCATAATTCGCTAGAAAATAAAGCATCTTTATCACTGACTATGCTACTAGGAAATCCATGTAGTCTAACTATATTCTTCATGAACAACTTCGCCAAAGCAGGTGTCGTCCGGATTGATTTTACTGGAATGAAATGGGCACTCTTGGTCAATCTATCCATAATAACTTATATACTTTCACTTTCTCTGTTTGATCTTGACAACCCGTCAATAAAATCTATGGATATCAAGTCCCATTTCCAAATTGAAATCTCTAGAGGCTGAAGTAACCCACTCGGTTTTTTGATGTTCAGCTTTCATTTGTTGAAAGTTTGCACAATGCCTAACCGATAAGCCAACATCTCTCTTATAGCTTCCCAATTGAAGCTCCCCTTCATATCTTGATACACCTTGGTCCCTCTAGGGTGAATCATAAACTTGGATCCATAACATTCCCAAGAACTTCTTTCTTAGGTTCTTAACATCTGGAACAAATAATTGTCCCTTTTTCTCAGCCATCCTCTCTGGTCAAGACAAAAATCGTTCAAATCATCGATCTCAGTCTCAGCCTCAAGCTTTCTGATCTTCTCGGCTGATAATGGAACTTCTTTCTACTTAGAAGCGATTGTCTTGATCAACACCGATCGAAATTCTAAATAGGACAACATTGCAGTACTCTGATTAGAACTAGCAATCGATCTTAAATGCACCCCACAAATGGAAAAGCTTCTAGATCCTTCCATTCTGCCAACATAGCCAACACCACATTCTGGTATATCCTGCTGAGAGCATTTTCTACCTTACTTCCTTTACCAGGAGTGTACCCTATATCAAAATCACAAGTAGCCAAAAACTCTAGCCATCGCTGCCGTCGCATGTTCAACTCCTTCTGGGAGAATAAGTATCTTAAAGACTAATGATTTGTGTACAACTCAAATCTCTCCTCCAAGAGATAATGACTCCAAATATTCAAAGAAAAAATCACCGCAGCCAACTCTAAATCATGAGTAGGATATCTCCCCTCATGCGGTTTAAGCTGCTTAGATGCGTAGGCAATAACTTTACCCTTCTGCATCAGTACTGCCCCCAATTCAGTCCACATACATCGGTGTATACTACCAACCCTTGGTTTCTATCTGGAACTACCAACACTGGTGCATCGATCAACAAATGCTTTAACTTAAGGAATGCTTCCTCACATTTGTTGGACCAAACAAACTTCATCACTTTCCTGGTAAGATTAGTGAAAAGCATTGCTATCTGCGAGAAATCCTTAACAAATCTCTGGTAGTGGCCAACAAGTCTAAAAAAAATTCTAATCTCGATCACCGTCTCAAGTCTCTTCCAATTATTAACTGCTTCGATCTTATCTTGATCGACTGACAATCCTTTCTTTGAGACTACATGACCCAGAAACTTAACCTCTTTCTTCCAAAAAATGACACTTAGAAAACTTCACCGTTAGCTGAATCTGCCTTAGTGTCTCAAGCACCACTCTAAGTTGATCTTCATGATCTTTTTCATCCTTAGAGTATACCAAAATATCATCCATAAACACCAACATGAATTTATCCAAATACTCTCGGAAGACTTGGTTCATCAAATCCATTAAAAAGGCAGGTGCATTCGTCAACCTGAATGGCACCATTGACAACTCGTATGAACCATACATAGTTCGAAATGTTGTCAAAGGAATACTGTCCTCTGCCACTCTTAACTGATGGAACCTGTCGTTAATTCTAACAGGAAAAATGCTCTAGCTCCACTCAGCTGATCAAATAGATCATCTATTCTCAACAAAGCATACTTATTCTTTATCGTCCTTTCATTCAACTTACGATAGTCAATGCACATCCTTAACGACCCATTTGGTTTCTTCACAAACGCTGCGGCCACTCACCAAGGCGAACTGCTTGGTCTAGTAAAATTTTTTCCTTCTGGATCTACTAGCTGCACCTTCAATTCATTCATCTCTATTGTTTTGAACCTGTTAGGTGGTCTA
This sequence comes from Allium cepa, assembly GCA_030765085.1. Taxonomy (NCBI): domain Eukaryota; kingdom Viridiplantae; phylum Streptophyta; class Magnoliopsida; order Asparagales; family Amaryllidaceae; genus Allium; species Allium cepa. Next base: position 926,348,928 of record CM060934.1, read on the forward strand.
CTTACAAGTTCGGCTCCTAGAACAAGATCTATTCGAAACTCAATAGCTCGTTTCGATGGTTGTCCTATGACTGGCTCAAAAACATCTAGAAACTCTCTTGCTAGATGAACATGAATTAGATTTTCTCCCACTTCAATTGCACTTTACAAATCACAACTACTCCGGTCAGAATTATGTACTGAGGATATAATTTGGTTATTACTATCAAGGTGTCTCAGTGATATCTCCCCATCCTGGCAAAATATCCTGGCCTCATATCTCCTCAACCAATCCAAACCCAAATTGATTCTGAAATCTATGGAATCGAAAACTTACAGACTGCATACAAACTTATGACCTAACAAATCAAGTTCTAACTGGTCACATCTCATCGCTAGAAGTGCATACCCTCCTATTGGATTCGCAACCCTTGAGGAAGTAACAAGGTATGTGAGTTCTTCGCATAACCTATCAACCAAATACCGTGATATAAATGAATGTGGTGCACCGGTATCAAATAGTACCCTAATTGGTGTACTCTGAATCAAAAGCGTACCTTCCATCATAGTTTTCCTTTTATCTACTGCATTTGGCTAGAAGAAAATGGTGGTCCAATAGCGAAAACCTCACCTTTGTCTACCTTGACTAGCTCGGGACTCTGATTCTTGTAATGCCCAACTTGATCGCAGCCGAACCATTTAACATTCTTCTTACCTTCATACTTCTTCCCTTTTCCTAACCAACACTCATGGGAAAATGACCTTTCTTTCGCACTTGAAGAAAACTAAATCTGCCTTTTCCTTCTTGAAAGCATCCCATTCTGCGCTCCCTTCTTCTTTAAGAATTTCCTCTTCTTTCCCTGAGGACCCTAGGATTCAACGGGCTTCTCCCTGGAAGAAACAGACAACATCTCTTCATGGTAAATGGCCATCTCCACCACCACATCACAAGGTCCTCGGATATGTGTCATTGCCACTCTAGCAAGCACAGGTCTCAGTCCTTGAATGAACCTCTCATTCCTTCCGATGTCAGTGTCAACTATAGCATATCCGTAACGAGATAGCTCATCGAACTTGGCAGCATACACAATTGCTGACATCTCTCCATGAACTTCCTCATCAATGTCGACTTATCAACCTCAGATAGAAACCCCTTCTAAAACCTCCTTCTGAAATCAGCCCACGTTATCTCTTCCTTTGGAACTCCAGCAGTCATACTATTCCACCAGTGAAGTGTTGCCCCTTATAACTGCATAGAGGCCAGCCTCCTCTTTTTCCTAACATACAATCCTAAATCAGTGAGGATCCTCTCACAATGTATTAGCCAATTTTCAATCTCAACAACATCCTCCATTCCGACAAACAGCTTTCCACCCAGACTGGTGTAGTCCCTGCTTAACTTTGCATAATTATTCCCAGTTGGTGCTATATGATTCGCTCCTCCAATATTACCAGCAACCCCAGCTTGCAAAAGATTGGCTAGCAACTAATACACCATCCCTGCATCTACTGGTGGATTTCCAACACCCACATTAGCTTCAGCATTTGGGTTAGCATTAGTCTGTCGACCTTGGTTCCTGCGAGTATTAGGTCGGGCGTTTCCATTTGTTGTGATGCTTCCTTCACCTAGATTTCCTCTTCCATTCTCTGCTTCCATATCCTCTTTCTTGTAAATCTGTATACGAGCCTTAGTAGGATACAAAAGAACGGTCTAAGAGAGAGGGGAATATGTACTTATATCTACCTATATATCAAATGCAAGTACGTTACCATAGCATTAACCCAAACCCCAATCATATTCACAATTCATTGGGTTATGTTCCAAAATGCTTTTAGGTTTATCTTTTCTTTTAAGTTTCAAAAACCTATGCTCTGATACCAACTTGTAACATCCCACTACTTAAAGGCCCAAAACTAATGGCTACATATGCTGCAGTCATCCATAGTTATTAATCCTTAGCGATCAAATATGACGGTGTTAAGATCATTGAAACACAGAAATATATGAATATGGGGAAAAAATTAAACTTCAAACAAGATCACATTTTATCTCAAATCGTTTCCAATCCATTACAAAATCCCATAATCATAAACCACGTTTAGAGAAAATATATTTATTACAACATACTCCAAAAGGGACATATTAGAATGCTCCCTTAGATGATCAGAGTATGTACAGGTAATATAAAAACTTTGTCATTACAAACAATGCAGCGGAATCAAATGAAAGAGAACTCTAAATATATAATCTGCCTCCTGCGCATCACCAGAAGCTTATTCGTCTAATGAGGTACCTAAAAATCTCAACTCTCAAACTGTTTAAAATCAATTGAGTACTCGAGAGTTTAAGGGGAAAACATAAACTTCAAGTCAGACATAAAGCCTGGTATGAATAATAATCTACCATCTTAAATAATCTAGATATCTAGTGAGGCTAAAACCTTTATAAAACCATATATCGTGCTTTTGCATCCACAATGGTTAAAACATAATCATTTCAAAATATTATGATGACATGTAAGCATGTTAAAACATACTGAATGTCCCATCCTCTGCTTAATTGACTCTCTGTCATATTTATAGTTTCTAGGGTCACTATTGACCTATTAGTTTCATGGGCTTACTAATAACCTTCATGTTATATGTGGACTCCCTGTCCTATTTTGTAGTTTTCATAGGTGCACTATGAACCTATTGGCCCCTGCCAGTTAACTTATTTAATTCATGAGTTCCCCTGAACCTATTAGTGACTCCAATAACTTTTCTCTTGCCCTAGTTTTCGTGGGTTGACTAGGAACCTGTTGACAACTGTCAATAACTTAAACCGGATATAGTTTTCATGGGTTATCTACAAACCTATTGGCCCCTGCCAGTATCAAATCATAGTTTTCATGGGCTTACTATGAACCTATCTCTCTGTCATCTTCCTTTATACATAGTTTTCATGTGTTAACTATGAACCTATTAGTAACTCCAATAACTTCCTAACAATAGTTTTCACGGGATTACTATGAACCTGTCTCCCTGACAACTTCCATACTTTAGCATCCAATATTCTAGTTTTCCTAACCTCTTGGATGCAATTCTACTCATCCGGGTTTAATCAGTTTATATTCACCATTTGGTTAACCTAGTTGGTTCTTTTACCCTTCATTCCTAAAATGTACTTATGGGTCTATTATAATGTGAATATATTTATATTTGAAGAAGCAAACATAACTACAAAACAATACCGCTCTTGTGGGCTTAATGTCCTTGAACTACTTTTCATATTAAACTCGGTTAATCCCTTTAACCTATAATTTTATCAAGGAAAGCTTCTTCTTAAAAATCATTTCAAATCTCCTTTAATTTTGCTATTAACTTTTCCTTTAAAAATTAGTTTGGGTTACAAAACACTTCGAAACCTTGCTTTTGACTTATTGGATACCCTCCCTAAGCATATAAATCTATCTTAAAAAATTAGGCTACTGCCTTTCGAACACTTTAAAACTTTGTTTTGAAACCTTCCAAATGTATTAAAGCATCAACATTTAACTTTAGGGGCATAGCTTTAAAACCAATTGAAAATGCCCCTTTCAAAACCATTGGAGGTAACCCATCCGAAATCATTGAAGGCCCTCCTTTCAAAAGCATTGGATTTATACTTAAAATACCATTTAGGTCAAAGTGAATATAAACGAAAGCATCTCTTTAGAAACCATCTTTTATCATATAAAAATATCGGGGAAAATATGATGGTGTTGGCACCACCCATTCAGAAGCATAAAATAACTGGATAAAAATTTTGAAGGTTGGCTTCGAAACCATTGCCTTCGAAACCCTTAACCTCCTTTTGAAACCATAGGAAGTGACTTAAAACATCTTTAAAAACAACACTACCTTTCAAAAGTATTGATGACTTCAGTAGCAACGAAAGGTTATAGAATGGCAGTATGGCTTCGACTAGGTCGGAACCCCTTCTTCCAATAGCATTAATTCATAAGTAAGGAATCCATTCGAAAGAAATCATAAGTCGATGGCAAACCCTTCAAATGCTTTTTAAAACGTCATTCAAAAATTTATGCTTCGAATCCTTCGAAGGCTGAAAGAAAACATTGGCAGGTGCTTATCTTTTTAAAACAAACCAAAGTATCGACCCCTTCGGAATCCACGCTTCCGACACCTAGCCTTCCACCTTTCTCCAATCCACTACATGCTATCTTTGGAATACCTTATCTGTTGGTTTCGGCTTAGTAGATTTCGAATGGGTTGATGGCAAAAGTTCTGAGTCGAATAGTACCCCTAAAATAGGCGAAACTAACTTTTTTAGGTAAATCTGTTTTAATACTAATTAAAGAATAACTTCTTCTACCTAACCTGCCATGTGTAAACTGTATATTGGTTTCCTTAACTTTTCAAATTCTTTACTAAAATACATGCCACTTATTTTAGATCTAAACAATGGTTAAACTAATCAAATAAGCACTTTCATTAAGCAAAACTAATATTGCAAAGAAGTCCCTCTTCTAAAATAATTTATTTTGAATAGTAAATCACATTGGTAAAATCCCTAAAAATTCCATAAATTCACTATAATCATGTCATCTAACATATCAAAATTTTAGACCCAAGTTCTTACTATATTTTCCTAAATAAATTTATAAACTCAAATAACCATATTTTTCCTTAAGCTTAAATCTCTAGCTTTTAGTTGAATTCCTTTTTTCTTAAGGGTTGACTCCTCTTTAAGCCTTTTAGTTTGTGTTTTCAAAATGAGGTAAATGGGAAATAAAATGGTAGGATGAAAATATATAAGGGTAAAGGGAAGAATCGTCACTTTTTTTCTTTCTCATGCTCAAACTCTCACTGCTGGAGCATGAGAAAGAAAATAAAAATGGGGATTCTTCCCATTCCTTCCTCTTTCCACTCTGCTTGGAATGCTCTTAGCATAAATATCCTTCATGTGGCCATTTATGGTGTCATTGAGAATAAATATCTATGTTAACTATGTTACGTTTGTTACACACTAGCATTTCTACACATACATGTGTTTAACCCATGCAAATGTTCCCTCTTTCACATGTTTTGTGCTTAGCACCTTGCAAAAATTACTCACACATTATATTTTCTTGCACCTTGGAAAGATCTAACTTTATGTTATATATAAAAAAAATACTTGCCTATATGGTCAAAGTGAAGCATTCTTTGGCATTTTCGAAAATATCCCATTTCACTTAATATTGCCCAAGCATAGCAGGATGTTTTTATCATTTGAACAAATAATGGAGGTTAGGTCTTACACGTTCCCACCCATTATTGCTGCATCCTTCTCAAATTATAACATGGGAAGTAAATCTTGGCAGCCACTCTCAGCTTTTTAGGGTTTAGGTTTGGGTAAGCCGCTTCCATAATTCACAGCTTTAAATTTTGCGTACTTATCTTCAATTAGAATCTTATTTCGTTAACTTCCGAATTTCGGTTATTTAGTAGCAGACATCGTGGTTCCAATCTGTTGGTTTGGTTAAAAATCATGGATTTTTTTACTGTTAGTAGTATAAATCGGTTTCCAAGTTAATAACGTTTATAATGATGTTGGTGTAATAGAAAGAAAAATCGGTTTATTCAATCTTATGTTATCTCCAAAAAGATAATTTCTTTTGTCTTGATACAATTTGTGGATGAAATTTTGAGTTTTAAGATCTATTCAACATATATTTTATGTTAGTATTCTCCAAAGTCAATCATTTCTTATTTTCGTACCGCAAAAATAGGCCTTTTGCAAATTCTTCTCTTTTTTGATTCTTTTTATCGTCAACATGTTATCTTCATATTCTATTATAATCATCGTCAATTCTTTTGTTCAATTTTTTGTTGTTGGTTTAACTATGGTCTTGAATTTTTATGGTCAAATTTGAGGAGCAAGTGCACCTTTGATCTTGGTAGTTGTTCATCTGTTTATCCTACAGACTAAGGGTTTGGATTCTCTCATTTAAAATTTTGGAGTTGAATCTTTAAAGTCTATAATAATGCACTATTAGTTGCACAGAGTATACACGATTATTTTACTTTAATTATCTGGGCAGTAGTAAACGTTGCATTTTGTGAGGATGTGTGCAGTAAAATAACATCTCTAAGCTGAGCTGTCTCGTATTAGGTCTCTTTCACTCATTTGGCGGAGCTGTGGATATCAATTCGACAACATGATGGTAGCTATGAATCTTTTCCTTGCATGTAAAGTTCGGTAGTGAAATGTGGAGAAACTATTGATGATTATACAGATAGAAAAAATAAAATGAAAGGTCACATCTCGGTTGAAGGGGTCAAGTTGGAACAACCATATATGTAATGGAGCTTTCAAATTAGCAACCTAGGCTTGAAGGTATGATGTACTCTTTCTTCTTGATTTCTTTTGATTCACAGAATTTTGTGTATTCATGTTTACTTTATAAGATGTTGAGATTCTGAACTGTTAAACCCTGTGCATACATATTTTTTTGGGATATAATTGTGTTTTTTCTTTTAAAAATAAAATGACAGTAGTAAACTATAATGGTATATTATAGAAAGAAAGCAGTGATGCATTAATGACAGGTTATAGTAGTAATGCTAGAGGATGCATGGAAGCATAGGAACGGGAGTAGGAGCTGGAGCCTACTTCATGGATAGGAATATGCTACAGTGTCTGAACGCGTCTGAGGCAAGGCAAAGCTGAAGAGATATGAACTGGATGGGTGGTACAAGGTGATGCATGTAAGCTACAAGGTGCTGTATGGAAGTTACAAGGGTTAACGCTGCAGCTGAAGCTACATTCTTTAGTTATGCGCATGGAAGTTACAGATACTGAGCAAGATGTTGCAGGATAAATCACGTCTGTAGATGAATCAGAAGCTGAAAACTTCCGAGTGGGATTTGGTGGGCCATGAAGCTAAAGATCTTATCCAACACGAAACCAATGATTCATGCAGAGGAGATAGATGGCTACAACAAGCTCTAAGGAGAGGTGATACAGGCCAGAAGCATGCTGAATGGCAGAGAATAGCACTAGAGCCTGAATAGTGGGCTTTTGTTCTATCATTATTTGTTGACATGAAGTAGTCGGTGTATAATAGCTGAACCAACAAACATTTTGAAAAGTTCTTATATAAGAACATTCACTTTGATATGAAAGTACGTATCATCAAAAATATTATTACAATTACCCATTATGACAACAAAAAATGATGAAACCTTCCATTTTGACTGAGATAACATTAACATTTATATATTTCCTGTGACTGTAAAGGAAGAGCAATTTCTCAATATTTTCAAGGCATGTGCATTTTTATACTTGAATATTAAGAGTGAAAGTGTTGAAACAAGACTTGAATATATCTAGAAGTGTTGAAAGAGCTTTTCCAATTGTGGCTAGCGCATAAATTATTATTTTATATAATAATATTTGACAGGTAAACCGAGTTTTTGATTATGTGCGTCTAGAAAAAGGAACATAATCATTGCTTTTCCATTTCAAAGCAGCGTGTACAGTTTAGACAACATGACTTATGTTAGCATACACGGGCTTCAAAATCAAACATGGAGTTGGTTTTGGGTTCTAAATATATAGAATGATAAGCAACTAACTAGCCACTCTTGCAATGGTACAGACAATTTATATTGTCATTTATCAAATTAACGTTGTACAATTACTGTGGTAGTCTACGAAAATGTCCGCGTCTTTAAATGAATTTAATGATTGTTAATTAGAAAAATTACAATAAAAAGATTTCAAACATCTTATAAGTTTGAAACAGTTCATGCTCTCCTTACATTTGATATACATGCAAAAACATTTAAAATAATACACACATCAATAATCATGCTAATTTTCACCAAGTAATGTCGAATTTACAACTTTGAACATATTTGAAAAATAATAATAAACTCTCTCATCCAAACGCGAAGCACGTGTTATTTATTTAATATTTTTTACATTTCTCGATATATTAATATAATAGTTGATTATTTTCTTGATCTATTTAATTATTTCGTAAAATAACTTAATATCATTCATGTTTCGGCAAATGGATGTTTTGTGCATGTACACAAATTAAAACAATGTAATATTATTTACACGTCAATGTCATTTAAGATAAAAAATGTTACAAATGGTGTTTTGTAATACCAATTCTTTCAGCGCATGTGCATCGCACATGCCAAACTACTTGTATATATAAAGCAAATACTTGGTCAACGTGGTCAAAATGAAACCTTTTTCGATTTCTCTAAAATAACCTCTTTGTTAAAACTTTCCAAGCAGTATTATGAGGCTATTTTGGTCTATTAAAGTAAAGGTGGTGGAGGTTGATTCACATATGCACGTTCTTATTCATTTATCTTAAATGCAAACGCCACTTCTTCCTATTTCAATCGTTAGGTTAATGGCATACTGGGTTATTTGCGTTAATTCCAAAAACAGTGCAGTAACTGTTCATAACACACGTTCACGTTCTCATCTGTAACACCCATTGCTTTATCTCCTAAATGATAATAACTGCAAGATGAAATCAATGGCGGAAAATTATTGGAAAAACTGCAACGGTGCTCTAAGGTATTTCTCCAGCATAAGATCTCTAGCTTACTTTACTAATTCGATTTATAGGGATTTGTTTTCGTTCTTTTAGGATCAAATTTAATTTGTCAATTTTCTATTTGGAGAATTATGTGCAAATTTGACTCGTTTAAGTTCATTGCGCTCTTTTCCAACTTTCAATCCATGATAGGGGCAGAGTATATATGTTATTGGAAGACTAGTCGATGACCTACAAGTTGCTTATCGAAGGTGAACAATTCATTTTTCATAGGTTTATTTTCATATTTTAAGACTTGGCATCGATTTGTATTTTAATTTAATACTATTTATGTAACTGATATTATGAAAATTATCCTATATTTAGCTCCTTTGATGATTAAGTTATCTTCAATATCAATTGTGTATTAATATTCATGCCTCTGTAAAATCATTAAGACATGGAAGACTGGCTGATGATTAAGCACCTTTGTCCAAGTGGTAATTGATTCGGCTTTGGTGCAGGATGTCACAAGTTCGAAACTTGCTTTCGAACGTTTATTTGACATGGGATATGTTGTCCCAATGATTTGTTGTATATAAAGTACCAGTTCAAAAAAAATTTGTGAAAAATACCATACGAAAGTGAAGCAATGGTTTGTTTGAAGTTAAATCTGATTCAAAATCTATGTACTGTTTATTTTTGAAGTACTTGCTCTCCAGTCGTTGATTGATTGGGGGTAGAAGATTTGTGAAAAAATTTCTGAAACACTTTTATTTAATTTTAATTTATGAACTCTTTTGGTTAAATGTGTAATAAAAGCCTCTGCTTTTCAGTGGCATCAAACATGCTCTCTATTCCCTGATTTGTCAATTAGTTTTGATTCACTTAATCCCTAACCTGCTTCGATAAAGTCATTATTTCAATTTTGTAGGATATTCATTGCATTACATTTGTTTTTTAATTGTAGCTCCAACAATCCATGGTGGAGGAGGAATTACACATCTAAGGATTTCAGAACCGATGGCTATTCTGATATATACAATGCAAATGGTTGTAAGCTTACATCAAATATTGTGTGTATAATTTTATCAATTGATATGTTGCTTACTAAGCTTTTTATCTAAAATAGTAGTCACAAAAATAGTTTACTTGGAACAACTGTTGTAGAAATCCTTTTAATAGTTTAATATAATCAAAACACCAATTTCATTATTATTTTTTCACGTTTTTGAAAAGTAAATGTGAATAGTTAAGGTACTTAGAATAACCACAGAATTAAAATTAGCATTGGAGTTGAGGAGTTCAGTAAAATTGTTAGAACTTGTTGGAGATATGTTCTATTACGCATATGGTAAGACTATATCATGTTATACTTAGGGTACTATTATTACATATTTTTACCAAATTTCCATTTTCTTCACCCTTTGCAACTGAATCGATTTGGAAGTAATACAACAACAACAGCAAAGCCATTATTCCCAAACAAGTTGGGTCGGCTAGAGATGGAGCCCAAAACTAAATGAAAAAAAAAATGCAATAATAAAATAAAGTCAAATAGGTAAATTAATAATAATAACTAAGTAAAATAAGATAAAATAAAAATGTATACGTATATAGAAGAGGAATGATAATAATAATACTAATAGCAATAATGATACTAATAGTAATATTGGTCAAAGACTAAACCTACGTCTTAGGCTCATGTTCTCTAGTCCTATAATCTAAAACTCAATGCTCATGGTTCTGGTACGTAAATCGCTAACTTCCACTCGCTCTGATCCTTCACCAGCTCTTCGGATATACCCCAATCGATTTGGAAGTAATATCATGAAAAAATTGACAATGGTGAAAAATGAGATGGAGTATAAATGCAATTGAAATATCTCAAATTAGTCCCTAAATTTGCCTATGATTTAGAGCTATGCTTGCTATCATATTTGATTTGATCTGATCAATCCTATGAACTAAGAAATTAATAAATTTTGATCCGATGAGATAAAATGAATTTAGCCCAATTTAAGCAATTTGTTTAGATTAGTAATAAAATAAATTAGTCCAATATGCATACAATTTATTCTAATTATGTCTATCCATATTATGATCTTTACAACCTAATTCTAATTGTATCTATGTTGCATTTTCTTGTTTAAATACCGAATATATAACAACGTTATCTGCTTTTATAAAATTTGATATCAACAAAAAGTTCTTCAAATGGGAGTAGTCAATGTCATTATAGAAGGCAAAAGCTAGATGGATTCTTATTCAAAAGAAGGAGATGATGGAAGCTTTATAAAGAAAGAAAAAAAAATATGATTAAATGGACAAATTTAGCATGGAAAGCAATGAGTTTATATTCTTTACCATATAACTACTCTTGCTTTTAGTATGGTTTTTGATTTTAGTTAGTTTATCAAAGTGAATTCACAGTAATAGAGCTATGAATTGTTTAATCTCATTAATTAACAATCAGTATTAACACTATCGTACTTAGATATATTGTACTTATATTACACTCTTCATAGATTTCTGAAAGAGTTTTCGGAGTAACTTAAAATTTGTATTAAATATGCAATAGGGGGTTAATTGTTTGCCAAAAATCAAGAAACATATGATGCCATGAATGATTTTTAAAATGCTAGCCCTTACCAAGTCTCCTACTTTCTATGATAAATGAAAATACCATATGCAAAGTTTGGTTGAATTCTCTTTTTTATTGGTACTTATATTTAGTTGTTCAGTAGCTTTTATTTTCTTTTGGAATTTTATGATTACATTCTAACATTGCTCAAAGTTGAAATCTCAACTGTGCTTTTATAAGGAATATTTATTATTTGCATAGTATATCTATTATTACTCAATTAATGTCTAATTCCTATTACATTTGTAAAAAAACATTTATGTTCTTTATTCTTACACAAATATTAAGATATGGATCTTTGCAAAAAAAAAAAATTAATTTAGAGAATATATGAATGTTTAACGCATGTTTTGATACTAATTTAACAATTTTAGAAATATAGCTATAATTTCATTGTATGCTATTTTATATCGTTTGAACATATTGAAATAATATTCTACAGAATGAGCTTCTCACATGTAGTATTCTTATTGTTTTAGTCGGTGTCTAAGGGAAGTGCACTAAACAAAATACAGAACTATTAATTAATCGGCATAGAAATGCAATAATCTAGAATACATTTGAGTGTATCTAGTAATTATTTCCTTTTACCAATCTTATTAGTTTTTTTTAGGAAATGCATCAAACTGATCAAGAAGTGTATAATTGTAACTATATTTCATGTTTTATTAAACCATCTTTTTTGGTCACATTTGTATGAAGCAATAATTTAGTTATCTTTTTTACATTGTAACATTGCTCAAAGTTGACATCTCAACTACGCTTTATTAAAATTACCATGAAATCCCTTTTTACTTTTTTTTTGTTTGCATATTATATTTACTGTTAATGTCTGATTCCTATTCTATTTATAAAGTTATATCTGAATTTTAAATTCTTTCACGAATATTAAGATATGCTCCTTTACAAAAAATTCTAATTTGGAGATATATGAATGTTTGAAAAAAGCATGTTCTAATACTAATTTGACTAATTTTAGAAATATAGATATAATTTCATAATATGCTATTTTTTATCATTTTAACATATTACAATAACACTCCACACAGTGAGCTTCTCACATGCAGTATTTATATTGTTTCAGTCGGTGCGTTTAGGAAGTCCGCTAAACAAAATATAGACCTATCAATTAATTGGCATAGAAATGTATTGATGTTGAATATATTTGATTGGATTTGATAACTAATTCTTTTACAGTTCTTATTAGTTTTTGAAGGAAATGTTACAGACTGATCAAGAAACCAAGAAATGGTAACTGTGTTTCATGCTTTATTAAATCAACTTTTTGGTTTTAGTTTATAATCAGATTAAATTGGTGTTACCATATTATCAATAGTCACTTTTCTTTTAATGTTGACTTTATTGCATATATACCAATATTGGTTTATGGCTGAATGGAAAATGGGTTGGAAAAAATTTGTTGTTCTGGTGATGAAGGGTTCACTATATTGTTTGGAAGAATTTGTGATTGATTATGTTAGTTTTTTTATTTAATACATTTGGAATTTTCATTTGTTTAACTGTGGATAAATAATAATTGTATTTCAAATAAGCATGATAGTGTGATCAGCCATTATCATAGTATGATGAAAATTGCTTTGATGGTACAGGAAAATAAATCACTATATAGAAATTTACTTTTATTCGTTATTGAAATTTAACATTTACTTTACTACATCATATATTGACAAGTTGAATTGTGGCAATCTTTTTTTTTTTTTGGTTTCAATAGATATCAAAACCGAACATTTAATTTATTCCATATTACAGAGCATAAGTGATCACTGAACTACATGATTTATCGAAATAAAACAACATAAATAAAGTAGGGACCTACCGATAAACTTTAAATGATTCCAGATCCTTTATATGTATTTGTTAAAATATAACTAATCATCAATACTTTAACAACTTCTTTTTTTGATTAAATCGACCGTTATGGAGGTTTGCTTACTGTCAGTTGACCAAAATCAAATTCTGTAAAGCCCAGATTCAAAGCAACATGTAGCGCGTAACAATCATCCACCACGTTTTCCACTATAAAGCCTCTTTTAAAATAACTGACTCTCTTATTTTTCATTTTCAGTCTGTCGATCATTGCTCCATATTCAATTGGAACCAAAGTCAAAATATTTCGGTAAATAAGAAGATTTTCCAATTATTAGCATACTGATTACTTGATTTGATATTTCAGTATCGGCAATCAAGTTAGGGCCACAAAAGAGCAGCAAAAACAATCAAGCAAGCAACTCATTATAATTTTTCTTATTGTTTTCAAGTTTTAATTCTATAATACAAGCTGGTTGTTTTTGCATATGTATGTAACCCATGCATGTTAAGGAACAGCCTAGAATTTGAACACGGAATAGCCTGAATTTAGTTTACATAACTTTAGTTTTTACCACAATAGATTAAATATCTTTGTTTCAACAAATAAGCTTCATTCGATTCACATAACTTTGGTTTTACCATAACAGCCTGAATTCCAACATTAAAATCATCTTATATCATGTCTTAGTAATGACTAATAATAACTAAAATTCATCTGGGATGGTAAGCACTATGAATAATGCTTGACATTTTCATCATATCTTTACTCAATTTTCCGAAACCATGATGGCAATTTTTGATGTTTTGAAACAACACATTTGTTATATATACCAAAAAAAGAAGATTCCATGAAACTAAGTATTTTCGAAAAACTTATTTTTCATCAACAGAGCCAGTTTTGTGATTAATAATTCTTATTTAAGTTTTATTTACAATATTATACCACTTATTGATTATATATTATTGTGACGACCCGTATTTTTAAACATTTAAAAGTATTAAATTAAATAAGATTTTTGAATAAAATTGTTAAGAATCACTACAAGGGGAGGGGGGATTTCCGACGGCTGAAAACCGTCGGCGGCCGTCGGAAGCCGTCGGCGGCCGTCGGAAAAAGCCGTCGGAAATGAAGGCGTCGGGGAGCAGTATTTCCGACGGCTACCGACGGGTGATGCCGTATACATTATCGACGGCTTTCGGCGGTTTCCGACGGTTTCCGACGGCCGTCGGAAACCGTCGGAAACCGCCGGAAATCAGGCCAATAAGCCGTCGGAAACCGCCGGAAACCGCCGGAAAATTCCGACCAATAAGCCGTCGGGAGCCGTCGGAAGCCGTCGGAAACCTGCTGTTTTTTTTTTAAATCTGCTGCAAATAGAGCCTTCCAACCACATTTCTCTTCCAAACACTACAATATCAATACTGCACAATCAAATAAACAATAATCCAACCAAACATGCAAACCAATACTCCAAAATATTCAATAGACACAGAAATAAACAAAATTAGAATAAAAATAAAATACAAAATATACATAACATTCCAACATTAACAATAATACTAACAATAACTGTTCTAATCATGCATATCCTGATACAGCTACAGAACCAAGTGTATTATACATAATTATACATATCAACAATTAATTGTTCCTTCTACCAAATCATTGTAAACTAAAACTAAACATACCTGCACGAACGAATTAGAAAGCAATGAATCAATCTGCCCCAGATCCAGAGCCAGCCGATGAAGGGAAGCGGCCACCAAACTGCTGCATGTACTCAAATAACTGTGCCGTCTGCATGGCCTGTTGGCGGTTCTGCTCCTCCAACTGCTGAACTCTAGTCTGCAATTCTTCTATACTTGCTAGCTCGCTCTGAGGTCTACTCCGCCGTCTCCTACTCTGACTACTGGACTGCAATAATTGAAAAATAAATAAAATCAAAGTTTATTGTTTTGAAAAGGTAAGAATATCATATTTTAAGTATTTTAAGAAAAATTAAATTATTTACCGCTAAATTGCCAAATCCGTATCGTCGACCATGCTCTGGTGGACTCATAACGGACTCAAAAATAACGTCCTCTTCATCGGTCGTCAGCTGCTCTCGACCCGTATCAGAAAGGAGTTTCTGTCGCTGCTCCATAAACATCTCCTGCATTGACAAATTAATAATATCATATCTTATTTCATAATAATTTGACAACTAAAACAATTACTAATACTGAATAAAATGAAATATGCTTACATGGCTTTTACTGGATTTATCGTCCTGCCATGTGTACGAAACAGTCCCGTCTGGATTAACATGCTCAACAGCATGCGTACGGGTGAACACGTCCATATAGCTGACAGGACCATGTGCCTCGGCTTCCTGAAGTTGATTGTTACATACAATTATTATACATTTAAAATCATATAGCATAAACTATTTACATTTATTATTCAGTAATTAAATTTACCAACTCCTGCCGATACTGCTGAAACGACTTCGATCCTCCGCGATGAGTAACGGGATTCTTATTTCTATTTGCAGAGTTTCTATCTGACTCTGCCTGTACATTCAAAATTTGATACATTATTTTTCAATCACGTTAAATTAATAATTGAAAAAAAATTAGTATACTTGCCTTCGCCTCGTCCGTCTCCCAGTAGCTCAACCAAGCTTGCCACACGCTCTCCCCCATCCACCGTGGTCTCTTCCCGGATTTCTTAACCTCAGATATCGTGTCTCTGTAGTTCTTTCGCATCTTCCTCATCCAGTATGCTCGTGCCAGCTGCATATCATCTGTCTGGATGTCTATCTCAGCCTGTGTTAAAAAAAGATTACACTTTAAACGATAAACGGTAGAAAAACGACAAAAACGAATTAAAAATGGAAAACATAAAAATTACACATACTAGGACATCCTGCCATATGCACTCTATGATGTGCGGAGGGATGGTATCCCACTTCGGCCAGCACGCACTCATCCTACTACGATATGCTGCTCTGGAGACGTCCAACACTACCTTAGTGGGTAGTAGCTCGAACCCCCTGTTTTTAAGTACGATACAGATAAGTACATACGTATAGTATAGAAAAAATAAGATGATGAATAAGATTTAATTTTTACCCATCTGCTTTGGGGACTAACGTAACAACTGGACGGTGTGGCGCTTGCGATGGGCCACTGCCATCGCCTCCTGAAGAACGGGAAGAGCTCCTCCCTCTATGTGACATAATGATAAACCTGTGACGTTTACACATCATTATATAAGAGAATAAAAACATGATAATGAAATATATTTCATATGAACATGACATCAATGGTATAAATTGCTTAATTATAATGACTGAAATGTAAATAGACATGTAAGTTTTTTATACCTGATCATGATGGGTGTACTCTTCCTACGATAAGCAGAGTTCATTGCATTTTTAATAAAAATTGCTAAATAAATGACAAATTGAAATAACATAAAACAATAGTAAACGGATTTAGTTTCATAGTTACATCAATTTCATAATACATCAAGAATTCAACATAGTTACATCAATTGCAAAAAAACAGATTCAAATTTATATCAGTCATCATCGTCTTCTGATTCAGATTCGGTCTCGTTTTCGACGATATTTTCCTCTGCACTGTCAAACGCTTCTACCAAAACATTTGATTCATCGATCAAAGGACCAAAATCTGTATGATCGTCTGTAATTATTATTTCGTTATTTTGCTCAAGATCTGCTTGATAAGCTTGTTCGTCCGGAATATTCTTCCCATCGAATGTGAATCTGGCCTTTGTTTTAAAAACTGCAGACCAATCTGCTTTATCTCTTTTTAGAGACGGATAAGGAGCGTAATAAACTTGCAATGCTTGTTTGGCTAGTACAAAAGGATCATACTTGTGATAGTGCGATGTATGCTTTATTTCGATAAGATTATAATCCTTATGCACATTAATTCCAGAACCTGGAACATTGCTAAACCAATTGCATCTAAATAGAAACACCTCCTCCGCGGGTCTTGAGAAATATGTCAGTTGCAAAATTTGTGTTAGAACGCCATAAAAATCATTTAAATGGTTTTCTGGATCGTCACTACCTTTAACAAATACACCAGTATTATTTGTTAATTTTTCTGCACCGTATTCTTTAGTGTTAAATTTGTATCCATTGATGAAATATATTGGATATGTCTTGACCACTCTTTTTGGTCCCATTGCAAGATGTTTCAACCCTTCGTCAACAACACAATTTTTCGGCTCATAAACGTAATTTGAAAACCAACGGGAAAATTCTTTACTGAGATCTCCGTTCGGATGTTCCCGTTCATAAACACTGTTTATATAAACAAATTATTACATTAGGTTATACACGCGCATGCATTACAGAAAAGAATAAAACAAAAATTATTATTTCAGATTACCTAACAAACGGTGCAACCTCGACACAATTTAGAAGAATATAAGTGTGTGCTACACGAAGATCTCTATCGTCTAGCCATATTTCCACACATTTTCCAGAAGGCCGACCATGTTGTCTAAAAATAGATAACATTGCTTGAGAGGACTCTTGTTCGTCGCCTTCATCATTACGAGGAACACTTTGAAATGAAATATTCACATGGTCACTGAAATAGTGAGAGAAAAAGAACGAAGCTTCTTCTTCGATGTAAGATTTACATATCGAACCTTCAACTCGTGCTTTTTGTCTCACTTTTTTCTTCAGATGATTCAAATATCTATGCAACATTAATTTATATTAACTTCATCTTTCAAATGCAATTAAATTACGTTATAACATATTACATACCTCTCAAATGGATACATCCATCCGTATTGGACAGGACCTCGAAGTCGTGCTTCAGATGGAAGATGAACAGGTAAATGTTCCATCACATTAAAAAAACCTGGCGGAAATATTTTCTCTAATTTGCAAAGCAATATAGGAATGTCCACTTCAAGTTTACGTAAACGTTGCACTTTTAAAGTAGTCGAACAAAGCTCTTTGTAAAACATACTAAGCTCCGTTACTACCTTCCAAACTTTTAACGGCAGTAGTTCTTTAAACATAACGGGAAATAAATTTTCCATCATTATGTGACAGTCGTGACTTTTCATTCCGCTCAATCTACCATTTTTAAAGTCAACACATCTACGAAGATTTGATGATATCCCATCAGGAAATCTTAACCCTTCCATCCATTTTAACACAGCTTTAACTTGATTATTATCTAATTCGTAACAAGCTTTTGGTTTTTTACTGTCATTTGGTTTCATATGAAGCTCGGGACGTTTGCATAATTCTTCTATATCACGTCTTGATTTCAAATCATCCTTCGTCTTCCCTTTCACATTCAAAATTGTGTTAAACACATTATCAAATACATTTTTCTCATTGTGCATCACATCTATGTTATGGCGAAGCAGAAGATGTTTCCAATACGGCAACTCCCAAAAAAAAGTTTGTTTGCACCAGTTATGAACAACTGATTTGCCTTCAATTTCTGTTTGCTCCCCCGTTTCATATATCTTTGGATAGTCCTTAACAAGTTCATATATGTATTCGCTTGACCATATCGTCGGTGGTTGTCTGTTTTCTACTCTATTAGCTAAAAAGTTTTTCTTGTCTCCTCTGAAGGGATGATTTACATGGAGAAAATATCGATGACAGTCAAACCATGAAATTTTCTTACCATGAGGTAAAGAAAACGCTCGTGTTTCATCCATGCAATATGGACATGCTAGACGACCGGCAGTACTCCATCCCGAAAGCATTGCATAGGCAGGAAAATCACTTATAGTCCACAACAAAGAAGCAAACATACGAAATTTTTTCTTCTTTGACACATCGTATGTTTCTACTCCTTCGTTCCATAGTATTTTTAACTCCTCAATCAACGGTTGTAAATATACATCGATTCCTTGTGTCGGATCGTCGGGGCCAGGAACGACAACAGTAAGAAACATATATTGCGTTTTCATGCACATCCATGGAGGTAAATTATACGGTGTGACGATAATGGGCCAGGATGAATATTTAGAACCAAATTGAGAAAATGGAGAAAAACCGTCCGTACATAATCCTAATCTAACATTTCGACTCTCCGCTGCAAAATTTGGATACGTTTTATCGAAATGCTTCCATGCTTCTCCATCGGCCGGATGTGTCAACGTACCCTCTTCCTCCGTTCTCACGCTATGCCACCTCATATTAGACGCAGTTACAGAAGATGCGTATAATCTTTGAAGTCTTGGAGTTATGGGTAAGTAGTGCATACGCTTGTACGGAACTTCCTTACCCTTCTTTTTTCTTGGTTTGTATCTCTCTTGGTTACAAACTTTACAATTTCTAAGGTTTGCGTCTTCTTTCCAAAACAACATGCATCCTTTTAAACATGTATCTATTTTCTGATACGGTAAACCAAAAGCCGACATAAGTTTTTTAACTTCGTAGTAATTTTCACACATTAGATTATCGGGCGGCATATGTCTTTTTGCAGCTTGTACAACAGCCGTAAACCCAGCTTCAGTGATGTTGTATTTTGACTTCATCGCAATGTATTCTGCGATTACTGACAGCTGCGTGCCGCTTTTACAACCATCCCAAATAGGTTTTTTAGCTGCATCTAGTAAATCATAAATTTTCTTAGCTTCAATATTTGGTTCTTCAACATTTACATCATCGTCGTCAACTTCAACCATAGGAAACATTGATCGTGCTGCATCTTCGACCATATTTTCTATACGGGTCGTTGAAACTATTTCGTTAACGACACTTTCAGACTCTACAGAAGTATTTGCTATAACTTCTCCATGCCGATCCCAAACATAATATTCGGGTGTGAAACCGTGTTGGCACAAATGAACTTTCACAATATCTGGTAACAAAAACTTCAAATGTCTACACCTACTACACGGACAACGAATTTCTGGATCGTTTCCGTTATTACTTAAGGCGAATTCAACAAACACGTTTATACCGTTATAAAAATCTTCTTTTATTGAGCCCCTCATTCCTTTTCTTTGGTACATCCATCTCCTTCGATCAACAAAATAATCAATCATTTTTCCTATTTGACAAAATGAGAAGTTCAAAATTTAATATTTATTTTGAAGAATACACATTCGAAAAAGATTATTTTCATGTTCGTATAATATTTTGAATTTAAAGAACAACTTCACAAATTTAAAAATATTTTCAAATAGGGCACATTTCATTTTTTAATGTACGTAACGATTAAAAATATATAATTTTTTTTCATTGGTCAGACATCCTACTTCCCATTACAAACACAGTAAGCATTTACATTTCGTATATTACTTCGTCCCAAACGATTCAATAAAATTTCGGCAGCATTTCCCTTTTGTTCCCTGCATTGTACACAAATGCGTGTACGCAGGAAACAAAAAAGAAAAGTTAGGGCGAAATTTTATGAACCGTTTGAGACGAAGTAGTATACAAAATGTAAATTCTTACTGTGTTCATAACTTGTCCAATACAGGGACAAATCCGACAAACATTGTACCAGATGAATATAAATGGTCGTTTTTCGAAAAAAACGACTATTTATACAACGATCATGTACAACACTCGTCAGACGGGGCCAAAAACTCTCTAAGGGACATTTGTCGGTTAACATGCGCGCATTTTACTCAAAAATACAGTTTTACTCACTGTTCACATTTATATATTAATTTCACACATTTATTCGACGTATTACGCATCAACTTAGGGCTGGTTTAACATTTTGTCATTTTTCAATACACACAATTATAATTTAGAGTAATGCATTTTTTTTTTGTCATAAGTAAAAACGTGCACAATATAATACTCCTAGTTCATTCAATCATTTTATCTTATTCCAAATAACGTATACAATCGTCGAATCAAGGCATACACAACAAAATACATATACATGAACATGCACAAATTATACGTGTTTATCACAATTTCACGATAAAAGATGAAATCGGTATACCATGTGATGCTATAAACCGTTATTACGCTAGTGGAAACAATTGCAATCATTAATTCGCCCTAATTTATCAATTTATGCAAATCTATAATTAGGGTAAAAACTGAATTTTTCATAAAAATAAGAGATTATACCTGAGATTAAGAGTACTGAAGCTTGATTAGAGTGCGTTGGAAGATCCGGAAGCTAAAAATTAGGGATTGGAAGCTTAGGGGTTGAATTTGGGGGGGTTTTTTGGGTTTTTTTCGTATGAAATGGAGGAGGAAGAAAGGGCTCGGCTGGCTGGTATAATCGCAAATTTGCGACGGCTTCCGACGGCCGCCGACGGCCCGTCGAAAGCCGTCGGAAAATGGCCGTCTGAAGCCGTCGGTCTTGGCTGTCGGTATTCTGCCTTTTTCTTGTAGTGAATAAAAAAATTAAGATTTTATTGATACAAATTAAATTATAATTATGAGCTTGATTAAAATTTCTATTAACGGCATATGTTTGCGACAATATAAGGATGATAACAAATGTTAGTTCGTATTTTAGTAACATTGGTTTGAATGATATTAACAATTGTCTAAATGTAAATTTCCAGTTGATTGGAATAATAAATGTTAATATGGAATAATAAATGTTTCTTTATTTAAGAAGAAATCATATGTTTATTTATTTGAAGTGTTTGGTAGCTGAAAGATTGATTGTAGAGGTGAGAAACTATTATTTGGTAAGAAATGTATAATTCCTGTTTGTATCTAGTAATGCATAAATATGTTTAAATCACTATTTGTGTTCTATTTCTCATTACATTTATTTTGTCCATTTTTAAATTCACCTTTTTAACCAATTGAAATTAGTGTAATTGAATAATTTCAATTAATGATAGAGACGACACCAAATTATAAATTAATAGGTGTAATTAAGCATAGCTTATGTTTTGTGAAAATATAAGAAAAGTTGGTTTATGAAAAGAACAATTATATCAAATAAAAGGAATGTTTCATTTGTGAATATAGATTTAATTTCATTAAAATAAAGAATAGAACGATTGATTTAAAGGAAGAAATATATGTATATTTGAACCGTGTTTTAGCATATAGATGGATTACAAGAGTAGAAAAATAATTTATTTAAGTAAGTTATTTATTGCTCCGCTGTATAAACAACAAATTCATATATGTGTTTAAATGACTAAAGGAAACAATTATTCTATTTTTTTATCCATTTTAGTTGTTTGTTTTGAAATTTAACTTTATAAGTAATTGTAATTAATGCAATTAAAATATTTCAATTAGAAAGGAAGAAAATTTTGATTTCAATTAATAGATTTAATAAAAGAAACGCACATTTTGTGTTAAACAGAAATGGTGTTTTAATGAATATAAAAGTCATTTTGGGAAAATCAAATTGAACGGTTTCATCTTTACGGTAAGTAATTTTATTTATTATGCATAGAAAAAAAATGCATACAAATTTGAAAATTATTTGAGTTAATGAAGTTAATTTGGTTACTTTCACAAATTGAATTTCAAAAAGGTTGTGCGATGTACATGGTGCCTTAATTTCTTTTTTATTAATTGTTGCATATACGTTTAAAAATAATTATCTCATTATAAATACTTGATCCATTCATTTCTCCTTATGTTTAATATCTGATCCTAGACTTTTAGGTTGTATTTAATTATTGCCACCTCATTTTCGCGTATATAAAATTTCACTTTCCTCTGGTTTGCAAACTTTTCCGTTTCTACATACATTTCTTTATGCATTATTAATGCCTGAAGCTTTCAAAATAAAACGTGACATTTATTTATTTTCTCTCTACCTTAATTTTCTAATTAATAAATAACCTGCAGCTTATTTCTTTCATTTGCAGTGTATATTTGTGTTCTATTTTTTATCTTGCTAAGTCTTATTGGGTTTGGTTTGCAAACTTTTCCGCTTCTTAGTAAACCAAGAGATCCTAGGAACCTTAAGAGACATTGGATCCTTCCTTTTCTCAAACATTGGCCTTCTATTTTTCTATCTGACTAAAACCAAGTATGTACAAAAATTCCACATTTAAGAAATTTTCTGCGTACTCTTCTTCTTCCTCCTTCTTAAATCTACAGAAAACTCCAAACTCTAAAACTCCTAAATCTTCAAATCAAATTTCATCCTTCCTCCTTCAAAACCCTAGTCCACCTCTCTCCTCTTACCTCCACCCACTTCCATTACCACCCACAACCCACGGTAGTAACCCATGACCAAAGCCCCACCTTTCATCTTCTCTTCTTTCTCTTTTTTTCCTTCTTTTCCCCTTCCCTTTTCCCTCTTCCTTCCCTTTGTTTCAATGGCTTCTATATTCCACTAAACTACTCCAAAATCTTTTTTTTAAATTGTGTATAATTTCAATGGCAATAAATTTGTTGTAGAACCCTTCGTCCCACTTCGAATATTTCTATACTAAAAACTCCATTTTTCAAGTCCTTTCTCGGGTCCAATTTTGGATGAAAATAACCCATATTGTATCAATCATATCTCCTTCAGGAATGAATGAAATTGTGTGACACTTTTTTTTCAGACCGTTTATTTTTCATTTAGATCAGTTCTTCAAATTTCTTTAATTTCTATGCCAAAAACACAAATCTTTTCGAAGTATATTTGAACTCAGATTTTCAACTCAGAAAACACCTCTGTTTGTTTTGACCATAACTTCCTCAAGACAGAAGTTTTTTAAGTAATTCTTTTTTTAAAAGTGGAGAGAAAAAAATCTGCAACAACTTTCAAGTTTGTCACTTTTATAGATTCAGTAATATGCTCGTCCGCATATTTTCTTAAAAATGACCTAGTTTCTGGTTTGACCGTTGTTCAAATTTGGGCGTTTAATTGGATTTTTAATCGTCGATAAATCAAAAGTGAGTGTTTTAGTCCACTCACAACTACTAAATTATCTTATGATGATTAATTAGATTTATGATGTGATTAGAAGTTTATTAATTGTTTTTTGGTGTTTTAATTTGTCATTTAGATTTAATTTGAATTGATATTGAATTTCATAGCCATGTAATTAATATTGAATATAATTTCTAGCTAAACACCCAATTAATTGTTGTGATTTATTTGCTAATTTGGATGTTGATTGTGATGGATGTTATTGGTTGAAATTTTGGATGATTGGATATTTATTTATGCCTGTATCTCTTTATCACTATGGGTTGAAATCATACATACCCGAATGATCTTATAGATTAGGAAAATCATTTTGGGTTGAAATGATAAAGCCGAGCGGTTTTCAGTGATTTGAAAATTTTAATTTTAGATACTAGTTGAAATGATACATACATCCATACAATTTATTGAATTTGGATTATGTATTGAAATTGAATTATTTAAAAATTTAAGTTA
The DNA here is from genome assembly GCA_030765085.1 of Allium cepa. Lineage (NCBI taxonomy): Eukaryota > Viridiplantae > Streptophyta > Magnoliopsida > Asparagales > Amaryllidaceae > Allium > Allium cepa. The sequence goes on from CM060934.1 coordinate 926,373,233, forward strand.
AACTTCGAATTTTTTAATTACAGTGGTCAAAATTGATACCTTGAATTATTTGAAATCTTTTAATAATTATATTCATGTTGTACACTTGATATGAGATGGAAAATCCCGTACCATCTTTGAAGCCATTGCACTCACATTTTATATATATTAATTTGACTTACATAATATATCTTCGTTCTGACTAGAGTATTTTGTTTTTATTACGCTCGGGTCAGTCAGAGCTTTTTAGTGTATTGTAGACTATTTTCTGGAGAACGAAAACGAAGATTCGGTATATTATTACTATTCATTATAATTATTCCACTAGATCGTGTATTCTGCTGCATTATTTGTTTATTCTTGCTATATGCATAACTCTGATTTGAATTGTAAAAGTGTAATCACGTGTTATTTGTAAAACAGCTTCATGAACTGTTTATTTGATTATTATATTTTGTCATTCTGCTGAGAGATTCTCTATTTTAATTTTCCTTTTCTTTTATTTTCTTATTTACTCCATTAACAATACTTCCTTTTGAATGGTTGAATTAGACATGTGTGGTTTATTATCGATTTAAACCATCCAAAAAGGTGAGTCGTTACAATTATAATATTTCATGCACCTTGATTTTTCATAATATATCATATTGTAATGCTCATTGTGCTATGTTTAGCAAGTTTTTATTTTTATATAGTCTGATAAATATGTTATTCCTTAATTTTAATAGCTTTCAAAACTGAAATGATTTTCTCCACATTAGGCTGCCTTCGCATTTACTGGTAGCTCTTTTTGCACTTTAGGTACTATACCTCAAGTCTTAACATCACCGTAGACTTCTTCAACAAGACTTGCTTCATGGCATCAAATTCCCTAGGTGGAAATCATTTTTGAGATTTAGCATGCGAAATAAAAAGTGGAGATCAGCTGCTTACCTGTAGATGCTTGACTCATTTTGTTTATTGCTGTACTATTTTAAAAAAAAAATTGAGGAATATATATCTTGTACCCACAAGAGATTTTTGTATGCTTTTGTTTATTTTAGTGGTTTATTCATATCCATCAAATTAACTAAATGTAGCTTCTGAATATATTAAACTAACTTTCAGCCTAATTTCATTTCAATATGAAGTTGCATATTATGTTTGTACTTGCATTTCTAGCATGAAGCAAGTGTTGTTTGTTCTTTATGTTTTCATGCATTTTGATGAAAACATATGGGTGCTGGGCGTTCAGGCAAGTAATAGCTCATGTGTAACGACCCAGAATTTCAATCTGTAACGAACGCGACTTTTCGACGCTCGAAAACCGACACCAATACGTCCACTGTATCAACTGCCGAGCAATCGAATGCCGGAAAACTGTACCGTTATGGTTAAAGAAGAAGAGAAAGGTAGAAGAAGAGTGGAAAAAAAAGAAGAAACAGAAAACAATATCAGAATCTCACAATCGCAGCGGAACAACATATAATGGATAAATGAATATTCTTTAAACAAAGAACTAGATCAGTTATTACATTACATCACATTACATTACATTACATCATCAGAGTGTACAACAACAAACAGCGGAAAAGAACTACTATATACTAGCTGATACGCCATGCCATCCAGCTTGCCTCCAGCAACTCCTGAATTCCAGAATATCCTGATAACCAAACTCTAGACTGCTCATGTGGAAATTGGTGGGCACCCAGAGTTTAGGAAGGAAAACAATAAACTCCAGGTCAGTCATGGGACTGGTGCGAGAACTTAAAACAGTTATTTATCTTTAAAACAAACAAAGAAATATTTTAAAATAGATTCGCAATGCTTTTTGGAAAATGAGACTACCATAAGGCCTCCCGCACACACACACAATGCAAATGCAGAATCGGAGAAGATTTCTCCTTATGATAGTCAAAGATGCTTGATACGCATTAAAAAGAAACTGGGTAACTACTGACACGAATATGTCATTCCCCGATCGTAACCGATCTATATCCGAGGATCCTCGATTCCAACAACCACAAAGTAATAAATTTGCAGCAACAACATAGGTTAAGTACCTGGGCTCCATACCATGATACCACCTCTATCCAGAAGGAATGACATACACTGAAGGGGCGCTACCCCCTAATAACCTTGCTGCATCCTTCCTGTTTTGACCATTTCTGAGGTGTGAGGTCCGACGAAGTCTCGTCCACAAAGCTACGCTTTATACAAAAGCTGTGCTTTGATCATCAAATGCTCAACAGCACTTCGTATGTCACATTACCAATTTGGGAATGTATCACTAGTAACCATCAACTACATAACCTCTAGGGTGTTAAGCTAAGAGAATAAATTCTCCTCCACCAACAGGAACATATTTGATAGAAACCATCTTTACATCTCAAATTATAACGTCAGACACACATCCATACAAGTCCGTTCCGGGAACGAACGGAACCGAAGGCACTTACAAAGAAGTCCTTGCAATCCGGATATTCACTAATCACGACTGGACTTCCCATCACAAAGGGTAATAAATTTCTATATCGAAGATCAACCGATGCAGAAACATTCCACGGTAATCCTTCCGTTTTCATAAATATCCGGTCTTCAACACCGGTCATCAAATGCAATCCATAACGATGTATCACATATTCAGAATAGGTTATACGACTCAGAGGTCCTTTCCCGGCCAACCCGAATAGTGAGCGCTTATTTTAAAAATAAGTGTAGCATTCAAATTCAAGCAAATCGCAACAAATACCCATTCAAAGGTAAATATTGATAGTCAGTTATTTAACTATCAATAGGCATGCACAACATCATCAAATTCCAAATAATTTCCCAGATTATTTATTTTCCAAAAATATCTTTACAAGATATATATTTTCCACACTTCAACATTTGAAAACAAGTTTCAAATCACTTTTCACCTTTACAACTTTTGAAAACAAATTTCAAAGTGTTTCCCTAAACTGGATATATTCACAAATCTTTATTCATTTTCATTTCAAAATGGTTCATTTAAACCAATTAGATGAATCCTTACCGATTTACTTTATATTTACGTTCCAAGTCCGTAAATTATTTCCATACTTCAAAAATAAATCAACGTTTATTTTTAAACAAATTTCCCTTTCTTTTATAAATTCCATAGTGAATTTACATTTCCAAAATATCTATGAATATACGATTTCCAAATCGATTTCTAATATTCATTTTCAATTTATCTTTAAAAGATGTAATCTCAAACATTTCACTTCACATTGGAAAACATTTCCATACTTATTTAATAATAATAAGTAATTCACAAATCCATTTATTTTCAACACTTGGAAAATATTCAATATACTTAAATCGAAATTAAGTATATATTTCATTCTTTAAAGAAAACGTGCGCTTAAACACATTTATTTGAGTCAAAACGAATGTTGCGTAAAACATCATTACGACGACCCAAAATCACTAGTATAGGGATTCGAAATTAAGATAGATATATAAATCCCAATACTATACAAAAACATTTCCTTCTATTTCTCGAAAACGTCTGTTTCAACAATAAATGTTGAAAGCTATGTATACGATACTTAACGCTTTTTAAAACAACTTTAAATCGTTTTAATTCTATTTAAAATATCACTTCCCAAACATTCCTTTAATATATTATTCATTGTTCAAAATCGTGAATATAAATCATTAACCAAATTCAACAATTTTACATATTCAATTCAAAAATCATCCACTGTCCCAAAATCGTGAATATAACTCCCAACCAACTCTTTATTATTACACATATTATATAAAGGATAATTCGCTATCCAAAATCACAAATATATCTCCTTTACTAAACTTCTATATTTAATTTATCAAATTCAATTAATTTCGGATTTATAAAACAATGTTTATAAATTCCATTTCTATTTATAAAAACTTCGATTTACAAATCTCCTTTACTTACCAATTCAATTTATAACTCAATTTTATTCCCAAAATCTAATTTATAAGTTAATTACTTATAAATCTTTTATTTACAAAATCGTTCTTTTAAACTTCACAAATTATAAATCTTATTACTTATAAGATTCATTTATAACTCTCCTTTTACATTTATAAAAACTTCATTAAAATTCCATTATTCTGATTTATAAAAAAATCCAATTTTATAAATCTTGTATATATAACTTTTATAATAAATTCAAAAGTCTCTATTTAAACTATTTTTTTATAAAATCATTAACTCCATATTTCAAAAATCAATTTTCAACTTATTTTCTCAAAAATCATATTTTTATATAACATTAAAATTACAACGTTTATTTATTTAAAATAAATCAATTCCAAAATTTAATAAAACGTATATTTTCCAAAAATCACTTTAAAACCCTTTTAAATAAAAAATCGTCACTTTAACGTTTTTAAAACTTCAAAATAGGGCCAATGATGCAACATGACCAAAAAATCAATCACGACATCCAAACATCATATATCAATATGATAATCAACAAATATCACAATATCTGTAATCAAATAAATACTGGTGAGGAATCCAGTTGGATCCCTCCAACCTGTTTCCCTGCATCCACAGATGCTAGCACTATATCAATTCCGTTCCAATACGGAATATCGCAGTATATAGGATTTATAAAATATTACCCGTTATTATGCGGTACAGTAGAGTCTCATCCGCTATATAATGCGGAAAATCAACTCCAAGTACATATATAATACCAATTCCATACAAGTTGGAATTATTGCGGTATATGTTTTTAATAAATAACCTCCGCTTAATATACGACGTATAATGTCTATTTCAATCATCAACAGATAATAATATATCATCCAGGCATGAAATCATCAATTTTAAATCTAACTATTTAAAATTTAAATCGAAACATATTCGATTGAGTGAGAAGTTCTCACCTTGTTTCAATTCAGTTTCAGCGTTTTATTTCGAATAAAATTAAACGCGCTTTTAATTTTACCCAAAATTCAAACTAGCTCCAAACTAGCTCCATTGCGTAGTGCTCGACAAAACGAACCCGACGCAAGTCGTTTCGTAATTTTCCAACCTCGTATGAAAGAGTTATGTTATTACAAAGGTTATACAAATTATTATACAATTAATTTACAAATTTCTTTTAATATTTTATACCTAAATTCAATCTGCCGTTCATTTCTTTGATGAGAAATCAAGGCCGTGTTTTTTTCTTGCTTTCCTCCCCATTAGGTAACATTCGAATGCAAAGCACCCATAGCCACGTTAATCTCATCACAGTTCGCGCCACCTTCGTTGATCGTGATGACGATCGGATGTCGCCACTTGAAAGCTAGTCGCGGCCTCCACCTATGGCCAAAACGTGGTGCGTCTCGGTCAACCCATGCTCACACACGACGAGCTCGAACGGCCATCGTCTCGGCTTCGATTCTGGCCACCACGACGACTCAAACATGATCTCCACCGGTCAATCAATAGATCTCAACGAGCTTAATGATTTCCTAGTTGAAGGATTTCGCTAAAAATAAGTGGGTAAGAAGAAATTTGAAGAAGAAGGAGGAAACATATCGGCCATTGAATATGATAGGAGCGGCGGCCGGCTTAGAATTAGGGTTAGGGTTAGTTTATTTTGCAAATTGTGAATAAGGGGGTGCTTTTATAGAAAATTTCCAAAAATACTATTCATCTCGAATTTTTCGAACTCCAAATCTCGCCTGGTGACTGGCGTTTCTAGGGTTTACCCCGCGTTTCGGACACAATGGAATATGTTTCGGGAGCCAATTCGATCATATGTGCGAGTTACGGCAATAAACGATCAATTTTAAATTAAATCGATTTAAACCAAATTTCTTTGCGGTTTAGCTTGCCGCGGACAACCCGTAAATCCGATTGACATGAAATTTGAAACCATACAACAATATAACATTACGGATCCGATGAAACTGGTTTCGTCTAAATCCGAGACTGTTTGAAAAATGGCTATTTTAACTCGTCAATTAAATATTAAAATATTCAATTTTCACAAATTAACTTTTAATTCAATTTTAAAAGTTCTATAACATCATTATAACTCCAATATGATTAAATAAAATTTTACAAATCATTTTCAATCACATTTAACCCAATTTTCAATTATTTCTGTAATTTCCACTATTTAACTATCGATTTAATTATCCGATTAAATCCAATTATTCGAAATAAAATTTATTCGACTTACAAATCTTACTTGTTAATATTTAAATTCAATTAAATATACAAATTTTAATTAATAGAAATTCTGGGTCGTTACAAATTTTCCCCCGTAAAAGAATTTGGTCCTCGAAATTACCAAGTAAGAAAAAGTTACAGAATCCATTAACTTTCCAAAATAAACCATTCAAATTAGATTTTTCAAATCTCTTAAGTGTTTAACTTTCCCAAAATTCATAATTAAACTTCTTACAAAATCTTTACTAAGTTTTCAAATCATACTTAGTTATTTATTTAAAATTTTCCAAAATTCCCAAAAAAATTCTAACGCCCTAAATTTTCGGAAAAATTCGCCAGAGTCTCCTTTGCGCGGCTCGATCCAAAAAAAATGACAGTATATATATCACAAATATACATCTCATCAAGTGATAAGGCATCCCGTAGGGAAAAAAGTGTAAAATTACGGTATGTAATCCGAGATATGTACCTTATATATTATTAGCAAGCATATACGGCTAATATAGCGCGAAAGCGAGCTCCAAATGCGAAGCAAGCGCAATCCGCACCTACTAAACATTCAATAAACAAATGAGAAACATGTATATATGAAAATAATATCAATATACAACATATATCACTACAACAACTACATATGCCAATATAGCGAATGCAATCAAAAACAATAAATGCAGCCATCAAACCACTATCATCCAACAAATCCATATCAAATCAATATACATTCACTTTTCATTAATATTCATTGGACTGGTTTTCAATTTAATCACATTTGATTTGTTGACATTGGATTTACTAACATTCATTCATATTCAATTTCAATTAGTTTGCATTCACTAATTTAAATTCAAGTTAGTTTACTTTCCATTCATTCAAATTCAATTTCATAGCTTTCCATTTATAATTCAACTTCATTAACACTTAATGAAATATACACAATCAATTACCAATCAAATAACAACCAATGTATATTCAACATAACCAAATTATTCAATTTACATTCAGTTTGGTCCAACATTTTTACTTTCAATTGGTTTATATTAAATTGATTTTCATTCAATTATTCAACTTCTCAACTTCATTAGCTTCTAATGAATTTACACTTACATTTATTATTCCATATTAATTTGTTTTACATTCGATTGATTAATGTTTCATCCATTTATCAATTCAATTTCTAATTTCTTTAACAAATATAAGTTTGAATTTCATTTATATAACTCAAGTCCATATTCATAATGACTTCATTTCATTAATTCACTTATTAATTTACTTCGACACCAAAAATCAACTTCATTCAACATTATTTAAGTTATATTCCATTTCAACTTTCCACCTACATTTACTTTCACTACACAACTTAAGTTATATTCATTTCAACATCCTTTGTTTAATTTAAATTTTCACTTATAAATCCAATTTAGGTTTCAATTCTAAAGTCAATTCTATTTAACTTTTACCAAAGCTAAATTTATTAACTCATATTATAAGTTCAAAACTTATTTCACTTATATTCATCAATTTCAATAGTTTATCTAATTCAAATTAATTTATTTAACTCTCCTTTAGTTAAATTTCAAATCACATGTCTTTGATGACAACTCAAATTTATTTCAACTTGGATTTTAATTTCATTTTCTTGCACTTGCAAATTTTATTCATTCACAATTTATTTTCCAACTTAATAATTGTATTCCAATCATTTTATATAACATTCCAGAGCCTTTTCAATCTTTCAAAACCATTTTTGAAACCAATTCAATTTATCTTCTGAATTTCCAAAACCAAATCCAAATTTCCAAACAACTTTCATTTAAAATAATCTGGCAGCAATTCCCATTTTGGAAACCCGACAATGAACACCAATGATGTCGCGATCATCATCGGAATTATTTTCCAGCGACCGAAAAAGAGTTTATAGCTTTAATTTCTCCAAAACAATTTTCCAAAATATCAAATCCTTTCAAAACACTTCTCTGGAATTTTGTTTTTAGATTATAAATCACATTTATAAATCTTTTTCTTATATAATTTCACTTATTATATATAAGATTATTTCACAAGTGTAAACCATTTTAATTATAACTTCATACTCATAATTCATTTGCTTATATAATTTATTCTTTTACAGTTGTTGTTTTTATTTAACTTATTCAACAACCAAACAATCAATTCATATACACTTTAATAATTCTGAAAAATTATTCCTTTATATATAAAATATAATCGAGGTAAAATTATTTCATTTACCCTATTTTAAAACGATATCGTGTCAAATTGTTCTGCACAAGTGTTTAGAGATCCCTATCAACAACGTTAATTACTCATGTTGACCATAATCCATATACCACTCAACAACCCAATCATCACAATATAAAACAATTTCATATTCACTAACAAATACGCGCTCGTATCTATTATTACACTCAAACTCATTCTAGAGTACTACTAACTCTATCTCTAATGAGTAATTTCCAACAGAGCCGTAGTTGTCGCTTAACCATATGCTCTGATACCAAATGGAACGAACGCGACTTTTCGACGCTCGAAAACCGACATCAATACGTCCACTGTATCAACTGCCGAGCAATCGAATGCCGGAAAATCGTACCGTTATGGTAAAAGAAGAAGAGAAAGGTAGAAGAAGAGAGGAAAAAAATAGAAAACAATATCAGAATCTCACAATCGCAGCGGAACAACATATAATAGATAAATGAATAATTTTTAAACAAAGAACTGTATCGGTTATTACATTACATCACATTACATTACATTACATCATCAGAGTGTACAACAACAAACAGCAGGAAAGAAGTACTATATACTAGCTGATAAGCCATGTCATCCAGCTTGCCTCCAGAAACTCCTGAATTCCAGAATATCCTGATAACCTAACTCTAGACTGCCCGTGTGGAAATTGGTGGGCACCCAGAGTTTAGGAAGGAAAACAATAAACTCCAGGTCGGTCATGGGACTGGTGTGAGAACTTAAAATAGTTATTTATCTTTAAAACAAACAAAGAAATATTTTAAAATAGATTCGCAATGCTTTTTGGAAAATGAGACTACCATAAGGCCTCCCGCACACACACACAATGCAAACGCAGAATCGGAGGAGATTTCTCCTTATGATAGTCAAATATGCTTGATACGCATTAAAAAGAAACATTTGATATTATTACTAGTGCATAGTGTAGGAAAAATCATTTCGAAAGTAAAGATATAAATCTTAGCCAGCATAGGCATTTCGCACTTATGCCTACTATAGCTACCATCCAAACAGTGGGGCGCCACCATAAGTGAATGATAGGTTTTACAACTAAAACCGTACAAGATCGTATTGTTTCTTTGGATTTCCAACAAATGGTCAGGCCAAGGAACTTCCCATTGCCACATAGGTACGTCTCTGGAAAGATGACCCGAGAACCTAATGTTACAGTTAGATCTCTGCCAAAACAAGGCCGGGTTACCCTTCAAACTGGGTAACTACTGACACGAATATGTCATTCCTCGATCGTAACCGATCTATATCTGAGGATCCTCGATTCCAACAACCACAAAGTAATAAATTTGCAGTAACAACATAGGTTAAGTATCTGGGCTCCATACCATGATACCACCTCTATCCAGAAGGAATGACATACACTAAAGAGGCGCTACCCCCTAATAACCTTGCTGCATCCTTCCTGTTTTGACCATTTCCGAGGTGTGAGGTCCGTCGAAGTCTCGTCCACAAAGCTACGCTTTATACAAAAGCTGTGCTTTGATCATCAAATGCTCAACATCACTATGTATTTCACATTACCAATTTGGGAATGTATCACTAGTAACCATCAACTACATAACCTCTACGATGTTAAGCTAAGAGAATAAATTCTCCGCCACCAACGGGAACATATTTGATAGAAACCAGCTTTACATCTCAAATTGTAACGTCAGACACACATCCATACAAGTACGTTCTGGGATCGAACGGAACCGAAGGCACTTACAAAGAAGTCCTTGCAATCCGGATATTCACTAATCACGACCGGACTTCCCATCACAAAGGGTAATAAATTTCTATATCGGAGATCAGCCGATGTAGAAACATTCCACGGTAATCCTTCCGTTTTCATAAATATCCGGTCTTCAACACCGGTCATCAAATGCAATCCATAACGACGTATCACATATTCGGAATAGGTTATACGACTCAGAGGTCCTTTCCCGGCTAACCCGAATAGTGAGCGCTTATTTTAAAAATAAGTGTAGCATTCAAATTCAAGCAAATCACAAAAAATACTCATTCAAAGGTAAATATTGATAGTCGGTTATTTAACTATCAATAGGCATGCACAACATCATCAAATTCCAAATAATTTCCCAGGTTATTTGTTTTCCAAAAATATCTTTACAAGATATATATTTTCCACACTTCAACATTCGAAAACAAGTTTCAAATCACTTTTCACCTTTACAACTTTTGAAAACAAATTTCAAATTGTTTCCCTACACGGGATATATTCATAAATCTTTATTCATTTTCATTTCAAAATGGTTCATTTAAACCAATTAGATGAATCCTTATCGATTTACTTTATATTTACGTTCCAAATCCGTAAATTTATTTCCATACTTCAAAAATAAATCAATGTTTATTTTTAAACAAATTTCCCTTTCTTTTATAAATTCCATAGTGAATTTACAATTCCAAAATATCTATGAATATACGATTTCCAAATCGATTTCTAATATTCATTTTCAATTTATCTTTAAAAGATGTAATCTCAAACATTTCACTTCACATTGGAAAACATTTCCATACGTATTTAATAATAATAAGTAATTCACAAATCCATTTATTTTCAACACTTGGAAAATATTCAATATACTTAAATCGAAATTAAGTATATATTTCATTCTTTAAAGAAAACGTGCGCTTAAACACATTTATTTGAGTCAAAACGAATGTTGCGTAAAACATCGTTACGACGACCCAAAATCACTAGTATAGGGATTCGAAATTAAGATAGATATATAAATCCCAATACTATACAAAAACATTTCTTTCTATTTCTCGAAAACGTCTATTTCAACAATAAATGTTGAAAACTATGTATTCGATACTTAACGCTTTTTAAAACAACTTTAAATCGTTTTAATTCTATTTAAAATATCACTTCCCAAACATTCCTTTAATATATTATTCACTGTTCAAAATCGTGAATATAAATCATAAACCAAATTCAACACTTTTACATATTCAATTCAAAAATCATCCACTGTCCCAAAATCATGAATATAACTCCCAACCAACTCTTTATTATTACATATATTATATAAAGGATAATTTACTATCCAAAATCGTGAATATATCTCCTTTACTAAATTTCTATATTTAATTTATCAAATTCAATTAATTTCGTATTTATAAAACAATGTTTATAAATTCCATTTCTATTTATAAAAACTTCGATTTACAAATCTCCTTTATTTACCAATTCAATTTATAACTCAATTTTATCCCCAAAATCTAATTTATAAGTTAATTACTTATAAATCTTTTATTTACAAAACCGTTCTTTTAAACTTCACAAATTATAAATCTTATTACTTATAAGATTCATTTATAACTCTCTTTTTACATTTATAAAAACTTCATTAAAATTCCATTATTCTAATTTATAAAAAAAATCCAATTTTATAAATCTTGTATATATAACTTTTATAATAAATTCAAAAGTCTATATTTAAACTATTTTTTTGGTAAAATCATTAACTCCATATTTCAAAAATCAAATTTCAACTTATTTCTCAAAAATCATAGTTTTATATAACATTAAAATTATAACGTTTATTTATTTAAAATAAATCAGTTCCAAATTTTAATAAAACGTATATTTTCCAAAAATCACTTTAAAACCCTTTTAAATTAAAAATCGTTACTTTAACATTTTTAAAACTTCAAAATAGGGCCAATGATGCAACAACACCGAAAAATCAATCACGGCATCCAAACATCATATATCAATATGATAATCAACAAATATCACAATATCTGTAATCAAATAAATACTGGTGAGGAATCCAGTTGGATCCCTCCAACCTGTTTCCCTGCATCCACAGATGTTAGCACAATACCAATTCCGTTCCAATACGAAATATCGCGGTATATAGGATTTATAAAATATTACCCGCTATTATGAGGCGCTGTAACGACCCGCCCTTCTGACCGCCCCTAATCGGTAATTAAACCAACTTGAAACGTTCAAAATGACGGATTGTTATTTAGTTTATAGAGTTTAAACAGAATCAGCCACAGAAACACAGAATAATAATAATATTTCACAAAAATGAATTTTTTTACATATATCGGAGTTTATACAATGAATTAAATTTATACAGCGGAATATTTCTTTTAAGTACGAAAATCCCCAAACTAAAGTGAGCGTTTTCTCCCCCTCTCTCTAACTTCTCTGCCCGAAAATCTTCAAGCTGCAAAATACTCGGTCTGACCCGAGTATTTTGCTGCTTGAAGATTTTCGGGCAGCGAAGTTAGAGAGGGGGAAAACGCTTACTTTAGCTTTTCAGGGATTTTGTACTTAGAGAAATATTCCGCTGTATAAATTTAATGCATTGTATAAACTCTGATATTTGTAAAGGGAAAGTAAAAAAAAATTCATTTATGTGAAATATAATTATTCTGTGTTTATGTGGCTGATTATGTTTAAACTCTATAAAATAAATAACAATCCGTCATTTTGAACATTTCAAGTTAGTTTAATTACCGACTAGGGGCGATCAGAAGGGCGGGTCGTTACAGGCGCAGTAGGGTCTCATCCGCTATATAATGCGAGAAATCAACTCCAAGTACATATATAATACCAATTCCATACAAGTTGGAATTATCGCGGTATATGTTTTAAATAAATAACATCCGCTTAATATACGGCGTATAATGTCTGTTTCAATCATCAACAGATAATAATTTATCATCCAGGCATAAAATCATCAATTTTAAATCTAACTATTTAAAATTTAAATCGAAACATATTCGATTGAGTGAGAAGTTCTCACCTTGCTTCAATTCAGTTTCAGCGTTTTATTTCGAATAAAATTAAACGCGCGTTTAATTTTACCCGAAATTCAAACTAGCTCCAAACGACTCCAAACCAGCTCCATTGCGTAATACTCGACAAAACGAACCCGACGCAAGTCGTTTCATAATTTTCCGACCTCGTATGAAAGAGTTATGTTATTACAAATATTATACAAATTATTATACAATTAATTTACAATTTTTTTTTAATATTTTATACCCAAATTCAATCTGCCATTCATTTCTTTGATGAGAAATCTAGGCCGTGTTTTTTGTCTTGCTTTCCTCCCCATCAGGTAACGTTCGAACACAAAGCACCCATAGCCACGTCAATCTCATCACGGGTTGCGCCACCTTCGTTGATCGTGATGACGATCGGATGTCGCCACTTGAAAGCTAGTCGCGGCCTCCACCTATGGCCAAAACGCGGTGCGTCTCGGTCAACCCATGCTCACACACGACGAGCTCGAACGGCCATCGTCTCGTCTTCGATTCTGGCCACCACGACGACTCAAACATGATCTCCACCGGTCAATCAATAGATCTCAACGAGCTTAATGATTTCCTAGTTGAAGGATTTCGCTAAAAATCAGTGGGTAAGAAGAAATTTGAAGAAGAAGGAGGAAACATATCGGCCATTGAATATGATAGGAGCGACGGCCGGCTTAGAATTAGGGTTAGGGTTAGTTTATTTTGCAAATTGTGAATAAGGGGGTGCTTTTATAGAAAACTTCCAAAAATACTATTCATCTCGAATTTTCCGAACTCCAAATCTCGCATGGTGACTGGCGTTTCTAGGGTTTACCCCATGTTTCGGACGCAATGGAATATGTTTCGGGAGCCAATTCGATCATATATGCGAGTTACGGCAATAAACGATCAATTTTAAATTAAATCGATTTAAATCAAATTTTTATGCGTTTTAGCTTGCCCCGGACAACCCGTAAATCCGGTTGACATGAAATTTGAAACCATACAATAATATAACATTACGGATCCGATGAAACTGATTTTGTCTAAATCCGAGACTGTTTGAAAAATGGCTATTTTAACTCGTCAATTAAATATTAAAATATTCAATTTTCACAAATTAAATTTTAATTCAATTTTAAAAGTTCTATAACATCATTATAACTCCAATATGATTAATTAAAATTTTACAAATCATTTTCAATCACATTTAACCCAATTTTCAATTATTTCTGTAATTTCAACTATTTAATTATCGATTTAATTATCCAATTAAATCCAATTATTTGAAATAAAATTTATTCGACTTACAAATCTTACTTGTTAATATTTAAATTCAATTAAATATACAAATTTTAGTTAATAGAAATTCTGGGTCGTTACACAATCATTCGAAATTCAGATATTTAATTAATTTTAAATATTCACAAGTTAATTTTATAAGTTGAATAACTTATATTTCGAATATCTTTTTTTGAGAAAAATGTGTGATCCTCTACAGAAGAGGAGAGCACACATGCACATATATATAACAACATAAGAAAAGGAGCTGCCAACAAGCCTGACAGGTAGCTATAGACCCTCTCCCCCCCCCCCCCCCCTACAAAAGAAAAAACAAACCCTCCCAAATTCCTAAGAAACTAAAAACCAACCCTAAAGAGATAAAATCATCCAAAAACCAAGGCCTAAAACGACACCAAAGGAGCAGCAACCAACTGAAAAACATCAACATCCGCACCTGCAACCTCAACAATCAAGCTGAAACAACACAAAAAACAACAGCAGCACCAACCACACAAAAAACCAAAACAATGAAAATCTCAATAAGTCTCTCAAAAAAAACCAACAACCCTCGCTCGAATGACTAAAAAGCTTTACGATTTAAACGAAGACTTCTCCTAATATTACCGGCTGAAAAGCACTTATAATTTCTTCTCCTTAATTTGGCTTCACGACTTACTTTGGCTTCGTGAAGTAATTTGGCTTCACGAATTAATTCTTTGGCATTGGAAGGAGAATGAGGAAATTTACCTAAAGCCGCAAGAAAATAATACATAACAAATCTAAACCCTCCGGTCCAATAATAGACAGCTTGGTCAGGATTCTGAAGAAATTCTCCAAATCTTCGCTCACATAACTATATTGTTATCCAAACCACTTGCATCTTGCTCTATAGAGAAATCACCTACTGATCCATTCACTCCTCTAATAATATCAGAATCAATCAATTCTTCAACAACATAATCCAAAAGCACATATTTTTCTGACGTGATTTCCGATCCATTGACACATAATGGATTACCAAACTTGAAACCAAAATCTTCCAAAGGAAAATCAAATTGAGGCAACAACAAACCTGTGAAATCAAAAATAAAACTCTCAATGGCTTCTAAAATCAGAAAACCATCCTTGTATAATAAAAATTCTCTATTCCTTGTCTCGGGTAAAGAAAGACCATTAGAAAAAATAACAGAAGCCCCTCTAGATATTAGAGCAGTCTCAACAAATTGCAATCTTTCCTTCAACTCTATCTCACTGAATATCTGAGATTTTTGTGTACAGATTGAAAAATGTGACACGAAAAACTTGTGTGCACATTTAGAAATGTCAGCATATTTCATATCAATGTAACTAACCAAATTCATCTCAACTTTACCCCTGAACGAACTTCTACAAGAATCCCTACCACTCTTCAAAGCAAAATCCCCAACTGACATGTTACCTCCAACCAAAAAGCATCTGTCATCCTCATCATTACTAGAACGATCAAACAATTCCTCAGAGCCAAAACCAACAAAACTAGTTTCAACATTAAGAAAAACAGTTTCTTGATTCTCACCATCATTTACAGAAAAACAATTAAGAAAGTATACATCTACCTCATTAACCTTATCAACTGGTAACTCACAAGAATCATCTCCAACCTCTGCACAAGAATTAAGGATCCAAGGCATCTGAATATTCAATATCTCCTTCCCGAGATCGATCAACAGAGTCAGGATAACTGATATCTTACTAGCTTCATTTATAGGTGAATTTAGCACAACTGAATTCGATAAATCCCCAGCAAATTTATCCACGAACTCAGAATTAAGAAAATAACATCCATTAACATCAGGATCTAGTAAAAACATGTCAATACGAAAATCCTGTTTTGAGTCATTAACATGAAAATTCTCGATGTTGATCCATTTTAAATCCTCAAAAACCCGATCAGCATTATTACTCTTCGAACAATCATAAAATTGATGCTCATTCCAATTATTGTAATTCAGATACTTACCAATGTTGTCTGAAGTTAAGTAGTCAAAGTGCCAAAAAACTTTGTTGAAGAGATAGATATTCCTCCTAATTCCCTACACAAAAATCCAAAACCAGACCCTTTAATCTCAAGAAATCAAGAACAAAATAATAATGGTGATCCTTAGGGCTCAAGGGCATCGAGCGAATAGGATCGGAGTATGGAAAAGAAGGCTCGGAACGGAGGAACGGATTGAAAAACGATGGGCACGACGATCTCTTGTGACCAGCCACTCCGCAATTAAAGCATCGAATTTGATTAGAGCAGTTTTTAATCTTGTGATTTTTATCTCCACGCCGATAACAATATACATCCCTTTTCCACCTCGAATTACGAGACTTTTGAAATTGGTTCTGGAGGAAAGAAGATCTATCTACTCTGTTAAACGAAAAAGGATAGGAACCTGGGTATCGATTTGAAGGAGAAGGAGAAGGAGATCTATAATTCGAGGGAGAAACAAAAGAGGGTAAATTGATTCGGTCGCCATTTTCTTGAAGACGGGTATACTTCCAGTCGTTCGCCATTTTTTATATTTCGAATATCTTGATTTAATTGGATAATTAAATTGTTAATTTAATATTTGAAATTGCATAAATAATTGAAATTTGAATTTAATGTGAATGAAATTATTTATAAGTTGAATTAATTTCTTTTTGAATTAGAATGATGTTAGAAAACTTTTAAAATTAAATTAAAAGTTAATTTGTAGAAATTGAATGTTTTAATATGTAATTAACGTGTAAAAATAGTCATTTTTCAAACAGTCTCAGATTTCATAGAAACAAGTTTTATTGGATCCGTAGTGTTATATTATTGTAGGATTTTAAATTTCGTGTCAATCGGATTTATGGTTTAGTCGTGGCAAGCTGAAACGCGTAGAAATTCGTTTAAGTGAATTTTTAATTTAAATAGTCGATTCAAAAACCTATCTTTCAAATACGATCGAATTGGCTCCCGATATATATTTCATTGCATTCGGAATAAGAGTAAAACATTATAAACGCCAGGCAACACGCTTTGTTTGGAGTTCGAAAATTTTCCGGATGAATGGAGTCGTCAAATTTTCTATAAAAGGACCTAACTTTTTCTAAATTGCCAAAAACCCTAAACCTAATCACGTAGCCGCCACCCATGGTTTTAATGGCCGAAAATCACCATTCTTTCTCCTCATTTTCCTTGCCATCCATCAACCGATTCGAAAACTGTTCAACTACAATATTGTAGAACATCACGAGATCTATCGATTCAACGGCTGTGATCGAAAATAGAGGCTCGACGTGGCGGCAAATCGAGTTCAAAGGGGCACCGTTCATAAGAGAATGGCACACGATAGATGCGACCAAGTTTAACCGTGTTCCAGGTGTTTGTGGAGCTCGCTTCGGCTCGTCGAACTGTGGTGGTGGATCATCTCATCAACAAAGGAGTTGGGCACGATAATTCGTGAAAAAGGGTTGCCATGGGGTATTACGTATGAGTGAACGGGGAAGAAAAGGATGGGGGCGTAATTCTCTAAGCAAAAAATGAATGGCTAGGATGATGTAGGGTTTTAAAATAAAATAAAAATTATAAATTTATATATATAATAATTCGTACAAACTTCTAAATGGTGTAACTTTGTCATATGAAGTCTGTTTTTGACGAAACAAATAGCGTTGTATTCGTATTGACGAGCACTACATTTTAGAACTGGTTTGAAGTTGATTGAAGCTAGTGTAAATTTTGGTTAAAATTAAACGGTTGTTTAATTTTGTTCAGAATAAAACACTACAACTGCTATTAGAATCAATTTGAGTACAACTCACTCTATCTGACTCATTGATATTTTTATATAAGTGAGAATAAATTTATTCTGTGCTGATTGATGATTGTTGGGATGATATATGATATATTATCTATATTTGATTGATATTTGGATATATTCCTGCCTATTGGAGCAGATGAGACCATATACATTCCCGTGTATGAGCGGATGACCCTTTGTACGTGGGTCGACCTCGAAGCGGACATTGTACATATATTCTAATAGGTATATTTATTGCAGGTGACAGGTTGAAAGGATCCATATGGATCCCTCACCCTGTTGATTTTATTTACAGATATTGATATATATATATATATATATATATATATATATGCTGTTATCATATGATATATGGTGATTTTGGATACTGTGATTGATGTATTTAGTGCTATTAGAGCATTGGGCCATAGTTTGGAAACTGAAAAATATTTAAGTGATGATTTAAAATTTAAAAAGAATTTGCAAGTGATTTTGAAAATAGATGTTCTATTGAATTTTGAATGGTTAAGGAAATGGATTTATTTTGAATAAATATATGTTATAAAAATTATGATGTTTGGGTAATATAATTGAAATATGATTTTTGAAATATGGATAAATTGAAATTTTTGATTTATTATAAATGGTTTATATATACAGTTTATAAAACTGAATTTTTATAAATCAAAATAATGGGTTTATAAAGGAGTTTGGTAAATGTTAAAATGAAGTTATAATTGGATTTTGTAAGTAAATAAGATTTACAGATTTATGATTGATGATATTATAAAAAGGATGAATTTGTAAATAAATGATTTATAAGAAATTAACTTATAATTTGGATTTTGGCATGTAAATGGGATATAAATGGAATTGGTTAATAAAAAGGATTTTAGGAATGGAAGTTTTATAAAATATATATGGAATTTATTAATATTGTTTTATAAATCCGAAATCGACTTATTTTGATAAGTTAAATATAAAAGTTTATTAAAGGAATTTATCCACAATTTTGGATAGTGGATAATCCTTTAATAAATATGTAGAATTAATTAATTTGGCAAAAGGAGCTATATCCACGATTTTGGACAGTGGATTATCCTTTAATAAAATATGTAGAAATATTGGATTTGGTAAATCAATTGTATTCGTGATTTTGGACAGTGAACAATATTTTAAATTAAATAAATGTTTTGGAAGTGATATTTTAAATGGAGTTAAATGATTTAAAGATGTTTTAAAATGTATTAAGTATCGAATACATAGATTTCGACATTCATTGTTGAAATAGACGTTTTCGAGAAATAAGGAAATGATGGACTATAACGCTGTTGTTATAGTAAATGATTTTCGAAAAAAAAATATTTTGTATAGTATATGGGATTCATATATCTATCTAATTTTCGAATCCCTATACTAACGATTTTGGGTCGTCGTAACGATGTTTTACGCAACATTCGTTATGATCAAAATAAATATGTTTAAGAGAATATTTTCCTTAAAGAATAAAATATATACTCAATCTGATTTAAGTATATGTAGTATTTTCTAAATGTTGAAAATAAATTGAATTGTGAATTGCTTGTTATTAAATAAGTATATGGAAATGTTTTCCAATATAGAAAGTTGAAATGATTTTGAGAATATATCTTTTTAAAGATAATTTGAAGTGAATATTTGGCAAGTAATGTAATTAATAAAAGATTAATTAAAAGGGCCTAGTGATTGCTTATGGTGCTAAATATTTATTTCTTTGTTTTGATAGTTAAATAACCGACTATCAAATTTGGTCATTTTAGTTTCTCGACTTGATGTGGGAACTATTTAGTTGTACATTTAGTACGTAGCCTTCTGTGTAGGCATGATTATCATTTGTGTTAAGGATGTTGATTCATGTAGTGTGGAATATTGCTCCAATCTATCGAGCTTCCTTCTTGGCCCGAAGGATAGCAAGTTGAAAGTTGAAGACGTGATAAGTCAATAAGACCTAGTTTCCATGTGAGGTTGAGAAACGCTTTTGTGTTGTTGGTGCGAAGAGACCGGGATCAGCTTTATCTGAAAACCACTTCGGACCAACGTATATGCGTTCGATTGTGCAGGTTATTGATGATATTGATTTTCAGGATGTTCATAGGTGAAGATTGCTTGTTGACGTTTGGGGTTAAAATCCCAATATACATATAGTAGCAGTGGTCTCTTCGTTGTGAAATATCCAATGCAAGAACTATTCGCTACCAATCCTAAGGATTTCCCGACAGGACGTGGTAGAAAAGTATTTTCGGTTTGTCCTGTTCTTGGACAACTTGTATGGATGTTTGTTTAACATTGCATTTTTAAAGATTACGTACATTGGTTTTTACAAACGTACATCAATGGTGGCGGAGAAGGCAACTTCTTTTAGCTTAACACCCTCCTTGAGACGTATGAGCTTAAGGGTTGTGTTTTTATGAAAGTCAATTAGTAGTCAACGGAAATGGTCGTACGGCATTCGAAGTGATGTGATTTGTGATATGTGAAAGGTAATCGTTGCCTTTGCCTCATCAACCGGAAATGACCAAAACAGGATTAGATGCGGCAAGACTAAGTGGGTGCTCCGAAGTAGGATATGATCATCCTCTTTTAGATATATCTTTACGCGCTATGACGTCGTGTATCTGTCTATTGTGGTTTATATGCTATAAGGGCCTCGGAAAATGTCGGTAACGACCAGAGGATGACATATTCGGTACCATCTAGTTATAGAGGTGGGTCGGTCTTGTGTTGGTAAAGGGCAGATGTTCTGTGCCTCGGGACATCCATCTAAAGGTGTACCCGTCGGAAGGTAGTCCCTTCCCCTGGTCATTTGTATGGAAATTCAAATCCACTACGTACCTACCATTATATTTGTAGAGCCTAGTATGCTGAAATTTAATAATGGGGTAACAATTTCGGCTATTTTGATTATTATTTGTATACTAGACACTCGTATAATATCAGATGATTTGATATGAAAAGTTTTGGTTATCGTAAGGTAAAAAATATCTGTGTTTATGTGTGGGCGTGTCTTACGAGATACTTTTGTTTTGATAAAGAAAAAGTTTGGTAATTTAATAAATTCAGTTGAGTGTGTTTCTCACGCTGGTTTACCAGACTGATCCGGGCGTTCTTCCCTTTCAATGCTCGGGTCAGACCAAATATATTTACAAGTTCAGATTTGGTGCTTTGAGCTTCAGTATGAGAGCTGGAGATCTTCATTTTCGTATACACGTATCTGTTTTGATTATCCGCTGCTTAGTTGTTGTATGTCGTCGGCAATTTTAAGGACATGTTATTATAACTGTTCAGGCTAATAATTAGTGATCGATTGTTGAACTCTGATTGATGTATGTATGTAAAGTTTCTGTTTTGTAAAGATCATTGATATAATATTATATGTTTCCCGCTGCGATGTGAGATTCGGTATTGTTCTGTTTGGTTCTATCTTCTCTTTTCTTCTCTTCTCTTCTTCTCTCCTTTTCTTTCTCCTGATTTTCCGTAAGTCTGTGCTTTTTCGGTCGGACATGTGTGGTTTATTGTCGATTCAAAAGATACGGATTTGCGGGTCATTACATCACGGAAGCAAGAAGAGAAATAATATATAACAGTAGTAGGGACTACATGCGAAAGCAATAGAAGAAAGTAATAGCCCACATTGCGTAAGAATTTATTGCGAAGGCCATGCAAATAAATAGCCACGATGACTTAATAAATTTTACATAATTGCCTTCAGTAGTGGAACCAAATTATATGTGAAGACCCCTATAGATTTAATGCGACGGCTCTTAACCATTTATAAGCGACGATCTATATTATAATGCGCGATGACTGAGTAAATTTTTAACGCACGACGATCTATATTTTCATGTGCGTTAAGTGAGTAAATTTTTTAAGGTATGGTAGCCTATATTTTAACATGTTAAAATAAATGATTTTTTAAGGCGTATTTTCCTATGATTTTATAAAGTTGGGGATGACAATTTTATAACATGGAAAATTTTCACTCCATTTTACGATCAAATTTTACTTAAACAAAAAATGATTTTGTTAAGTTTTTGATGAGATTTCAAAAGAAAAGAAAAACACATTAGCTGTTTTCGAAAGAGTTTTAAAGAACGAAGATATTACTTTGGGAAAGTAATTTATGTATAAATTGGCTAACGTGTTGAACATATATTTAATAGATTGATGATGTGTTGTATGTTCAATTTTATATATTGATCACTTATTATTGCTTAGGTTGAATTGTTGACATGCTTTTATATATATATATATATATATATATATATATATATATATATATATATATTATATCACCCAATATTGCGACCTTAGGGTGATGACCAGTTAAAGTTGTTCCATTATTGGGTATGATTAGAATTAAACTCTTGAGTGAGTAGAATTGCATCTAAAATCGTGAAGATCAAAACTTTGTTACGATACCCGAAATGATCAAAAAATATGACTTATTGACAATTTGAAAACCAGACTTAAGATCTAAATATGGAGACCTTGTGTAGGATCGCTCCATATGTTCGATCGCTTAGCCCACGGTTAGCAAGTCCACAGTTTTCATTGCGTAGGGCCTATGGCGAAGAACAGATGAAATTTAGTTTACGCAAAGTTGTGAAATTATAGCTAAAGGATACTCACGAAACTGTATATCTTTTCAATTATACGTATTGATATTAGTTGCAAAAAATATGTACCAATATGACATTAGAAGTGTAGACTTTAAACGTTATATAGATAAAACAATAGTCTATTTCAAGAAGGATAGTTGATTGTCAATTATCTTGATATGTTCTTTTTCTTATCTGTTTATACGTATACATTTTATCCAGAAATAAGCATATATCTAATTTTAGTTATCTTGATATGTTCTATGCTACACTGCAAGAGTTAATTTTATAAACTCGGCAAAGCAGCTTCAGCAAAATTCAGCAATGGGCAAAATCTTATGAATAATTTTAAAACATTTATGGAAAGGAGTAGACTTTACTTTCAAAACTAGGCCGCATTATAAAGAGTTGATTTTGGAACTCAACATAAGGTGGTTATTAAAAATTAGATATATAAACTTCTGGACATATTTATTACCTTTTGAAATTAAAATAGAGACGCTACAAGCTTTTAATTTCCAAACTGTTAAAAAACTTTTAAAAACACTAATTTTAATAGTTGTTACATTTCTCTAGATATTGATATAATAGTTGATCACTCTCTTTACCCGTTTAATTTTTTTCTTAAGATGACTTAGTCTCTTTCATGTTTTGATAATTGGTTGATTATTGCATGCATACACATAAAAAATGCTACATTACATATACATCATATCATTTCGTACGATTTAAAAAATCTTACAAACGTTATTTTATTATATCAATTCCTCCTGCGCACGTGCATCGCGTGTGCCAAAGTACTCGTGTGTATGTGTCCTATATAAGTGTGGAATACAAAGTAATATAACATAGATTTGTTCGGGATTTTAATACAAACTCAACAATGCAAGTTGCATGTAAAATAGAGTGTGTATAAGATATGTACGGGACCTGTAGTAATGTTATTTATGCAAATAATATATAAACAAAGGCTAAATAAAATTTTCAATACGTGATACAATCTTATCTCCGTTATGTCGTCGTTGACCGACATGCTCAATTTTGACCACCAAATACTCCTTGCTCTGACCAATTAACATAGTGCCAAAGCCACCATTATTCTTAGCTTGCCAAGATGTGTTGATCAACGGTGGTGTCGTCTCCTTCGATGCTCGATGTCGCCATTGGTCATAAAATTAATCGCCAAATTATCATCGCCACAATCCCATTAAGTGTTGCTATCACCACTTTTCTTCAAATATCTAAGAGGAGAGTCGATCCATGGCAGAGTCGCCTCCTCCGGTAATGGCCTTACATCGGCCATAAGAGACGCACAAGTTTGACCAAAAATTTTCTAATGATCTTTGGGTTGGATTGACAAACCATCAATTGCATGTTTTTGGCCTCATTAAGGTGATAGTTTAACATCTTGTTTACCTTTTTTTGGTGATATTTATACATATACCATGTCGATCAAAATACAGTTACCTTTCAGATCTCGTCATTTGTTATCACGTTGGACCGTCAACGACTTCCACAGAACCCTTCTACAAATCGACTAATGTTGTAGCATAAGAGTTTAAAATTAATGGTGCCCTTTATTATTAATCAATAGTAATAATTTCAACTGCCATACAATATTTATCATTTAATCAATATTATTTTTGGCTTATATAAATTATCAAATAAATATACAGCAATTATATATTTTTATCGTTTAATTTTTCAACCCTCTAATAATATTAATAAAATAATCAAATCAATATAACTGTTATATTAGTTTTTATTTCTTCATAATAATTTATAACATTTATGAATTATTATATTTGAGTTAACTTGGAATACAGGCTAAAAGTTACGATTGTGAGATTCCAATGCTTAAACTCAACCATCGGTAATGTTTAAACAATTTAAACATTAAAGTCTATATGGACTTTGCTGAAGCATGGTAGTAGACATGAGTTCACTTGCTTACATATCATCTGAGTAAATCCAATTTCTTATTTTTTAAAGTGACACACTAAAATAATTACACACACACATTCTCTACGTCGTCACTGTATCACTTAAGTATCTTGAGTTTGGTCAATGGTCAAAACTCCAATAATATCTGTAGGTAATTGTGAAGTCCAACATTAAAGTTTATGATTCAATCTGATAACATTTATTGATTAACCAATTTGCTTTAGCCAAAAAATTGACGTTAAGTTGCTTACCAATTACGGTAAAGCCAACCTTCTATTTGAAGGAGATGAACGCTCTCTTGATTTGTGTTTGACTTTCAAGTGATTCACTTTATACACAATTGTGTCCTTAATACGATCATCTTGTCGTATGATTGAACATTATCAAAGTATAGTTTAAACAGTTAAGATTCACGGTATTCTCACGTCAAAAGACTACCGCATATCGCCATGTGATATATTCTACTTGATTTTTAACTTATGGAAAAATTTTGGCGAGTCATTCTGTAATTGTTTCAAACAACTATATGTACGTAACTCATTGGTGGCCCCCAACGGTCCTATGCAATTTGATGTCTATCATATGGAGAGCACTAGATATACTAATCTTAACGGATACACCGATATCCCGTTCTTGGTACATATTGATTGGAAACATTTGAGAAGAAGTGTTTATTTTATACGATTAAATACTCATAGTTACCACATATTAGTTACTGTAATCGGTTAAATATTTTTTCTGATTAAATACTCATAGTTACGACATATTAGTCCCAATATAACAATACATGCAATAGAAAATATGATTAAAAGTTGCTTTATTTCGAACCAAATTCGCTATAAAATTTAAGTTGCCCTTAGAGCACATCCTAACTCTATCACACGCATCATCGATCTTCATATACTTTTACTTCCTTGTTAAGGTCATGGCCAACACATCCTAACATGATCTGTTTGGTTCACTTAACTAATCATGCGACGACGTAGTGGCTAGTGAAGTGAACAAGTGTATTGGCTTTGAAACAAAAGGTCGTTCGCCATTTTAAAAGAAAAAGAATAAAATGGAAAAGTTAATTTCGTTTTATATTTTATAATGTAACATGCCTACTAAAACAACGCCGTTTCATTAAAAATTTAATTTTTTTTACTATTTTCTAATGTAGAGGTAGTTAGTTTTTCTTTTTTCTTTTTTTCTTATTTATTTTTATTTTTTTTTATTTTGGAAAAATGTAGAGCAAACTAAATAGGAATGACCTAATAAATGCATATCGTTGTGGGTTTAGATGCGCTATCTGGTCTGAGAGACTTGCCAGGTGAGTACACTCGATCGGCATAACAGTATAGTTGAGGCTTGCTCATAATGCACGTGAACAGCGTGGTGGTTAATCTTTCACCTGTTAAGGAAGCCATTGTAGAAAGGTGACTTACAAGTTCAGCATTAGTGAATGGTTTGGCGATAAAATTGTAATTATGCTTAAGCACATATGTATAGTTTTCAGAAATACAGCATGCCGTCTGCTTTATTATAGTTTTTCATGAAGTCAGCAATAGCATTTTTTCGGTCGATGACTCAAAATTTCATATTGAACTTTTGAATACAAAAATTCATTTCAACATTCCAAGCCTCAATAAATCACTAACAGACTATATACCGTGCATAAGCAATAACAACATTACACTGTGGATCAAACGAAAAATATTGACTTTCTTGCTTAGCTAACCAGGAATATACAGGCTATATTACTGATGTAAGTTTTCATAAGATATGGTTACAGGAATGTTCATGTATAAGGGTGGACGTGGTTTTCAATATAACAATAGTCACGTAACCCCATTGCATTTTCCTATATATCTTCGTTGCAAAAGAATTGTAGATTCTTCAGGTTTAAAGCAGTCTCTCAATGTGAAGGCAGTGGTAAGCTCAGTAATTACGAAAATACTAAGATGTCGATCTAATAGATTCTTTAAATGACTCTGTTGACCTCAAGGGGACTCCTTCTTCATCTGCATACTTTGGAAGCCGTGACAAGAGAGAAGGTGAATGACCTGGGGTGAAAGCAAAATAATTCAAGTATTTGGTTTATAGGGAATTTATAATATATATATGTATATATTTCGCTCTATGTATACCATCACCCATATCCTTTGTTTTGTGAAGCAGAAATGTTCCAGAAAGAATTGTTACGAAACCACACATTTCTGTTACAATTTGTGTTGGATTTTGTCCGTCCCAGTCCTGTAAAGTATTTAAGTTCAAAGCAGAATACAACAGTTAAACTCTTCCAAATATTAAAGTTGAGTATATGGTTATCGGTACAACAAAATTGCTGCAAGGCCCTGTCTAATTAAAATGTGAACCCCCTGAATTTCCCCCTTTTCTCCTTAGATTGATATCTGTGTTTCCTAGCATAGTTCTTGCTACAGATATGAAATTGTATATTCTCGATTGACAAAGTGAAGAAACAAAGACTCAAAACATGTGAGCTGAGAGCTCTATTGCTATACGCTGATCTCCAACGTCTAAAAGGGCTACTTATTATTCAGCCCTAAATATTAAGCCCTCGGAGCATATCTACAACGGCCCTCAATCAAAACTTCATATTCAGGACAAGTTCACCAACGGTGAATATTACACGCAATATTAAGAGACTAATTCAGGATTTTGAATTGGGTCTTAGACGTCTATTTAATAGGTGTCTGATTTAATAAGCGCCAATGTCAGGCACCTATTAAATAGACGTCCAACATTGGAGGTGTATTAAATAGACGTGTTTGAAGACAATAATGAGCAAAATAATACCCCTCTTAGCCATCATTCATTTAACCCATGGCGAAGCGATGAAGACTACGATTTATGCAACATTTACTGTCATTATTCCAAAGATTCTATTAGGAATAATGACCAAATTGGAGAAAAATTGTAGAAAAATATGCGGATAACACACGATCGATGTCAACGATTCAAGATCGATTCAATAAGCTCAAATTTACGAATCACATATTTATAAAATCAAGAAAGTAAATCTTAGTGGAATAGAAGGCGAAGATCATTTGGTATGTTTCTTGATTTTCATTTTTGCATTACCTCACAATTTAAATATTTGTTCTGTTTTATTTTGTTATTAAAAAAAATGATGAATGAAGAATTCTTAAAGCCATTTGCAAGGGAAAATAGTATTAAAATTTTAGACCAATGAGATCGAAAGCTGCAAAGAAGAAGAATAAGATCAAAGTGGCCTTGGATTCTCGAGTGCGCACTGCTTAAAAAATGCACGAAAGAAGACATGATGAATGGACCATGATCACAAAGAAAAAGGACAACGAGATGAGTGAGTTTGCAGATATGAAGTAACAAAAGTTAGATCTTGAACATCAAAAGGCAATGAACGTCAAAAATACGAATCGACTATGGCAAAAGGATTTGATGAGAACTGATGAAGTTACGGCCCAATATTGAATGTAGTGCAAAAGGCAAATAATTTGTGCCATTGTTTCAAATCTCATATTTCGGAGACATTTTAGGACTCATATCTTGGTTAAAATGAAAGAGATTTAAAACTCTGATCATTGAACAAGCTGTCAAATCTCGGATTTCGAGAAAAATTTCGGACTGATATCTCGAGTGAGATGAAAGAGATTTAAAACTTTGTTTTGTGCTAATTTCCCTAGCTTGTAGTTTATTTTAAACCGAGCAATTTGTATTCTTGGCATTTTATTTTGTATACCTAGAAATGTAACATCTGTAATTTCCAAGAAAGCAGTAATGTATTTTTGGTTAGTAATGAACAATCTACTAATTTGAATATCATATACACAAACTATTACATAAGATAATTTATTAATAAAAAAAACTAGCATTCATTAGAAAAAGGTAAAAACGAGAAATAAACAAACATACAGATGATTCATAAGATCCATCAAGTGAACTGGTAACCTCCATAGTGATGTCAAATATGATTCATAAAATTCTTTTGGTGTTTATTGTGCAGTGCTGCATTTCAGTACGGAAGTTGTATGTCCAAGTGAATGCAGTAATGTTCTTCGGTTTAAAAAATGTCTTGTCGAAATGTTTCTGGCATCCGTATTCATAGTAACGGTCTTTGTCCATATCTTTTTCGTCTTCAATAATTATGGTATGTAGAATTATACATGTAAACATGATTTTAGTCATCTTAGATCAATCTTATAGT
Organism: Allium cepa; assembly: GCA_030765085.1. Classification (NCBI taxonomy): domain Eukaryota; kingdom Viridiplantae; phylum Streptophyta; class Magnoliopsida; order Asparagales; family Amaryllidaceae; genus Allium; species Allium cepa. The sequence goes on from CM060934.1 coordinate 926,402,282, forward strand.
CTACAAGGAATACTAATCATTGCAAACCTAGATTGAATAACTTCAAATGTTCGTTTTACATCTTCCATTTGTCCCTTTTGCATCTTAGAAAAATTTACATGCTTCGGTGTAACTGGATTTGGACAAGTCTTCGTAATGGTGCTATACTTTGGATCAATCTCATCTCCGAGATTGTATCCATGTTCGTATTTGTTTTGACAAGTGTAAATGACACATGACATGATTTACCAAATGCAAGATCATTAAACAAATGTGACATCTCAATCACAATTAGGTCATTATTAGAACCAGACATTCCAAAGAACTCACGTCAAATCCACAAATCGTAGATAAGAGTACTGGCAATCTCATGAAATGGATGATAGACTATGTATGGGCTGCTCGATAAGAATACATGTGATGTCATATACTCTAAAACCGGAGTTAAGATCAATCTCCACGGGGCTATTGCGAGTATTGGAATGACATGAGATCAGAAGAAAAACGAGGAACTAAACTCTACCAGATGATAAATGCGGATCTACATGATCAGAGCTCAACCCACAAGAATAGTCGAGTAACATGCAGCGTCGTGCAACATCTCTGGCCCAATAGACATTGAAATCACCCCTGAAGGAAAATGTCGGAGCGTCTATCCATCCATTATGTCGTAATATCAAGGGATTCTATGATCCAAGAGTCTTATGTCTCCCGAACGTGTCATCGCATGATAGAGGATCTCCTAGTATACATATATCATCGATCGTCTGAAACCAACATCTCTCTCACATACCAAATAGGAAGAAATGTTGGTGTATGCAAAACAATCCACAGCCTAGAGCATGGTATTGGTATGCAATAGCAAGAGGATAAGCATCAAACATTTGTCCAGTCTCTGTCAAGTGGATTTAATATCCAATCCATGACACTTGTAAAATGTTACCCCTACTCAAATCAATCTGAGATCGGTTCTCCATCAGTCGTGCCTAACCCTCGTAGACGTGTGAGGTACATACTGTAGACCCTTTCATCGTCTTATTCGAAAAAAGTATCATTCTGTCATCTGATTAGTTGTCCCAATAATGCAAAAACGCATGTTTGTCGTGTACTCATAGTACCGGCATGGCAAAATATACCAAAATACAAACATCTGCTTAACCTTCCCAAGACATACGAGTCGACGGCCATGTACAAACATCCAAATATAAACATCTTCCAATCTATAGTATGGAGTTGGCCTAGATTGGCTATATTGCTGCCATAGCATAATTCAATGGTCCTCTTTAGATTCGAAAATAATGTTGAACCAAATAAATATAGTAGAAAGACCCTAATGACAGCATCACCCATAGCATCATTGTCTATATGTTGTGTAATGAACTGCTAAAGGTATGCTCACAGCAGCCCATGGAAATTGGTCTTCTCTCCAGTTTTAGAGTGTACGACATCACTAGTACTCTTATCGAACTGTACATAGTCTATCCTCCATATCATAAGATTGTTGGTTCTCTTATCGCATGATTTGTGGATTTGACATGCTTTCTTTAGAAATTGTCTAGTTCTAATAATGACCTAAATGTGATTGAAATGTAAGCTCAAGTGCCATTTACACTTGGTCAAGACAATTACGAATATGGATACAAGAGGACAAAGGAAGATGTTAAGATGGGGAGCACCACTGTGAAGACCTGTCCAAATCCAATCACAACGAAGCAGGTAATGCATGCTAAGATGCAAGAGGACAAAGGAAGATGTTAAATTAACATTTGAACTCCTTCAATCTAAATTTACAATGATTAGTTTTCCTTGTAGACTATGAGATCGATCCAAGATGATTAAAATCATATTTACATGTATAATTTTACATAACATGATCACAAAGACAAAAACCGTCACTATGAATACGATGGTCAAATCAAATGCCATAAATATTCCAAAAAGACGCTCTTCAAACCGCAGAATATTACGACATTCACTTGGACCGACAACTTCCATACCGAAATCCAGCATTGTACAATAGACTAAAACGATTTTATGAATCATATTTGCAATCACTATGAAGATTATTAATTCACTTATTGATCTTATGGATTATATGTTTTTGCTTACTTATTTCTCATTGATGCTTTTTTTAATGAATGTTAGTTTTGTTTCTCCTTTATTACTATCATTTTGTATAATAGTCCGTACATACGAATACCCAAACAAGTAGATCATTCATTACTAACCAAAAATGCATTCTATTTTCCTAGGAAATTACAAGCGCAGCAATTTAGGAATACAAAGTAAAATGATAAGAATGAAAATTGTTTGGTTTAAAATAAACTACAATTGAGAGAAGTTAGCATAAATTATTCGCCTTGCACTCCATCCAATATTCGATCATAACTTCATTCATTCCAATCAAATCCTTTTCCATAGTTGATTGTTCATATTTTTGATGTTCAGTATCCGCTTTTGACGTTCAAGATTCGCCTTATGTATTTATGACGTTCAAGCTTTTGATGTCCATCGCTTGTGACTAGTGTCAGAGCATGCGATGGTGAAACTAGCGACTTTCCCATTAACATGGGATTACATCAAGGGTCAGCTTTGAGTCCCTACATTTTTGCTCTAGTGATGGATGAGGTTACGAATGATATACAAGGCGAGATTCCTTGGTGTATGCTATTTGCTGATGATGTTGTGCGAATTGATGAAAGTAGGATTGGGCTTGATAGACAACTGGAGTTGTGGAGACAGACTTTAGAATCGAAGAGATTTAGACTTAGCATTACTAAAACAGAGTATATGAAGTGTGGGTTCAGCGGTGTCAAGTCGGAGGATGGAGATGTCACTCTGGCCGGACAATTAATTCCCAAGAAGGAATCATTTCGATATCTTGGATCAGTGTTGCAGTATAATGGTGAGATTGATGAAGATGTTAGTTTTAGAATTCGAACGGGATGGGTGAAATGGCGACAAGCGTCTGAAATTCTCTGTGACAGGAAGGTCCTACAAAAGCTTAAAGGAAAGTTCTACAAAACGGCAATCAGGCCTGCGATGTTGTATGGTGCAGAATGTTGGCCTACTAAAAGCCAACACGTCCAAAAGATAAACGTAGCAGAGATGCGTATGCTGCGATGGAGCTGCGGTCATACAAGAAGAGACCGAATTAGAAATGATGATATACGTGATAAACTTGGAGTAGCACCAATTGAGGAGAAACTAATTCAACATCGCTTAAAATGGTTTGGACATCTTCAATGAAGGCCTCCCGAGGCACCTGTGAGTGTTGGAATTATAGGCCGCGTTGATTGCTCAAAGAGAGGTAGAGGTCGTTCAAGATTAACATGGGAGGAAGTAGTAAAAAGGAATTTGAAAGATTGGGGTATATCCGAAGAGCTGGTGATGGATCGGGGTGAGTGGAAGTTAGCGATTTACGAACCAAAACCATGAGCATTGAGTTTTAGATTATAGGACTAGAGAACATGAGCCTATGACCAATATTACTGTTAGTATCATTATTGCTATTAGTATTATTATTATCATTCCTCTTATATATACATATATATTTTTATTTTATCTTATTTTACTTAGTTATTATTATTAATTTACCTATTTGACTTTTATTATTATTATTATTATTATTATTATTATTATTATTATTAGGGTTCCATCTCTAGCCGACCCCAACTTGTTTGGGAATAATGGCTTTGTTGTTGTTGTTGTATCATGGTCCTTTCATCGTGTCTTCTTTCGTGCATTTCCTGGATGGTGCGCACTCGAGAATCCAAGACCACTTCGGTCTTATTCTTCTTCTTTGCAGCTTTCGATTTCATTGGTCTAAAATCTTTATTAGGTTTCTAAGAAAGCACATCCACCACATTTTCCTTCTCTACGTGATGAGCCTCTCGGACTAGAGCAGACGACCGTTGATGCTTTTTCTTCCCTTTGTCTTTTGTTTGAACATCTCTCAAGTTCTTTGTGTTGTTAGAATTCCACTTTGGTTGACTAGTCAATAACTCGTAACAATTTCAGAATTGGTAATAGTGTGGTATTTTAACATCATTTTCCTTTGCAAATAGCTTTAAGAATTTCTCGTTTGTCATTTTTTTCTAATAATAGAATAAATAGGTTTTGAGTTGACACAAAAATGAAAGTCAAAAAACATACTAAATGATCTTATCTTCCATTCCACTAGGATTTGTTTTCTCGATTTTAAAAATCTGTGATTTGTAAAATTGAGTTTGTCAGTTAAATTTTCCTAATCGACAATGGATCGCTAACATTTATCGTGTGTTGTCTGCACATTTTTTTGTAGGAATTCATTACTTTTCTCCAAAACTTTTCTTTGCTTTGATCATTACCTCTAATCGAATCTTTGAAATAATAACAACAAATGTTGCACAAATCGTAGTCTCCATCGTTTCGCCATTAGTTGGATAAATGCTAGCTAAGAGTACCATTTTGTTCATTACCGTCTTCAAACACGTAATTTTGAGAATTTGAAGAACGTGAAACTCTCCGAACGATAAAAACATTTCACAAATTGAATTTGGTATAAGATTTATTTGGTTTAGTAAAACGATGAAGAATCTGATGTGTTTTTGAAGATTGAAAGTGGGTTATTCATTGGTGTAGGAGTGAAATTTATCATTTGAGAGAAAGTTTGGTCGTTTATTGCCGTTAGGCGCCCAATGTTAGGCGCCCAATTTAACAGGCACATGACATTGGAGGCCTATTAAGCAGGCGTTCGAAACTAATTCAGGATCCTGAATTGACTTCCGAATACTACGCGTAATATTCCCCGTTAGAGAGTTAACCCCGAATATGAAGCCTTGAATGAAGGCTGTTGGAGATACTTTTAGCATTATATAAAGCATATGCTGATTAGAACTGACTAGGAGTATATTATGGTGTTACCACCCTATAATGTTAAATGTGATGTTTGTTTAGAAAAAAACTAGGGAATGCATACTTTTAAACCACTTGAACAAATAGAAAAGTTTCAAATCTTGTAATTTCCTTTGAGAAGGGAAAAATCAGAGAATAGAAAAATTAAGCTACACACAAAAAAAAAGGTTTTATCATATCTAATAAAAATCATAATACATGTACAACCTATTCTACTATAACTTCCTTGTCCATAAAGCTTGAAAAATATTTAATAATAGTTGTAATGCATTTGATGTCCCACCTTTTTAGTATCAGCGTGAACTACCAAAAATATCTCTCTACGAATATTGTCAAATTTTAATATGGCTTATACATAGGATCTAACATTAAACTCATTTACAAACTCAAAACTCCCCTCCATACATATTATCAACTCTTAATATCACTTAAAAATAGGATCTAACAAATAAACTTTTTTTACAAATTTATTTATTATATTTATTAATAGTTGTAATACCTTCGATATCACAATTTTTTGGTAGCATTGTAAACGTCCTCTACAGTTATCAAATTTTAATATCGCTTAAAAACATGATGTAACATTAAACTCCTTTACAAATTCAAAACGCTCCTCTACAAATATTATCAACTCTTAATATCACTTAAAAAAAGGATCTAACAAATAAATTTTTTTACAAATTTTTTTTATTAATTAATAATATAAGAAAAATTCAAACTAACAAAAATAATTAGATGCGGAAATTAAAATTCAAACCAACTACACATGATTTTAACGCAAAAATATGACTAAATATTTGTGCAAATCATTTTTACTTGAATATGTTAAACATATACAATTTGTTGTTCACACACGATGCGCGTGCCATAACGCTCGTAGGAATAAATCAACAATAACTTTTGAAGTGGTATACATTACTTCTACACATTTTATCAAATTCTCTATTTTTCTAACCTCGCTTAACAAAACAAAGTTCCAAAATATGAAGAAAAAAAATTGTGAAAGAACTTTAAAAACAAGGAATAGTCACAATTTATAACTCCAATGACCCAACAGTCAAGTCTGTGAACATTATAATTATAATGTTATATCAGAAAAGAAGGAAAAGAGATTTGTTTACCCCAAAAAAAAAAAAGATAGAAAGAAATAAAAAAGAAAACACATCTGATATATTACGAATATGTTAAACAAAGTACTCATTGGGAATATATTATCCCTAAGACTTGTAGTACTAATATGCAATACTGCTTAAGTACCCAATTATTTATTTATTTATTCAAAAAAAAAACTCATTGAGAAACCAAAAGAACAGGTCTTGTTCTAGTCGGGGTTTTATTAAATTCAATATGGAATTCCATTACCACAAAACAGAAAAGAACTGCCGAAGTAAACGCCATTGACTGTAGTGATCCCACTAATAAAAATATTCAAGAATCTAATAACGTTTAAGCATTTAAGGTTTAAGCAAATATTAATAAGAATATATTTTACCTTAAACATGATAATGCTAGCCACAATGGTTAACGTCGTGAACATCACATAGTATATGGGTGAAACAACTGCTGTATTAAAAGTATCAAGGGCCTGCATGAGAAAATAAAACAAATTATCTTATTAGACAACAAGCATTGTTGAAAACAAAGAATCTAATGCATATAGAATATCAGCATAAAACTATGGCAAGTTTTCTTGGCAAAGTTATATGTTGTTCGCTCGATTGCATACAAATTACTATAGGAATTACCTTGTTCAAATAATTTAGTTGTGTTATAACACATGTTATGACAATAACAGTAAAAGCCCATGTTTGTGGATATATTAGCTGATTTATCCCTGAGAACGTCAACTTCAAAGCTATCCCAAGGGCTTTCACACTCATTACCTGCAAAGATGTCATTTACAAATAAAAAGTACAGAAAAAGGAAATGAAGGCATGTAAATAGGGGAGAGATGACCATATATGCTGCAAAAAACATACCGACAGAGAACCAACCAAGGAGCAGACGCCAATATAAACCATAATATGTGTCTGACCATACTGAGGAATATAATGGATAATAAGAATAAATACAGCTGCAATTACTATAGCTGCATAGAATAGAAATGCTGCAAAAAAGAAAAAGCCAGTTTCAGTAGGAATAAGCCAATTGTTCTTTACAAGATGCCCTAAAAATCAAAACTAACAGCAAAATAAAACCTGGTTCGGTAGCAAGATCCCAAACTTGAGTAACAGATTCAATCGGACGCTCTTGTGGGGCATGCAAAACTATTGTAGTGGATCCCACAACACATAGAACACAGCCAAGAACTCCAAAAATATGCAGTTTTTCTCTTAAAATAATATGGGCTAGTACAGCACTGCACAATACAGATCATAAGTTTCAAATATTTTATTCCTCCCTTTTTTTTTAAGAAAAAAGGGTGGAAACTGATATCATGCCTGATAATTATACTAAGTGCTCCAAGGGGGGTAACAAGGATAGCAGGAGCAAATGCATAAGCTGCAAAATTAGCGATCTCCCCAAGAATCACTGTTGCACATGGAGAAATCAACTTCATTAGTTTTGCAGAAAATATATCAATGCTATCAACAAAATATATCATCGGTTAAAGGGACAGACCGTACACAGTGTGTTGTGGTTTATGAGTCATTGCATATAACTGTCAAAAAAAGAAGGAGAAGAAAAAAAAGACACCAGTATGTACAAGTTATGTCTTCCATGTTCAAAGTAGTATTGAATTAATGAATTTTTAGAATAATATTGCTGCGGCAGGAGGAAACCTGAATATACAAATATGATATTTTAATGGGCGTAGTAGAACAAATGCCAAAACATGCATTACTTATTTAGCCTTTTCATAACTAGCTTACTTTACTTGGTTCTAAGAAAAACGAGTTTAGGAAAGGTATTGTTGAAATGTAAATGTGTAAACTAGGACTGGAAAACACACTGTCAGACATTATTACTGTATTCCTTACAGAAATACAATTCCGTCAGCCACCATAAATACCTCCTTGCGAGTGAGATATCTAAAGGTTTTAGAAATATCTCCATAAACATGTTGATGTTGATGAAATTATGTATCATTTAGTTATGTTGCCATAATTTTGAAACACTGTAAAACAAAACAACAAGGGTATTTGCAAATAGTATAACATGAAATGTTGGCAGTCATTAACGATAAAAGTTCAAGACCCTTACTTGTTATCATGCCTGCCCACCAGAGTGGCTCGTATAAGTAAGAATAGCCTCCAACTCCTGGCAAAAAAACAAATAAAGGAAAGCAGAAAATTACGTATCACCTGAAATTTGAAGATCTATTTTCTTCCAAAAAGAATCAAATAAAAAACAAAAAAACCTACTAATACCCATCTAATCTAATTACTTATGAGTAGGCCTCTCAATTGGTGGGTTTCGGTCCATGTATCTTAAAACCCGGACCCGAGTCCGGTTACAATAATTAAAACCCGAGCTCGGTCCAAACCCATTGGGTATTTCAAAACCAATCCCCGAGCCCGATCCATCGGACTTTTCAAGCCCACCGGGTAATATCCGTACATCTAACCCAACATATTTATGTTAAAACATAATCTAAAATTGCAATTTTCATAAAACTTATAGACAAATAATTGTTAACATACAAATTGGATGGTAACGTATCCAAGATCACAATAATATTATGCAAAACCATATATCCAAACAAACAAAATGGTCATATATATATATATATATATATATATATATATATACACACACACACACATACACACATGTCATGTTTAGAAGCTATGGAAAACAAATAATCGTGTCGAGTCTAAATCGGACCAGATTTTGACTAAACCGTACTCGACCCTAATAGTAACTGGGTCGGGCATGAGTAGTTGGAGTCAAAACTCATATCCGCATTTATAGGGCGGGTTCGGACCAAAACTCGTACCATTGACAAGCCTACTTTCGAGCAAGCATTGTTGCATTGCTAGGAATGATGATTCAAATTATATATATCATATTGCTTGTCATTTGAAGTTAATACACTCAAAACTGTGTTACAAATTTACAATACATGCTCCAAGTACTAATGGATTACAAAGTTCAATAACTACCATACCTATTTTTCTTTTTTAGCTTGAGTATATAGATTTGAAGTCAACATTCAACAGGTTTCACCTAAAAATTTATAATATTCTTAACTTGTCCAACAAATAAAATAAAATGAATACTGAAAATACAAGTAACATGAGATGGTAAAAGTAAATGATAAATAAGATCTTAACAAACTAAAGCCTTTGAGTCCCAAAATTTTACTGCAAAAAATACGATAGCATTTACAGTTCAATAGTAAACTAGTTAGGGAAGAATCTCATTGACTGCAACTTGGACTGAGATGTTTGTAAATCTACCCAACCTAAACAAATGTGTGAGTTGGGTTAAGAGTAAGGTCTCGAATCAATATTTATACTTATGTTTGGTAATGTTAGGAGCAACTGCCAATGCCATGAAACCTTGCCGTAATTGACAAGCATATTTTGCATCACTTTAAAATTGTAATAGACAAACAGAGAATACTATAGGTTGTAAATTTCGACGCAAATTATGTTCATATAAATTTTCATACATGTGTACGTAAAAAACTGAACTAGCTTTAAGAAAACTTAAACTGGCTATCAGGAAATCAGAATTAACCTCGTAAAATCAACCACCATGCCATTTATTAGTAAGAGTAATGGACATTTTATAGTTTGTTTAGAATATACAATAAAAGAATAAAGACAACATACAAAAAAGTGAAGTGAGCAGGTTAATAAATTTCTCGTACCTACATAATCTAACATTCATGCTACCTGATTTTGAATCTAATTTCATTTTTCATGGAATTGTTGCAAAACTAAGGTCGCGTTTGGTTTCTCGATTTTAGTTTTGAATTTCTCTAAACAAAAAGCGCAAGACACATGTATTTTTGAAAAACAAACAATTTGAAAAATAGAGTTTAACATACGAAATAGAAAACAAATTTATTTTGTTTTCCATGCTACGGAAAATAACAAAAACACGGAAAACAATCCAACCCCGTTGTCGTCCCTCCATCATCCTAATAGTTTAAAATTTTAAATCTTCTCCTCTGTTCTCCTCATGTTTTACAATGCGTGCTAAACGCAAAATACAAAACTCAAAATGTAACCAAACGGACCTTAAGATTCTCAGACTAACTTAATATGCCATTAAATCAATGGTCCAATCTCATCCAAACAATATGAAAACTTGTAAATGGTAAAATATAACAACTAAAATATACCAACTATGCTTATATCAATCATATGCATCATTTGGCATGCACATTAAGAATATCAATAGTCACAATTCATCATAATTGAGTATTAATTAGAATATGAACGGTCATATTAATGTAGTAGTTACATTTAGGTTGTGCGGTCAACATGTCATTTATCCATTTGATCAACTATGCATTTGTCACTAAATACATAAGTTGTGATTTTAGTTATTAAGGGTTCAATGTCATTTATGTATTAGCACACAGATGAATAAATATGATGTACTAAACTCATTTGAGGAAAGCAAGGAAAGAAGAAGAGAAAACGAGACTTTTTTGTTTTCCTAAAGTGAAAACGATTTTGAAAGGCCAATAGATTTCAAAAGACTGGCACAAATGGAAAAGAAAACATTTGTAAGGTTGTTGCGCAGTGATAATTGTGCTCGTATTCCAATGAATAATGGTGTTGACGAAGCGGCATTGATCATATTTTTGGAGTAAAATCGGCACAAAAATTCATGGAATTTATTGAAGTACATGGCAAGAATGAAACAGAGAAGAAGAATAAGGAGTCCGAGGAAAACAAAAAACGAAACAAAGGATAAAAAATGTAAAAATGGAAGACGTCGAGATAGAGATGAAAGAAAGAAGCAAGGATCTCAAAGCAGATAATGACAAATTTCATGTGAATGTCATTGGAGAAGAAGAAATTATATCATGCTTTATTAAGGTTGTCCATAATGGAACAACTACACGTTGATGTTGGAAAAGTTGAAAAAAAAAATGATGTGAAATCCTAATAAGAGAATGCATCTAGCAAAAGAGGCAAGGATCATACAATTTATATTCTGAAATTTTTTATTTACAAATCATCGAATTTTGAAGCAGCTGATTAAAATGTACCATGGAAAGAAAACATAAAAGACAAACAAAACTTATAAAAATCAAGCGCAATGAATGAGTTCTCACAGTAGAAAAGGACTATTTCAAAAGTTGAAGGCTAAATAAAATGCACTAATTAAAAGCTTGTCCATTCTCTTTAAAAATCTTCATAGTTGTTAAGAGTCTCCACATACTCATGATAGTGGTATTCCTACCAAAACATGTATGATACAAAAGAATCATAAGCTATGTCAAAGGAGAGGAAGAAATTATATCACGCTTTATTAAAGTCGGCCATAATGGAACAACTACACTACATAAATTGGCTTGTATGCTGATGTTGGAAAAGTTGGAAAAAAAAATGATGTGATATCCTAATAAGAGAATGTGAAATCTACATCTAGCAAAAGAGGCAAAGATCATACAATATATTTTGAATTTTTTTATTTACAAATCAATGAATTTTGAAGAAGCTGATTACAATGAAACATTGAAAGACAACATAAAAGACACAAACAAAACTTACAAAAATCAAGCGCAATGAATGAGTTCTCACAATACGAAAAGGACTATTTCAAAAATTGAAGGCTAAATAAAAATGAGTTCTCACAATATGCAAAAGACTATTTCAAAAGTTGAAGGCTAAATAAAATGCACTAATTAAAAGCTTGTCCATTCTCTTTAAAAATCTTCATAGTTGTTAAGAGTCTCCACATTCTCATGATAGTGGTAGTCCTACCAAAACATGTAAGATACAAAAGAATCATAGACTATGTCAAAGGAGGAGAAGAAATTATATCACGCTTTATTAAAGTCGACATAATGGAACAACTACCCAAATTGGCTCGTATGTTGATGTTGGAAGGTTGAAAAAAAAATTTGATGTGATATCCTAATAAGAGAATGTGAAACATATATCTAGCAAAAGAGGCAACGATCATACAATTTATATTCTGAAATTTTTTATTTACAAATCATCGAATTTTGAAGCAGATTAAAATGTAACATGGAAAGAAAAAAGGGCTATTTCAAAAGTTGAAGGCTAAATAAAATGCACTAATTAAAAGCTTGTCCATTCTCTTTAAAAATCTTCATAGTTGTCAAGAGTCTCCACATACTCATGATAATGGTATTCCTACCAAAACATGCATGATACAAAAGAATCATAAGCTATGTCGAAGGATCAGCTTTTTTTTTTAATTAAAGCAAATGTTATGCTGGGATTTATTGGAGACTCTAATAGCAAATTTGCTGAAAGTGTAGATGATTGCAAAAGCGCATTTGGTCATGCATTCACCATTGGAATTAGTGAAAATGTTTATGGAGTTCAAGCAAACAACGTTCAAGGAGTTTGAGATGGTGACGCTGAACTGGTTTGTTTCTTTGTATTGAATTGATGAAGTAGCTAAGAGGAGTGACATGTTTAAGAGGTGTGACGAAAAATAAACATGTCACGCAAATGAATCATCGTTTGTTACGCATATTATGAATATCAATTCACAATTCCTCATCATTGTGTATTAACTAGAAAAATGAATTCTTATATTAGTGTAGTAGTTACATATATTTAGATTTTGTGTTCAATAGATCATTTATGCATTAGCTATTAACTACATCAGTTATGTTTTTTTAGTCATTGATTATGTTTTAATGTCATTTATGTATTAGTATATGGATGTGGTTACAAATATGATGTACACAACTCATTAGAGGAAAGCAAGGAAAGAAGTAAGAAAAACAAAGAGTTTTTTTTCTGCGTGGAAAATTCTTTCTCTAACATAATGGTATCAGAGCCTTTCTCTTCCCAAAGATAATTCCGACAAAATGGTATCAGAGGCTGTCTTTCTAAAAATATTCCAACACAAGGTAGCACGTCTCTTGACAATAAGACGAGAACAAAAATGTGTGTAAATTGTTAATTGCAACAACAAAAACAATTGGTATTACGTACCTATCAAAATGTGTTGTGCATCACAGTGAAAGCAGCTTTTTCTCATACATGTTAATTTATTGTAATTTTTACGAACAACGGCTAATTGAATGGATGGGATTACGTCAAGCTAGATAACAGAAACCTTCCCCCACGGAATCAAGAAGCATTGTATTAACTACAATTGGAATGATGGTGGTTATGAAAGACACGTTATGGTGCAAACGCAATGCTAATTAGACATCGTTTTCAAGTGGCACGCATGAAATGGTACACATCATAAGAGTTTTATATATATCACACCGATCAAAAAATAAGTAGTTTTTATTATGTTGACTAGCCAATGACCACTAATAAAAATAATGAGACATTTACTTGCATAGTTGTGACGACCCGAAAATTTTTAACATTTGAAATGGAATATTTAATTGATTTTAAATATTTGAATGATGGTTTAGCTTGAATTCCAAATATAATTATGAATTTAGCAATTTAATTATCAAATTTAATCATATAAGATTTGGGTAAAATATTAAATCCTCAATTTGATGCTGATTAAAAATAATTTAAAGGCTTGAAAAATTTATATTGATAATACTGGAGGTAATAAAACTTTTAAAAGTGGATTTAAAAGCAGTTTGTTCGATTTTGAATTTATATCGTTTAAATCGATATTTAAAAATAGCTTTCCGAGGCACAGTCTCGGAATTCGACGAAGATCCGTAATATTGTATTATTATCGAATTTCAATTTTCGTAGTGTTTGGAGTTGTCGTGTGAGCGTACGATATTTAAACGCGCTGAAAATTTAATCAAAAATTGAAATAATAACTGGGTTCAAAAAGCTATCTTCTCCATACAATCGAATTAGAACTCAAAACCTTTTACATTGTGTTTGAAATAGGGGTATAACATTATAAACGCCTAGCGGCACGCCTTGATAGGAATTAGAAATTATCAGTTGCATTTTCGAGACAATTTGAATTTGAATTTAAATATATATATTCTGGTCAAAATTCCTTTCACATCCAAACTTTTCCCTTCTTATCAAAGCACTGTAGCAGCTAGAGGACAGCTTGCAGCCTTCCTTTCAAATCATGTTCCCTCTTTTAAAAACATCACGCAAATGTCTTGTTATGCCCCCTCTTTCAAATGAACAACATTTCCTTTCAGTCGAATTCAGCACAAAACAAAACATTTTATCAATCTCTTCTCTTCCTAGTGGAAAATAAAATCATGGCCGAACAAAATTTCGAAGTCGTGAAACAGGGAATCAAATTGAATCGGCCTCATCTCTTTCTAAGCATCGCGCCGATGTCCTAATCAAATCTTGCGACTCTGGTTCATGGCGCGTCTAGGTCAAGGGAACGACTTTGGAGGTGGCGATTCACCTGGAGCACGAGTTGACGAGGGGCGTTCGCTTTCGTTTAACTTAGGGTTTTGGCAGAGGGGATTGTCGATTTGTTGGAGGAGGGATTCGCGTGGCTCGCGACGGCGAGGCTTTGGGTCGTAAGGTTGTGGCTTCATGCATTTCGAGGCGTAAGGGTGTTGCGTCGGCAAGGTCAAGCTCACGTGAGTGGGTTGTCTGCGATGGCTTGGTGTTGCGTGGCACTGGGGGTTCGTCTCTGGCATGTCAATGAGCAGAGCTCGTGGTTGTGGGTTCCTATACGACTTAAGGTAATTAAACTATTTTTTTTTTAACAAAACATTTAATTTAAGGTTAAGTAAGTTAACAAACTTTTAATTTAATTCGATATCAGGAAATCTTACACTAAGTAAATTTTTATTAGTGTTAACTGCTGAAAAAATAATATAAATATATGCCTCAACTTACTGTTTAGGATTTAAAATATGTACATAAGGAAATAAAACAAATATTATACAGTGAAAATAGAAGATTGTTATGAATATATATAGTATATATATATATATAAGAATATGTAAAGTTAGATTTTTAAGCCCTATATAGTTTATTTTGAAGATAAAATAAATACACACATTTTTAACTTACTAGGTATTTTTTTTTAAAAAGTTTAACTAATTTATTTACATTATTTTAGTTACTAAAAGATTTTTTTTTAAAGGGAAAATCAGTTTAAAACTTAATTACTTGTTCAATTTAATCATTAGTAGTTAATTAAATTTATCAAATGAAAATTAATTATTCAAATTGTTCGAATATTAATAAAATCATCTAATATTTATTCAAGATCAACATCCGAAAGCGATCAAATCGGAATGGAAAATGGATTGCAAATAAAATGGCAAAGGTGAGATCTTCTCACTCAATCAATATTGTTCTGATTGAAGTTTTGAATAGTTAGATTTAAAATTGATTGACTGTGTGCTTGGATGATTGATTTATAATAATTATTCACTTGATGATATTATATATATAGTAGTATATAGTATATATTGGGTGATTGATTTCCCGCATTATATAGCGGATGAGACCATATTGCGCCGCATAATAGCGGATGATATTTTATAAAATCCATATACCGCGATATTCCACCTTGAAGTGGAATTGGTATTTAATTGTTGTGCAAATGTCTGTGGATGCAGGGGAAACAGGTTGGAGGAATCCAACTGGATTCCTCAAATAATTGAATTTGTTTCAATATTTTATGTTGATTATTTATAATCTGTGTGTGATTATTTATGATTGAAACTGTTGAAGGCTAAAATTTAGCCGAATATATTTTTTGGTATCGTAGGATACCAGAAATAGATAAAATTTGATTTTTGAAATTAGTAGAAAATTTATAGTGAATTAATTTTAGAAAATTGAATAAATTTAAAAGAAGAAATTTGTTTCAAAATATAATAAATTTGGTGTTGAAATAAATTTAGAAATCAATTTTGGAAATTGATTTGGTATTTGAAAATAAATTTGGAAATTAATTTAGAATTTAATCCGGTGCTGATAAATGAATATTTGAAAATCGATTTGAAAATCGTATATCAATAGATATTTAGAAGTTTAAATTCACAATGGAAATTTATAAAGGAAAGGAAAATTTGTTTAAAAGTGTGAAAATAACAATAATAAACATTTGGTTATTTTTAAAAGTGTGAAAGGAATTTACGGATTCGGAACGTAAATTTAAAATAAATCAAGAAAGGTTTATTGATTGATTTGAATGAACCATTTTGAAATGAAAAATGTATTTTTCCTGAAAAGCTGAGTATGGTTTCGTAGTAGCCTATAAATATAAACTAAAAAAATTTAAGAATGGTTTTAGAAAGGATACTTTGGATAAATTATTTTCTTAACTGGTTTCAAATCTTTAAAGTATGGATTTATTTAATTACTTATAGAATGGATTATTTTAAAGATAAAAAATTGATATTTGTTTTAGGAAACGATTATTTAAATAGTTATACATTATCTACTAAAATTTGTTGGGACTTAAAATCTTATATGTGATAATTAGCATAATGTTTTCATAACCAATATTTTAAGTAAGTATTTAAGATGGTTTTATTTTAAATGTTCCAAGAATATTTTGGATAAGTAATTTGACTTATTTTAACTCGGCAGATTTCCGGTGGAAATGAATAAATATTTGAAAATGTATTCCGCGTAAGGAAAAGTGATTTGAAATTTGTTTTCAAAGTATTGAAATGTGGAAAGTAATTTGAAATTTGTTTTCAAATGGTTGAAGTGTGAAATATATTTTGTGGAAATATTTTGAAAATAAATAATTTGGAAAATTTATTTAAATCTGGCAATTGTTGTGGATGTTGATTGATAGTTAAATAACCGACTATCAATATTGGTCTTTTAATGGCATTTGAATTTCAATGCGACCGGGGGTCGGATTCCAAGTGGATATTCGAAAACCACATCGAACCTTTGTGATTATGATGGATCTTATATTTAAAAGATCAACGTGGAAATTGTTGTGATTTGTTTGAAATCTAAATGAACACTTATTTTTTTTTAAAATAAACGCTGCCGGAAGAGGACCTTGTGTCATAAAACTCATTCCAAATAATGATACGACGAATTGGGATTGCATTTGAAGATGGTGTTGAAGACCGGATATTTTCGAAAACGAAAGAATTACCTGTCGAATGTCTCTGCACCGGGTTGCTCCGGTATAGAGATTTTATCACCTTTGTGATGGGGATTCCGGACGTGCTTTGTGAATATTCGGATTTGCAAGGGCTTCTTTGAAGTGTCTTCGATTCCGTTCGACCCCGGAACGGACTTGTATGGATATGTGTCTCACGTTACACTTTGAGATGTAAAGCTGGTTTCTATCAAATACATTTCTGTTGTTGCCGGAGAATTTATTCTCTTAGCTTAACACCATTCTCTGAGACGTACGAGCTCAGAGGTTATGTAGTTGATTGTTACTAGTAATGCATTCTCAATTTGGTAACGTGACATACGAAGTGCTGCTGATCATTTGTTGATCAAATCATGACTTTGTGAAAAGTATAGCTTTGTGGATGAGACCGCATCGGACCTCACATCCCGGAAATGGTCGAAACTAGAAAGATGCGGCAAGGTTATGAGGGTCGCGCCCTTTAGGGTATGTTATTTTCCTTCTGGAAAAGGGTGGTATCATGGTATGGAGCCCAGATACTTAACCTATGTTGTTGCCGCAAATTTATTATACTTTGTGGTTGTTGCTTTGTGGTTGAGAATCCTCGGATAAAGGTCGCAAACGACCGAGGATGGCATACTCGAGTAGTAGTTACCTGGTTACAGAGGTAACCCGGCCTTGTGTTGCCAGAGAGCTGGGTAGGTTCTCGGGGCGTCTCTCCAGAGGCGTACCGATGTGGCAGTAGGAAGTTCCTTAGCCTGACTATTTGTTGGAAATCTAAAAAAACAATACGCGCCCTGTACAGTTTTAGTTGCATAACCTGTCATGCAATGTGGCAGTAACCTGCTATTGAACATGGTAGCTATAGTAGGCATAAGTGCGAAATGCCTATGCTGGCTAAGATTAATATTATACTTTCGAAATGTTTTCCACACTATGCACTAATAATAATAATATTAAAGGATTTTGTGTATCAAGCATGTTTGACTATCATAAGGAGAAATCTCCTCCAATTCTGCGTTTGCATTGTGTGTATGGCGGGAGGCCTTATAGTAGTTTCATTTTCCAAAAGCATGGCGAATTTCTTTTTATTTTCTTTGTGAAAATAATTGTTTTAAAATCTCACACCAGTCCCTCGACTGACCTGGAGTTTATTGTTCCCTTTCTAAACTCTGGGTACCCATAATTTTCCACACGGGCAGCCTAGAGTCAGGTTATCAGTTATTCGGTAGCGAAGTCAAGAAGTTGCTATGGAGATCTGAAGGCAAGCTGGATGGCGAGACGTACCACTTATATTATGTAGTGTCTGTTGCGTCTGGGTTAGTGCAAGTCAAATTTTATTGTACACAAGTTACTATAACTGCCAGTGTTTGTATTGTGTCGTTGTAAACTCTGATAATGTGATGTATAAACTGATATAGTGGTTTTGTTTTAAAGATATTCATTTATCTATTATATGTTGTTCCGCTGCGAATTGTGAGATTCTGTTTATTGTTTCTGATCTTCTTCTATCTTCTTCTTCTTAAACCCTAACGGTTCAGTTTTCCGGCATTCGACTGTTCGGCATTTGATACAGTGGACGTATCGATGTCAACTTTCCGGAGTCGAAAAATTGGATCGTTACAATAGTCCAGTGCATTCGACTTGGTTTTTCTATGCATATATATAACAATCTTAAACAATGACTTTATTTTAAAATTTTGCCACTTCATATTTTTTTAAAGATCCAATGGACATTACAAAAAATAAGCGTTTATTTTGTATTAAAGAAGACGGAAAATCTTACATTTAAGAAGTAATTCTATGCGGTTACTTAATTTTTATTTTATTGATCTATAATTTCACATGTTTTTTTTGGATCGACGACCACTGATTCACTGGTTAGTAGTAGGGTGCTCTAAACATAGGTTATAGAGGTCATGGATTCGAATTCCTAAAACATAAAAATGAGTGCTCTATTTGAATAAAGTCTCACTATTACTATCAAACTATTTCACATGTTTTTGTGTAGAATGAAAATGGTTTATTTCCACAAATTACTTGATGTTTTTTTAGATTACTAGAAATGATTTTACAAATTTTTAAGTTTTTACACGTAATATTGTTTGGAAAATTTTATGTGACATTATATCTTTTAGTAAAACGTTAATATATTGATGTGGTATGCTAACTGTCACAGTTATGACTTAATTTAAATGTTCATGGAGTGCATCTTCATTGCTCTTGTTAATCTAACAACATTAATGGATATTGAAATAGCTATTGACTAGGAACCATGGTTTTAGAAAACCAACTCAATTTCATTAATAGAAAATAGAAAGATGGATAAATTGTAGAGGAATTACCATTTATATCATGATCAATCTATAACTAGTCTATGTTTAACTATTCTTTGTAATTCTCATCTTTTCATTGTAGATCTCATTTTTTTTCCTTTGATTGTTCGATTCTAGATGACTTGGAGAGTACAATGACCACAAGCAATGTCATCCTGTAGGTAGAGCCGACTAAATGCCTAGTCAAAATAGGCAAGTGCTTACATCACCACTTTATTTTGGATCCACTAACATGTAAATCATTAACCAAAAAAGGATATCATTTTTAAATTTATCAAACCAAGATATAAGTTGGTTACAGAAAATAACAACTATGCCAAAAATATCCTACGTTTGGTTCTAGATTTACTTAAACGCGGCAGATATCTTATTAAATATCAATAAAGTGTCAAAGTCGTAAATATACCCCAATGTGTCGGATTCTGCTTGTGCCTTTGAAATACCAAAATGCCCGCATCATACATCATAAGGAAGCATAGATATAACCAAACAAGTTATGGTGAAATCATGATGGATAAAATTGTAATTTGACTGAAAGTTACAGTGTCACTGTAATTTTGGGATAGATTGCAGTGACAATTTGAGATAACATACAAGTACAGATTTAAAAGTTCGAGGAAATATGTTTTTTTTTCCTTTTTCTTAGGAGACAAGACTATATAACTTTTGGTTTGTACTATTTTCTCCTGCCAGACTACTTGAAAAGGTCATAGCAAGGAGATCAAGACGATAAAAAATTACTTTGAGAAGGCAGCAGCTCCTTCGGTGCTTGCAACCGTCAATGGCTAAAATGTGTGATGGTTGTGATGATTTTTTGTTCAATTAGAGTTTTTTTTTAATAGTAAAGATACAGGTATTGTACATAATTCTTCTTCATTAGAATGCTCACATGGATAAAGATATTTGATGCTTAAGTTCAACGTGATTAAAGAATCTAAGCAAAATTAATCAGAGGTCCGATTCAATTTTGTAATCCAAAAACATACATCAAGGAAACAATTTAAGCAAAACATATTAAGAATTATGACGTCACATGTGCCAATACAGTTATTGACTTACTTATTTTAGTCAAAATTTTAGCAGTGGCAACTTACATTCATAGAAGAAAAGGAAATCAAGGTGAAATTGGGTTGTAGCTTTTTTTTAATGTTGTCCCACTTCATCAAATATTTTATCATGTTTATCTTTAAACATAACATTATAGCAACTTCTTATGTTAAGTACTGTTTTTGGGCTACTTTTAAATGCATTTCAATGGACTACTTTTAATTGCATTTCAATGAACTATGATACTACTGCAATATGTGCATGTGCATGTAAGGTCTACTTAAATATAGATAATTGCATGTGGGATCCCTCTTATATAAGAGATAGTTTCTTATTCTGCATCCTGAATGATGTAGCTTTGCATATATTTTACCCTCAAATTTTAAAATGTACATGTTTATTGGAATAAACTGGTCCTGTCGATCGTAAGTTAATGATAAGTTATAGTTGAAACTTTTTCACTTTTTTTTAGAAAGACGGAATGTCAATAACAATCACAAATACACTAACCGATGAGAGAGTTGCATAGAATTTGCAACAGCTCAACATGCTATGAGAACTACGTCAAAGACCTCCATCCATGTGAGCATTACCAAGAAGATATATTATATACATCTAAATCTTTATGATTAAGATAGAAAAACTCTAGTTGAAAAAAAACTTATCACAGCCGTCAAAGAGTAGTTGTCAAGGAAATTGTTGCAACAAGCGGTGGAATAAACTGGCCCCTCGGATCATAAATGCACAATAAGAAGTTATAGTTCATACCTTATTTATGCTCTTGTTAGAAATGACATAATGTCAATAACAATAACAATAACAATAACAATAACAATCACAAAAATGTAAATACTAAATGAGAGAGTTATATAGAATTTGCAGTAGCTCGACATGCTACAAAAACAACATCAAAGACCTTTATCCATGTGAGCGGTACAAAGAAGAAATATTATATACAACGTCTAAATCTTTAGAATTAAGAAAAAACTCTAATGGAACAAAATTCATCACAACTATCACAAAGTAGTTGTCAACGAAACTATTGTAACAAGCAATAAAGCTGTCACCGCCTCTAATGAAATTTCTGTCACCTCTATACCGTTGTTATATTCATGCAATTTGATAGAAGAAAATAATGCAAACTACTGCTACCCAATGTATCTAGCCCTAAAATCATATATTTATTTCCTAAAACACTCTTGTCTTCATCTTTCAACCTTTCGTATTCATCTTTACTCTCGTCTTGTATCAACTTCAACTCAATTAGGGTTTCCAATTTTATTACAATCAAGTACCAATTGCTCAATGATGCCTACTTGATTTTGGTTGGTGGTAATTGATTTTTTTCTTAGATTCAGTTGCTTTTGCATTTGCTTTTGCTGTTTTTGAGCATGTTCCTACCACAGCTTTGATATTATTATTTTTAGTGAGTGAGGGATGAGTTTTTGCCTTGATCTTATCCTGCCTCCGGCCAGAACTGAACCGGGATGGCCGGAATCTCGGGGTACCGACCGGAACCTCATACTTGAATAACACACATATACCAGTATAATACAATTAAAAACAAACTAAAGACAATGCCTACCATATGTGGGATAAACTTACACGATAATTGAAACCATAGGTCATTTAAAAAAAAAATATTAAATATTTCAAAATCAGTTCGTTTGTATTTGTAACCAACAGACAACCTGATTTCATGCTAGATTACTTTTCATTTATAAATGCAAATTGTAAATACTAAAATTTCAGCTAGAGTAAGCAAATCAATAGCTAGATAGACAAAGAGTAAAAATATGCATCTAGCTCTTAATATACTTTGCTCTCATATTATTTTCTTGATAAATATTTTTGGATTATAAAATTTAATTACACCGTTGGTTAATTTTTCTTAGAGCATCTAATTGTGTTGAAATGACCTAATTGTAGTCTCAATATGTAATATAGTCGCTATTCATTGCTTGGTGAGATTCCTTGTTGGGCAGAACTACGACAAATATTTTCACTGTTCTTGCGTACGCATTTCCGTTGCTATGTATAATTGTCTCTCCACAATAATATGCACTTCAAAGATTCATTTCTCGTGTACAAGCATTTATGTTTCTAAGGTTGTTTAGTTAGTGTGTTATAAAAGAAACTTTGCGTGCAAGAATGTATTCATGTAAAGTCAAGAAAGAGGCACAAACAAATCTCGAAGTTTCGATGAAACAATAAGATAAAAATTTAAAATGGTGTCTGAAACAAATGCAGATCTTTATGAACTCTTTATCAACTATTCCACCATTAGCAAGAATTCTTAAAATTAAACATACATTTATCTATAGTTACATATCTTGGGTGTCAGTTTTATATTCCTAGAAGACACTACAGATTGAAACTCAGTACGTTGTAGCTAAAACTTAACCACTGTAACTCCGCTCAGGGTTACAATCTGCTTTATACCAACATCCAGTTCCTTTGAGCATGTTTGCTCCATACAACAAAATCCTATACCTAAAAATAAACAACATGCTGTTCATTGTTCAATAACTACAATCAATAGAAACTTCTCTACTCTTTCTACTAGTTCAAATCTTCTCAGCTCAGATCCCTAGATTAAAAATACCAAAATCTTAACTCGAAATTCATTGTTTATCTCAAACCCCATCCAACACAAACCAATAAACCCAAAATCTAAAAAAGTTCGAACTTTACCAGCCCTGACGCCAGATGCTCCCGCCTTTTTCAACCCTTTCTTCTTAACTATAAAGCTAGCACCAATAAAAATGCTGGAAGACAAAGCGAGCACCAGGCCCTTTATATTATCAGACGACATGCCTCGATACGCATCGACCCAACTATGCTTAGGTGACGTAGTTGGATCAGCTGCCATTTTGAAACGAACCGTGAATTAAGGTGCTATAAAGAGATCTCGACTGCCTGATGCATTGAAATTGGAGTAGAAAGAGAGACCCAGTCGTTGATTTCTCTCAGATCTGGCAGCGGTGGGTTTTGAAGAAGGAAAAACAGAGAGACGGTTGGGAGAAATAATAGATTGTTATTTATATGTAAATTGACTATTATTCATAATCATTTTTGGGGATAATGTTTTAAGAGCTGGAATTTAGTGTGGAAGAAGAATAAAGCTTAATTTGAAGCGACGAGGATTTAAGAGCGTTCTTTTGTTAAGAAAGTGAGAATAAAGGAATGTGATCTCAAACTCATTTAAGAAAATCTAGTCATCTACCACTTTTGTTGATAATTTACATCCATAAAAGTAGGTTTATTTGATTCTGAAGTTCAAATTGACCTTCCAACGCAACTGTTCCGTTGAATTATATTTTCATCCCGTGTATTGTTGTTTCGTTCAATAAAACACACACATATAGCTGAAAAGTATTAACTAAAAATAAAAAAAAATAAAACACACACATATAGCTGGAAACTCTTGTATATCAGCCTTTGATTTGAACTGTATTAAATTATAAATAAATTATAATCCATGATTTTTTAGATTGATATATTCTGTGAATGCAAATTCCATTTTGAAGTGTAAACGCATTTAAATGCTAATATTTAAAATGAGCCTTTTGGCATTCACTGCTATATTTTTAATCAACAAGTCATGAATGTAATATATATTGTCCTATATGAAAGAATACGATAAATGCATATATTATTTCTTTTATGACAATCAACTATTGAAAAATGAACACAATCAACCCAAATGCATAGGTTTACTATAATGAGAATAAATTATTGAGTGATGGATGCTTAGAGTATGTTAAGACGGCAAAGTTTATATAAAAGGCATTCATTAAATTGAGTATATAATATAAATAAGGAATACAACGATTTAAACATGGAGAGAATATGTTTAGCAATTCCTCATATTGTTATCTTCCAAAGCACGTTTTTAGTCATGATCAACTATATGTGTGTTATACAGAGGAGTTGCCCAAATTCAATAAAGGTTTTAGTACAAAATAGAAAAAATCCACGAAACATGGGAACTCACACTAGAAATGTAGTGTATAAAGATGTTTTGTTGTTATGTAATCAAAACCTAAACTAATTAAAATTACGAGTATCATTTCCGTCAAACTTATTTTATTGTTATAAATTATTCATTTTCAAAATCCATTTGAGTAATATCATTATACATTTACAGAAAGGACTTCATGATTTGATTTATATTTCATTTAGTTTATCATATATTAACCGATGCTAATTTAAAACTTGCGTTTAAGTCAAATCTACAACAACAATAATTTTAAATTTTTATGCTCGTCATAGTAACATGGATTACATAAAAATAACCCTTAAAAAATCTTTTTAACTCCCCAGTTACCTATAGTGATGCCGGCCTCAAGCCCGGATAAAGAAAGAGAGAAAATATTTATGAACAGATGGTATACGCTTCTTCATCCGCCAAAGTAAATCCCTTGAAAACCGAAGCATGTCCTGTAGAAAAGTATAACATAAAAATTATTTCAAATGACCATTATGAATTTTAGTTGACTGCCTTTAGGGAACTATGTTGTGCATAATGTGTTCAACTCAAAACTTTCAAATTATCTAGTTGTGACACTACTGCTGCTTCGTGGAAGCTTATCGGTGGATTTGGTTATATTTTTGTTATAATAGTGATGTCGAATACTAAAATATATTTAGGCTCAATCAAAGTAAACTGAAAGATGAATTTGTGAACTCATATCACAATAGCTTTATGTAATTCTATATATATCTATAAAATTTTAAATTAGTTAAACAACTTTTGTTCAAGCTTTTATTTTAAACTTATGAGTGTAATCTATATAGTGTGTTATTCACATTTAATATTTATGTAGAAACCAAACTGATGATTGAAAATATAGCTTTGGGTTTTGTGAGTATTTGTTCATGTTATTTCACACAAAAAACGTTAGCTTGCATATATGTGTATGTGTGTGTGTATGTATTTGAAAATGACTTTCATATATACATAAACACACACACCTGTGTTTGCGATGACTTATATTTATTCATATGATCATTATTTAAAAATAAACAAATTTGCTTTCAGTTTCCTTTGTACACGTCCGACGGACGTGCCTAACGTACTATTTCACAATAAAAGAAACCAACTCATATACATATACATGTTAAGTAGCATCTAAGTATATGATCATTTTTTCAGAATACATAAGTTTGGTCCCGGTTTCTTCGCATACGTCCAACGGACGTGCCAAAAGTACTGGTACAAATAGCTGGAAAGTATTAACTAAAAATAAAAAACACCCACTCACATATGCGTACTGCCATCTAGAAAAATGCTTCTGCCTTCCAGAATCAAAAACCGATATACAAGAGCTTCCAACTTCTTAACAACGACTAAATATTTCAAATACTAAACCAATTTCAACTTTTTTCATAACACAACAGAAATCACATAACATACAAAGATAATAATAAAATTTATCTTTTGGGCCGCATTCAAGGTGAAGAAATTTTAATACTAAATCGGTTGAAAAATGCTTCGTCAAATCAACTTACGTATCTTTTGAAGTATTTGATCAATAGGCATCTTCCATCTTTTCATTATTAAACACCTTTTCATTCGACATGACAGGTGCATTCTCAATTTTATTATGATTAGTGTTCTCCATCTAAATATATATATATATAAGAGAAAAATAGAATATGCTGTATAATAAAATATTACAATTCAATAATTGATGAGATTTTGAATTACAACATCATCAAACTTTATATCCATCAAATTTGTGTTAGCCATTAGATCATTAAACTTATCCTAAATAACAATAAAAAAATCCTAAACAAAGAACCAAAGATTTATATAAAGAAGAAAAACATACATTAAGAATAAAAAGTAAATTAACGTCTTGGTGTTCGTTAAAATAAGGATCATCCACCGAAGTTTCACTTGCTGATTGAAAAATATATTTTGGTGGGCATAAGCTTACGATAAAAATTGATAAGTAATATAATTTTAACGATAGGCAGAAGAATTTTCCTATGTGTCAATAGTAGCACACATATATAAAAAGTTGGAAGTTATTGATAATCTTATTCTATTAGAACCTCCAATTTTGATGTTTTGATTGTGTCAGCTATATAAGTAAATATTATATGAACTAACCAAGTTCGCAGGAGAAGATAATAAAAAACATATGAAGATCGGATACTAGAATGTTGCTACAATGTAGTAGTAGGTATAGAGTCTGAGTCTAGATGTAGATAAATGATGTTAAAATCTCTTTGAAGTGGTATACACATACACGCATAACAAAGGTTTTGAAAAATCAAAAGAAATGCTCAAAACTGTGCATTCAGTCGGCTGAATGATCTCTTTCAACCGATTGAATGTTGTACATGGACAAAAATATATATGAACGTCTAGCCGGTTGACTTATAATATTCAGACGGCTAAATTGTTTATATTTTGCACCAATTTCTTACTGTTTTAAACATTATTCGATTCAGCTGGCTGAAATATTTAATTTAGACGGCTGAAGTTTCATAACGGGTGGTTTGAAAGGATGCTTCTTTTCAATGAACAGTAACAACTCTTGATTTGAAAGATAGCTTCTATATCTCTTCATGGTTGCTCTTCATGAACGTATACAACCTTTTAATTTCTATAAATAGCAAAGAAATCCAGCTTTTAAGATATCAATTCTTTCTTATTCTTAATTCTGTCTATTCTTGCTATTTCAACTATAAAGCATTCTATATATCTAAACTCTATTTTGATCACTTGTGCATTCAAGTTTACTACTCTTATGATCAAATAAACTTCATTTCTTCACAAAATATTTGATATACCACAAAGGAGAAGATTATAGGAAGGATATACTCTAAAGACTTATCCGTGCTATTCAAAGAGCACAATCATCATATATCTCTTTATAATTGAAGTCCCGTTCGGTTGCTTAGGGAGATAAAAGTCCTACTCAGTTGCTTAGGTGGTTGAAGTTATGTTCGGCTACTCAGGCATCGTAATACCTATTCATCCGGGTTAAGAGAGTGTTGATAGTTGAATTTCAAAAGAAGTCTGAGACTGGACGTCGAATATGAAAGTTCGAATCAGTATAAAATTACTGGTGTCATTTACTTTACTACTTTAATTTTATACTTACATTTTACACATGAAGATAGATTATTTAATATTCCATATTATACGATCCATGATCACTTTTATATTCAACTTCTGTGTTTTGTGCATCGCATACATTACGTGAAAAAATAAATGTAAATTCAATTTTGTATAATATAGTCTTTATTTTATGTATAATATTGGTTACGTTATTTTTGTCCGTTTAAAATTCAAATTAATCAATTTTGGTTAAGACATTAATTAAATTTTGAAAATGTGGCTTGATACATAATAATGTCATCGAGATAGTTGGTTAATAATTGAAAAGTTAGCATTCTAACAATTAAGCAGCTGGTAAGTTTAATAATGTGAAGAATATGAATAAAAATATCAATGATTATGATAAACAAAATAGTTGACAAATTTGAAGATGTTGATAGCTTATACTTTACTATTTATTCAATAGATACATAAATGTAATAAATAGTGAGATAACGATATAATAAAATAACTTTGTTGAGATTCAAGAACTCATTATCTCTAACCTCTAACTATATCTATTGAGAAACATTAAAAAATAAAAAATGAATAAAGTGTAATGTCATCAGGCCATGTGATTGAGCTATTATTATTACTAGTTTGTAACACGTGTTGCACGCGAAAATGTTGTAATTAAGATGCAGATTCAGTTTTTTAGAATCTAATATTTATTTTATTAATAAATAATAACTATAATGGTTCCAATTATTATTAATTGATTTTGTTGAGTCATTGATGAAATTTGAATATGTTGCTTGATACATAATGATAATTATATTGTGATAAATGTCTGATTTGAAAAGTTTGTATTTTAATTATTAAAATAAGCGGTAAGTTTAATGATGTGAAGCGAATAAATGAAAATACTGGTGATGATAAACAAATAGTTGAGAATTTTAAAGATGTTGATAGCTCAAGTTAAAACAATGATAAAAAAATTAAAAAAATAGACGACTTGAATATTAATACTAATAGACTAATTTGAATGAAAGTTTAAAACTCTAAAGGATGTAAATGTTAATATATTAAGTGAAATGAAATATTATTTACTATTATCTAATAGATAAATTATTTGTCAAAAAATTGGTTTGGCATCTTCAATTGATTGATTCTATGGAGATTATGATTTTATGTCATTGAATCAGATCTAATTACAGTAATACAGTAAAAGAAATAAGAAAATATGAAGAAGATAATAGAAAAAACAAGAGCTACATGATTTATAATGGCTCGGCTAAGCCTGCGTCTTTTAATATTCTTGATTCATGTTATTTACCAAATACAAAAGGGAATACAATTACAATCTCGAAATTCTATCCAAAAATTATAGTGGTAACCCTCCCCCTTGGTTATGTCATAGCAATGTCCTAAAAGTCAAAAGTCCGATCAGTTTTATGCTGCATGTAGCCCTTTATATATATACATATACATAAATACATATATATATATACACACACACACACATACATACATACATACATACATATATATATTTGTAATTGGGTGTAATTAGATGTTTGGGTCGTCGAATCCCATTAGAACTCATTATAGAAGAAGTCGAGATCCAAAGTTCTTAACTTGATGGTCGGTACGAATCCATTCATGGACTGGTACCGATCCATCCATGGATTGGTGCTAATCCATGGTTTTTGTATTTCTCATCAACTTTCTTCAAGTTATGTTATTTTACCTTCAACGTCATTCATTAATGCTTCTAAGCTTGTTCCTCCATGCATTCACTAGGAATGATGACCAAATAGAAGAAACATGCAGATCAGTACCTATCCATGACTTAGCCAATTTCCTCCATTTTCCTTCTTGCCTTGATTTTTTTTACATTCACCGAAAGATGGGGACAAAATGGGGAAATGGTGGATTAGAACCAATCATTCATGGATCGGTACCAATCCATGAACTTAGCTTACCCACTTTTCCCTGGCTACTCTTTGTATTTGATTGTCTTTTAGTCTAACATTCATTCCTTCATCATTTTGTAGTCCAATATCATTAAAATGTAGCTTGTGAAAAATACCGGATAACATAAATAAATATAACAAATGGTTACAAATAAAAATATAATGAAATGTCTATTGTTTGCACAAAAAATGGGCAAACACCTCCAAGTCATATGAATTAGTTGATTTTATGTTGTTTCTAGTGATTTGGGTGATTTACGCAAATATATAAAAAGCAGGGACTAAACTGTAAAAGACACACAGATTTATAGTGGTTCGGCCAGAACGTGCCTACGTCCACTTTATATGTTATTCTCCTTTTTTATTCAGATTACAAGTACAAAGCTTTGATTACAAGTAACTGAAAATTGTTTGAAAGTTTTATCCGTGCTTGAGCTCTCAAACTTGTCTACCATTGTTGTACCCCTGCCCCTCTATTTATACAGTGAGGCTGAGGGCAGGGGTCTTGGATGTATATAGCTGCTGGTGGGCCTGGGCCGATGCAATCTGGCCTGGTAGTGTTGGTTCGGTATGCCTTGGTCCGGTAGTTGAGGGTTGGAATATGCTCTGGTTCGGTTGCACGCTGGTTCGGTAGTACATGGAAGTGGAGTTGGTTCGGCTAGGAAGGGAAGTGGAGTTGGTTCGGTGGCACTCCGGTCCGGCTATGCTTGGTTCGGCAGGAGGATGGAAGTTGAGATGGTTCGGTCGTAGGAGGGAAGTTGGTTGGATCGGCTAGGAAGTGGGGTGGATCGGTGGTAGGGATGGAGCCGGTCCGGTGAGATGTTGGACCGGTGGGACTTGGTGGAGAAGTGGTCCGGTAGGAGCTAGGGAGCGTAATGACTTGGTTCGGCAGTGGTGGATGGAGTTGCTTTGGTCCGGTGGTGGGTTGATCCGGTTGTGCTTGGAAAGGTGGGTGGTTCGGTGGACCGGATGGTTCGGTGAACTTGGGCCGGTGAAGGGTGGAAACGCGCCCAACATTTGCCCCCCAAAGTGGGGCATATGCCATCATATGTCGCGCTTTGTTTTAGCTTAGGTGATTCTTATCCAGTCTTGTCTGCCTAACCATACGGTCCGGTCATCCTATGTTCGTTTATAAATAGGGGTGTTAGGCCTTCGTCATCCCTTCATCGTTTTGAGATAGTCGAATCAGTCGAATACCGGATCAACTAAGTGCCGAATCAACTGAGTGCCGAATCTAAGTGCCGAATCCACCAGGTGCCGAATCATCTAGTGCCGAATCATCTAGTGCCGAATCAGGTGTGGTTCTTTTCCGCTGAATGAGTTTATGTTCTTGTATTACCGGATGGACTTTAAAAGTTTGACCGCCGAATGAGATTGGGCGTTGAGTGCCGAATGGGCCTTATATGCTTGGAATGCCGAATGGGGTTTTGCCTTGTACTGCCGAATGAACTCCTTGTTCTAACGACATGTCTTCTGCTTTTGTGTTTGCAGGTAAATGTCTCGCAAGGTGGAAACCCGATCAGAAAAACAGAGGAAATCTATGGACAGAAGAGAGTCTCCCGCTGTGCCCCCAGTCCAGCCGGAACCAACGCGACATGGATCTTCCCCGAGGTCATTAGTGGACGGGTATGGCCCTCAAGAGCTTCTGAACTCTCCTCCCGATTGCTTTCCGAGCTCCCTCAAAGAGGGACAACTTGATGTCATCGCTCGCTCCTTCGGGATTGACAGAGCGAGCATGCTGCTGCCGGGAGATGGTGTGATGCCGTATGATCCTCCTGAAGGATATTTCGCCTATAGCCGATACCATTGCATGTGCGGGGCCATTCCTCCGATCAATGCGTGGATAGTCAGCTTCATTACCTACCTGAAGGTGGCTCCTTTCCAACTTCAGCCCAACTCCTATGCCATCTTAGTGTGTCTATTCGTTATCTTCCAGAGGAGGTATGGGCGCCCCCTTCTAATCGGGAAATACGATATTTGTATAATCTGAGGGGCTACAAGAAGGGGTCTCCGTACATTAGTTTAGAGTCGGCTGTGTCCTTCAAGCCGGTCTTGGACTTATACTCGAAATTCACCATGTTTAAGAAGGAATGGTTCTTCGTCAAGGACGACTCCGTTTCTTTTCGCCTTTTCACTTCTGGCTGTAAGTTGAATTCCATTTGTAATTTCTCTGTCCCAACTGCAATGCTTCTTCTTATATGCTTTTATTTCTTGCTAGCGACAGGTGGCTTTGCGGTCGTGGAGAATGATCGCCTGGTACAGATGGCTGCGGAGATAGAGGCTATCTCAGGAAGGGATAGGTCGGCTTCTTACCTGATCAGGAATGCCACTCTCCTGGAGCACAACTTGATTCTGCCACGTCAATCCGTGGTTAAGCAGAGAGATACAGCCGAGGAGAGGGCTGCCAAAGCTAAAGACGGGGTTACTACGAAAAGTGGCAAGAGGAGACCTTTCTCGGTACCTCCAGTCGTCGGGGGAAAGAAGCTTAAGAAATCTGATGGACCCTCTCCCAGCACATGCCCAGATGTTCCGGAGGAGGAAAGTGGAAAGGAATA
The DNA here is from genome assembly GCA_030765085.1 of Allium cepa. NCBI lineage: Eukaryota > Viridiplantae > Streptophyta > Magnoliopsida > Asparagales > Amaryllidaceae > Allium > Allium cepa. Next base: position 926,434,269 of record CM060934.1, read on the forward strand.
AAGAGGCGAGGAGGAGAGCGGAGGTGATGGAGAAGGTGACGGTGGTAACGGTGGCGAAGGTTAGGGTGGTAGTGGCGTTGGTTCCCTGACCTCTGGGCAAGCGGGTGAGATTCAAGAGTGGACGGATGATGCTTTCCGCCAAGCCTTTGAGGGGTTGGGGGAAGGGCCGGCCTTGGTGGAGAAATCGAAGAAGTCTGATAAGGCCGGGACGGGCGTCAGTCTATCTTCTGAGAGTATTTCAGCTAAGACAACTCCGACGGTTCAAGGTGAATTCTTAACTTCCGCAGATTCCTTTTATGATAAGGATTTAGTAATATTTTATGGCCAGCTCCCGTCCTGGAATGAGATTCAAGACTTATTGCGGTATCCCACTCCCCCTCAGGTTTGTAAAATAAGCGCGTTTTCCTACTCCTTTTAACTTAGCATATGTCTCGGATTGTAGTTTCATGCATGCTTGTAACACTTGGTTTTTATTACAGGAACGGGTAAGGTGGCCAAGACATCAGATATTCGGCACCGTCTTGAACAGTACAAGCTACTCAAAGCTTCTGCCAAGCCGAAGCCGTCAACTAGCCGTCCCGGAGATGTGGTTGGCTATCGCCCTCTTCTCGGAGTTATTGAAGAAGATATGCAAAAGAGGAAGAGGGGCCGATCTTTGTTTGAACCTTCACCTGGCCCTCAGCCTCCAGTCCAGCCTATCCATGATATTACTGAGGAAGATACTGAGTTTATGCCTTCCCCACATCCATCCGAAAATCCAACCGTCACCCCGATAGACCACCCTGGTTTGGTTCGCAACCCATTTGCCGGCCACCCGGATCTAGACCCGAGTTTTCAGGACATTTCTTTTGATGAGACCACGGGTGAGCATCTTCTTCCCCGCAATCCCATGGTACGGGTGCTTGATGAGGCTAAGTCCTTAGACCTCGATTTGCTTACTACTCGGATTGTGACCATGGGGGATGAGGCCAAGGCAAACATCGATCGGGTGGCTGAAGAGACCAAGAGGCTAATGGAGCATCACGCTAGACTGGCCAAGGCTGGAGAGGAAATTGGAAGTGCTAACATTCGGTTGCGGCTAAAGGTTTCTGATCAGGCCAAACAGCTTGCCGATCAGGCTATCCGGATATCCCAGCATGAGGCGGTCTCCAGACGACTGAAGAAAACCATGGAAGAGGCTAGCAAGGTTGAGTTGCGAAAAATGGAGGCTGTTTGCAAAGAACGAATTGACATGGCCATCGCAACGGTGGATGAGGTTCGGAGAGCGGATCTTGAGCAGGTAGAGGAGTTATCTGGGTGGCTTGAGGCCGCAGAGCTTGCTCAGGCCAAGCTGAAGGAGGAGATGGAAGTGGTGCGGGAATCCCTTCAGGTTGACTGCTCGAGATACCGATTGGAGAGCGATGCTGCCGTCGCACGGCTGTCGGCTTCTGAGGCCCGGATGAAAGAGTTTGAGGAGAACGAGGGTATGATGGATGAGATGCTCCAGGACATGTATTTCTGAACTTGGAGGCAGGGCAACCTGTCCTGGATGGACGACTATCCCCGGGTCATGGCTAGAATATATCTTCGGGCTTTGGAGGAGGCTAAGGCCGATGCGGATAAGGAAGGTGGTGCGGATTTCAGGATGGATGTGGTTACGGCCTAATTCACTAAGGAAGAGAAGGTGGCGGTTAAGGAGGGCATGCGGCTGCTTGCTGCGGATGAGGTAGGCGTGCAGCTAGATGATGATGATCAGGGAGCAGATGCTGGTAAGTCTTCCTTTTTAGTCTTTTCATGATTGATTGCTTATCTTTCGTGACTATTGATGGATTCTCTTCTGAATTGGGCAAGCGGGACCTCTGGAGTACATGCGGGGAGTTCTGCCCCTGCAGTTAAGTAGATCCGGATGGCGGGCAGGATAGAGGCGGAGCCCCGATGTAGTTGACTCTTTTATTTGGTCTGTTTGACATTCCTGTATATACTAGTCCAAAACATTATTGTATTTCCAGGCTGTAATTATGTCATTGCAACGAACGTCTTTATGTAACTTTATAACATAAGTAGATTCTGTCATGTTCGAATGTGGTTGTTATTTTGATGTGTTGCATAAGAAATACAGCTGCGTGTTTATGCATGTGATTTAATCGTATTTGATGCTAAGTTTCTGCTCAAAATATTATTTCATGTCTTGCAATGTCAATATGATGTGTGAATAAGTTAAAGCTACATATTTGTATACAAGAGAAGAAAGTACCGCCCTTCGTGTTTTAGTTGTAGAGGGCTGCTTTGAATGTCTTGTGCGACTGAGTATGGAATGTAGCTGAGTGTTCCGTCATCCGAATATGAGTTCATGTTTCCACCAGCGAGAGTTCCCCTATTTTGTGACCTGTACTTTAGGGACTGTCATATAGGATAGGAGAAAAGTTTTTAAATGAAATGGAAATATGAGAAACAGTAAAACTTCCAATCACGGAAGGCCGTCATATGCTTAAGTTCGTGGCAAACGGGTTTTGTAGTCACTTTCCCTAGCTGTGGGTCTTGGAGACATTTGTCACCCATCTTACGCCTCCGCGGGGAGTTTATCTTTTTTACCACAGCCGCACTTAAGACATATCGGAGCCGAGATCGCGCACAGTAACTACCCGAGCCATTATGGCCCGTAATCGTGGGTATTATTCGATTTACTGTGGCCGGCTAGCGTGGGTGCCGATCGTCAACCGTGAACTACCCCTGGCTGGCCACACCTTATGTTGGGGCTTAAAGTAGGTTCACAGTTGTCGGCGAGCCGAACGCCGTAATGAGCTGCCATCGGCTATAGTCGGCCTTCTTGATGGCTTATAATCGGCTCATTACAGTTGGCTTTGAGGGCAGTCGCGAGCAATGAGTTAACCCGCAACAGAGGGATGCTGGAGCAAAAGTGTCTCATTGGCGAGTGCATAGATTCGCATAGTACCTGTTGGGTCTTGTCCAGGTGAGGTTGCACCATGAAGTGTCCAGAGTGGAAATGTCATTATACATGATTTTGTTCAACAGAAAAGGATAAAGCTTAACATGCAGCCAAGATATAAAGGAACAAGTTAAAAAGAGGCAAGATTTTTAAAGTGGTTCGGCACGAAAATACCTACGTCCACTGATTCTCTTTGTTAATTCACTTCATATGGGTAGTACAAGTTAAGAAAAGTATCGACGGAGGTGTTGGATGTTCCATGCCCTCTGGAACACCTCTCCGTCCACTGTTGACAAAATATAAGCTCCGTTGTGGAGATCTCTATGAATTACATAGGGTCCGTCCCAGACTGGGTCTAGCACTCCGGGGCGCGGGAAGATCCGCTTGAGGACAAGATCTCCTTCTTGTAAGCTGCGGTGCTTGACTTTGGAGTTGTATTGTGCTGCCACTTTTTGCTTGTGAGCTGCTGCTTTGAGTGCTGCATCATTTCTTCTCTCCTCAATTAGATCCAAAACATGTGGAGGAGTTCTTCGTTCTCTTCTTGGTTGTAGTGGATCCTACGGTGGGAAGGAACTACAGTTTCAACTGGGAGCATGGCCTCCGATCCGTATGCCAAATAGAAAGGAGTATGCCCTGTTGATGTTCTGTAAGATGTGCGGTAGGCCCAAAGTGCCGTAGGAAGTTCATCCACCCAAGCGCCTTTTGACTTTTCAAGTTTCTTCTTGATTAGGGTTTTGAGGATTTTGTTGACAGCTTCGACTTGTCCGTTTTCCTGGGGGTAAGCCACAGATGAGAAGCTTTTGTGAATTCCGTGCTCTTGGCACCAGTCGGTGAATTCCTCGCTGTCAAATTGAAGTCCATTGTCCGATATGATTTTGAGTGGAACCCCGTACCTGCATAAAACATTTTTGATCAAGAAGTTAATAAATTTTGCAGAAGATATTTTATTTAGAGGCTCTGCTTCCACCCATTTGGTGAAATAGTCAACTGCCACTATGGCATATTTGGCTCCGCCTCGGCCCATTGGCAGTTCGCCAATCAAGTCAATTCCCCATATTGCAAAGGGCCAAGGGCTGGTGATTTGAGTAATCTCATTTGTGGGCAGTCGAGGAATCTTAACAAATTTCTGACATCTGTTGCATTTTTTGACGAAGTCCAAGGCGTCTTTGTTTAAAGTGGGCCAGTAATACCCGTATCGGAGTGTTTTCTTGGCTAGAGTCTGCCCTCAGGTGTGATCTCCGCAACTTCCTTGATGGATGTTGGACAAGACTTCCCTGGCTTCCCTTCCAACGATACACCTTAATAAGGGATTAGAGAAGCCGCGCCGATAGAGGATGCCTTCTTGTAGTGCGTAGCGGGAAGCTTTCCTTAAGATTTTCTTAGCTTCGTTACGCTCGTCGGGCAGTGTGCCATCTTGTAAATATTTCCGGATATGAGCCATCCAAGTTTCCTCTTCGATTGCAGCTATCATATTCATTGTCTCGTAACTCGAGGCCAGTTGCTGTGAGATGGTTATTGTTCGGGAAGCGGTGTCGTCCTTCATGCTAGCTTGCTTTGCCAGTTCGTCGGCCTCTTGATTCTTTTCTCGAGGAATGTGTTTGACTAAATAGTGATCCAATTGATTGAGCAGCAGCTTGGTCTTCTTTAGATATGTTGTGAGTCGTTCTCCTCGAGTCTGGAATTCTCCCAGTGTCTGATTTACAATAAGTTGAGAATCACTATGGAGACATAAAGAACCGACTCCAATCTCTAGGGCAAGTTCTAATCCGGTTATCACTGCTTTGTATTCTGCGTCATTGTTGGTGGCAGCGAATTCCAATCTTAGGGCATAGTGCAGCTTCCTTCCCCTGGGGGTGATTATTACAATACCTGCCCCCAAGCCTTGTTCGTTTGATGCTCCATCTACAAAAAGATTCCACTTGATGTCTTCCGCTATTCCAGATGGCTCCTTACCTTCGTTAGTGGTGAATTCGGCAATGAAATCAGTTATGGCTTGCCCCTTGATAGCGGTGCGAGGATGGTAGGTGATATCATATTGACTCAGTTCAATGCACCATTTAAGTAGTCGCCCAGAAGTGTCGGGGCGATGGAGTACTTGCCTTAGCGGTTGATCGGTTAAAACTCTGATGGAATGAGATTGGAAATAGTGTCGCAGTTTCCGTGACGTGATTAGCAAACAATATGCTAGCTTTTCAAATTTAGGGTATCTGGCTTCTGCCCCTGTAAATCTCTTGCTTACAAAGTATACGGGTCGCTGTGCGTGGTTGTCTTCTCTCACCAAAGCGGCGCTTAAAGCATGGGATGATATAGCAAGGTATAGGTATAGTTCCTCGCCTTCATTTGGAGTTGAGAGTACTGGTGGTTTCTGAAGGTGTTCGATTAAGTTAAGAAAGGTTGTCGAGCATTCGTCGGTCCATTCGAACTTTCCTTTGTCTTTCTTTAGAGCTTCAAAGAAAGGGATGCATTTGTCTGTTGCTTTAGAGACGAACCTGCTTAGGGTGGCCACTTTCCCGTTTAGGCTCTGCATCTCTCTTCGAGTGGATGGTATCTTGATATCTTGCAAAGCCCGAACTTGTTCTGGGTTTGCTTCAATCCCCCTGGCATGGACGATGAATCCCAAGAACTTTCCCGACGACACTCCGAAGGAGCACTTTAGAGGGTTCAGCTTCATTCCATATTGGCGAAGTACTTGAAACATCTCATCCAGGTGGTTTATATGATCGTTGGCTTTCCTCGATTTTACCAGCATGTCATCCACATAAACCTCCATAGTTCGTCCTATTAGTTCCGCAAACATCTTGTTGACGAGGTGCTGATAAGTAGCTCCAGCATTTTTAAGTCCAAAAGGCATTACTCTGTAGCAGTACAATCCCCGGTCAGTGATGAAACTAGTGTGGTCTTGATCGGGGGCATGCATAGGGATCTGGTTATATCCTGAGTATGCGTCCATAAAAGATAAGAGTTCGTGTCCGGCGGTGCTGTCTACGAGCTGATCGATTCGGGGGAGTGGGAAGCAGTCCTTCGGACACGCGTCATTTAAGTTGGAGATGTCGATGCATGTTCACCACTTCCCATTAGCCTTCTTTACCAGTACCGGGTTGGCGATCCATTCTGGGTAGATGGCTTCTCGTATGAAGTTATTGGCAAGTAGGTTCTTTACTTCTTCCTCGAGGGTTGCTGATCGTTCTGCCCCCATGCTTCTCTTTTTCTGCTTTACTGGCACCTTGGTGGGATCGATGTTCAACACGTGGCATGCTACGTCTGGGGAGATTCCTGTCATGTCAGCGTGCGTCCATGCAAATACATCCATGTTGTGGCGAAGAAAATCAATGAGTTGATCTTTCAACTCCGCTCTTAACTGAGACCTGACTCTCAGCAGTCTACTTGGGTCGTGTTTGTCTACAGATACAAATTCCATAGCCTCTGCAGGCTCGGTGGTGGCCTCCTCCTCTTTGTCCCTGGGGTCTAATTCGTTGAAAGGATCGCTGGTATATCGAAGAGGAGGGACTTTCTTTAATTGCTATGCTTTCAAGTTTTTCTTGCAGAGAGAAGTCTCTGCATCCTTCCCTTTATCCTTCCTGCGTTTATTGCGAAGCTCAGTTACATAGCAATCTCGAGCGGCGTCTTGATCTCCCTCTATTTCTCCTACTCTGTTATCTGTTGGGAATTTCATCTTCAGGCACCATGGGGCTAGGACAATTTGGAAGTCAGACAAGGCTAGTCTTCCCAAAAAGGCGTTGTAGGCCGAGTGGTTCTCTATTAGCACAAATGTTTGTTTTCGCACAACGGAGCGGGGATGGCTTCCTATTTCGACAAAGAGGTCCAGTTGTCCGAGGGACATCTTCGCATCCCCAGTGAAACCATGTAGTGGTTTGTTGCAGGGAGACACAACCTTCATTGACAGCTTCATTTTATCGAAAGCATGCTTGAATAGGATATTTACTGAGCTTCCAGTGTCCACTAGAATTCGGAAAACTTTGGCTGGGCCGAACCAGGCAGAGATGACCATTGGATCCATGTGTGGGTACTGCCTTCCCTCTAGATCACGCCTACTGAATGTGATGTCGTCATTCTCTTTCCATTTCGGGTGGCGTTCTTCCATAACAGAATTAACGTAGCCTTCATCGTTTCTAAGTGACTTACCGTATCTTTCCATCTCTGCCCAGCTTCTGTCGGCGATGTGTGGCCCTCCTGATATGGTATGGACCACTATCTTCTCTTGACTGGAGCCGCTGGTGTTGCGATTTCCTCCACCTACTTCTGGGAGGGGAAGCCCTGGGTTTTCATTGGCGGGAGCTGGAGTCCTGTTATAGCTTTTTACATAGCGTTCCAGTCTCTTCCTTCTGATGTGTTCTTCAATTAAGTCCCGGACATGGTGACATTCATTGGTGTCATGTCCATAGGATTCGTGGAAGCGGCAGAACTTTCCAGACTTGAGTGCGTTATCCGACTCCTTCTTGTGCAGGGGGCGCTTGTATCTAACTTCGTCTTGAGTGGCTAGGAAGATGTTTTCGATTGTTTCATTCAAAGGAGTGTAGGAGTCAAATCTTGGTCCTGGTCGATATAAGCGCTTTTCTCCCTTCTTGCCCCCAGTATTGTCTCTAGAGTCACTTCTCCGAACATCCTTTGCTGCAGCGGGAACCCTGTCTGGAGCTGTCTTAGCTTGTTGCCCTGACTGCCTCTCATTGACAGCGTCTTCAAGTCTCATATACTTTCCATCTTCATGGAAGAAATCAGGTAAAGTAGCTGGTTTTTCCTTGGTTAGCCTTCTAGCAAATTTAGTATCCAGATGTACACCACTGTAGAGGGCCATTAGGATAAGTTTCTCGTCGGCATGTTGAACTGCGGCTACCGCGGCGTTGAATCGGGTTAGATATTGTTGCACTGTCTCTCCAGGCTTTTGTTTGATATTAGATAAGGAATAAGCGTCCGTGGGTTGTTCCACATGAATGCGAAACTGACTGATGAACTTTTCTTTCAACATTTCCCACGAGTTTATGGACCCTTGGGGTAGATGGTAGAACCAGGAGGTAGCTAGATCTGCCAAGAATAGTGGGAAGCATTTACACAATACTCCCTCTGTTGCTCCGCTTATGAGCATATGCTGTGTGTATCTTTGTAGGTGTACGACGGGATCAGAGGTTCCCTTGTAAGGTTCCATTGTTGGCATTTTCCATTCCCGGGGGGTGATGGCAGTTTATTGCGGGTGAAGGGGCTGGTTATCCTAGCACCTATCCCCCGATCCCTTTGCTCCCGTTGGACGCACTCTCTGAACAATCGCGCCATCCTTTCATCAGAACTTGGAGCGGATAGAAATGAGTTTGATTCTTCCCTGCGGGATTGACTCCGTCCAGATGACCTGTAAGGATGGTATCGTCTATCACTCCTGACATTCTCCAATGGTTGCCTCTGGTCTTCCGGGGGCATGCTGGGGTCAGCCACAGTTGGCCCTTGCTTTGATCTTTCCCTGCTGGGTTCTCTTCTCAGCACTTCCTCGGGTCCAACTTCGGGCTGGACTCCCGCTCGGCCCCGTTCCTTGGTGTTTCTATGGTTAGGTAGCATGGCGGGCTCAGCTACATCCGACCCTTGCCTGGTACCTCCCCCGTTGGGTTCGGTTCCAAGCGTTTCCTCGGGTCGGAATTCGGGCTGAGTCCGGGCTCGACTCCTACCATAGTTGTTTCTGTTGTTAGCCTCTTCGAAGAAGAAAGACCCTTGTCGCCTCCTAGATCCTCCAGACTGGGACTCACCCCATGATTCAGTGTTGCGGTTGGTTTCTTCGACATCCCTTAAGCGTGACATGAGTTGATCCACTAAGGCTTCTTGTTGAGATGCGAAGCGGTTAGTTACTTCAGCCATAACCCTGTCCAGATCCGCCCTTGTAATTGGTTGTTCCGTAGCAGGGGCTGTCGGATTTGCCTGATTTAAATTTGCTGTTAGAACTGGATGATTGTCTTGGTCTCCGATCACTGGATCTGGGATACTGCCAGTTGCGATGTTCTTTCCTTTGTTAGCATCTTTCTTCCGTCCGGGAGGCATGTTTTCCAAGCAATGAACGATGTTGATAGGAAAAGGGTTGAGTGGGAGAAGCTGAAGCTTCGAGCTCCTGTTCTCAGTGAAAGCACCAAAAATGTTTGCACAAAAAATGGGCAAACACCTCCAAGTCGTATGAATTAGTTGATTTTATGTTGTTTCTAGTGATTTGGGTGATTTACGTAAATATATAAAAAGCAGGGACTAAACTGTAAAAGACACACAGATTTATAGTGGTTCCGCCAGAACGTGCCTACGTCCACTTTATATGTTATTGTCCTTTTTTATTCAGATTACAAGTACAAAGCTTTGATTACAAGTAACTGAAAGTTGTTTGAAAGTTTTATCCGTGCTTGAGCTCTCAAACTTGTCTGCCATTGTTGTACCCCTGCCCCTCTATTTATAGAGTGAGGCTAAGGGTAGGGGTCTTGGATGTATATAACTGCTGGTGGGCCTGGGCCGATGCAATCTGGCCTGGTAGTGTTGGTTTGGTACGCCTTGGTCCGGTAGTTGAGGGTTGGAATATGCTCTGGTTCGGTTGCACGCTGGTTCAGTAGTACATGGAAGTGGAGTTGGTTCGGCTAGGAAGGGAAGTGGAGTTGGTTCGATGGCACTCCGGTCCGGCTATGCTTAGTTCGGTAGGAGGATGGAAGTTGAGATGGTTCGGTCGTAGGAGGGAAGTTGGTTGGATCGGCTAGGAAGTGGGGTGGATCGGTGGTAGGGATGGAGCCGGTCCGGTGAGATGTTGGACCGGTGGGACTTGGTGGAGAAGTGGTCCGGTAGGAGCTAGGGAGCGGTAATGACTTGGTTCGGCAGTGGTGGATGGAGTTGCTTTGGCCCGGTGGTGGGTTGATCCGGTTGTGCTTGGAAAGGTGGGTGGTTCGGTGGACCGGATGGTTCGGTGAACTTGGACCGGTGAAGGGTGGAAACGCGCCCAACATCTATGGAAAGGGTCGAATCTGTAACCTATGACATCTAATTCATATAGAAATACAAAAATGTATTGAATACAAAAACATTAGAATGCCACATCATCAAAGAATGTGATTGAACTTTTATAATTATATAATACATGTTATATCACAAAAATAAATAAATAAATGAAAATTCGAAGATTTTTTATAGTTATTCCTTAAAACGATATTATTCCTTATCAATATTCAATTGAACTATTGAGTACGTTGCTTTGAAGCAAATCAGTTTCTATAATAAAATCGAGTTTGAGACATTAATATCTCCAATTTACTGTGTTAGCACATACGAAGCTAATTCGGACTATTTTTAAGTCGGCAGTTGATAAAAATTTGACATTTGTGGCATTGCAATCTTAATTAATTTTGTATTGCTATATTGGTATTTTGGCTATAATCATAAAATGCATATTTTGAGACAATTATACACAAGAGAGGAACTAAACCACAATTTGGAAATTATGAAGAAACGTTCAAGAATCCATCTAAAAGAATGCCAACACTAAACAAAGAACTGCTTTGTTAAACATATAGTTATACCCATTTTTAATCGATAATGAATGAACAGAAAATAATTTGACAAATTACTTAAGAACGCAATGTTGAAGTGAAGTTAAAACAAGGGAAAACAACTAGATATGTGACCTAAATCCAGCTCTCATTTCATGCTAAGAAAACATAAAGTTAGTAAGAGGACAATACCTGAAGCAATTTTAGAATTGGATAAATGATAGAGGCCGAAAAACACTTTAAGATATGGATATTGGGTTTAGGAATGGACTTAAAAAATTCTCGAAAAGGGGGTCAAACAACCTCAAAATAGCGCTCAAAACAAGCCTGAAGAAAGCTTTGGGTCTGCTCGAGTTAAACCTTAAAGCATGCTTTAGGATCGCTCTCAAGAGAGCACTCATGCCAGAAAAAAGAGCGCTTATAAGTGAGCACTCCAATCTTCAACTAAACTGAAGAAAACTCCAAGTCCACTTGAAGCTAACCTCGGAGTAGCGCTTGAATAAGTGCTCCACTTTAAGCAATGAGTGCTCATATTTTAGTGCTCTAAGCTTTGAGCGGGACTCGAAGCTTGCTTCAAGTCCACATAAGCTAAATCTTAGAGCATGTTTTGGGATATCACTTTAGAACTTAAGTGCTATCAAGCTCGAGTGCTCCAGTCACGCTCCAAAGAATCCAGAATCAGCTTCAATCCAAGAAAAAGACTCTAGTCGATCAAAATGGTTCCAGACTAAATGGAAGAGGGTTCTGATTGAAGCATTCAAAACAAAAGGTGAAAAGTGCTTGTTTTCCAAATTTTTTGGTCAAATAAACGAGGGAAACTTCCCAATAAATTCTCCTACTTTGATTCAACTGTAAATAAGTGTTAAATAGCATAAATAGGAGGTGATTCTCCTCTTAACAAATATACATTAGAACTCCATAGTTTTCACCTCTAGCTCCTTCGCTATTACATTAGTAAATATATATTGCAACACCAATACAAAGATTGTAAAGATAGAAGATCAAAGATGATGGTAAATAAAGAAAAAGACGATGTACATCAACATCAAACATAACCTCCAGAAAAATCCACTTTCTCATCTTTTATTTTCATGTTTTGCTATTTTTCCTCTTATCTGTTTTCTCTATTTTATTACTTTATTTTTTGATACGAATGAGTTGATGTTATGTATTTCTATTTCAAATATTCTACAAACCAAAACTCCATTCAAAAATCAATAAGTCTAATAAAAATTAATGTTACAAACCTTAGATATTTGCGTTAACAATGATACAAACATTTTCGTACTTTTATTGAGAGTCTGGGAGTAAATTCTCTAAGATCTATTTGAAATTTTCTATTGTTCTTTAATTTTATTTATTTATATTTAAAACGGTGAGAGAAATAAGGGGCAGTTTTTGGTTATTTTGGATAAATTATATTTTGATATGGTAAAAGTTGAAACTTAAAAGTAAGTCTAATAAAAGATTTAGAAGAGTTGGATTTTAAATATGGTGAGGATGCGTCAAACCCCAAATTTGAAGGAATGCGAACCTAGTGAGCCGCAAGCTCAACCATCAACAACATGCCAGATTCAAAGGATAATCAAAGTGGAGTAAGCCAACATGGTCCAAAATTTATCATAGGAGTGGATTAAGCGATGTATCTTATTTCAGGAGTTGGTTGATCAATTATGAGCATGGGATAGACCCAAAAGAGATCCAAATGCAAGTAATCTAGAGCCAAAACAATCTAGAGGTGGATCTAATAGAGATCCAAATGCAACCCTTAATGACCCAAAGCAACATCATGTTGGAGGAGAATTAGAAGTATCAAATTAAAACATAGATGTAAGAGCATGAGATGATCAGGAATAGCAAAATTCTAGAGCTGCACGAGGAAGAGAAGGTGGAATTCTGGGTAGAAGAGCCAATCAAGGAGTAGAGATTCAAGATGGAGAAAACATTGAAATTTTGAACCAAACCCATATTGATCGAAACTTGAACTAATCAAGCAGTCAATTGGACACGCATGGATGGAATGAAGTTAAAAATCATAGACATGATTAAAGTCATAAAAGGCTTAGTCATAATAGAAACCCATACGTGAGGTCAACATCTTTAAACGTTGATTCATGATGTTATGAGAAGGTTCATCATGATCGAAGAACCTAGTCGTTACATGGTAAGATTCTGTGTAACAACATGCATCTTGATGGGTTCGAATTTCGACTAAATAAAAACACAAGTTCATTAAGGTACATATCGTTGGTTTTGGTAACCTATAATAACACAACTATATCAAAGTATGATTAATATAAACTCAAAGAGAAATTGAAAAATATAATATAACATACGTATTGATTAAGGCTATTACATCATAATATCATTCCTTGGATAGTTGCCTTGTTCGCACCGAGCATGAATAAGAAGACTTCATCAACAGCAGTTCCCATCTTGCTCTAGTATTCAGTCCTTCTAAATCTTACATGTGGGAGTAGGAGAGTCAGAACAACGTTCTCATGATCGGAAAATCATATACTTTACCTATCCCATTCATTTATGACGGTTGGTTTCCATTTAAGTGTTATGTCTATTATTTATGGCTAATCCATTAAATCTTATATGCATACGATATGTCTAACCTAACCTTCTCTAAGGTACAACTATATAAGTATATGCATATCCGCATATATGTCTAACCATTCCACTACCCAACATCTCGGCCACTTAATACTTCTTAAATAGGGAGGAGGAAGACCTCATATTGACTACTTAATACCTTTATAACACCCCATATTTGTATAACATTATTTAGTATATTAAATTGGTTAAGTTAAATAAAATAATATGAAGATTAATAGGTTGAGATTTGTTAAACAAAGGGTAGTCGTACCATGTTAATGTGTAGATTAAAATGAGAAAACATAAGCTAATGTGTTAGGAAATGAGTAAGGACGTTATGGAAAATAGGAAAGGCTTATACCCTAAACCCTTAGGAATTGAAACTCACGTTCATTCTCATTTTACCAAACTAAAAACTCTTAAGGCCACCCACCATTATTATTCTTAAGGAAAGATTAAAACTAGGATTCAAGAGAAGGAAGAAAATAAACTAATTCAACATCAAATCTCACATCTTTTAATCTCAAAGCTAAGGTGAATAATTACTCCATCCCATTTTCTTATCGTATTCGGTTTTAAGATTAGATCTGAAATATTTTTATAAGTATGTGCCCTTTTTTTGATGATTAGAGTTATATATTTATTTGTTGGTGTATTATGCATGTTCATATTAGTATTTATGAAATGTTTGATATGAAATCCCTATTAAATGACATCTAAATGCCTTAAAATTTTAAATATAGATTATAAATGATATTCTAGAGATGAGTATCAATTTTCATAATTTTCTGAATTTATGTGGATTTTATATAAATTTTCTAGTGAAGAAAATGATTTATTGGGTTATAAATTGTTTACGGCTAAATAAATAATTATTTGGATATGAAATTTGTATATGTTGGAAAACATATTAAAATAGATTTTATAGAATTTTTCCAGATTTTTCCTAAGTGTTTTGATGAATATATAAAATTATTTAAGGTATGCGATTTAAATGTTTTATATATTTAATTAAGGAAAATGGGCATTTTGTAAAATAAAATTATTATTTAGTTCTGAAATTAGTGGCAGCACTTTTCTAAAAAGTATTTATCAACTAATGATAACTTAACAAACAAAGACATGTCAGTTGAAAAGTTATCATTTTAAGTTAAAAACAAGAAAATCGTGCTTTTAGCATGTTTCATCCATTTTAGGCATCAGACCTTCTGACCCAGACCTTCCAACAAAGTCGAAAGGTTTTAGCATATGACAAGGTCAAAGTTCAATATGTATGGTATCAAGTTACTTGGTACATAATGAACTGAATAAGGTCGAAGGGTACTTAGTCGAAAGGTTGGTTGCCAAAGAGGTTGGAGTATGTTTGTTTTATAAACCAAAGGATCGCCTGCTTTGTTTTCGAATAAGAGATTTCGACTTGGTTGCTTTCAACTAAGTCAATTACTTAAAATAAAGATTTTAAACCTTACGATAAAGTAGAAAGGTTACTGCCACTTTATCATTGTTTTGTTTTGAACCTTCTGACAAAATCGAAAGGTTTACTTGTTTCTAAAACCAGCCTCTTCTCAATGCTTTCGAATGGTATCAAAGCTTTCGACTTAGATGTTTTACTTGAATTTTCTAATTGAAGTGTAACTCAAAGCTTTCGAAGGATTTGTTTTAAAGGTAGGGTACTATTGTTTTAAATGATATGTTTTAAAGCTTTCGAAGCAGAGCTTTTGACAAAGTCGAAAGTAGCTTCCAATGAAGTCGAAAAGTTTTAAAAGAAGATTTTCCACATGTTTTAAATTGAACTCGGTGAGCTTTCAAAAGGTTTATGTTTTAAATGGTTGAATGATTTCATAAGGTTTTAGTTCAATGATTTTGAAAGGTTTAAGTTCAATGATTTCGAAAGGTTTTAGTTCAATGGTTTCGAAAAGTTTAAGTTTAATGATTTCGAAAGGTTTTAGTTCAATAGTTTTGAAAGACTTGAGTTCAATGAATTTGAAAGGTTTCTTTGAATGGTTTCAGAAGGTTTAAAAAGGAAGGTTTTTAGATGATTTTCTAAGGCAATGTTTTAAGATGTTTTAAAGTAGAATGTCTAAAGTTCTATTGCTTTCGAAAGGAATGATTTCAATAGTTTTGAAAGGTTTGATATTTAGTTTCGAAACGTAAGGTTTTGCCCTTTTGGCTTAGAAAATTAAAGGATTTCACTTAGTTTTTAAAGAGATGTTTTCAAAAGTTTAGAAAGAGGAACTTTCAAATGTTTAAATGTTTTCGTCAACTAAAGTTTGAGTAAAGAATATATATATATATATATATATATATATATGTATATGTATGTATATATATATATAACATGGTAATGTGATTTTGATTAAAGCTTAAAGATTGTATATTTTCCTTGTTTGAGTTTGATTTAAAGGTTTAAATCATTTTGAAAATGTTTTCAAGGAAAATTATGGGAAGGGATCCTTAAGCGAAAATGGCTCGGATATTAGAATATCATATGGGACTAGTATGGGGTGGTGCTGTATTCATTAGTTATTAGCCCTAGCTAATTGTTTCCAAAATTCCATTATGTAGGGCTTGGTCATAGGTAGACTAAAATTAAGATTACACATCGAAAAGAATATATGTTTGTACATAGATATGTCATTAGTGAGCCCGAAAAACCATTAGGATCAGGAAGACCTAGGAGATGATTAAGTTAGGGACAAACCATCCAGAAGCGAAGTTTTTAACACATAGTTAAGGAAAGATCATCCAAAAGTGAAGTATTTAATAGATAGTTAAGGATAGACAGTCCAGAAGAAGAATAGTTAATAGGTGTTAGATTAATTTTGATTATATTTTCTAGTAGGCCCGAGTCAGCCAAAGGTTAAAAGTTAACCAAACAAAACTTATGTGTTTGAACAGATAGTTCATTATTACTCGATATTTATGTATGTTTACATAATGATGCTTTACAATATTTAACCAATTTTGGTGCAAGGAAAAGGTTTTGCAAATATATATTTTAAAAGGATGTTAGTAAGGGGAAACCCGTTCCGCTAAGCGGTGTGGTCTCACTTAACATATAAAACCGGGATGTATAGCATTATTCATACCAGGCTTTACGTATGACTCGAAGTTTATATTTTCCCCTTAAACTCTCGGATTCACAAAATTAATTTAAGTAGCCTGAGGGGTTAAGGTCTTTTTTAGGTTTATTAGGATGACAAATAAAGCTACCGATGGCATGTAGGAGGCATGTAGGAGGCAAACAAATAGTTATTTAGGAGTTGTAGTTTTATGTTTTGTTGTATTTCCACTGTGTTTGTATTAAGTCTATTATGATCATATGACTCTGATCATCCAAGGGGGTATCTTCATATGCCGCTCTTGGCGTATTTGTATTAAATATATTTTATATGTGCCTGGGAACATATTAGGATTATGTAAGAATATGGAACATCTGTTTTAAATATAATGAAGAAAAGTTGTTTTGAAATCTGTGTTTTATTTCATATTCAAGTGCTTCTGATATTATAGATACCATTAACATAGCCATGTCTAGTCGTCGGATGTTAATACTATAGATGACAGCATCATCTGTAGCGCTTAGTTTTGGGCTTCTAGATATCGGATGTTACAACCTCAGTCCTCGAAGCGGACCCTTCGTAATATAACCGCTAGTCAATCGGTCTTAACTATAGAGAGCACGATGGCACCCAGGTAAGGCTTTATAATAATTACCATATTACTAACGCACCTCAACTCTATAGCTTACCGTTAACTATAGGCCAAAGGCCCTTCCCAGTCCCATGCAACTACCGTCAATCATGTCCTAATAATGTAAGGGATAGTACACAAGCCTTAATACATTTTCAATAGGAACTACGCAAACTCTGACTATTTAATACCTACATTTTAGGTAAATTCCAATAATTTAATACCTATCCCAAATCGAACACCTCTCCGATATTATCTAGCTGACATTGCATGAAATCTCTTCAGGTCACTTATTACTTCTTTATGGGAGAGGCGGGCCCTATAATAGCTACTTAATACCTCAAACCCGAAGCGGACCCCTCCCAAGATACTGACCACTATGCATAACTGTAACACCCCTAATTTTATATATCATTATTCATATATTTAATTAGATAAATTAAATGGAATAATGTAGAGAGTAGAGTGATAAGGGAATTGAGATTTGAAAACTTATCAAGGTCCTACCTTAACTAAATGAATCTATAAGAATGGTTTATAAGTTAAATAGTTTAGAGAAAAAGGCAAGGGTAATATGGGAATTGGCAAACCCCATACCCCTAAAGCCCCTTACCACATTCTTATTCTCATTTACATTTTTATAAACAAAAACATAAACAAAAGAAACAAATAAGGCCAGTCATAACCTTAGGTGAAGAGGAGCTCGAAAAAAATCAATTAGAGGCTAAGATTCAAGCTACAAAGATTAAAGTGTAGAAAAACTCAAGTTCCTTATCCAAACAAGATGAATAATGATCTAAACCTTCTCATATAAATCATCTTGAATGTTTAAATTTGGGTTTGAGGTTTAAAACTATATGACTGGATGAATGATGATATGTTTTGATTTAAATGCCATGTTATAATTCAAAACAGGATTTTGTGGAATAATGTTGTTTGGTTTTAAGGCTAAAATCATGCAAAATAATTTCCAAATGCCATAATTTTTGAATATGTTTTGTAAAACATTATTTTGTAGATGGGTTTAAAATTTCATAATATTCTAAGTCATGGATAATTTATTATGAATTTTTGAGTTAAAGAAATGGATATTTCGGGTTTTAATTAATTTAAGGAATTAATTATTTTTAGGCTGAAAATTGTATATGATGAAGATATCACCATTTTGCAAATTATGTGAATTACTGCGATTGTTCTCAAGAGATTTGGGTGAGTTTTGGATTTAATTAGAAAGATCAGATTTTAACAATTAAGTAAATATAAGGGATTGTTAATAATTTTAACTAAATATTGGATATTATAGGCGGCATCAAATTCTAAAAAGAATTTTACTAAGGTTACATTACCCAATAGAAAATTTACAACATAAGGGGTTAGGTAAAGAGAAATTGCTAAAAATCAGTTCTGATAATAATTACAGCAACACCACTTGCCCTCAAAAGCATTGATATCTTTGAAAGCATTGATGGCTTTGAAAGCATTGATATCTTCGAAAGCATACAATCCTGCTTTTCTTTGAACATTGAGGGGATATGGGTCTCTCTGTATTTAACATATACTAGAATGAAGGTGGAAGGGTCCTTCCGCACTAGTAGATAGCGACAAAGGGGTTTCTTCTGCTCTTATATGCTCCGCATGTATGCTAATCAATGAGGATGGAAGGGGTGTACTGCACTAATCATTAGTGTCAACAACATACCTTCTGCACCTTTATACTTGAGTAAGTCCAACCATTACGGAAAGTACCCTGCACTAGTTGATTGTGTCGCACCCAATCAATGGTGTCGTCAGGGTCCTTCCATATAGCTTCAAAGAAGTAGAGGAAGGGCCTTTCGCATTGCTTAAGCAATGATTTCCAAAGGTCCTTCCACTAGAGCAGAGCAGTAAAAGGGGAATAGCCACTTATTTCGAAATTATTAGCTAAACAAAAGGGGACAGAGGGCTTGGTTGCTCTATGATGTCGAAAGGGAGAGTGAAGGAGGGCTTTATTTGCTCTATGACGTCGAAAGAGAGAGCGACGGAGGGTAACTCATGATGTCACAATGATCCGATGGATATAATCGGAATCCCTAGTTTTCAAATTAGAGAACCTAATCTCATTTTTAAAGTAAACATATGGTGATGTAAAATAGTTTTGAAATAGCATTTAACTTTGAAATTTTAGAGGAAGCTTTCCTTGCTAAAGATAGTGTGTTAATGCTGTTAACCATATTTCATTAGAAAACAATAATAAGGAATTAAACCATGGATGTTTATATTGTTGTGATATTTGATCAGTTAATATGTATGCTTATATAATCATATTCACTTCAATTATAACCCATAACTGATTTTTGCGGTGTTAAGGGCGAAATAACATGCTAGGTTGACCCAATAGTGAATATACGTTGCATTAACTCCTGTGTGAATAGAATTGCGTACATGAAGTCAGACAAACAAGAATATAGGATGCCCAAGGTCGATCAAAAGATTATTGATTAGGAAGGTCCTTAGTAAGCCCATAAAAACTATGTTATGGAAACTGTTATTGGCAGGGGCCAGTAAATTCTTGGTGATCCCATGAAAACCATGTCCGGAACGGGTTGTTGATAGATATTAATAAGTTCATAGTCACTCCATGAAAACTATGATGTGAGAGATGTTATTGGGGAATCCAATAGGTTCATAGTGACCCCAGGAAAACTATGATTGGATAACTTATTGGTAGACACCAATATGCTCTTAGTGATCCCATAAAAACTATAAAACCAGACAGATAGTCTATATGCTTGGAACATGTTATTAGTTAACCCATGAAAATTAATAGGTTAATAGTGACCCTAGAAACTATAACTTGAGATAGATAGTCAGGTGAATGGGAATGGGAAATCCAAAGCATATTGCATGTTTGCGTATCATCATGATACATTTTATTATGTTATGTCTTAACCATTGTGGATGTAGGTGCACGGTATATGGTTATTATAAATTTGGTTAAGATACTAGTGAGGGGAAAACCCATTCCGCTAAGCGGCATTGTCTCACTAGATGTTTATATGGTTCGAGGTGGTAGGTTATTATTCACACCAGACTTTTTGTTTGAATCGAAGTTTATGTTTTCTCCATAAACTCTCAGATTCTCAATTAATTTTGAGTAGTTTGAGAGTTAAGCTTTTTAGGTTCTTCTTTAGATGAATAAGCTTCGGGAGACGTGCAGGAGGCAAGCCAGCTATTAGAAGTTCTTTCTGTTTGATTCCGATATGTAATTGGATGTAATGGTAAAGTTACTTAGTGCCTATCTTTAAACTCTGATCAACCAAGGAGGCATCTTTATATGTCGCTCTTGGCATAATTTGTAGTAATTATATTTATCTGAACGTAGGTTATGAATTGGGATTATGTAATGAATCTGTAATGCGGTTTGATATGGAATGAGAAATTTATTTTTAAACTGAGTTTAAATTTTTAATATCCATGTGTTTCTGGTATATCGGTGTATCCAACGTTATCTCATTTATCACCGAAAAACAATAATTATAGATGACTGCAGCATCTATAGTGGTTAGTTTTGGACCTCCAAAATGTGGGACGTTACAAGTACCTATACATAACCCAATGAATCAGAAAATGAGATTGGGGTTCGGGTTAACGCTATAGTAACGTACTTGCATAATACATATATATGTATGTATGTATAAGTACGTGCTCCCCTCTATCTGAGACCGTTCTTCTGTATCTTACTAAAGCTCTTGTGTAGATATACGAGAAAAGAAGATAAGGGGATAGGAAACGAAGGAGGAAATCTAGGAGGAGGAAGCATCACAACTAATGGAACTCCTTGACCCAATACTAGGAGGAATCCGGGTCGATAGACAAATGCTAATCCAAACACAAATGGCAATGTAGTTGCTGGAACCCCGCTAGTAGATATGGGGATGATGTATCAGTTCTTCATTAATCTGAAGCAAGCTGGAGCAGCTACAGGAGTAGCTGGAGGAAATGCCATGAATGTTGAAGGAGCTAATCCAATAGCCCCATTTGGCAATAACTATGCCAAGTTAAGCAGGGATTACACCGGTCTTTGTGGAAAGCCGTTTTTTGGAACAGAGGATGTTGTTGAAGTAGAAAAATGGTTGTTGCACCATGAAAGGATTTTCGCTGACTTGGGATTAGATGATGAGCAGAAGGGGAGACTTGCTTCTAGACGATTAGAAAGAGCAACACTTTATTGCTGGAGTGGTATTACTGTGGGAGTTCTCGAGGAAGGGTTGACTTGGGCAGAGTTTCGAAGGAGATTCGAAGAGAGGTTCTTCTTTGAAGTTGCTAAGTTAGTATTGCTGAGAAAGTTCATGGACTTAGTGTAAGGTAAGGTCGATGATTGGGTATGCTACGAAGTTTGATGAGTTGTCCAAATACGAATATGCTACCATTGACACCGTCATCAAAAGAAACGAGAAGTTTATTACAGGGTTAAAGCATGAGATTGCTAGGACGACTATGCCACATCTTCGTGATCCAAGTACAGTTATAGTGGAGATGGCAATCCGAAATGAAGATATGCTTTCTCCTTTCGGGAAAAAGAAATAGATTGAAACCCAGGATTCTTAGGGTAAGAAGAGGAATTTCTTTAAGAAGAAAGTAGCTTGGAAAGGAGGAGCTACTAAGAAAGGGAAAGCCGATGTAGTTTTCTACAAGCGCGACAAGAAAGGACATTTTGCCCATTAATGTCGAACTGGAAAAGGGAAGAAGTTGAAGATAAGAAAAGATTGAAGTGCTTCAACTGTGACCAGATCTGGATTATAAGAATCAGTGTCTAGAACTGGTTAGAGATGACAAGGGAAAAGTTTTTGTCCTGAAACCATCATCTTCTAGACCTATCGCGGCTGAAAAGGGAAAGACTGTGATGAAAGGTACGCTTTTGATTCATAATATACGAGTGAGGATACTATTTGGTATTGGTGCATCGCATTCATTTATATCTTAGTGTTTAGTAGATAAGTTATATTTAGAACCCTCATACCTTATTACTTTCTTGAGGGTTGCAAACCCGATAGGAGGCTGTGCAACTCTAGAGATGAGATGCGACCAGTTAGAACTTGATTTATTAGGTCATAAGTTTTAATGCAGTTTGTATGTTTTTGACTTCATAAGCTTTGGGATTATTTTGGGTATGGATTGGTTGAATAGGTATAATGCTAGGATACTTTGCAAAGATAGAAAATATGGCTAAGACACCCTAATAGTCATAATTAAATAAGATATTCGAAAGTTAGACTCAAGTGCTTATGCTTTGCTGAATATAATGGAAGCAGAAGAAGAATTAGATCGGGTGTTCATAGCAAAAGAGTTTGCAGATATTTTTGAGCCAGTCATAGGACTACCACCGAAGTAAACTATTAACTTTCTAATAGATCTTGTGTTAGGAGAAGAACCAGTAAGTAGACTACTAGCAGGATGACACCTACCGAGATGAAGGAATTGAAGGTGCAACTAATAGATTTAGAAGGAAAGAATTTCATTAGACTAGCAATTCGCCTTGGTAAACAGGCATGGTGTTCATGAAAAAACCGGATGGGTCATTAAGGACGTGTATTGATTATGTAAGTCGAACGAGAAGACGACCAAGAATAGGTATCCTTTGTCGAGAATCGATGATTTATTTAATCAGTTGAGTGGAGCCAGAGTATTTTTCCAATTGGATTTGGCGATAGGTTTCTATCAGCTAAGAGTGGCAGAGGATAGTATTCTATTGACGTCGTTTCAGACTAGATATGGTTCGTACGAATGGTTAGTGATGCCATTCGAGTTAACGAATGCGCCAGCTTTCTTCGTGGATTTGATGAACTGAGTTTTCCGAAAGCACTTGGATAGGTTCGTATTGGTATTCATAGATGGCACCTTAATATACTAACGATGAAAGAGAGTATGAGTTCATCTTAGATTGGTTCTTGAGACGCTAAGGCAGCATCAACTGAAAGCGAAGTTTTCAAAGTATCATTTCTGGAAGAAAGAAGTTAAGTTTCTTGGTCACATGGTTTCAAAGAAAGGTTTGTCAATTGATCCGGATAAGATCGAAGTTGTTAACAACTGGAAGAGATCAGAGACGGTAATTGAAATAAGAAGTTTTCTTAGACTTGCAGGTTGCTACTGGAGGTTTATTAAGGATTTCTCACGGATAGCAGTGCCTTTGACTAAGCTGACCAGGAAGGATGTAAACCTTATCTGGTATGATGAATGTGGGGAAGTGTTTCTTAAATTAAAGCGCTTGTTGACCAACATGCCTGTGTTAGTAGTTCTAGATGGGAATTAGGAACTGGTGGTGTATACGTGCACGTGGAACCAGATTGAGAGCTGGATTGATGCAGAAAGGTAAAGTTATTGCCTACGCTAAACGACAGCTTAGACCACATAAAGTGAGATATTCTACTCATGATCTAGAGTTGGCATCAGTGATCTTTGCATTGAAAGTATAGAGACATTATCTCTTAGGGGAGAGATTTGAGTTATACACAGATCATAAGTCCTTAAGATACTTATTCTCTCAAAAGGTGTTAAATATGAGATAACAGAGGTGGTTGGAGCTTTTAGCAGCATAAGATTTTGGTATAGAGTATACACCTGGAAAAGGAAATAAAGTAGCAGATGCTCTTAGCATAAAACATCAGAATGTGGTGTTGGCTATGCTATCAGGATGGAAGGACCTAGAGGCTTTGACTACTTGCAGTGTGCAGTTAGGATCGAATGCTAGTTCTAGTCAGAGCACTACCATGTTATCCTGGTTGGAAGTCTGACTTGTTCTAATCCAAAGGATTACTTCTAAGCAGAAAGAGGATCCATGGTTGGTGAGAAGATTAGAGGGCTTGAGGTTGAGTTGGAGACTGGTGATCTAAATGATCTTAGTCTTAACCAGAGGAGATGGTTGAGAAAGAACGAATGGTTGTGTGTCCTGAATATAGAAAACCTAAGGAAGGAGGTCCTTAGAGAATATCATCGATAAAAATTTACGATGGAGGGACTAGGATGTATCAGAATATGAAGAGGAGGTTCTACTAGAAAGGTATGAAGAGAGATGCTGGCTTATGGGTAAAGAAATGTGTGAACTATCAACGAGTAAAGGCCGAACATCAGAAGACGAGTGGGTTGCTTCAACCTTTGGAGGAACCAGTTTGGAAATGATATTTGATATCCATGGATTTCACAAACGGGTTGCCAAGGATGTATCGAGGAAATGAAAGTATATGGGTCATAGTGGATATGTTGACCAAGAGTGCCCATTTCTTTCTAGTTAAGTCAACCAGGACGACACCTATTTAGCCAAATTGTTTATGAAGAACATATTTAGACTACACGGGGTTCCTATTAACATAGTCGGTGATAGAGATATTTTTTTACTAGCGAGTTCTAGAAGAGTTTGCAGAAAGTATTAGGTACCAAGCTCAAGATGGGTACTGCTTATCACCCACAGACAGATGGGTAAACAGAGAGAGTCAACAAGGTACTCAAGAATTTTTTTGAGTGCTTGTGTGCTAGATTTTAGTGGATCATGGGAAGATTACCTACACTTAAGTTGAGTTTTCCTATAATAACTGTTATCAGATAGTATAGGAATGATGTTTTTTGATGCTTTATATAGAAGGACATGCAAGTCAACAGCATGTTGGTTGGAAACATGAGATAGATTAGTCTTAGGATCAGATTTGGTAAGAGAGGCAACATAGAACATTGAGTTGATCCGAGGTAGGATGAAGGAAGTTCAATCTAGGTAAAAGAGTTACGCAGATAAGAGGCGTAAGGATTTAGAGTTCTTAGTTGGAGATAGGTTTTTCATTAAAGTATCACCGATGAAGGGTGTGGTACGATTCGAAAAGTTAGGAAAACTGGTACCGAGATATGCTAGACCTAAAACACCCCACACCCCTTAGTATATCCAAAACGATACATTAAAAGATATGGTGCGCTGTAGGTATAACTAAAGCTAGTATAGACTAAGATTCACAAGACAAAATAGATAGATAATAACTAGCAAAAGTAATTAAGAACAATAAGTGATTTTAAAAATTAATACTTCATAAATAATTCAAACAAACTAAATATGTTCCAAATACCAAATACAATTGTCTTATGAAAATAAAGTCTCAGTCTCATCAGAAAACCAGAGTACAAACATAAAATTTCCCTCAACACAGTGCTAGTACAATAAAAGAACAAAAAACTAAAAATTAAAAGGAATACATGATAGGGTCTCCAAGTCTCCAAGAAGCTGTGGTCTATCTTCCTTGCCTGGGATTGCCTATTGGGGGAGAAAGGGGGAAAAATAGAGAAGTGGATCAGACTAAAAGTCTGGTGAATGATAGTAATTACTATAATCTTTAAGAAAAGTAAAAGTAATAGAACTTAGAACAATTCTAGTACATATCAAGGAAACAAAGGAAATATAAAGAAGGAATAAGCTGGGAATAAATACTATTTAACTGAATTAACACAATTGTTTACTTTGATTGTTTACACTTATTTTTGATAGCTGCTTATATTAGGCTAAATTCCTAATACTACCTTTTGATCGGCCTGCTACTCCATAGAATCTACTGTGGACCGGACGCTAAAGTTTCCTATGCAGTTGACGTTGGTGCCTACGAGAAGCACATACTAAGCGCTTAGAACTCATAACGATTACTAAGCACCAAAATGGAAGTCGTATGTGTAACCACCACCACGCTCATGTTACCTATTATTCCACCTATTGGGTCTTCTTGTTACCTCAAGCTCCAGCATAAGCGTGTCCCTCGTCTTACTTTAGGATTATGTGAGATAGCTCGTCTCACTTTAGGGTTACATGAAACACCGTGTCCATGGAAATAATAGGAGAAATGCTATTGGTATGGACCATCATCCAAAAAATATCTAGTTGCGCCCCTTTTCCCAAATCCCCATGATTTGGGTTTATACTTATTGACCATTTACTACCGTTATCAACATAAGTGTGCCCCTCATCTCACTTCAGGGTATGTGAGACACCTCATTTTACTTCAGGGTTATGTGAAACACCATGTCCATAAAAATAGGGGAATGTTATTTGGTACAGGTCATACTTTAATTCTTTGCCTATTAACTTAGACATATTATTTAAATAAGCATTTACTTTTTTATCTTACTATCTGTGCTTATTAATTTATTCGAAGTCTTAAAATAAGCCTCATTATGTTCTATTTCTTATTATACCCTACGTTATAATCATTCTTATTACTTAACTCAGGGTCTAAGTGTAAAAATAAGCTTCTTTCATCTTATACACTCTTTAGTTATAATTCTAAGTTATAATTAGGCCAATTATCTTTCATTAGTCCAATTCTAACATCAATATCATAATTAGGCTCAATTTCAGTCTTAATTCCGTTTTTATTTCAATCTTTACAATTTACATCTTACCTTCCATTGTTTTAGTGTTCTTATAATTTTATTTCATACTTACATTTAATCTATTTTAATCCATATGTGAAGAAGAAGGAGAAATAAAAAAAACTGAAAATAGAAGAAAATCCAAAGCGTAGGTAAAAGATGTAAATAACGCATAAATAGCAGTAAATAAATTAAAATACTGTAAATAAATTGTAAATAAATGGAAAATCTATAATTAACAAAAATAAACTAAAATTAACTGAAAAGAATGGCTAAAAGGAATAGACTGAAAATAATTCTAAAAACTGTAAATAAACTACTAAAAAGGTTATCCCATAAATCATAGTAAAACTACAATTAATGAAAACCCTATTATTTTAAATTACTTAAACAAATCTAAAATAATTACAATCATTCACGTATGTCCTAAGCTCTTCCCTTTTGGTCTTCCCGGATCCACTTGAGGGTATTAAAGTATTTTTATTAAAAAGATTCTCTCCTTGGAAAATTATTCCTTTTAGGGTCCTTTCTGAAAAGGTGAACCCAAGTGGAGAAAATCTAGAATGAGAAAAAGTGTTAGGCCTAGGGTCTTATCAGGTCGATCGGGAGGTCGACCGCCCCTCCCACTAGGTCGACCAGCCGGTCGACCTATTGGAAGGGGCGGTTGGGTCTATCTTTTGGTCGACCTAACCCATCTTATTTTTTCTTCTTTCTTCATTATTTTTGTTTAATTTATAGTTTGCTCATAGCTCGGATTCTGATATTCTATATATGAAAATTGACCACAAAATTACCATGGACACAATAGTGCAATTTCCATAGCTCAGTTCTGATAATTTCAAAAGGTTATTTTATTAATTAACAAATTAATTATTGTGGGTTAAATTTTGGGTTGTTACAAGACTATTCCTAGTTATATAGAGGATCGAAAATCTCGCATACAAAGTAGAGTTGCCGAGCAGTTTGGTAGGTGTCGGTGATGCGTTTCGTTTGTCTCATCTTCGTAAGTATGTGCATGATCCAGAGACTACTATCCCTCTGACTATATTGGAAGACTTAATAGTAGAACCGGATTTGACTTTTGTTAGGCAACCAGTTTGAGTTTTAACGAGAGATGAGAAGAGGTTAAGAAACAAGACAACTAAGTTGGTGAAATTTCAGTGGAGCGACAACGAGAAGGACTGTACTTGGAAGACAAAAGACAAGATTAGAGATACTTATCCTGATCTATTATAGGGGTATGTTCAGTATCTGTTATAAATATATATGTACACATTGACTGTTTGTGTAACGACCCGCCGCTCTGACCGCCTCTAGTCGGTAATTAAACCAACTAGAAACGTTCAAAATGATGGATGGTTATTTAGTTTATAACGTTTAAACAGAATCAGCTACAGAATCACAGAAAACAATAATATATTTTATAAATAAACTTTTCTTTTATATACAAGTATCAGAGTTATACAATAAATTACATTTGAATTTATACAGCGGAAACAATTTATTTTATTAAGTACAAAAAAAGAAATTTCTGAAAAGCTTTAGTGGAGTGCTTTAATCCCCCTCTCTCAAACTTCGCTGCCTGAAAATCTTCAAGCTGTAAAAATACTCGGTCTGACCCGAGCGTTAATTGCAAAGCAAAAAAACACTCGAGTCAGGATTAATCTTAATTCAAGTAAATAAATTTGAAATGAATTGAAATAAAATGGTAACAGAGATGACGAATCACATTTTTATCTATTATGGATTTTTATATTAACAACTTTATTTTTTTTTAAATTCTGTCGAACGTGTATGGCTGCAGTACACACGTGTACTCATACCCATGTGCACTGCCTCGCCAACACATGTGTGCACCAACAAGAGCAAGCGTGCAAGTGCAAATCACAAAGATCACAAAGGAATGCTCAAAGCAAAACTAGTGCCAACTTGAACAAAAAACATGAAGCAAACAAACATGCAGCAGCCAGCATGCAACAGGGGTCTAACAGTGAAATAAGTACAGGGAGCAGCAGAGGTAACGAAATAATTCTACTTAAATTTTTAAATTTATGATGGTTACTCTCAACATACATATCAACATACAACCAGATATGCACAAGTCATCAATCAAGCAAAATTTAATATTAAGTTTTTTTTTTTAAACAGAAAGTGTTACTCATAAACACACTATTTAACATACTATCAGGTATATAAACACAAGCATATTCATTTCAGTCATAAAACAAGCAACAGCTTATACTTAAATTTTATTTTGAGAAAAGAAGTTACTCACATTGTTAACAGGAAGACAGTTTCTATTTCTAAATCTGGGATCTTGCTTGATTACTTAATCTTTTGCTTCAATAAATTTTTTTTATATTGTTACAAGCATATTCCTTTTAAAATTTATAACTTAAATTCATTTAAATGGGAAGATACTAATTTTCCTATTTTAGTTTGAGTCTGCAATTTTAAAACAGAGAGGAGCAAAAACATGATACAGGTGAACAATGCAACTAAATGAAACAGCGGACAGGACAAGTACAGTGATGCTTAATGCTACCAAAGACCAACAGCAAAATGGACTGCAACAATCATGTATGCAGACCAGACCAGACCAAACAAAGCATACATGAATGTATGTATAAGAATGAACAGAAATTACAAAGTGCAGTGGAACTACAGAAATGCACCAATGCAACAAAATTTAAAAACTCTTAATGACAATCTTAATGATGCCATATATGGTTGTGCAGACAACAATACAAGTACACCAAAAAAAAAAAACATGATCAGTACCCAAACAAGCAGCTGCAGTAGTATGGAAGTTGAAATTTCATGGAAGTATGCCAGAGAACTTAAAGCAATGAATCAAGTCAAGACCAATGAGACTGGGTTCAACACAGTGACCCAAACAGTTTGAGAAAACAAGTGTAAGGCAGCAAAAACATAAGCAACTTGGGTGAACACATTTCCATGTAACCATCTAGTTTACAGGATCATAGCAATAAGTAAATGAGACAAACCCAGTCAATCTTTTAAAGCAAAGTAGGCACCTAACCAAAACAATACATCTCAACAAAACAATTCTCAGGTTCGCGAGCATAGGAACTGGGTTTAAAAATTTAAAAATTTGCTCACATATTTGATGATGTATATGATGTTCCTGATTCGTCATATTTATTCATAAAAACTTCAGACCCCAAATGTTTCAAATCCTTAAAATTTTCCCCAAAACCATCTTTTAGCCTATCACAGCACTACTTCCCAAATTTACAACTAAATATTATGTCTCCTGATCTAAAAATCATGTTTTCAAGACATTTTGATTACAGAGAAGTTCCTGTTTCCAATTCACCTTATTTTAATTCCTTATGCTTCAGTTTATCTTTAACAAACACATTTGTTTGTAATCCATTTCTCAAAAATGGTTAGGTTATGAAACTACTAAAAGTTGGAATTTAAATGCCTAAGTCAGATACATCAGCAATTACTGATACAACCCAAAGCATACATACTTATATAAGTATATAGTAATCACTTTGTAAACATTAAAATCTGGAAACAGAGATATAAGCTCATGCACAGTAAATGCAAGCATATTTCAACAACTAAACAAACATTTCAAATGTAAATCCAAAGCATTTAAACCATAAAAGCAAGTTCAAGGGGAGTTTGCTCACCTATTTTCTTCTAGCTGTTATTTTCTTATTTTCCAGTAAACTAAAGTTTCTTTTTAACTTAACAAAATTTTAAACCATATATATATATATATATATATTTTTTTTTTTAAAACATACTTTGTTCAAGATTCATATACTATTAAAGATTGATTCAACAGCACTCAAGTTTTACTAAATTTTGGACCTGAAATTTAGAAAGACTGTCATAATCATAAAACAGTAACCTATACTCATAAACTAATACATGCAAAACTATATAGTATATTGCAAATCTGTATATTTAAACTAACCCAGATACATATTTACTTCATTGTATACACAGAATATCATCATAAAACAGCCATACAAAACATACACTTTTAAATTGAAACTTGAAATATACAGATAAGTTTTATTTATAGCAGTTTTAAATTGAAACTTGAAATCTAAGCTGTTAATTCAAAACAGATTGGAGCATCTTCACTATACAGGCATGCATCCATAAATTTACACATA
Source organism: Allium cepa (assembly GCA_030765085.1). Taxonomy (NCBI): domain Eukaryota; kingdom Viridiplantae; phylum Streptophyta; class Magnoliopsida; order Asparagales; family Amaryllidaceae; genus Allium; species Allium cepa. The sequence continues at coordinate 926,464,538 of CM060934.1, forward strand.
TATACTTGCAAATATATTCCATCCAAGATCATCACATGCAGCAACAACAAGCAAGCAAAGTTTTGATATAGCATCTGTTCTTATCAATTTAAATCAAGTACTTGGTAGCATCTGTTCTTATTAGTTTAAAAACAAAATATCAGAGCAAATGATAGCGAATAACAACCAACAACCAACATGCAGTGTGTTATCTGTTCCTATCAGTTTAGAATTCAAAGTAGCCGAGCAAATGATAATGAATAACCCCCAAATCATAGCATGCAACCAAGCATTCAAGTCAACAAATTTAAGCACTTGCATTAAAATCAATCGTGAGCCAAAGACTCACCTTATCACGAATTGGAGCAGCCCCAAATAGTTCGCAAGCCCTAATTTAGAGACGAAGAGCTGAAGCCCTAGTTGAGACTTCAAAGAGGAACGAACGAGGAGAACACGGCCGCCATATTTTTTTTCTTCGTTTGTTTATTTCGTTTAGGGTTAAAAATGAAACGGGTAAAGTGAGATAAAGGGGAATCGGGTAAAACTAATAAGGTCAGGGGGATTTCTCCTTTAAGTTACGTTTATTTATTTATTTTTTTATATATTTTTTTATTTTAAATTCAATTTTTTTTTTGTATAAATTATTTTCTTTACTTTGTTTTATAAATTTTGTTTAAATTATGTTGTTAAATTTTTTTAACTAAGTGTATTTATTTATTTTATTTTGTATTGATTTTAATTTTTTATTTAAGCTAAAGAAAAAATGTTATTTAAAAACTAACCATCCATTAATAAATTTACATAAATAATGATCCTTGCATCCAAATTATTTTCTTAAGTTATTAGTTTGAATTTCAATTACAAATTAAATATTCAATTTCAGCTCCAAAGTCAAGTTTAAATTTTTATTCAACTTCTTATAGATTAATTTTAAAAATTTAATCGCCAATTTCATTGTTATATTGAAAATTCAATTTAAATTATCATTCAAATATTTAAAATTAATTAAATATTTTCAATTTAAATTGTTCAAAATTTAGGATCGTTACAATCTCCCCTCCTTAAAAGAATTTCGTCCCGAAATTACAAGTAAGGAAAAATGATTGTTGAAATTTCACTAATATTTATATTTTACTCAATTTTATCAAGTTTGAAACTTATTACAAATAAATGAATGTAGGATTCATTCTATTTGTTTTATTTCACTAACTTTGTTCAATATCTTCTGTTCATTAATTTCTACAATCAAGACGCAAAAGTCTTTTACTAAAGTTTTCAATTTACAAAACCCAAATTTTAAATTTTAAATTCTTGTTAAAAATCTACATAGTATAACTTTTCCAAAGCTGTGGACTTTCAAAATCTCTCAAAAATCCTCTTCCTTAATTTGTTAGGTTGGAATTATGCAAATTTTAATTCCAGATTATTGATTTGCTATTTAAAGTTCGAAAATACTTGCTAACTCGAAATTTAACAAGTCTATTGTCGTTCTTAAAGACATTAGGCATACGCTGGCCAGGCGCATGTCTAACAATCTCCAAGTACTAAATATACTTGCTTCAATTCCCAGTGAAAATACCTTTTTTTTTTAAATTCTTTTAAAAATGGATATGGAAAGCACGTTCCCCCATGGATCACAGTTTACTCGGCGGTTCCGCTACTATCCCAGTAGAGTCGCTTGTAACTGTGGATATCTCATCCCTTGAATTTCGCCATGGTTGTTGCCAAAGATCGCGGTTCACACGGCGGTTACGCTACTATCCCAGTAGAATCGCTTGTGACCGTAGGCATCTCGCCCCTCGAATTACGCTTTGGTTTGTAGATTGCAGTTTACACAGCGGTTACGCCACTATCCCAGTGGAATCGCTTGTAACTGTAGGCATCACGCCCCTCAAATTACGCTACCACCCGAGTGTAACTAGATCGCGGTATACACGGCGGTTACGCCACTATCCCAGTGGAATCGCTTGTAACCGTAGGCATCTCGCCCCTCGAATTACGCTAGCACACTATACCAGTCCAAAAGGACATTCCAACTAATGGAAATACAAAAGGTCATTCCAACTAATGGAAATACAAATGGTCATTCCAACTAATGGAAATACTACGTAGCTACGATTTTCAAATGGACACTCATCTCGAGTTCCAACAACCTTCACAAAGTTTAAATGGAAGGTACTTTTCCATATCCTCAATTTGGAAAACATAATATTATACATACATATATAATATTTCATTTCACATTTTTGTACATATCATACTCATGTACTTACATAAGTTTTCCATAACAATTACTTTTCCAAACTAATTGGTTTTCGAATTAATCGTATTCACACATATACGTTATGAAAACCACAATATTTCATACCCATAACAAATAGAGGTTTCACAAATTTTCCATTTCATTATCCATTTAAAATTTTCCTCTAAGCCGATTTGGAAATTTAAGGTTATCTCAAACCTAATTCACATTCATAATCCAATTTATTATCGACTTCACACTCGATTTGGATTTCACGTTACATCGTCAATCCTCAACACATAATTGATGTCTATCGATATATAACCTCTGAGCTCGTACGTCTCAGAGAAGGGTGTTAAGCTAAGAGAATAAATTCTCCGCCACCAACAGATATATATTTAATAGAGATCAATTGATATGTCGTCAATTCACGACGTTAGACATACAATCCAAATCATCCATTTAAAATTCAAAGTTCAACTTACATTGTTTTTGTGTGTCAAAGTTAAACTCAATTTAACTCAAAATTCAATCACTTTGAAATTTTTTTTTTTTTTCCTCCAAGTTGAACTAAGTGTTCAAATTTCCCAAAAATAATATCTTTACAAGATATAAAATTTTTCACACTTAACCATTTGAAACAAATTCAAATATTCACTTTTCAATTTATCTTTAAAAGATAAAATCTCAAAACATTTACTTTTCACTTTATCTTGAAAAGATAAAATTTCAAACCTTTCATTTCATATTGGAAAATATTTCCATACTTATTCAATAATAAGTAATTTACAAATCCATTTATTTTCAACAATTTTGAAAATATTTGATATACTTAAACCAAAATCAAATATATATTTCATTCTTAAAAGAAATCATTCTTTTAAACACATTTCAAAACAACTTAAAATGAATTTACTTCATTTCATAGTGTTGCTTCCCAAAAGCATTCCCATTTAGGTTTTTCAACTTCAACTTAATTCATAGTTTGAATTCTGCATACATTTCAAAATATTGGTTTTAAACCAACTTCAAATTTCCAATATTAAGTTTTCCACTTAACTTATTTCCATGCCCATTCAAATTCAAATTCTTCATTGCATCAATTTAAATCTCTTATAAATTTTCATTAGATTCATATCTCTTTTTATATCTCATTTATTGTCCAAAACCATAGATATAACTCCTTTAATAAGTTACAATAATTTACTTATCAAAATAAGTCATTTGCGGATTTTATAAACATCTTTAGAAATTACATTTCTATTTATAAACTTTGTTTTATAATCTCCTTTAGTAATTTGATTCAATTCAATTCATATAACTTAGTTATATACCCAAAATCCATATTATAAGTTAAATACTTATAATCCATTTATTTACTAAATCGTTCTTCACAACATTTGAAATCAATTTTCAAAAGAATTCAAAATTAAATTTCCAAGTTATAGTTCAATAATCCATTTGATTATAATCAAATTGACATATCATTTTATTTTCCAATTACTACTTTGAAGATATTCAAAATATTTGATTTAAGCTGATTTAAACCAATTCATTAATTCTCTTAACTCATGTTTCATTTTCCATAACTCTCAAAAATTCGATAATGAGTTTCCGAATGATCGAAACTCAAGCCTAACGAGACCTCACCGAAGAGAAACGGTCGCAAACCTAAATTTAGAGAGGGGAATCTTCAAAATAATTCTAATTTTCAAAATACTTTTTATTTTAAAGAAAACAATTTTAAACTTCTTTAGATTTGAAAACACTTTCTTTGAAGTGGTTCTAGTAACTATTCATATTAAACGCCATAAACTAAGCTTTGTGTAAACCAAAGCTCTGATACCACTTTGTAACGACCCGCCGCTCTGACCGCCTCTAGTCGGTAATTAAACCAACTAGAAACGTTCAAAATGACGGATGGTTATTTAGTTTATAACGTTTAAACAGAATCAGCTACAGAATCACAGAAAACAATAATATATTTTATAAATAAACTTTTCTTTTATATACAAGTATCAGAGTTATACAATAAATTACATTTGAATTTATACAGCGGAAACAATTTATTTTATTAAGTACAAAAAAAGAAATTTCTGAAAAGCTTTAGTGGAGTGCTTTAATCCCCCTCTCTCAAACTTCGCTGCCTGAAAATCTTCAAGCTGTAAAAATACTCGGTCTGACCCAAGCGTTAATTGCAAAACAAAAAAACACTCGAGTCAGGATTAATCTTAATTCAAGTAAATAAATTTGAAATGAATTGAAATAAAATGGTAACAGAGATGACGAATCACATTTTTATCTATTATGGATTTTTATATTAACAACTTTAATTTTTTTTTAAATTCTATCGAACGTGTATGGCTGCAGTACACACGTGTACTCATACCCATGTGCACTGCCTCGCCAACACATGTGTGCACCAACAAGAGCAAGCGTGCAAGTGCAAATCACAAAGATCACAAAGGAATGCTCAAAGCAAAACTAGTGCCAACTTGAACAAAAAACATGAAGCAAACAAACATGCAGCAGCCAGCATGCAACAGGGGTCTAACAGTGAAACAAGTACAGGGAGCAGCAGAGGTAACGAAATAATTCTACTTAAATTTTTAAATTTATGATGGTTACTCTCAACATACATATCAATATACAACCAGATATGCACAAGTCATCAATCAAGCAAAATTTAATATTAAGTTTTTTTTTTTAAACAGAAAGTGTTACTCATAAACACACTATTTAACATACTATCAGGTATATAAACACAAGCATATTCATTTCAGTCATAAAACAAGCAACAGCTTATACTTAAATTTTATTTTGAGAAAAGAAGTTACTCACATTGTTAACAGGAAGACAGTTTCTATTTCTAAATCTGGGATCTTGCTTGATTACTTAATCTTTTGCTTCAATAAATTTTTTTTATATTGTTACAAGCATATTCCTTTTAAAATTTATAACTTAAATTCATTTAAATGGGAAGATACTAATTTTCCTATTTTAGTTTGAGTCTGCAATTTTAAAACAGAGAGGAGCAAAAACATGATACAGGTGAACAATGCAACTAAATGAAACAGCGGACAGGACAAGTACAGTGATACTTAATGCTACCAAAGACCAACAGCAAAATGGACTGCAACAATCATGTATGCAGACCAGACCAGACCAAACAAAGCATACATGAATGTATGTATAAGAATGAACAGAAATTACAAAGTGCAGTGGAACTACAGAAATGCACCAATGCAACAAAATTTAAAAACTCTTAATGACAATCTTAATGATGCCATATATGGTTGTGCAGACAACAATACAAGTACACCAAAAAAAAAACATGATCAGTACCCAAACAAGCAGCTGCAGTAGTGTGGAAGTTGAAATTTCATGGAAGTATGCCAGAGAACTTAAAGCAATGAATCAAGTCAAGACCAATGAGACTGGGTTCAACACAGTGACCCAAACAGTTTGAGAAAACAAGTGTAAGGCAGCAAAAACATAAGCAACTTGGGTGAACACATTTCCATGTAACCATCTAGTTTACATGATCATAGCAATAAGTAAATGAGACAAACCCAGTCAATCTTTTAAAGCAAAGTAGGCACCTAACCAAAACAATACATCTCAACAAAACAATTCTCAGGTTCGCGAGCATAGGAACTGGGTTTAAAAATTTGCTCACATATTTGATGATTTATATGATGTTCCTGATTCTTCATATTTATTCATAAAAACTTCAGACCCCAAATGTTTCAAATCCTTAAAATTTTCCCCAAAACCATCTTTTAGCCTATCACAGCACTACTTCCCAAATTTACAACTAAATATTATGTCTCCTGATCTAAAAATCATGTTTTCAAGACATTTTGATTACAGAGAAGTTCCTGTTTCCAATTCACCTTATTTTAATTCCTTATGCTTCAGTTTATCTTTAACAAACACATTTGTTTGTAATCCATTTCTCAAAAATGGTTAGGTTATGAAACTACTAAAAGTTGGAATTTAAATGCCTAAGTCAGATACATCAGCAATTACTGATACAACCCAAAGCATACATACTTATATAAGTATATAGTAATCACTTTGTAAACATTAAAATCTGGAAACAGAGATATAAGCTCATGCACAGTAAATGCAAGCATATTTCAACAACTAAACAAACATTTCAAATGTAAATCCAAAGCATTTAAACCATAAAAGCAAGTTCAAGGGGAGTTTGCTCACCTATTTTCTTCTAGCTGTTATTTTCTTATTTTCCAGTAAACTAAAGTTTCTTTTTAACTTAACAAAATTTTAAACCATATATATATATATTTTTTTTTTAAAAACATACTTTGTTCAAGATTCATATACTATTAAAGATTGATTCAACAGCACTCAAGTTTTACTAAATTTTGGACCTGAAATTTAGAAAGACTGTCATAATCATAAAACAGTAACCTATACTCATAAACTAATACATGCAAAACTATATAGTATATTGCAAATCTGTATATTTAAACTAACCCAGATACATATTTACTTCATTGTATACACAGAATATCATCATAAAACAGCCATACAAAACATACACTTTTAAATTGAAACTTGAAATATACAGATAAGTTTTATTTATAGCAGTTTTAAATTGAAACTTGAAATCTAAACTGTTAATTCAAAACAGAAAGGAGCATCTTCACTATACAGGCATGCATCCATAAATTTACACATATATACTTGCAAATATATTCCATCCAAGATCATCACATGCAGCAACAACAAGCAAGCAAAGTTTTGATATAGCATCTGTTCTTATCAATTTAAATCAAGTACTTGGTAGCATCTGTTCTTATTAGTTTAAAAACAAAATATCAGAGAAAATGATAGCGAATAACAACCAACAACCAACATGCAGTGTGTTATCTGTTCCTATCAGTTTAGAATTCAAAGTAGCCGAGCAAATGATAATGAATAACCCCCAAATCATAGCATGCAACCAAGCATTCAAGTCAACAAATTTAAGCACTTGCATTAAAATCAATCGTGAGCCAAAGACTCACCTTATCACGAATTGGAGCAGCCCCAAATAGTTCGCAAGCCCTAATTTAGAGACGAAGAGCTGAAGCCCTAGTTGAGACTTCAAAGAGGAACGAACGAGGAGAACACGGCCGCCATATTTTTTTTCTTCGTTTGTTTATTTCGTTTAGGGTTAAAAATGAAACGGGTAAAGTGAGATAAAGGGGAATCGGGTAAAACTAATAAGGTCAGGGGGATTTTTCCTTTAAGTTACGTTTATTTATTTATTTTTTTATATATTTTTTATTTTAAATTCAATTTTTTTTTTGTATAAATTATTTTCTTTACTTTGTTTTATAAATTTTGTTTAAATTATGTTGTTAAATTTTTTTAACTAAGTGTATTTATTTATTTTATTTTGTATTGATTTTAATTTTTTATTTAAGCTAAAGAAAAAATGTTATTTAAAAACTAACCATCCATTAATAAATTTACATAAATAATGATCCTTGCATCCAAATTATTTTCTTAAGTTATTAGTTTGAATTTCAATTACAAATTAAATATTCAATTTCAGCTCCAAAGTCAAGTTTAAATTTTTATTCAACTTCTTATAGATTAATTTTAAAAATTTAATCGCCAATTTCATTGTTATATTGAAAATTCAATTTAAATTATCATTCAAATATTTAAAATTAATTAAATATTTTCAATTTAAATTGTTCAAAATTTAGGATCGTTACAGTTTGATAGTCAGATAGGCTAGTATGGTACTTATAAGATGTTACAGATGATTGTTATGCTTAGTATTTAGTCCTTGTTGAATTTCTAGGACGAAATTCTTTAAGGAGAGGTGCCTGTAAAACCCCTAATATAAAATAGCATTGTTTGAGAGATTTAATTAGGTAAATTAAATGTAGTAATGTAGCGACTAGAGTAATAAGGGAATTGAGATTATAAAACAGATTAAGTTTGTGCCTTAACTAAACGAATCTATAAGAATGATTTATAAGTTAAATATTTTAGAGAAGAAAGGCAAGTGAAATATGGGTATTGCTGAACTCCATAATCCTAAACCCCTTACCACATTCTCATTATCATTTACATTCTTACAAACAAAAACATAAACAAAATAAAAAAAACAAGGCCAGCCATAACCTTAGGAGAAGAGGAGCTAAAAAATCGATTAGAGGCTAAGATTCAAGCTAGGAATATTAAAGTGTAGGACAAATCTCAAGTTCCTTATCCAAACAAGGTGAATAATGATCTAAACCATCTCATATAAATCATCTTGAATGTTAAAATTCAGGTTTGGGGTTTAAAACCGTATGATTGGATGAATAATGATATGTTTTGATTTAAATGCCATGTTATAATAATGTAGTTCGGTGTTAAGGCTAAAATCATGCAAACTGATATCCAAATGCCATGAGTTTTTAATATGTTATGTAAAATATTATTTTGGAGATGGATTTAAATTTTCATGATATTCCAAGCTATGAATAATTCATTATGAATTTTTGAGTGAAAGAAATGGATATTTCGAGTTTTAATCAATATAAGGAATTTATTAATTATTTTCGGACTGAAAATTTTATATGATAAAGATATTATCATTTTGAAAACTATGTGAATTCCTGAGTTTGTACTCAAGAGATTTATATGAGTTTTGGATTTAATTAAAAAGATTAGTATTTAATAATTAAGTAAATACAATGGGTTAGTTAATAATTCTAATTAAATATTAGAGCATTGGGGATTACAGGTGGCAGCAAATTCTAAAAAGAATTTTAAAAAGGTTTTGTTATCCAATAGAAAATGTACAACATAATGGGTTAGGTAAAAAAAATGTTTTGCTTAGTCAAAAATTGGTTCTTATAACAAGCATAGTGGTGCCACTTGCCTTCGAAAGCATTGATACATTCAATAGCATACAATGCTCCTTTTCGTTGAACATTAAGGGGATAGGAGAGTCCTGTAGTTAACGTATACTATAATGAAGGTGGAAAGGTCTTCTGCACTAGTGGATAGTGCAAAAGGGGTTCCTTCCGCTCTTATATGCTTCACAATATGCTTTTTAATGAGGACCGAAGGGGTATGCCGCACTCAACGGTGTCGACAGCATACTTCTACATCTTTGTACTTGAGTAAGTACAACCATTACGAAAGGTGCCTTTCGCATTAGTTGATAGTGTCGAAAGGCTCTTTCTGCATACATGTTTAACTACAGAGATGGAAGGGTTTGTTAGGAACTGAGATGTTGGTTTTGATGACAACAACCTTTTTAACTTGTCTTATTATAAAATATATGCTAACATTATTTTCTAGATAGTTATGTATATGCAGGATATATATATGTATATATATATATATATGCAGGTATTGATTACTGAAGACCGATCGGTATAAAGACTCAAGACTCAAGATTGAAACCTCTAGAGTTTTGAGATGAAGATTTCAAGATATGTGTCTAGTTTTTGTTAAAACTTCTTAATAGCATGGAAATCTTCATTCCGAATTTCATTTGGGATGGAATCCATTTCTACCTTCTTAATGGCTTACAAACCCACGACAATTAGCTTACAAACATACGACAAGTGGCTTATAAACCCACGAACATCCTAGTTTTGTACAAGTTATCGAGTCCTGATGTGATGAGATATTCTGCAGGAAGAATCTTGCAAAACTACTCCAAAATGGTTTTTCAAAAATGATTATCAAAACCGCTTTTCAAAATATTTTAGCCTTAAATTCTCTTTTCAAAATATTTTTCAAAAAGATGTTTTAGCCTTAAAATATTTTTTGTTTTTGTTTTAAAATAAACTCTTGTTTTAGACTTCATTTTCAAAAACAAATTTTACATTGTTTTTTACATAAGGCTGTCGACATCATGGGATACCCCATGTCGACATGGTGGTCGTTGAGTTCAAAAGTTTTAATTTTCAAAAGAAGTGTCTATTCGTTTAAATCTCTTCACGAATGGTTATGACCGTTGGTGCTTTATAAATAGACTTTACAAACGAATTTTTTAATTATCTATTTTCATATTTTCTTCACTCTTCTTCTCCACAAATTCATATTCTATAATTTTCATATTTTTATGATCATGTCGAAATCCTACTGTTAAGTAAATCAAATTTGAATCTCATTCTTGTTTGATACTCTGCCCTCTTTCGAAGATCAAAGTGCTATTCAGAGTTATCAGATCAATTTGTATTCATAAGTTTATCGAGTCTCTCTATAAGGTACGGTTGTTCCCGAAAATCAATTAGGTAATCTTTTGGCCCGTAAATCAAGAGAGTTTGCTCCGGACTCGTGAGACAGGAGGGTACCTCAAGGCCTTTAGAAATTGAGGAATGTAATCTCGACATTGGTATAATAAAAATCTGTATGAGGTGATTTGCCTTGGTACAGGACTGGATGTAGGGTAACTCTGAATCAGTACAAAATCCGGTGTGTTCTTTCCCCTTACTGTTTTTTATTTACTTTCTGCAACTGTGTTTTATTTTGTAATTGTTCTATGATTAAGTTTTGCATTTGTTTATGTCATAATTTTAAGTTAGGTCATATAAGTCTTAGAGTCCATTAAACACTATTTACCCTTCCTTTAGTGTTAAATTAGCCTTAAGATCCTTAATCCACACTCCTTTTCAATCTGTATCAAGACATAGGTTATCATAATTTTCATAATCTGAAACTTGAAAATTGTTTTAATGGCTACCAACACTGGTAGTGTAAACTCTGGCACTAGTTCCATTATCACTAACATTAGGTCATTTGTAGAAGGCCAGTCTACTGTCAGACTGCCATTTTTTAATAGAGTAATTATGCATATTGGGCTTGTAGAATGAAAATTTATTTACAATCTGCAGGATTAGACACTTGGAGTATCACACAAACTGAGTATGTTGAACTAACTACCAATTTTGCCCAATGGACCGCTGAGCAAAAGGGATTTGCACAAAATAACTCAAAGGCCATGAACGTATTATTTTGTTCACTAGATAGGAATGAGTTTAATAGAGTGTCTGTTTGTAAGTCTGCATTTGAAATATGGAAAACTTTGCAAGTTACTAATGAAGGAATAATCAAAGTTAAACAGACTAAAATTTCCATATTAACTAATTAGTTTCAACTGTTTAAAATGCATGCAAATGGGACATGTATTATCGATTTCAAGATATTGTTCATCCACTAATTGCACTGGGAGAAAGCTTTTCGGCGGAAGACCGAGTTAGAAAAATTCTAAATTCACTCACTCTAGAATGGGATCAAAAGACACTTGCAATCAAAGAAGCAAATGTTACCAGTCTCATGATAATAGAAAAATTGATTGGGAATCTGATGTCTTATGAACTTCAACTGCAAGGAAGAAAAGAAAACAAGGCTACAGACAAGAAGTCATTAGCATTCAACGCAACAACTGAAGATTCGAAACCAGACACTGATGAGGAGATTGCCTTCATGACAAGAAACTTCCAAAAATTCCTAAAATATAGGAAAATGAATAATTACAAAAGAAATGATCAAAGGAATTCCAGAAATAATACGTAGAACGTCAACAATGATAGATGCTGCCATTGCAATAAGGTCGGGCATTATAGAAAAGATTTTCCGTATCCAGATATACAGTTGTTACATCCCGTCTTTTTCGCACGCTTAAAACCGACACACATGTCGATTCAAACGATACGGAAGGGCGGATTGTTATGGGTAAATAAGAAAAACAGAGAAGAAATAAAACAAAATAGAATCTCACAGCGGAAGGATAAAATATAATAATAAAATATACAGTTTATAAAACTGTTTACAAAACTTTTGATTCTTCTTTATACAATTTAATATCAGAGTTCACATACCAATAAATACCAATGCAGCGGAACAATGTGAGTGTGGTGCAATAGTATAAATAATAATAATACAAATCTTCGTCTTCATCCTCCAAAGCTAAATCTTCAAATCCTGACACGCTCGGACTGACCCGAGCGAATTTGAAAAGACAAAAACACTCGAGTCAGAACTAAAAGATCTTATGTAAGTTAAATTAACAGAAATAAATATGAGTGCAGTAACTCAAGAGATGCTCGGGATTTACATCCCCTAAGGATACGTTAAACTATTTACTATGTAGTATACTGCGCTATTATAATAGTGTCTAATTATAAAATAAACATACTTTTAAATAGCATTAAGGCTTTACATTTTCCACCTTAACACGTAATAGTCCCAGTAGTCCATCCAATATCATTGTCCCTCCTGATCGGGAAGCCACCAGAGGATACCACACGGGCTACGGGAGAAATCCAAACTCGTACAAGGCTCGGTATGGTAGGTGACACGGCACAACTAGGCAATGCCAGGGTAGATATACCAATTACGCTTCCGGGCCGATGGAAACGCGCAACGCGCAGCTGCCGCCCACCTTGGACAAACTCCCCCAAAATCAAAGTAAAAGTGGCCACTGAATCAACCCAAAGTCAAAGTATAATATCGAAGAGGAGTGTCCGATCAGAGGAATGACCTCATTAACCCGTCGATCGCTCCTGTTTTAGCCACCTTATGCCAACTCACGGGAGTTGGGTCCACGTATTTACCTTACAGGAAACGTCGCCACCAACCTACTTCATTCTGGAATCTCCACCGCGTACACGGTTAGTCAAAGTGGTTTTCGGTATCGACAGAGAGTATGTCCATATCCGATCCCGGTCTCTTTGCCAACCCATCGTTATTATAACACCGCGGTCATTTAAAAATAGTTTATACTTAAAAACCAGAATAAAAATTTCCATTTCAAAAACTATGAATACGATATCATTTTAAAACCCAAAACAATATGATATCATTTTATCCAAATATAATTCTTTTCCAAAAATCATACTGCTTTAAAATCTATAATATATGGAAACCAAACATTTGAATTATACTTTCAAAGCATAATATTTCGAAAATTCATAGTTTTAAAACCATAACTTCTAAAACTTGAATGGTTTGGATATTCAACGGTATATGAAATAAATGGTTTGACTTTAAGGTTACTTTTTAAAGAAAAATAATTTCCATGGCTTTACAAATATATTTCCTTATTTAAAGTCTAAACCATAATTTAAATATCACTTTCAAGTTCCAAAACCATTTCAATTTCTATATATATATATATATATATATCCATTTGGAGTATTAATATTTCAAACTAAAGTTGGAATTTTATTCTTTCAACAAATCAATTGTTCTATTATTTAGTCTTGAATATTCCCATAAAAATCCATAAATACAACTCCAATTTCTAGAAATTTAATATTTCCTTAAATTTAATTATACTAGAATATTCATTTAAATTTATCTTGGAAAAACTCCAGTTATAAATATCATACCTTAAAATTTCCAAACTTAAACATATAATATAAATTATCAAATTCCATTTTCTCAATTTTTCCATTTTTATTTAACAGATTTACACAGCCTAAATTCAAAATTTTTAACTTCATATGTATATATGTAGAAGAATAATATTTATAAAATATCAAAACTTAAAATTTTTTATAAACCGTATCCCATCCAAACCATAGAAATCACTTTAAAATATTTTATATATAGACCACGGTGCATGTATATAATTTTCTATCCTATGGTCAAGTGATACAGATGTTTATCATTTCAATCCGCAAATTAAAAACAAAATTTGCGGTTGTATATCATTTCAAACCACAATCCCGAATGGAACGAAAAATGCATGATAACTTGTAGTTTAATGATAAAAAATAAAACATCCATTCATCCATCATCATCCATCATCCAAATCACAATCATCATCCAATAACAAACAATATCAATATATATCCGATAATATATAACAGTTAATAACTGGCAGTTATGTTCAAAAATAAATTTAACAACTATTAAACTAACAGTTTATCTGCAAATAAATAACTATAACTGTCAATCTATATGCAGTAATAAAATTTAAATGAACAGTTATATTAAATAAATGCGATTTAACAGATATGATGAATAAAACATGCCAAACAGTCATAAATAAATCTCTACTCATATCTAAAATAAATTTAACAAACATAAAACTTTTAGAAGTTGTGAGTGGGTTAAAACACTCACCTTTGGGATTTAAATTGAATTCAAATCCAATTTAAACCTAAAAATTCGACGGTCTCCAAATTTGTCCAAACCAGCGTCAACAGATCCGGAATTTAATTACGATCCTAACAAAAAAATATTTGCGTGAATCGGATGTCGTATGTGAAAGTTATATGAGTTAAACGAGTTGAAAATTTAATTAAAATTAAAACAAATAAAATACACTCACCCTCAACATACTGCCACGTCATCACCATGTAAAACATGCTCTTGCGTACAGGAAACAGAGGCCGAACCCAACAACACACGCACATACCAGATGTTGACCTCGACTTTGACCTCGTTTCCTTGCCACCAACGGCCACCGTTGGCCATAGCACCACCACCATCAAACTCAGCTCGACGAGCCGCACCCATCCGCATAGGTCCGGTCGCCCCTAAGGCCTCTGCCGCCGCCACTTTAACCCTAGGCCGAAACCCTAATTCGAATTATGCGAGAGATCCAACCGTTGATTCGATGCAATAACCACATAGATCGCCTCCCTTGGTCCCCTCTGCAAAACCCAGAAAGGGTTTTGCGATCCGACAAATTTTGTTGCGACGATGATAAACGGCCGTGGATAAACTAGGGTTTTCTGGAAAAACTGAGACCCGAATCGAAAAACGAATCATACCAGCAAATTACGTATCTCGAGAACTATGACATATATTTTTCTGGAATTTTTCTAGAGACTTTAAATTTTGACTTTTGATTTTTGAACTGTAGATAGATCTAGGTTTTTGCAACCATTGAAGAAGAGAAAGAGATGAAGAAAATGAACGTACAGGCAAATGATAGAAGATGGAGGCTAGGGTTTATGATCATCTATTTATAAGTAGGGTTGGATTGGAGTAGATAGACCAGATAGATGAACGTACGGAACAAACTATGGCCCAAAATGCCCGTTCTAACCCCGGAACGAAATTTATTAAACCCATATATCCAAATAGGTATTTTAAAATATTGTGAACGCGATGGAAAAAGTTTCACGTCCAAATTCGATCGTATGAAGAAGTTATGCTGAAAACAAAATTTCCAAATTGATTTCAAATTGATTTTAATTAAATCGATTTCAAGGCGTTTCGCGTCCGTACGATCAAACGACAGGTCCGATCGATCCGAAACTTGAAACCCTACAATAATTCACCGATACGGATCCGATGAAACTAGTTTCGTCAAAATCCGAGTCCGTGGACAAAATGGCTATTTTTATATTAATTAAATAGATTAAAATAAATAATAAAAATCCAATTTTATATTTGAATTCTAAAATTTGCTAAATTTTATCGCTTATATATTTCATAATCAATTTAAATCATTTAACAAGTTTAGATGTGAATTAAAAGTTGATAAGTCTATCAATTGCAGTGTTAATTTCTCCACTTCCTTATATTAGAAATTATAAATTAAATTCTCAAAAACCCATTTATTAGATTTTCAACTCTTATATTCTCAACTTTTATCCAAAATAAAGATGCCACTAACATTGGTTCATGATTTCACATCATTATCCTCAAAGTCCATTTTAATTTCAGTAACTTAATATTTAACCGTTAAATTCCATTTTATTATGCAATAAATGCAATTGTTGAATTTTGATGCTTAAATAAATTTATAAATCCTGCTTTCTAAAATCTATATCAAAAAATGGTCCAATTATAAATAGAATTAGCATTAACTTCATCTTATATAATTAACTACTTCAATTACAAAACAAATCTACGCTAACTGCACGATTTAAGTCAATTAATTGTAATTGAGTCTACATTAAATGTTATAAATTATAAATTGGAACCTCAATAAATCCGTTTATTGATTTAAAATCTTTCTATTCAGTAAATAGACATTTTATGGGTATAAATAACATTTGAATTATAATACATTTCATTAGTGCATGTTTCATTTCCTATAAATTCCCTTTTATTAATTAGAACACATTAACACACCACAATTAATAAATTTAGATTTATTTCAATCGATTTCCATTCTTAACTTAATATACTAAATAAATGGTTAACTAAAAAAATATGTTACCCTTTTATATTCAAATTCACTTATAACATCAATAACAACAATGTTGCCATAGATTTAGGTTCAATTAAATAAATTAGATGAATGGGTAAAACTTTGGAATTATCCCAAATGCCAAATATATTTATGCATTAATTACTACTTATTATTATGAATTCATTTATTAATTTACTAGTTGCCTTTGTCATCTTATTTCCTATTCACTACCAAACTTCCTACTTAGTTATAATTTATCAATATATACATACCTAGGCAAATCAAGATCTTGTCCTTTCTGTTATTTCAACTAAATCGGGTATGCACAAATATATTGTTAATTAACTTATTCCTACAAAATTATTTACATACATTCAGTTCCAAATTTTATAGAATTAAATTCTAATTACTTACCACTTAATCCATCAATCATACATTCTATCCAAACATGCATTTAAATCTTTTTATTTTAGATAAATTTATTCAATGTTGACATCCACTAAATAAAATTTACTTTCATTTATATAGTTGCAATTTAATTCAGTTATTATTTCATTAATACTATTTCCGCTTTATATCTCCCAGTATTAATTTCACAAACCAACTTAATCAACAAATTATAACTTATAACCACAAACGCCAATTTACGTTATTTCAATCTATTGCCATATAAACATTTAAATTGTTAACCTTAAATTACAGTTACTTTATCTAATTCCTACATTTACTCAAATAAAATCTCAAGACTTTTATTTCATTCTAAATTAGATTAGAAATCATATTAAATTAACTCATTTAATATCATCAAATTTAACGGGTCGTTACAACAGTTGTTCCCTCCAAACAATGACTCGTCAAGGAAAAGAAAGAAAGCATTCATAGCAACTCCTGATGAATCAGACTCATCATCCAGTGACGATGAAAAGAAGATGGATAATTCAAATCTGTGTTTCACTGCTATTCATGAATCAGATGACGATAGGAGTATGGATCTAAAAATAGGCACACATTTACATTATTTTTGATTTTTCTTGTTTGAATGGATGCTTGTTTGTTTGCTCGATTGTTTTAAAATTCCTGGAATTTTTAAATTCAAATTTATCCCTTGAAATTTGAATTTTAAACTCAAAAATAATATTATTTTAATAATATTTTAAATATTAAATATTAAATTATTAATATTTTAATATTATTATATTTAATGTTATCACAGGAATTATATAATTAGAATATAGGATATAATATATAGACACACACACACTATACTATTATTATTGAGTTAGATTTCAAGAGCACACAGACCTCCTTTATATTTGAAAAATGAACAGTCACATTTTTAATTTCATTCTATTTCAAACTTTGAAATGTGATAACTTTTTCTACATTAATTGGATTTAAGAATCGTTTTCACTGTAAAATCTCAAATTTAATATGCTTTCTAATGATATCCATTGTTGACAGCTAAAAATAAAGTTTTTAAAATCGTAATTTTATATAGCATTTTAACTGCATTTATATAATCCAATTATTTTGTGTCACCACCGTGTACCACTTTTCTGTAACAGCATTATTATGATGATCATAAACATTACATAGTAGTTTTACCTAGATTATTATAATGTATTTATTATCTTTTAACTTATTTGAAAGGATTTTTTTTTTTGAATTATACAATTATGGTTGCCTTTGAATATTGTAACTGCATTATGTAATAAAGTAATAATTTTGATTGTGTTTGGTAGTTTATTCAAACTTAGTGCAGTTACAATTTAACCCCATCAAAAAATGGTGTAATAATTTATAGGCTTTTTTGAATTAATCTAACTACATTAGCATTTTTTTATTGCATTTACTATTGATGATTTTGACTATATTTGATAATTTATTCAATTTTAAAAAAATTATAAATTAATGAAATTAAGAAAATGCAATTACAATTTACCAGCAAGTTTTGAGTAAATTTAACTATATTTGAAGATTTTTAACCACATTTATGTGATGTAGTAATAAATTTGGCTACATTTCAGGAACTTATTCGATCTTAATACAATCAAAATTTAACTACATTAATAAATTGCAGTTCTAATTTTATGACTATTTTGAATTATGCATGGTAGAAATTGAATATTTCAACTATATTTATGTGATGCAGTAATAATTTGGGTTGTACACGAGGATTTATTCGAGCTTACTGTAGTTAAAATTTAAATGCATTAAGCAAAAGCGGTTATTATTTTGCAGTATCTTCGGAATTAGCAATTATTGTTGCATCTGAATATTTTAACTGCATTTTGTGATGCAATACTAATTTAGCTATAGTAATGATTTTGTTTGACGTTAACGATAATAATTTAACCATTTATGAATATATAATTGAAAAATGAATTTTTCTTTTTGATAGCTTGAGATAATTAAATGGTGACTTCACATAATTAATTCTTGATTCAACCGTGCAGCTCAGCATTTAATACATTTCTTCCAGGTTTGATGACATAATTTAGCTAAGTTTATTCAATTTCCGTTACAATTATAATGATCAACAATACAATAAGCATATAAGTTGTTGTATTCAGGCTTAAGGTAGATGCATAGTTTAGGTGCTGGGTCAAAACATGTGCTGTAGTAAGAATGATGTTGATAACCACCTAAATGAGTTTATTTTTTATTTTTTGCAGTAAATTCTAAAATCACTTGCACCACCACTGTCGGAAAACTTCTAGAAAGCAATTGATGAATGTATCTTTGTATAGATGATCATGTAGTCATAGTTTGATTATTAGATATAGTTAACTAGATTAGACGAGCAGTGAGAGAATTTAGTAACAATATTGCATCCTTTTTTGGCTGCAGGTATAAATACCTTCAATGGTTAAAATAATTGACTGATGTAATGCATCATTAGGGCCAAGAAAACATCACATATTTGCACTCAAGCCCAATATCATACATGCGTTGCTAGCAGTTATTTCTGAGGCTGAAAAATGAATAGACTTCTCACAATTGATCTCTTCTGTACGTTTTGGATATTTTCAAATATTGGTTACTACGACCAGCTCTATGCCATGTTTTGTACCCTGCATCGACATAGATCAAATTCAGTGAACAATAGTAATCTATATTGAAACCCATGTTATTTTCTTATTATATCATCATTTCTATTTCAATTGAATCTTCTGTTTTACCACTTTTCCCCTGTACTACATCTGTTGCTTTTTCCTTTTTTCCCCTTCCTTTTTTCAGCTGTTGACAAATACTTTTCCTGACTGTTTACAAATTTCGTCCTATTACTATATTTCTCTCCATTGCAAAAAGCTTTTGTTACTCTTATCTAATTGAATCGAACTGCACTGTGTCTTTGTGTCTGTAGTTCACAACGAAAACTTCAACTATATCTATGCACATTGAAGCAGTTGTGCTATTGCAAAAGCAACAACATTGACGTTATATGCCATAGTGAATATATCTATGCATTAGCGGATAAATTTTTAACACATTATCCTCTAAATAATCTATGAACTTTAACATATTCACTGTAATTGTTTTGTTCGATTTTAATTGTAATTATCATAACCAAATATATCTATGTATTCTTTACCCTACCAAATTGTTATTCATGATGTAACACTATCGTTCAACAATGTTTTTTATTACCACCATATTAAATTTCTTATGCATTTGGATATGACCTATGCAACAACAATATTTTTTCAACATCCGTGTGCGAAGCACGGGTTCGCACTAGTATATATATATTAGGAATTAGGAATAGAAACTTGTCCTTTCATTTAGTATGCACATGTCAACATACCCGGATATCTCATGTCGACATGCCCTTCAGAATTTGATTTCAAAATTTGAATTCAAACTTTTGAATTTCCCTCCACATTTTCACCAACTTTAATGCTCTAGAAAGATGTCTCTTGACCAGAGAACATATCTATAGAATCTCTAATTTATCATCATTTTTCACTTTTATTTCAAATTTCAAACTTATCTTCATCATCTTCAACTCCTCTCAAACTTCTTCAATGGCCTCTCCAAGCACTCCTAACACCATTAGGCTTTCAAAATCAGTCAAAAACTTTCTTTTAATGAACCGGAAGCTATCAAAGCTTATATCAACCATGTAAAGTTTGGTAAAATTCATACGGAAAAATTTGCTATTTTTGAAGATTTTCCTTCTTATGAAATTGAAAATCTTTTTCAACAATGTTCTATTCTTAGTTTAGTTGATAACAAACAAAATGATTTTGTATGTTATCCAAATATTGTTAAGATGTTTTATGCGAATTTGAATCATGATTTTTATAACGGGGAAGAAGGACAAATTTGGAGTAGTGTTAAAGGAACACAAATTGTTTTGAATTGTGAAATTTTGGGAAATATTTTAAGACCTAAGTATACCGTAATGAATTTCTTAGAATTTCAAATCAATGAAAATGATCGAGACATTTCATCAAATCTTTGAAGGGGATGACAATTTCAAATTCAAAAATCGTTATTTTTGTCCAAAAGCAAGAATTGTTAATCTTCTTATCCAACACACTCTTATACCAAGATCCGGAAACTACAACAGCCTGACTTTAAAAGTTTGCAAAGCTCTTTTTGCAATTTTTGGAAATTATGATATTAATTGGGCTCAAGTTATTTTGGATGAGCTAATGCCTAAGAATTTATTATGGATGAAAACACATTATATCATGGAATTTATCTCACCCGGATTTTTAATTACTTTGGAGTTGATTTCAAAAGGGAAGAATTTATAACTAGAAAAGTGTTCAACCATGGAAACATTTCCCTTATGCAAATTCCATTAGTGTTTCAACTATATGAAACACTTACGGAAAAGGAAGAAAGACTTGCTCATGAAGAAATGGAAGAAATGGAGGAAAAAAAAGAGGAAGAGGAAGGAATGGAAATTGAAGAGGAGGAAGATCAAGAAACCTCGTTAGAAAGTATTGAATATCCTATTAATCCCGCTAATCCATCCAACAAGACCATTCTCAATAATCAAAGAATTATAGTGGAAAATCAAAAGACACTTAAATGATCAATGAGCAAGAAAATGGATAAGATTTCCTCTAAAATTGACAAGTTCTTCGGGAAAATTAGTAGAAAGCTTGGACTATCATCTTCTTCGTCTTCATCTAACTAGTTTTAGTTCGTGTTATCTTAAGTTCTATCTTTGTATTTCCTTTATTTTAGTTAATATTATATTATCTTATGTAATGTTGACTAGAATTATTAATGGAATCTTTTATTTCCTGTTATTCAACTTCGCTTGTCTCTGTAATTGCTTGTTTTTATATTATACAAATTTTAGTTTAATAGATTTGTTCATAATATTCAAAAAAAAGCAAAATGTCATTTTAAGCAGAGGCATGTCGATATACACCATCCCTCCATGTCGACATCCAACGGGCAGAAAATAGTTACACTTTCAAATTTCATTTTCATGTAACTACCTTGTGGATATTCATTTCAAACAAATTTCTACCCCTATTTATATTTGTTTCTTTCAGAATAAATTGTCAAAATTCATCTCTAATCACTCTCTTTCATAGTTCTTCATATTTCTTGAATTATGGCTTCTCCAATTAAGAATCTAAGTGATAATCTTGAAGAAACTCTCACTCTCTTCAAGAATACTCTTACATTCATACTTCGTAATCAGCGTCACTTAGAATTGAGTCAAATACATATGATCAAGGAGCAAGAGAGGCATTTCGATGCCCTTAATAAGGACTATCTCGAAGGAAATCCACTAGTCACTCTCGACAAAGATAAAGAAGAATGGGATGCCATCAAAGTAGACCCTATCTTTGGAGAAGATGGATGGGTGGAAGTACCGAGGAATGTCTAGTCATTCTGTATGCTATTTGTTTGATTTGATTGGTGTGTTTTAAACTTGATTGACTTAACTTATTTGGTATGGTTTGTATATATGAATAATTACTGTAAATATGATTGGTTGATGATTGACACTTAGCACTTATTACACTTGTATATGGTTTACCCTATTTTATGATGGTTGATTATATTATAACAAGTTCAGGGATTTTTAAGAAGTTTTTGTTGATGACAAAGGGGGAGAGGTTATAAAATAATAGTTGGCTTGGAGTAAGGAGGAGTTATGGAGTAAGGGGGAGTTATGGTATGATAAGTATATTTTATGAATATAGGTTGTCGTCGTCAAAAGGGGGAGATTGTTAGGAACTGAGATGTTAGTTTTGATGACAACAACCTTTTTAACTTATCTTATTATTAAATATATACTAACATTGTTGTCTAGATAGATATGTATATGCAGGATATGTAGATATATATGCAGATATTGATTATTGAAGACTGATCGGTATAAAGACTCAAGACTCAAGATTGAAGACTCTAGAGTATCGAGATCAAGATTTCAAGATATATGTCTAGTTTTTGTTAAAACTTCATAATAGCATGGAAATCTTCATTCCGAATTTCATTTAGGATGGAACTCATTTCTACCTTCTTGGTGGCTTACAAACCCACGACAAGTAGCTTACAAACCCACGACAAGTGGCTTACAAACCCACGAACAACCTGGTTTTGTACAAGTTTTCGAGTCTTGATGTAATGAGTTATCCTACAGGAAGAAGCTTGCAAAACTACTTCAAAGTGGTTTTTCAAAAATGATTTTCAAAACTGCTTTTTAAAATATTTTAGCCTTAAAATTATCTTTTCAAAAGATTTTTCAAAAAGATGTTTTAGCCTTAAAATATTATTTGTTTTAGTTTTAGAATAAACTCTTGTTCAATTGATTTTAAGTAGTTTGAAGTTAAGATTTTCAGGTTCTTCTTTAGACGAATAATCTTCCAGAGATGTGCAGGAGGCAAGCTAGCTATTAGGAGTTCTTTATGTTTGATTCCGTTATGTAATCGGTGTAATGATAAAGTTACTTAGTGTCTATATTTATACTTGATCAACTAAAGGGGCATCTTCATATGTCGCTCTTGGCGTAATTTGTAATAATTACATTTCTTTGAAAGTAGGTTACGAATTGGGATTATGTAATGAATCTGTACTGCGATTTAAAACGGAACGAGAATTTTTTTTAAAATTGAGTTAAATTTTTTAATATCCATGTGTTTATAGTATATCAATGTATCTAACATTACCGCATTTGGTCATCAAAAATTAATAACTATAGATGACTACAGCGTCTGCATCTGTTAGTTTTGGGCATTTAAATGGGGATGTTATAATAACCGCTAACCTCGACTATTTAATACTTCCTAAATAGGGAAGAAGCGGACCTCATAATAGTTACTTAATACCTCTATCCCAGAGGAAGGTCATATGTCCTGCATATATCACTTCCCCATAAGTTCTATGGTTGGAGATGCCCCACATCAGTAGTAAGTATACACAATTGCAAGTTGCCACTAGGTGAAGGGTGGATTTCTATCCTTTAACTTGCCGACCTTGTATCCTAACTCACTAAACCAACTTCACCGACCTTCGAGATTGAAAAGATTGATGATAAGGTCCTCAATCCAAGATAGCTTGAACCACATTGCTTTGGATCGCCAACGATTGGATCGGTGATGGCTTTATTGAATATGCATGTATATGATTTTCGTTTGATGATAATAAACATACATACATACATACATACATACATATATATTCTTTTAAATGTATTTGTTAATGTACTATTTTATTTTTCACATAGTTAAATAAATATTTTCTAAATAAAATAAATAACACAGAATTTAAATTCAAACGGATATTTTATTCAGGCAAATATTTATTACAATTTTAGCAGTACAAATTTGAGCTCTCACTATATATATACAAATTCAATGATAATACAATTTCGATTACATCATAATTTCTAATTAAAAATGCACCTCACTATATATAGCTCATTCACTCGTATTTATCTTCAACTCTATTCCAGATTGAATCTAGCATCCGAGTTATATGCAAAAATATACACTGACGCGGTAAAATTGAAAATGAAATATTTTTGCATTGTAAAATAAAATTTATTTTGAAAACATTATTTTCCTTAGTTATTTGGGTTGTTCGTCAGCATATAAATTTGAATTCATCATACACGAACAGTTTGTGACATGCACAGTGTATCACTGTACATGCTACAAGGCCGTGCACACCGATATACACTTGATAAAATTGCAGGGACACGTGAGCACAAGGTCAAACCCAAAACAAAAGGCAGTTCAACTCAAGTAAAATAAATATCAAGTCACCATATCAACACAAGGTCAAACCCGATCTATAAGTTGGATTCAACGCAGGTGCATTACAAAATTGTCAAGTATAAGTGAATATGCAACATGCACGTCAGAAGTGGTGCACTGCAAATACAGGCACAATACGTAAAAAATCAGTGCAACAGTAGTGAACATGCATATGACTCAAAACTAAGCTAATGAACAACAAGCATATCAGATTGCATCAAGTATACAAGTTAAGGACAAGTGAGTTCAAAGCAACGCCGAAGTCACAGAAGAAAATACGTTCTGCAGCAAAACCAAAATAGACAGTAGCTAAACCAGATAAGCAACATCAATGGAACCAGATCACAAAACAACGTACACTTGGCAAACAATGTACACAGCGGCCAGAACTATATCTACACTAGACTTAGATGCATGTACAATTGCAACAATATGCATATGTTCAAGCACAAAACTTGAAGTGATCAGAGCATAAGCAAGAAGACTCAAAGCCATATGCAAAAATCAGAGGCAGTGAAACCAGAGGCAAATGTACAAAGACAAAACTAACTACACATGATACATGACTCAAAGGAAACTAAATACAAGTGAAGGCCTCAACATCAAACAACAACCGAGTATAGCTCAAAGTTTCAACTGCAACGACATGGTGACACAATTCGAGTTCAATAATAATAACAGAGTCCAACACAAAAAATGTCAACAAGACCACATACAAGTCCAGAACCAAATAAAGCAGCGGACACAAAGACCAGACTCCATGTAGACCTGACTACAAGTGCAATGCATAGTGAAGACAATTCGCATATAAACAATGATGTACATAAGAAGTCCAACAGTAACATAAGGTCAACGTGCTCACGTATGTAATCGACTCAAGTCTGTAACATATCTTAATATTTACATGCGTGACAAGCTACATGAAGACCAATAGCAAGTGGAGATGACCATCAACCAAAATGCAGACAATTTCCAAGTTCAAATGCCAGAAACTCAAAGAAGGTTTTTACAAAATCAAAGCAGCAGTTTCAAAGCCGTGATGACCAAGAAAAAATCTTCAAAGAAATCAAGCCGTGTTAATCAAGTAAACAAAATATATGATTTTGAACAAGTCAGAAATAAATCACAGCATTCAAGAAAAATCGCACAGCTAAGATAAATTAATAGACAAATTCAAACAAATGCATACGAACAGAATTATAGGGGATTAAACCCTATATAAACCCAATCATCATCGAAGTAAAATGCATCGAGTTCAAGAAAGATAACCAGTAAAGCAAAAATAATAAATCACAACCATCTCAGTCGAACTCGATCGAATCGAAGGAGCCATGCTCAAATCGAAGAAACGGTCGATTGCCGAAGCAAATCAGAGGAATAATAGTTGTAATCGACCAACAATCAGTCGGCTTCATCAAATTCTCAAAAAGCGCTAATTTTATCAGAGAGGAACGAACGAAAGAGAACGCGGAAAAGGAAGGAAGCCATTTTCAAAGAACAAAGAAATAAAAGGAAGTGGCCAACATATTTACTCATACGAAAATATGAAAAGGGCCCGTTTGTTTTTGTGATAATTTTTAGTGGGCTGACTTATAACATTTTTTTGGGGTTTAGATTATAAAATAGGGTTTTGATTTTATTTTATTTTTTAAATTTTGTATTTTCCTTTTTAAACTTTTCTAAATTCTAGTCGTGTGACTAGGGGACGAACTACGGTGGTGTTGTTCGAAAATTCGCAGCTCAGTGGTTGAGTTGTGGCAGGGTTTTGAGCGTAGAGTTAGGTTGGTCGATAGCGGGTGTCGCGAGTTTACGTGTGTAAGCATATGACTATTTAATTTCTAATAGAAACCTTATGGGCAGCACGCAGGCAAGGTTTTTCCGAAGCTGTATAAACCTGTGTGTTCTATTCTGCGTTTTTTATTATTCTGCTATTATCTGTGCTGCTAGTATTCTGCTATGATCGGTGCTACGATTATTTATATACTTCCGCACTAAATTTTAATAATTAATAGTATCACCCTATTCACTATCCCTTTAGGGTGAAATCGATCCTACAGGCTTGTAGCAGGAGAAGTCATGGCAGAAGCTCCTCAAGATTATGGTTAGGGGCGCTTGAAGGTGGAGGTTGATGGTGATGTTCTAGTGGCAGCAGCAGTTGGATTGGCTAGGGTTTAGTGCAATTTTGATACGCTCGGCTCGAAAATGGATAGTGGGGGAGTAACGAACCGATCCTATACGTAAAAAAAGAGGAAAAGCAAAGCCGAGAAAATTTGCTAGTACTTGGATCAGACAGATTCAATCCAGCTGGATCGGTAACGATCCAAATTATTTCCCTTATATTGCTTCAAACTTTCCAACTTTGCTCAACTTGATGATGGTATTCATTTTGGAAGTTACCAAGTTACAATCGATCCTTAGTAAGGACTAATAGAGATTCCTACTAAGGACTAAATAGCAGGTGAGAGTGTCATAGGTAGCTACCCAAGGAAGAAAGGTATGACCAATAAAGCTCCGTGAAATGGAACCCGTAAGATGAATAATTCCAGAGCATACCTTGTTTCCAATTAAAGCATGCTCTAGGGGCCAATGTTAATTAGGTTTTTAACCCAGCAGAAGTTAGAAGGAGTTATAAAATTCACGTTAAGCCAGAATGACTCGAAGCATGACCAGAAGACCCAAAAGCATGTAACAAAAGAACCCAAGGAGTTTGAAGTTAAAATATGCCAAGTATTTGGATCGGCGCTGATCCGATCCAATTGGATCGGTACTAATCCAAATTATTGGCTTGTGGATGTTCCAATCCACATGTGTTATGTTCCTATATCTCTTCTAAGTCTATCAACCAAGTATGATAACATTCCTTGCATCCAAGTTGAATAAATGAACACTTATCCGATTTGGGTTATAGTTCTAACCTACTGGTGAATCACCGTCAAAACAACTTAACAAGTCATGAAAGTAGATAAGGAAGCCCGTAAGATGGAAGTTGCATAAAAATCATGCAACTATTTGGTTCGGTACTGATCCGATCCAATTGGATTGGTATCTATCCAAACGGTTAGCTCGGATAGCTCCCGAACTTTACATGCTTCCTCCTTCCAATGACTACAGGCCTCTGGTGTAATAGTTTCGTCTCAAGTGCTTACTAAATTCTATAAATACCAATCTATCTCCAATAGGAAGGGGCTGGCTATTCTAATCACTAAAGCAACTCTATTATGAAGATTCTTCAACTTTCTTCTCCCTCACAATAGCTGCCATGGGACAATTGTGATCCTTCCTTTTGTCTCCATCAATGGTGATCTGATCTCTCTTTATTCACTAGCTAGAATTGTAGTTAGTTTTTACTTATGATCAATAGTCAATTCTATAACAAAAGTTATAAAGTGGATGTAGGCTTCGTTAACAGCCGAACCACTATAAAGATCGTGTGTTCCTTAATCTTATTCAGTTTTTTCTGTAATCTGGAGAGTGTTCTGCTCTATTTTCTTGTCTCGATAAACATGGCTGGTGTTTCCATAATCAGAACATGGTATTGATCCATTTTTTGGGTTAACAGATGCTATGATAGGACCTACAAGCCAACTTCATTTGAGGTGTTGGTTTTCGGAGGAATCCATAATATATTTGTGGTTCTATATAGGCCTGATGGGTAGCGAATGACAATTCAGAATGATTTATTAATCCACATGAGAACATTAATACTTCGACATTTGGTACCGATGTTGGAAAGAAGTTGGAAAGGTTTAGCGTTTACATATGTTTTTGGTATGTCGGTATAGACAACCGGAAGTAAAGGATGCTAGCATGGGAATCCCTTGTACCATTGAGAGGACATGACCTGCAAATGTGGTTCTAGAGCAATGCGAAGAGAGATTAGAAATCCAGTCTAGAGTAGGTCATATACTATTTCATAGCACCTTGGATGCTACGATGGGAGCTATAGGCCAATTTCTTTTGAGGTTTGGTTTGCTATGGAGTCCAAAAGTTAGTTGTGACTCTTGATAGGTCTCTTTGGTAGCTGATGGTAGTTCATGACGGGTATCAGCTATCGATATCTGTATTTTGATATTACGTATATAAATACTATTTTAGTAGCATTGTTGTATAGCCGTATTCATTTTTCATTTCAGATGATTTGATGGGGATCATTGGATTGATTTGTGTCTGTAGAGGACTCCACCCACAACAATGATGAATATCACCTTATTCTTTGAGGGTCTCCTATTGTTATGATAGTGCATGTTTTATTGGTTTGTTGAGTACTGTTATTGGACATTGAGTGTTAGACTAACATTGGGATATTTATATTACCCTTACATTAGTAATATGATATATAAAGCCGACTTAAATTTTTTGATAGCAAGGGTGCAACTTAGTGGCTAGGTATCTCAAATGGAAAAAGTGCACGCTTAAGGCATGATACTTGTTGGATTGACGACTTACTATTTATTCATTGATTATGCTATTTTGGTTTAAAATTATACAAATATGAGTTGTAGAGTCCGGGTTGTAATGTTCCTTTCTATAATATTTCGAGGACAAAATTCTTAAAGGGGAAAGAATGTAACGGTCCGTTTTTTTGACCGTCTAAATATTTAATATTTATAAGTTAATTTAATCAATGATTCAAAATGACATTTTTTTAAGACGATGGAATCGGTGCTTGAGATCACTTCCATTGTGTATAGAAAGATGTTTTTGATCTTTTTGAGTACCAACATCGATAGGTTTGGGATGTTGGATTTTTACTAATGTATTGGCAGTCAATTGATAAATGATCCAAAAGACTAACTTTTGCGTACGATTTAATTGGTGCTTGAGACCACTTCCATTGTGTCCAGAATGATGTTTTCGATCTTTGCGAGTATAAACATCGATAGGTTTAGGATGTCGGATTATTAGTAATGTATTGACAATCGATTGATAAATGATCCAAAAAGCTAACTTTTGCGTATGATGAAGTTGGTGCTCGAAACTACTTTTATTGTGTCTAAAACAATGTTTCCGATTTTTTTGAATATAAACGTTAATATTTTTGGGATATCGGATTTTGAGGTATGAAGTAGATACGTTTATTAGTGTTAAAGGAGGATGGTGTTAGGCCCATGGCCCATTTGCTTCCTCTATAAATAGCCGCAACCTCCTTTTCTTATTTCATCTATATCGTAATGTTCCTATCCCTCTTCCTTTACTTCTTAAAAACCTAAACCTACGAGCCTAAATCAAATTAAAACCCACGAAATAAATTCCCTAATATAAAGCCCAAATCACCTAAATTCTTCTCTTGCCTTTCTCTGCAATCTCTGTTAGTATTGGAGCAAATGGAGGTGATTCTATTTTCGACCATGAAGAGAAAGAGGGCTAGGGAATGGATTTTATGTTTCTTTAGGGATATTACTGGTTTCTAGGTGAGTGGATACTAAACTTGTAACTTGTACTTATAGAAAGATGTGTGTTTTGTTATGAAATGTTGAACAAAAGTATATTATGCTTCATTGAAGCAATGCTTGATTTGGTCTTGATTTGGTGTTTAGTATGAAGAATAATATATCAAATGGTTGATTTATAGTGAAAAGTTGGCATATATTAGAGTTAGTGAGCATCAAATATTAGTTATATATGATATAGTCTATATTATCATAAATAAACATATGTATGAAGTTTATATGGAATTATAAGGCTAAAAATGTGATTTTTAATGTGCTAGCAAGCACAGGAGAATTGTAGTAATTTGGTATAGGAAGTAGAAATTGTTAGTAACTAGGGTGTATGATGTTAGGTTTGTGTAATGACCATTAAATGATCACAAAAATCACACAAGTATTATAAAGAGAAATGAGTAAATAGTATGGATGATAGTAAAATTAAAATTTGGATTTCTAGAAGGAAGAAACTTATTTTAATAGCTTTCAAAAGGGCACGATCTTGGGTTCATGTTATAAAAGTAATACAAGAATGGATTTTTTATAAGAGTTAGTAAACTATTATGAGCGTTTACTTAATGACTTGAGTAGCAATGAAGATTATCATTTACCAGCACACTAGTGATGATATAATAAATGAAATTTGCTAAAATGTGAGTATGGGTTAAGGAGAGGAAGGAGATACATATTGTTAAAAGTGATAAATGCGTGATTTTTAATAGGTTATGTTAGTAAGTTATGGTAAAAGAGAGCTCGCTAATGATGTAAATCATGTTGAAATTATGCGCAAAAGTTTATATGTAGAATAATAACCAAATTATAACGATTGATAGTAGTGGCTATTTGCGATAGTAGTCAAGTTATATTAGTGATGGAAAGTGTTCCTTAACGAGGGCAATCAAGTTTGGATGATAAATAAAAAGTTATAAAATGAGAAACAATAGGACAACATCATTAATTAAAGTTGTGATAGATAAGCTGAAAGTGATAAAAGTAAAAAAAAACCAGTTTGACAGTCTAACGGCTATAAATAGCCTAGAACCCCTTGGAAGGCCGAGAGAAAAACTCCCGCTCTATTTTAATCGGTGCTGAAGGCACTGCCTTTTTACAAAGAAATTATGTGCACTGCCGTTTGAAAGGAGTGTTGTGCACTGCCTTTCACAAGGCAGTGCATGTTGCAAGGATGTGCACTACCTTCAACAAGGCAGTGTCGGTGAACTACCTTGAAGAAGGCAATGCATGCACCGCTCTTTAAAGGCAGTGTGTGTACTGCCTTGTATAAGGCAGTACCAAGTGTTTCAGCACTGCGTTGTATAGGAAGTTCAAATTGCACCACCTTATAAGCGGTGTCTTGCAGTGCTGTCGTGCTAAGCATGTCAGCGTTTGTTTCAGGTCGGAGTCTGATTTCAAGGTTCGGGGTTTAAATTAATTGACTAGGCTCGGAAGGTCTCTGGGTTCGCTTGGACAAAGTTATGTGAATGTTATATCTTGTGGGGATTCGGAGCTCCAATGAAGTTCATTAGCAAGGGCTTGCATGAATTTAGATCGTCTATTCATAGACAATCGAAGGATAGAATCCATTTGACCATTGAGATGACATGACATATAGACGTAGTCCCAGAACAGGTGTAGAGATAGACTGGAATGCCTATCTATAGTAGGTCATATACTATTCCGTAGTACGATTGGATGCTACGACAGGATCTACAGACCAACTTCCAATGAGTTGTTGGTCTTTCAAGGGAGTCCACAATATTGTTGTGGCTTTCGATAGGTCTCTTTGGTAGCTAATGGAAATTCGGCATGGGTATCAGTTGCAGATATTCAAATATGGTTGACTTGGATATTGCTCATATATGATTCATACGGGGTCTTTAGGTATGGGGATGCTTGGTTATAGAGCATCATTAGGGTTGTGTTTACTTGTATTTCGGGGTTTGTTGCCGACATGTATGCTTGGATATATATATATATATATATATATATATATATATATATATATTTGTATACACTTCCAAATAATATTGTTATAGACGAACTTACCTTATATTTTAGGTTTGACCTTGAATTAGGAGATGTATGACATATTTATTATAGAGTGTAGTATTACCACTACACATGTCTATCATGTTGTTAATACTTAATATAGTTAGAATAGGTAGTTTTAACTCATGATATCTCACATAGTTCCAATGCATGTTAGGATGTATATCTGTATTTAATTACAATATTATGAGACAAGTTCCCCTCACCAGACTTTCGTTTGACCCTTGTTTCCTCTCTTTTATTAAATGTTTTGGAACTTATGATTACTCCTAGCAGATTGGTATGAATGACATGTTGATTTTGTGGACGAGCTAGCTGGAAAGCGAGACTTTTGGGTTTTAGATACGTCCATAGATTTATGATGAGTCCATGTACGATTATATGTATTAGGTGTTCTATGTGTGTACGAGACCATGCATTGTATTGATGTATCTATTTAGTGCTCTGTATGGAGTTAATGTAGAGATCTGTCTAGATTGAGGCCTTCTCAGTTTTATGTATTTAGTTGTCTCTTCATATATACGTATATCATCAGTTAGGCCAGTGTGCATTGTTTATGCCTACGTTTGATTTTATATATACTTGTCATATTAATATTGTTGTTTGTTCGCTGCGATAGGCACAAAGGTCTTGTCGGAATTTAGAGTTTAATCTAGTTTAAATATTTACTGCCTTTTTCTTTTTACAGTATTTCAAATATATGTGTTGAACAACATATATAAGAGGTATCGAAAAAAAGTGGGTTTCTACAGAGTTCACCATTATTATTTATTAATTAAAAGGAGTTAATAAGGCTATTAAATTTATTTATTTAATATTTTATTCAGAATTCAAATATTTAAATAATCCCTACATTTGAATATAAGTTATTTAGAATTTTCTGAGACGTTACATTCTCCACCTTAGAAGAATCTCGTCTCCGAAATTCTCAAAGGAAGAAAATTTCCTCTCACCCTTAGGCTTTTAAAGTTCCTTATATAACAAAAAATTTCGATAGCACCTCTTCTGCGCGGCTTGATCCAAAATGTAACAGACCTGGTTTGGAGATTACCTGTCAATATTGAATTATAATGATAAATATAATTTAATATACTTTAATCTAGCCGAGCCAAGCTTAAAAAATTACAAGCGCAATCAAAATTTAGCTTTTGTTGATAAATTTTTGTTGTAGTTTCAATTCGAAATCTGTTTTATATTGCCTCATTGAAAGCCTATAACTTCTAATTCTTTCAACGAAATGCTGCCGGATTTCTTGCATTTGGTAGCTTTCATGTTGAATTTCATCTCTGAAAATCTTGGTTAAAAAATATTGTCACTTGGGTGTTTAAAATAGTGGTAGAAAATCAAGTCAAACGCAGATTTTTGCCTGTAGAAATTGTTTGTTGAGTTGCTACAAACATGGCCCGAGTCCATGTTTTAGTTTACATAGCTATTTTATATCTTACTGAAATTCATTGATTTTTTTTTTGTTTGACGATAAAATTTTCTACTATATGCATCAAATTTCAGCTCAATGTTAGGTAGTTTAGTACTCTGTTTCATGTCTGAAAGTTGAACACGATATGGTTTTCAGGCCTGTACATTTTTATTTTTTTAACTGTTGCAAACATGACTTGAGTCCATGTTTGAGATAACGTAAATTTTTCATTTCCAATCAGAATTTATTGATTCTTTTTTGTTTGAAAGCTGAAATTTTGTACTATGTGCACATTAATTTTTAGTTCAATCATAGGTAGTTTGGCCACCTGTTTCATGTCCGAAAGCTGAACCTAGAGAATATTTCAAACCTGGGTATTATTATGCCTATGCTTTTTTATGTTCTTTCTCCGTCCAACTTTTGACTTTTACTTCTTGTTTTTGTGATATTTATAAAAAAAAATTGAGGGGTACGATGCCTATCAATAGGCCAGCCAAGTTTTGATGAATTTAAAATTCAAATTTGAATTTAATTTGAATGACGGTTTTGAATGATTTCTTTGATTTCGAGCATGGATTTTTCCAAACAATTTTGAAATAATTTTTAAAATAATTTGACACTTAACATAATTATCATATAATATTTTTAAAATATTTTAAGCCATAAAATCTATTTATTCTCTATAATAAGGGAATTATCAAATATTGTCTTCAAAATTGATTTCGAAAAATGGTTTTAAAAGCTTGTTTTCTCAAATAAACTATTTTATATATAAAATACATGTTTTTGCACTATTCAAGCGAATGAGAAGGAGAATTAAATGGTTTGGTGAAACACGTGGTAAGAGACACATGCGTTTATCTTATCGATTAATTCCTGACTTGTCCGTTTAATCGTTTTGACCTTTGGGTCGAGTTTACCATTGAGATGAGTAAATTTTTTTACTACTTTGAGTGTGAAATTTACTAGCGGTTAGTAAACCGTTTAATGCGAACATGTGGTATGGGACACACGTTTATACTGTTCGGGTTCCTATCTAAGAGCCTGTGACACATTTGTCTAAGAGACGTATTTGCCAGTACTAGACCTTCAGGTCATTTGTCATTGGGGATGTTTGTCTGAGAGACGTTTGTCATTGCAATGTATTTGTCCTTCGCGATGTTGTCCTTCGGGATGTTTGTCTAAGAGACATATTTATTTGTCCTTGGGACGTTTTTTATCTAAGAGACGTGGCGCCTTATTTTAGGAGAACGGTACTTGGCGGGCTTCAGCCATAAGCACGTGCTATATATATCGGGATGATTTTATTGATGTTTGTGATTTCCCCAATGTATCGCTCTTTTTCGGAATTGGTACTTTGAAATTCGATATATGTTTGTGGCGATTACCTTTTGAGAATTTGAACTCTTGTGAGTTCTATTTTTGAGATGTGAGTGCCTACACTGGCGTTATATGAGATTTGCCTTTTGCAGTTTACTTGAGATTTTATTCTCCTTTTGGGAAATATATTTTCCTTATGGCATGTTTGAGATAGGATCTCTTTACGCATGTTTTGGGTTTGCCAAGATGGCGGATTTAGGATTTCCCCAAAACCATATTTGATGTTTTATGAATGCCGATGATATGAGGCTTGCTACGTTTAGCATTTTATGGGTTATTTTATCTCTTTTGAGATTATATATTTGTGTAGTGATACCATATTATCACTTGATGTAATCATACATGTTAATTGTCCCTTCTCACTTAAGAATATTATCACATTATCCTTATGCTCATATTATCGCTTATCCTTGTAAATTGATTTATTTAGCTAGACTGACCCGTGTATTTTATACTCGGGTCAGACCGAGGTATTTTAGGTTAGGTATATTTGGACTTAGCCTATTCTGCTTCCGCATGGACTATTCTGCTAGCTCTTTTTGTTATAGCTTTTTGTGTAGTCCTTTTTAGTTGCTACTCTGACATGTATATTCTTTTGACCCGCTTGTATATTGTGGTTGCTATACCACTTAACATGTATCATTTTGTATACTCTGTGATGTATCTGCATATTTTTATATATGTGATGATCTACTGACATGTAATGTGTTTTGCACTCGAGTTATTGTATGTTGTTCTGATAGATCCTATAGCCACCTATGACTTTGTATTAAATATTTATTGGATATGTCGATCCACTTGGGATAGAAAAAATATATATGGCATTTGTCGAAGTATTCAACAGATATTTAAGACAAGGCTATAGATGGTCGCTCCTATCCAGCCATATTCTCTACATTAGCAGATAGTATTGCCCAATAATACTCTTTTTAATATGGGTCTCGGGGTAGGGCGTCACACAAAAAAAGTACAAATCGCCACAACTGGTGTGACGACCGCCCTATACCGCCGACACCAATAATACCAAAATAATGTGCTATAACCGTGCTTGATCGATATAGGATGATCATCAGGGTTGAAAATGAACAAATACAGCATATAACATGTCGAATATCTCACAGCGCATGGATAAAATATAACATCACAGATATAACAAAAGAGACAGTAATAACTATGTGAACAAATCATCAGAATACAGATCCATAGAGTTATAACAAATGTATCAGAGTTTATACAACAGAAATAAACCTAACAGTTATCTTATAAAAAGAAAATAAGCAGTCACTGCCAACGCTCTCAAGTGCTGCATAACGGAATAAGCATAGAAATCCATAGAAGTATAGAATATGAGATAGCTCCATCCAGCTCATCCTCCATAGAGCAATTGCATCACCTAGTCCTGTTATCTAGTCTACTCATTGAAGAGTAGCTAGGATAATAAGAAACAAAGCATAAAACCTTGGATCAGACAATAATCTAGTGTGAGTAGTAAATGAATCTCAAAATACTATGCAGATAGATATGGTAAGGAACAAAGGTACACGAATCATACCTGACCTATCCTTGCAACCACAGAGTTATCGCATAACATCATAATATGCTACTCTACAAATAACATAAAGGTACTATACTCAAAATAAGTGTAACGACCCAGAATTTTGGTCATTAGGAATTAGAATATTTAATTGATTTTTAATATTGAAAAGTTAATTTTATAAGTTGAATAACTCAAATTTCAAATATAATGATTTATCGGATAATTTAATCGTTGAATTTAATAGTTGAAATTATTTAAATAATCGAATCTTGAGTTTTAAGATGGATAAAAATAATTTCAAAGCTAATCTAATTCTATTTAATAAGAATGAAGATATAAAACTTTTAAATTGGATCTAAAAGTGATTTACTTGATTTTGAAAATAATTCGTTTTAATTAACATATAGCATAGCATTCCGGGACACTCTCTCGGATTTCGACGAAACCACTTTCATTATATCTGCAATAATGAATTATAATACGCCGTCAATTTTCATGTCGATCAGAAGAATCGTTTGGTTGTGTGAGATCAAAAGGCGTAGAATTTAATATCGAAAATTTAATATAATAATTGGGTTCAAAAAGCTATCTCCTACATGTGATCGAATTAAGGCTCGGGATAGGTTCCATTGCATTCGAAATAGGGGATAACATATAGAATGCCTGACGGCATGTCTCATTTGGAGTTCGATATTTTTGGACGTGTAATGTTGAATATAAAAATGATATATATATATATATATATATAAAATATTTGGTACTTTACAGCCTTGCCCATGACTTAGCCATACCTACCCATGCTTTTCTACATACCATAGTACTTCTCTTCTCTATTTAACCTGGCCAAACCAGGAAGAGAAAATTTGCGAAAATTTTTCAAAATTTTCAAATAAATCATAGCCTCATTCAAAGGCTCACATTGATCGGAGCCAATCTAGGCCGATCTGGGCTAGGGTCTCAACTAGGATTTTATGCACGACGTCAAAAGGAGGTGATTGTATGGTTGGATGGAGTTGGATCACTGTGTGGTGGCCGTGGGTGGAGATGAATGACAAGTTGGGTTTCGTCGTTTTTCGGTCAGTCGGGGTTATTGGGGCAGAGCTTTCAACTAGCAAAATTTGGGGAAGGAGGGGAGCAAGCATTGGCCGGAGTTTGGTGGTCACTGGTGGACGGCGGCGGTAGAAATTGATGTTTGAAAGGAAAATGTTCATTTGAGATTTTGGGTTGGTGGCAGCGTCCTTGAAGCCGAGGCCAGCGGCGTGAGGAAGAGGGGAGGCTGGGCTATTAGTGGGAGCAAGGTGGTGGCTGGCCATAGTCGGCAGCGGCGGCGATAAGGAAATGGAAAGGGCGGCCTGGGTGGGTTCGAACGGAGAGAGGAAGGATTAGAGGGAAGATGTAATTCTAAAAATTTAATTGAAGTTTAGTTATAAGATTAGTTTTTTATATTATTATTTTAATTATCGATGACTTAATTACTTAATAACTCCTTCATACAAGGTCCGATCGAGATGAATTTTTTTTGTGTTGCGCTCAACATGGCGAAAGCTTCGCAATGAAACTAGTTTGGACGAATTTAAAGACTATTGAAATTTGGGCTAAATTCGTAATGAAACTTAACTTCTCTGAAATCTCCTTAGCTATGTCAGAACCAAGGCAATCCCTCCATAGGCCCTATCCAACATGAAGGCAACATGCACGGTCTTTCATAAAGAGCTTCGAAAGGTGCCACCTCTAATGCTACTATCATATGAGAATCCCACTAAAGGAAGATGCTTTTCCCTAGTTTCTTCAAAATCAAAAATGCACGGCCTCAACTATGTGTGCCTTACAATCTTACTAATTTCACTTTACTGTTCTTCTTTAGTCTTTTCACATGAATCGACATTCCTAAGTTCTCACAAGGGTCCTATATACCTTATGAAAACTCAATTATTACTTTCAAAAGTAACCCTGTTGTCTTATATATATATATATATATTTAAAATTAAGGTTTCTAAATTTTTAAAACTTCAAATCCCAAAACCTTTGTCTTTAAAAGTGTCATCTTTAAGTTTCTATTAAATTCAAAAATACTAGGTTACTTAAAATCTTACTGTTCTAGACTTGCATCTTCACAGCTTTTTGAATTTACATTATTTCCTAAACTTAGAAGGAAAACTACCAAATTCTAAGTCCAAAATTTATTCCTCGTTTTCTTTTAAAGACCTTTATAGTTTTCTATAAAATTTGGAATTTTTAACTTCAACTGTTACTAAGCTTTTCGGCTTTGAATACTTATTTACTTTTTCACCAAACCACTTTCCTCTAAATTGTCTTTAAAATACCCTTACATGTTTCAAAACATCTTCCTAGTACACCTAAAAGTTTTATGCCTTAATGCATTGGAACTACTTTCTCTTATAAGAAATTATTAAAGATAAAATCTTTATGAATCTTTTAAAAGAGGACTTCATGTTTATGTGAAATTACAAGGAACTTATTTTATATTTTTCGAAATAGGCTATACAAAATATGATGCTCCCATACCTTGTATATCTCTTTCATGCACTCCTTGTAACTTGCACAAAATATTTTTATTGGTTTCATAGAAAATTATACCATTACTCTTTTCATTCCAATAGATTAAAGTATGTTTATATTCTCTTATGATAGACATATTCTAATATCTAACTTACTCCTTTCTTTTCAGAAAAAAACTCATTTTTTCAAAACTGTTTTAATATATCCATAAAAACATTTCCTTATACCTATATAAATAATAAGTGTATTTTTACCAATCACTTTTATTTCTACCGTTCGAAATTATCTTTTAAAATACATTTTTATTTGGCTTTAAAGCCGATGTTGTGTAAACCGTTACTACAACCTAAAAATACTAACGTATGAATTTAATTAAAAATAAATACTAATAAACCTCACCTACTATGTAAAAACATTTCCTTTGGAAGTCACCTACCATAACGGTAGCTTTATAGTCTATGCTTCCTTTATTTTCATGAAAACATCTTTTACAACAATAAATGTTGTAATCTAAGATTTCGATGCTTAATACTTTTTAGGTTTTTATACTTAAAATCTTTGTTTACTTACAAAGAAACTAGTGAGCTATATACGCTCTACAATTCTTCAAAAAGAATTTCACTTTTAATAAAATTTATATCATATAAAAACCAATTTATATTTCTTGCCATATTTCCAAAAACCCAATATTTACTTTAAAGATATTGATAATTCTTCTTTTCAATTCTGATAATTTCATTTTGTTGGGTTAGACATAAAGTGGATTTTCCTATTTACTACCCTCGGAGTACCTTTGCAAAACTAAAGTCTTTTACTCCTATTCCTCTTGTATACTTATATTTATCTTAAGGCATTACCGTTAAATCTACTTATCTGAGACAATTATAATTTCTACAATTATCTACATGTGGCCTTTCTCCTTTTCTATTGTACATATCAAATCATTGCCTACCACTCTTTGGGATTTTCACAGTCCGAACATAAATGTAAAAAACCGTTTCTCAAACTTTTTCCATATGTTGACCTTCTTTATGCCCCAAGAAACAAGTGACACTTTAAAATTTTTGCTCTCAACTGATGAATGTGATGTGTACGAAGAGCCTCCTTAAAGTATCTGAAAAATCTTTAATGACTGAAATGAAATCTAGTTTTCCTAATGATGAATCAAAGGAATGAAGGAAGCTCAACATGACTGACCCCTGTGGGTCACAAGAGACCACGAGAGTCCTAGCGTTGCATGTTTCTAATCTAATGACTCTCCTTTTGCAGTCCGATATTGCTTCATAAGTGGATACCCCATCCATTCCCAATTCATCCCATCCCCAAAAATCCTAATACATATGCATCACAATCAAATTCTATGCCTAGTATACAAATTTTCAAACCCCAAAAGACCATAGATAAATGTGCCGATCCTCCTATGGGGTTTGAAACAAAATGGGATCTACTACTAAAGAGATGTCTAAGTGAAAACAATCTTCTAGAGATAAAAGAGTGTGATGTCGATCCCCAATGGGGATTGATCGACATAACACCCCACACCCCCTTAGTATATCCAAAAATACACACTAAAAGGCATGGTGCGTTGTAGGTATAACTAAACTAGCAGAGACTAGGATTTACAAGACAAAAATTAAATAACAATAATAATAACGCAGTGGAAACAATTATAATATTTTGCTAAAAATCAAATTCCATAATATAAGATGATAAAAATAAGTCACCAAATACCAATACATCATATGACAAAATACCCATTCAAGTCTCGTGAAATCGAAAACTTAAAGTCTCAAATAATATCAGAGTGTAATACACCCCCCTCAAAATACCAGCTCAACAAAAGAACTAAAAACTGGAACTGAAGGAAAGAAATGCATGATAGAATCTCCAACAAGTCTCCAAGAAGCTGCGGTCTACTTTCCTTGCCCCTAATTGCCTATGGGGGAGAAAAAAGGAAAATAAAGGAGTGGGTCAGTCTAAAAGTCTTGTGAATGATAGTAATTACTAGAATCTTTAAGCAAAGTAAACGTAATAGACCTTACAACAGTTCTGATATATAAAAGGAAACAAAGGAAATATGAAGAAGGAATAAGATGGAAATAAATATGATTTAACTAAATTAACACAATCGATTAACTTCGATTGTTTGCACTTGTCTTCAATAGTTGCTTTGATTAGGCCGATTCTTATTATTACGCTGAAATCCTAGTTCTATTCTTTGATTGGCCTGCTACTCCATAGACCTTACTACGGATTAAATGCTATATAACTCCCTACACAAAAGGGAATGGTGTCTACGAAGGACACACAGACTAAGCACTTGGAACTCAATAGCGACTTATCTCCCCTAATTGATGTCGCATGATCGGTCACCGACGGTTCACACTATCTTTTGCTCCCTCTTTTGACCTTTTATTTACCCTAGATAGCATAAACATGCCTTCATCTCACTTTAGGCTATTGTGAAACACCATGTCCATAGAAAATGGAGAATGCTGTTAATATATGTCCCTGTTAAACAAAATCTAGTTGCGTCCCTTGTTCAAGACCCCCATGATTTAGTCTTTTAGTTATTGACCTCTTATCTACCCTAAATAGATTAAGCATGTCTCAATGAAAATGCTACCAGTACGGATCTTTTCTGTTAACCATTGACCACTTATCTACCCTAAACAACATAAGGGAAATGCCGCTGTTACGGATCTTTTCTTTTAACCATTGACCACTTATCTACCCTAAACAACATAGGGAAATGCTGTCGGTACGGATCTTTTGTTTTAACCATTGGTCACTTAACCCTAAATAGCATAAGGGAAATGCTGCCAGTACAGATATTTTCTTTTAAATATTGACCACTTATCTACTCTAAACAGCATAAGGGAAATGCTGTGGGTACGGATCTTTTCTTTTAATTATTGACCACTTATCTACACTAAACAACATAAGGGAAATACTGTTGGTATGGATCCTAATTTTATCTTTGCTTATTAACTTAGATAAATTATTTTAAATAAGCCTTTATTATTATTCTTACTATCTGTGCTTATTAATTTATCTTAAGTCTCAAAACAAGCCTCGTTCTGTTCTGTTTTCTTATTATATCATACGTTATACTCATGCTTATTACTTAACCCAAGGTCTAAGTATGAAAATAAGCTTCTTTCATCTTTTACTCTTTTTAGTTGTAATTCTAAGTTATAACCAAGCCCATCTCTTTAATTTAGTCTAATTCTAATATTTACATCACAATTTCGGTCCAATTCCATCTTCTTTATTATAGTCCTTACAATTTACATCTAATCTTCTGTTGTTTCAATATCCTTATAATTTAATCCAAATTTGCATTTAATCTATTCTAATGCATACGCGAAGAAGAAGGAGAAATAAAAGAAAACTGAAAATAGAAGAAAATCCAAAGCATAGGAAAAAGATGAAAATAACGCATAAATAACAGTAAATAAATTAAAATACTGTAAATAAATGGAAAATCTATAATTAACAGAAATAAACTAAAATTAACTGAAAAGAATAGTTAAAAGAAATAGACTGAAAATAATTCTAAAAGCTATAAATAAACTACTTAAAAAGGTTATTCAGAAAATCGTAGTGACTCTAAAACTATTGGAAACCCTATTATTTTAAATTACTTAAAGAAATCTAAAATAATTATAATCACTCACCTGTGGTCCTGAGCTCTTTCCCTTTGGCCTTCCCAGAACCACTTGAGGGTATTAAAATATTTTATTTAAAAAGATTCTCTCCTTGGAAAATTATTCCTTTTAGGGTCCTTCCTGTAAAGGGGAACCCAAGCGGAGAAAATATAGAATGAGAAAAAGTGTTAGGCCTAGGGTCTTATTCACAGGGGTAGAAGTGGATCTCAGACCACTGGATTTGAAGATTGAATATGGTGCAACCACGTCATAGGCTGAATAAGAGCCGTCAGATGGCAGCATAGAGGGACCAGATGAGAGAAAACAACGAAATTGACGTGCTGGCTTTTTACTGGAATGAAGAAATCCTTCGTTCGTTCACAAAAAGGGTGGGTCGACCGCTCCTCTTCCTAGGTTGACCTAGCCCACATATTTTTTTATTTTTATTTTTGATTTCTTGATTAATTCAT
The DNA here is from genome assembly GCA_030765085.1 of Allium cepa. Classification (NCBI taxonomy): domain Eukaryota; kingdom Viridiplantae; phylum Streptophyta; class Magnoliopsida; order Asparagales; family Amaryllidaceae; genus Allium; species Allium cepa. Next base: position 926,507,570 of record CM060934.1, read on the forward strand.
AACTTGTTCATATTAGCTCGGATTTTGACGTTCTATATATGGAAATCAACTAGGAAATTACCACGGACACAATGCTGCAACGCACGTGGCTCAATTCTGATAATTTCACAAAATTATTTTATCTTTTCATTTATTCATCAATTAATTATTATCGTTTAAATTTCGGGTTGTTACACCTTGACAATCACTTGACAGGGAGCGGTCAACCGTCCCTCTCCATCGGTCAGCCGCTAGTAGTCGACCTATCGAGGTCTGGGGTCAACCTCTCCCCTTTTTTCAAGAATGTGAACCTTGTGCCATTTTTTTATTTATTATATTCTTTAAATTAACGTTAACATTGATTTTAAAGTTTACTTACCCCCAAGTCTAATTGTCGATAACTTTCAAATTTCAAATTTAGGTATTATTTAATTATTTGAAATTGAATTCCGTTTAAATAATTTAAATTTCGAAAACTTCAAACATTAACTTTTCTGTTTGAGCTCCGTTTTAAACATATAATATATAGAAATCGATCAGAAGTTCATCACGAACACAACGACATGACTTTTGCGCTCAAATTTAGACTTTTTGCAAAATTTCCATTTTCCTTATCTTGTTTAATTTATTTATCTTATCTTATTTTATTTACTTCTTATCAATTTTCACAGGATGTTACGTTCTCCACCTTAAAGGGATTTCATCCTCGAAATTTTTCTATGGGGCAAACTGCATAATGTGCAATAAACACCCATGTTATACAACCAATTTATCTACACAACCATCTACACAGTCAAATGTGCAATGTGATTGTATGTGTAGAAATAATATAAGCGAGCTCAATCCTAGCATGAATGTATAATCATAACATATAAGTATGTATGTATACATCCTAAACATGTAAAAAGTGTTCTGCACGAGTGCAAAAGTGATAGTAAAAGTGTAGCAACTATATCCCACCATCCATTCTAGCAACCACGATGCAACCAAAACCTAATTTTGGAAAGAAAAGTTTACCAGTGAAAAGCTTAGGATAAGAAGTCCTCAAGCTTTCCGTAGGATTTTTCCCCTTGTTCTCGAACCAACTTAATTTTTTAGTTGCTTAGCTTCCTTGTTCCGTACTCCATAATGCGTGTGGTAGTACCAGATACTATTAGCTCTATCGCAATATCCCCTAATTGATCAGACTCTACCATAATGGCTATCATGTGACGGCATTTCCTCAAGTGCGAAATGTAAAAACATCATGGACTTCTGTCAATTTACCCAGTAGTTCCATACGGTATACGGTAAGCAAGTCTTCCTATTCTTTCTAAGGTTGGGAAAGGTCCAACAAATCTTCGCTGCCAACATTCCCGACTTTCCAAGTCTCATGATCTTCCTAAAAAGGAAAATTTTGACAAATATCATATCCCCTACTTCAAGCTCTAACTCTTTTCTTCGTTTGCTTACATAAGATTTTTGGCATCCTTCATTCGCTACCTAATCAAATTTATCCTTTACCTTTTGGCACGTCAAACACCTAGTGGCAAATTCTACCGCCTTCTTCTTTATCTCTGTCCTAGAAAATTTTCTTCATATTCCTATTCATCTTATACCCTTCAGGGCGAAGGGTCATCCTTGAATAGTGTCACTTCACAATTTAAAATTTATTTTTCCCAAAATCCTAAATTTTTTTGGGATTGAAGCATCCTTTATTCCTAGTTACTAACCTAATTTCCTCATTAACTTTCAGTCTTATCTACTGTAAGGACCCAGAATTTTAATTATTTGAATTTGTAATATTTAATTGATTTTAAATATTAAAAAGTTAATTCTATAATATAACTTGAATATCAATTATAATGGTTATTTGATAATTGAAATTGTTTTAAAAAAAATCTTGTATTTTATGTGAATGAAAATGATTTGAAAATTGATTTAAATTATATTTGGATAAGAATAAAGATAGTAAACTTTTGAATCTAAATTTAAAAGTGATTAATTTGGTTTTTGTAATAATAGTTTTAATCAACAAATGAAAATACTCTTCTAGGGGCACTATCTCGGATTTCGACGAAACCTGTTTCATTGGATCCATAATGATCAACTATTATATGCCATCAAATTTCATGGTGATCAGATGTATTGTTTGACTGTTCAAGCTCGAAATGCTTAGAAATTAATTAAAGGAATTTAAATTAATGTAATTCAATTTAAAAGGCTATCTTCTATATACAATCGAGTTAGGTCTCGAGACTAGTTCCATTATGATTGGATAGGGGTTTTACATGTAGAACGTTAGGCGACATGCCTCATTTGGAGTTTGAGATTTTTTTCGAACATGTTGAGCTGATTATTTTAAATAAAATAATATGTAATATTTTATAGCCATACCTGTCCCCACGTTCATGACATATCCGCACCATCCCTCATTTTCTTTTCTTAAACTCTCCTTTCTCCATCTCATTTAAAACTATTTCACCAAAGAGAAAAAAATAAAATCAATTCAAATATTTGATGATAAATTATAAAATTTGGATCTTTGATTTTGTTACTTGTGGTCTTTGATCCGAAAATTGGAGTGGATATTTGGATTCTTGAGGTTATATGGCACCTAGGGAAAGAACGTCGGAGGTCACGACTACTCCTAGTGAAACCCGATGTTGTATGGTCGAGGGGAGGATGATGCGTTTTAGGAAAAGGGTGTGAGCGTGATGAGTTGGTGATAGGGTGATAGAGATTTGGTCATGAAGTTCAATATAACGAACAGTTTTGAAAATCATTGATAGATGGACGAGCTAGGGGAGGAAGAAGGCATTGACATGGTGTATCCTGTACATGGAGTTATTTGTTGAGGGAGAAGAAGATTAAGGTGGAGGGTAACTAGTGTTAACCAATATAATTGGTAAATTTACATATAATTTAAAAATCGTTTAATTAAAAATTGTATAGCTCTCTCATACGAGGTCCAATCAAGGCATGTATTTTTGCATTGCTCAAAATAAAGTAAGCTTCACAATGGAATGGATTTGAATGAATTCAAAAACAGTTGAAATCTGGGCTAAAATCAGACGTCGTTCGATTTTAGTTTCAAACCGAAACGCCTCGGTGAAAACAGAGATTTCGGTGAGTTAAAATCACCTTTTTGGTTAACCGGTAATATTATATAGTTGATAAAAATTATTGAAGAATGTTTGGATGATTTACATTTTATCAGTTTGTTTGGTTTTATTTTCGGCCCTAGAGCGGATGAACCCTTATATATACCCACCTATTAGCGGATGACCCATATTATATCATTATACATTTTTTTTGATGCAGGGGGATAAGTTGGAGGTATCCAACGGGATTACTCGCCATTGTTGATTTTAATTTCAATAATATTCCTGTCATATGAACTACTAGATATTAAAGTTGATTCTTGGCTCTATTGGTATGACATTGTGTACGTTCGAAACTTAAACTCTATAGTGACAGAAAATCAATATCGATATTGGCTAAGTGTTTGGTAGCTCTTGGCCTTAAATTAGCATTTTTAAATAATATAAATTGCCATTTGGGGTTGGAATTGATTTTGAGATAGGAAATAATTTTAAATCTGGAGTTGGTTTTCGAAATTATTTTGTTTTTAAGAATTGAATTGCTATTTTACTCCAAATTTATTATATGTCTGTCTAAGTCATTAAAAATATTTTAAGAAAATTTACATACTTATTTTTAACAATGTTTTTAAAAATTAATTATTTTAATTAATACTATTTTAAAGTTAATTATTTATTTTTAAGATTGTTTAAAGTTATTAATTTTCTTTAATATTATTTTAAAGTTACTTGTTTATTTTAATATTGTTTAAAGTGATTTATTTATATTTAATATTGTTTTAAAATTACTTATTTATTCTTAATTTTGTTTTAAAGTTATTTATTTATAATTAAAATTGTTTTTAAGGTTATTTATCAATATGCTAATATTTTGATGATTAATTATTTAAATAATTAATATGGTTTGAAATTAATGATAATGACTCATTAATAATGTTTGGGAAATAAATTATTACTATTTATAATAATGGTAAGTATAAATTATTATGATTTATTTAATAATGTTTTGAAAATAGTTAGATATTATTTTAGGATATTATGCAGTTAATAGTTATTATTTATCTATAATGTTTATTGCTAATAATAATAATAATTATTATTATATAATAGTGTTTTAAAGTAAATGTTTAGACTTTATTTACAAATGTTAGAGATTTATAAATAGATTGGGGTTTTATAAGAGGAGTTTTATAACATGGTTTGGAAACTTAAAGGAAGATTAGTAAAAGGGTAAAGACAGTTTTCTAAATGATTTTAGACACTTGTAAAAGAACTTTAAAAATGGATTATAGATTTATAAAAGGAGTTTTATGAATAGTTTATAGATTTATAAAGGGTTGATAAATGATTTTAGGAATGTATAAAGGGAATTCATAAATGAATTCAGAGATTAAATGAATGAGGTTATAAACATGTTTCAGGGATTTGTAAAGGAATTTATAAATTTGTTCCAGAATTGTGTAAAAATAGAATCTTTCTCTATTTTGTGAATATGCTTATATCGTTGAGATAAGTATATGGATATGTTTCCAAGTATTGAAAATATAGGGGTTTGTGGATAAATCTTTGTAATGGTGTTTTTATACAAGTATTTACAAGGTGGTTTTAATTAATGAAAGAATTAGTTAAAGAGGTTAGTGGTTTCTTACATGTTAAACCAATGTTGATTTTCCCCATGGAATTAAAGCCTTGATTTGAATGTTTGTTATTCGATGATTAAATTACCGACTATCGAATTTGGACCAAAACGTAACTTTGGAAATATCTTGGAGAAACACGAAAGTTATATGGCATAATCATCATGTAACGATCCAAAATTTCAGTCATTTGGATTTGGGATATTTAGTTGATTTTAAATATTAAAGAGTTAATTTTATAAGTTAAAAACTTAAATTTGAAATATAACAATTTATAGGTAATTAAATTGTTAAATTGAATACTTGAGATTGTCTAAATAATTGAATCTTGAATTTAATGTGAATAAAAATGATTTTGGAAGTTGATTTAAATTCTATTTAAATAAAATTAAGATAGTAAACTTTTAATTTAAATTGAAAAGTGATTAATTTAGTTTTTATAATAATTCGTTTTAATTAATGTATAGAAATATCCTTTCGGGGCATTGTCTCGGAAATGGACGAACCAGTTCCATTAAATCCCTAATAGTGAGTTATTTAATGTCGATGAATTTCGCGATGATCGGGCGAGCTGTGTGGTCTTGTGTGCTCGTAACGCGTAGCATTGAAATATAAAGAATAAAATATAATAAAAGTTGCCTATAAATAAACATTAATGCTAACCTAATTTCTTACTCAATCTGTCCATCTGTTCAAAATCAGTAGCCGCCCCTCCTTCATTCCTTCATCCAATTGTTTCGAGTGATTAATTCAATGAAATCAGACGCCATTTGATCTGTTGGCATTGTATAGGAGGGAGCATCATTTAGGCATGCTTCATTTTAGTTGCAGCGAGGGTTAGTCATGTTCGACCAAACACAGTAAAAGCTAGGACTAAGGGTAGTCGAAAATGGGAGAGGTGACAGGCAAAACAAGGGTCATCATGGTGTTGCTTAAATCGTGGAGCACCTGTATGCATTGAAGATGGAAGGTATTATTGCCGATGGGGAGGTGTGGTGATGCACTGTAGCATAACAAGGGGTATGATCGCTTTTGGGTAGGGGATTCTGGAGGTCAAATTAACGACGCGGTTGGCTTCATGGAAATGAACAAAGTGCGATGGCAATGGTTTGTAGGAGAGAGGTCGAAAGTGAAAAGAGACCTGGTGATGTCCATTTAGGGAAGGCATGTCACGATTTCAAGAGGGTATCCAGAGTTGTTGAAGGAGGCGTAGATGGGTCATGCATGGGAGAGGAGTATAATGGCACGATCAGATTTGTGGTTTGTGGAGCGATGCTCCATAACATTTTCTATGCGTGTATGGGATAGACGAGTATCACCATGCACGGATTAGAAGAGACAAGGAGATGTTGAGGAAGCATTTTACAAAGATAATTAACTTTAAAAAAATATGGTTAATTAAGTTTATTAATTAAATTATTTATTCACAAACTTATAAATATTCGTATCTTGTTCATATGAGGTCTGATTGAGGTGCCATTTTCGCCATTGCACTCATACTTGGGTTATCTATGCAGATGGGTTGATTCGTCGAATTCTTAGCTTATAGAATTTTGGACCAAAACCGAACGGGCATTCGATTTTCATTCAACCCGGAATGCTTCGACGTCGACTAGAATTTCGGCGAGTTACCTCATCTCTCTGGTCCACATATGTTTTTATATAAATGTGGATAATGTTATTGTTGATTGTTTGTTGATTGTTTGGATGGTTTACTATTTTATTTGTTGGATGGTTTACTATTTTATTTGTTGGTTTGGATATATTTCCACCCCTGGGGTGGATGAGACCTATTATATTCCCGTGTAAGAGTGGATGACCCTTCGTACATGATCCCAAATCGAAATGATTGATTTTTATTTTATTTGATTATATACTATATGTGATGCAGGGGGACATGTTGGAGGGATCCAATAGGATTCCTCACACTGTTGATTTTATTATTCACATAATTTGAGATATGATATGTTGGATATTATATTTGATGGCATGGATATGATTTTGCTTATTTAGTGCTTTAGTAGCATTGGGCATTATTTTTGGCATTTAAAAATATTATAAACTGATGATTTGAATTAAAAGGGATTTCAAAGTGACCTTGGAAATTATATATGTTTTAATAATTTTTCTTGAATTAATTAAAGAAAAAATTTATTTTAAAATAAAAAGTATGATTTTTGGACATTATAAATTAATAGTTTTATAAAATATTTTAAATAGAGATTTTCAAACTATAAAATATTGATTTTTCAAATCTAAAAATGAGTCCGTCTTTTATAACAAAAGGATATGGTTTTAAAGGAAAATAGAAACATATAGATATAAATATTGATTAACCATTTTATATAAAGTAGTATATATGTACATATTTTAAAGATTATTTACAAATGTGAGATTTATAAGTGCGATAATTTATAAAAGTGATATTTCACAAATGAAGTGAAGATTTGTAAATCATGTTTTGTCAATAGAAGTATGGATTTATAAAAAACTATTATCAATTAATAAATTGGTAAAATAAATCAAACAGTGGATTTATTATAAGACGTGGAATGATATTTTAGAAAATAGTTGACTCTATTTTGGAAATTGAAGGTGAAGGTAAATTGGGAATGTTAAACGATATTTTTCAATAGAAAGGAATTTATAAAAGGAATTTATCCATATAGAGGCAACGTTAAAAAGGATGGTGATTGATGTTTTTAAAAAAAATGGGATTTATGAATAAGTGAGATTTATAAATAAAATAGAGCTACAAATGTAGTTCATAAATAAAGGGATTTAGGTAAGGAAGTTCTATAAAAGAGAAGGAAATTTATAAATATAGTTTATAAATATGGAAATGATAATGTTGGAAATTAAGTATGGATTTTTATTAAGGAAACATAATTACATTTTTAAAAGTTGTTTATCTACATTAACATTTGTTTTAAATTGGTTCGTCAATATTTTAATATTTTGAAAGGTTAATTATTTAAATTATTAATATGGTTTGAAATTTATTTTAATCATTCATCAATAAAGTTTTGGGAGTTAATTATTAGTATTTATGAAAATGTTGAGATAAATTATTATTGTTTTATTTAGGATGTTTTGGAATTTATTTATTATTATTTTTAAAAAAAATTAAAGTTAATATTTATTTATATATAACATTTACTATTATATAATTGTGTTTTTTGGTAAATTATTAGAATTTATATTATAAATGTTTTTGAGATTTATAAATAGAGTTTTATAAATAGATGTGGATTATAAGAGGAATCTTATAACATGTTTTGGAAAACGTAAAGGAGGGTTGGTTAAAAAGAAAAAAGAGTTTCATATATGGTTTTAAATATTTGTAAAAATAATTATAGAAATGAGTAGATTTATAAAAGGAGTTTAATAAATGGTTTTGTGAATTTATAATGGACTTTATAAATGATTTTAGAATTGAATAAAAAGGGGAATCTTCCCAAATGATGATGAATATATTTATACCGTTGAGATAAGTATATGAATATGTAATGACCCTAATTTTGACTAACGTTATTTAGGACATCTACTTAGATAAATGAAATGATGTAGATGGTTAAGGGATTGACATTTTTTAATCAATAAGGGGTCGTGCCTGAATAAATAAATAAATATATATATAAGCAAAAGAGAATTGAAAATAAGTAAATAGGAGGAATATACTAGGGGTAAAATAAGAACATCCTTCATTCTAATGCCCTAAACCTTCTATCCTCCATTCTTACTCATTATAGCATTCCCAAACAAAACTAAAACTCCAAGAACTCGACCAACCACCATTAAGAAGATTCAAGAAGAAAAAAAGCTATGATTCAAGTAGAATGCTTAAGAAAATTAATCAAAGAGCGAATCTCAACCTTCTTAGAACCAACCTAAGGTGAATAATTTGATTCATTATAAAAAATACCCTTTTTACAATGGGTAATAATCGTTGTACTATGGGTTTTGCAACGGGCCAGTGCCCATGTTATTATACGATGTTGTAATAAACCCAAAATATTTTACAATGGTTTAAAACCATTGTAAAAGCCCATTGTAGCAAACATTTTAACAACGGTCCAGAACTGCTGCAATATAGTCTTTTACAATAGGCATGGACTGTTGCAATATGCAACCACAACAGACATTAACCATGTAATAGATGTCGTTTACAACTGTTTTTTCCCATTGTTAAAAATATGCAAAAAATTTAAAAAAAATAGAGTATTGTTACCTGTATAAGTATTGAATACACCAATTTCACATCTAAATGAGCATCGATTGATAGGCATACCTTGTAGATTTTGACATGATCAACAAGCAAAGTAGACTAATAAAATAAATAAATAATGTATGGTATAAGGATGAAGAAGTGATCTATGTAAGAAGAAGAATATTATTACATTAGAATTGTGCATAAATATCCTTATTACATTAACACCAAAACATATATAAATTGAGATCATATTAGAATACAACGGACATGGGAAAAAAAATCATAATTGAGGAATGAAAATGCAAAATAGTTTACCGCTCTTTATCAATCCTTGCTATAAGATCCATCTTAAAATCTTCTCGAATCTCTGCCAAGCTCTTTATCATGAAAGCAGGCTTACTGCTGCTATTCTTTTTAACAACCTTTTTGTCTTCTTTTGTTTTTAAACTCGGGTATTCCTTCAATTTCAAAATCCAGGTCCATAGGTTTCTGGAAGTACATGCATTATATGAGTCCTTTTGCTCATCATCATTTAGACCATGATAGCAGTGGCGAGAATGGAAGGAGATAAACTATCTTGTAGCAGATGCTGTGTAAGAATGGAAGGAGTTAAAATGTCCCACAACAATGTTGAACAACTTAGGGTAATATAAGACTAATCACTCCAAGGCACGAAATAATCGTTGTCTTTCAAGAATGTTTTCCCCTTCTTTATCACAACGGGTTGTATGAAAACCTTCTTTCAGAAACCCCCCTCCGTAGGGGATCTTATTTGAAAAAACATTCAACAAACAACATTTTAAGATCTCAAATGATAAATTGATATCCAAATACAAAAAATCGTAGGTCATAGTAAATATATCCAACTCAACTTTTCGATTTACTTGATATTAATTTTTAGTAGAAAATGAGAAAACAAAGATTTGTCTTTTTCATGTTTGTCTTTTTCATATAGACAACTAATTTTAGAATAATGGCCACTTTCAAGATTGCACTCATTGAATAAATTTTAAAAAATCATGAATTTTAGTATGAACTTAATGTATAATATATACTTTCTAATCTACACTTGTTAAATTAGTTTTAAAAATCGATGACTATTTGAATGGACTTAATGTATAATATGTTTTATGGAGAAGTTCAGCAACTTCTAATATCCCATGATAGTTAAAAACCATGTCTAAAGACCAAGAATCGATTTAAAGACCAATATAACCATGTCGAAATTTTCTTGCATTTTCTATGCAGGGTTTATTCTTCTAAGATCCAATTTAAAGATCAAGATGACCATGTCTAAATTTGGTCAGTATTTAATAGCTATTTGTCAAGAAGGACCATTTGTCAAGAAGAAGACCTTAAGGAGAATAATATAAATATAACAGCTTAAGACCACATAAAACCTGTAATTGTAGACGTGATTATTTAAGATACTCGATCTCTTCATCAAGCATAGATATCTTATCTCCTTGCTCCTCGCCATGGCCTGAACCTGAATAAGAAACTCAAGACACTACTCGTATAGATCTGTGCATATAAGATCTGCATAAGTAGGGATACAAGATGATAAAAACATGTCACAAATACAAGAAATGTCTTACTCTAAAGCTAATCCAATCCAGAAACCAAAAGAATCCAATGATCAACATCTTGGGGAGTTAGAATTGCAAGTTCATGAACTTGCATTTGAATAAGATTAAACTATAAGAGGAAAATACATTAGATAAAATAGGTAATGTAGAACATTCTATAACAAGACAAATAAACGTGAGAAAACAAAGGCAAGATAGAAACCTTTCGAATGTAAATCCACTCAACCAAAGGATGTCGTAGAATATCTTACGTTGAACAATATGGGTAATCAAATTAAAAAAAGGAAAGGAAATATAAATTATCAAAGACAAATACTTCTTACCTAGAAATAAGTAGTGAAGCAAACTCTATTTAATCGAGGCTAGCATGAAATATCAGAGTTAATGGTCCTTTTAGACAATTGTATATTTATCAAATGATCAAAAGTCACGTTTCTCCTTTGTAGGAGTAGTAGAAAACAAATTGTTAGCAAATAAAATCCCCACGTTGCTAGATATATAAACCTAGATTGGAAATTTGATTTTGACAATAATAATCAGTTAAAATGTAGAATCTTGGTTATATAGGATCATAAAAATTGGAAAAACATAATTATACAAAAAATATGATCGGTTTATCACTTGTTATCTACAAGATCCTGGTGATAAGAGTATCATATGCATAGTAATCTATGCACGTGTAACATCCACTATTTTGAATCTGAGTCATTCCACTTGCATATAAATACACTATTGATAGCAACTTATTTCAAATCTTTTCTCCAAGGAGTTGAATAATAACTTAAGTTTTGAGAAAATAGTGAAAAATAAAAGTGTATATAAATAAACTGCTTACGAGATATTTCAAATTCTATAACTACCTTTGGTCACAATTTCAGCTTATTTATCCAAATGTTTTTATTTTTTATGGTTACCTCAATTTTCTTACGATTTATTAACTTATACATATATTCTATTTTTAAGTTAAAATGATGAAGTTCTGCTAAAATCTTCAAATTACAAAAATAACTGGCAAGCTACTTTTGCTACTTTAAGTCATTATTTAGACACCTTTCCATATCTTGATCTATGGCATTTTAAATACAACTAAATTCTTAAAATATGTAAAAACGATATCCAAAACCATTTCTCTATAAAATTGAACCTGTTTCATCTAAGTGTCCTAAATTTCAAGGGCAATAGATTTTGAAGTGGCCTATGAAGATGATTATAATAATATGAAGTGGCCCGTAAAGACTATAACAAAACCTACTGCACTACAAATTGAGAAAATTAAAAATAAAATAAATGGAGGTGAGTGCAGTACCAAAAATACCAAAAGTGCGGTATACAATGGCAAAAACCATGCCAACAGAAGCTCTCCTTGAATCCCAATAGTAGGGCACTTGGATGGAGACTTAACGACACCCTTGACTGTGAGGATGGTGATGTAGAGGAAGACGAAAGTGGCCATGAACTCGGTGATCATAGCTCTATAAAAGGACCACGATTTGAGCTTTCCCAGCTTGAAGAAAGGGGCAGGAGGCAGCTCTTTGTAGTCTTTGTAGATCTGTAAAACTAACAGAGTCTGGAAAAACCATAAATTCGTGAATTCTGCAACCAATATCTGGAACCAAAGATGGAACTCTATCTGCCACTATACTTGAATTCATGAAGTTTAGAACACAAATAAGAAACTTGATTTGGCCACTATACCCGAATTTGCAATTTCGCTGTAAGTGGATTAGGGTTCGGGCTTGGATACAGAGCTGAGGGAGAGGACGGCGGAGCAAAAGGAGGAGAGGATGGAGAGAGCTCGTGATAGAGGAAATTGTTTATGGGTATGAAACTTGGATTTAGATATAGGTTTTACTGATTTAGGATTGGAAAGATGTTATGTTTGGATTTTCTCAAATTATGGAGGGAACATGAAATTTTTCAACGATTAGTGAAGCATAAGAATGAAAATGTAAAGCGAGAAGTCATTTCTAAATGTCTATTACTCCCTTATTTATGAATTATAAATCATTAATTATAAGAACTTATTAATTATAAATTGTACACCATTACTTATATATTGTTATTTATACATTATTATGATAAATTATAAATTATAAATTATAATTTATTAATTATTAATAAATAATTATATTAATTATTATTTATTAAAAACAATTATAAATCATGTTCAATTATTTATTAAAAATAATTAAGACTGATTAAATATTTTCTTAATTATCATTATTTTTTAATTATCAATTAAACTCTTATTATTAATGAAATAAATATGAATATTTCTTTTAATGTTTATTGTTATTGATTACCAAAATTTTATGAACTTTTATGTTTCCGCTAACTAATGTACTTATAATTAAATAATAAACATTAATTATTAAACATTAAACTTTAAACGTTAATTATTTAATATTAATTAGATTAATTAGTTTTTAAATTTAACTAATAAGTATTAAGGAAAATTTACTAGTTATTAGTGATTAACTATAATATATATTAAATATAAAAAATAAATATTGACTTATATAAGCTGTGAATGTAATGACATAGTAAAAATATTTGTTATTAATTATAAATTACTAATTATTAATCATTGTAATATTTAAAACAATATTTATGAATTTTTTAAAATTTATTGTATAAAATTTCAATTTTTTTTGAAATGTTACTTCTTATTATTAATTATTAAAAGTAATTATTAATTATTACTTCTTATTTATTAGTTATTAATTATTACTTATTAATTATAATTGAAATTTGATATTAATTATTTAATAGCAGTTATTTAATATTCATTATTGATTATATTTGTTAAAAATTAAATGTAATTAATAAATATTAACTATGATTTACTAATTATTAACAATTAATTATAATAAATTATAATAATCGAAGGTAACAATGATCAGTAGGTAAGAGTTGTTGAAAATTAGCATATATTACAACGGATAGAAGAGAATAGTTGTAATACACATTTATTACAATGGAAAAATTGGGATGAAAACTGATATCTAATATAACAAGCCGAGAACTGTTGTAATAGGTTTATATTACAACAGGCTGAAAACCATTGAAACAGAACTATATTACAGTGGGCCATAACTGTTGTAATAGGACCATATTACAACGGGCATGCTAACAACTTTGTTAATAGGTGTACTGGATGATGAAAATTGCACCTATTACAACGCGCTTAGGAAAACTGTTGTAAAAGTTTTCTATTACAACGATTGTTCATGACCCGTTGTAAAACATGCATTGTAAAATGATAATTTTGTTGTAGTGATTTACATCACACTTTCGATAATGATTTCAGTTTCATGGTTTGACACGAAATATTTTGCAAATAATATGCCATGTTATGTTTTTAAATAGATTTATATGCTTTTTGATGATTTATATTGTTTCATATAGATTTTATGATAAGTTTAGATTGGAAAACCTATTAAATGACATCCAAATGATTTGCATTTTTGATATATGCTCAAAAACATTTTTTTAGAAGTGGCTTTCAAGTTTTATAATTTTCTAAGTTATTGTGCAATTATTATGAATTTTCTGAAAGAAAATAGTTAATACTGGGTTTAAATTGTTTAATGTAATTATATAATGATTTCAAGTTTGAAATTTACATAAGTTAGGAAACATATCAAAAGTGAATTATGGTAATTTTTGGAGAATTTTCTTAAGTATTTTATTATGGTTATAAAATTACTTAAGTTAAGGGACTTAAATGTTTTATTTGTTTTATCAAGGAGAAGGGCTTATTTGTTAAAATGATTTAATTGATAATTTTGAGTTCAGCAACCTTTTAGAAAAGGATTTTGATAAAGAAATGGCCACCAATTACATTTTGACAAATTAGGCAGTGAAAAGAAATTACTTTCAAGGGCATAAAATAAGTTTTGCTTGGATTTACCACTGCGCCACTTCCATTTGCTAGTTATCGACACCATACCTCCGCTAATTAGCTCATTCGAAACCAATGCACATGGTATAAGACAATTAATACACTGTGCATTGGAGAAAGGAGGAAGGGATCGTGTCAAAACTATGCTTTTAAAGCGGTAGAATTTATTCTTATATGCTTTCGATCCTTTACTTACTTCTGTTTATAAAAGAGCTTTCGAATGAGTTGCGCTTATTTAATTTTTTAAAGAAACTTTCGAAAGGTATACTTTGAGTGTTTCGTAAGGTTTATTTTAAATGTTTTCCAAAGGAATGATTTTAAATGGTTTTGAAGCTATGTCCCCACAAACTCTTACTTGAGCCCAATGCTTTCGAAAGGAACGTTTTAAGTGTCTCAAAGGGAAGGATTCAAATGCTTTCATAAGGTATACCTTGAGTGTTTCAAAAGGTTTATTTTAAATAGTTTCGAAAGAGGATGTCTAAGGTGTAAGTGATGATTTCGAAAGGTCTATCTTCAATACATTCGAAAGGTATGTTTTGGCCTTTTAGCCTAATGTTTCAAGGTTAAAATTATTAACTTATTTTGAAAAAGGTTTATTTTAAATAGTTTCGAAAGAGGATGTCTAAGGTGTAAGTGATGATTTCAAAAGGTCTATCTTCAATACATTCGAAAGGTATGTTTTGGTCTTTTAGCCTAATGTTTCAAGGTTAAAATTATTAACTTATTTTGAAAAAGGTACTTCCAATGAATTCAAAAGGGATTATTTAAGGTTTTAAACAAATGTTTCGAATGTATTTTTTGGCCTTGTAACCTAAAGCTTTTTAAGTTAAAAAGAGGTTTTAACCTATTACAAAGGGATAGATAATCCCATTGATTAGATTTCATCAACATTGTTTTGTGTAAAGTATATATCATGGCATAAGTGTTTTGAATAAAGCAAAGTATATGATTTCCTTGTATTATAAAGATACGATTTCAGGGATAAATCATTTGCAAAGATTGTTTACAAGGAAATGGAATTTTAATAAGGTAGTCAACCCTAAGTATATGACAGGAAATGAAAATTGAATAGGTTAGTTAACCCTAAGTTTATGACTCGGATATTAGAAGACCAGATAGGACTAGTATGGGGTCGCGTCTTATATTTAGCTAAAATCCCCTAGCTAATATAAGTCAAAATTCCAGTGTGTAGAGTTTTGTCAAACATGACTAAAATAATGTTACATATAGAAGGGAATATGCAGAGTAAAGATCGGTTATTGGTGAGCCCACAAAACCATTAGTTTCAGTTGACTCTAGAAGAAGAAAGTTAAGGGTAGACAAGCCAGTATTGTGTCTAGCAGAAGTTAGATTATTGATTATGTCCGGTAGGCCCGAGTTAGCCAATGGTTAGCTAGATAAAACTATAGTGTAGGCAGATAGTCCATTGCTTTCTTTATTTTTACGCATACATTTATTTTCTATTATTGTTATAATTAGTTTTATTGCACAATTTTGATTTGCAAAAGATATGCTCTTAAAAGGATATTAGTGAGGGAAAATCCATTCCGCTAAGCGGCATGGTCTCACTTAATATCAGTAAATCGAGACGTAATAATATTATTCACACTAGGCTTTATGTCTGACTCAAAGCTCATGTTTTCCCTTAAACTCTTGGATGCTCAAAATTAAATTTGAGTAGATTGAGCGTTAAGGACTTTTCAAGTTTAGTGGGTAGGACGAATAAGCTTCCGAAGACGTGCATGAGGCAAAGCTAGTTATGTAGGAGCTATTTAGTATTATTTCCGTTGTGATGTATTTATGTCTAATATGTCTATTTAGTACTCTGATCATATAAGGAGACATCTTCATATGTCGCTTTTAACGTAACTTGTAATAACTATATTTGATCAAAACTTGGGAATTGTTTTGGGATTATGTGACTGAATTTGAAATATGGATTTGAACCGTAATGAGAATTTTTTTTTGAAATCTGTATTGGTTTTATTTCATATTCATGTGCTTCTAATATTATGAATACCATTAATTACCGTATTTTGTCACTGGAAGTTAATACTATAGATGATTGCAACATCTATAGCGCTTAGCTTCGGACCTCAAGATATGGGATGTTAAAGGATATTTTTCCAAGTTGTAACGACCCCACTTCCTACTCCCAGGAAGAAGCATCGTTAATAAGAAAGAAAAAGGTGAGAAAATAGAAAAAAAGATAGAGAAGAAAGAACAACAACATCAGAATCTCACAGCGGAACGAATAAAATATATTAATTACATAAGTATTTACATAATATATACATCAATCAGAGCTATACAGATAATACATCACATACTAGACAGTTATAAACACCTGTCTAGTTAATACAACTCAATACACAATACATCACAGAGATACCACACAGCGGAACTATATATATATATCTATAACGCTGAAGCCTCCTGCTCCATTGCTCCTCCAGAATTCGTCAAACCTAAACCTGAATCCCTTGGCTACCCGTAAAAATTTGGGTACCCGAGAGTTTATGAAAAACAAAAATAAACTTCGGGTCAGACATGGGTCTGGTATGAGTAACAGGTTAAAGTTTCTTAATTTTGAAAATCTTTTGAAAACAAAAGGTATCACGTAAGACTTCCCACACATAAACATGGAAAAGTTTTTACCTTACGCTAACCAAAACATTTGATAGGAAATTCTGTGATATTATAATAGGTCTAGGGTTTTCAAGTAAATAGAAAATAGCCGAAATTGTTACATCTATTAAATTCCAGCTACTAGCCACAAAAGTGGGTAATACAATCAAAACCGTAAGCACTTATTGGATTTTGGATTCCATACAATGGCAGGGCTGCTGGGGTATCGCCCGTCACAGTACGGGGCCTAGATCACCGTACCGAGGATTACTCCCTTCATCCCCTGCAACACAAGGCCGGAACCATTCCTTACTGAACAGTCCCGAACAAGATACACCCCGCAGTTGGCTGCAGACCAACCGCCCACTAAGCCGAATAAAAAGGGACATCTAGACAGGGGAATATCCTTGTCCTGCTTGGGCATGACCCACCTAACCTTGCTGCACCTCCCCTGTTTTAGCCATTCCCGGTTGATGAGGCTTGAGGTTACGATTACCTTTATAGAACATAATTCTTAGAATGCTCATCGTTCGCCTGACGATGTGTTGAAAGCATTCAATCCATACAAGTTCGTTCCGGGTTCGAACGAAACCGAAGGCATTATCTCGTTACACTCATTTTGGAATCACCCTCAGAGTTAACGACGATAACCCTTGCATTCTGAACCTTCATCTTCATTTCAGATTCACGACCTATCATTAATTTGGAATCAATGTGGTTTTCGGATGTTCCTAATGCGGAAAACCCGATCCCGGTCTCATCGAAATCCAAAACGTGTCTTTTAGGGCCAAGTTGTCTATTTAGTCTTAACAGTGAATTCAATATCATCAATATGCACAGATAGATAATTCACATCTCATAATAGATAATCACATCATCATCATAAACAGATAACTAATATCATCATCCAAACAGATAATTAAACATTATCATACTTAAAATGTACATCCATATCACATAGACATTACTCATCTCATTCCTGAGATCACAATCAAACAATGAAATATCAATATCATCCATAAGCATGATTTATGAATCACAATCTATAATTAATTTAAAATGAATTAAATTAACTACTTCTATCTTTAATTAATTTAAAGTAAATTAAATTAATTTCTCATTCTACAAATCATGCTCTCACAATCATTAATTAATTATTCTCTAATTACAAGAATAATTTAGTCTTTAATTAATTCTCAATTGAATTATTCTAAATCATTTATAACAATTAACATTTAATTACTTTCTTAATTAATTATTCCTTAATTTACAATTCTTAATTACATCATTAATTATATTAATTAATGATCTTCAATTATATTAAATTACTTATTTAAATTAATTAAGTGATTAATCTTTACTTAAACACAATTATTAATCACCCCCTTGATTAATAACAAACCAGTAATTAACTACTCATAATTACTTATTAACAAATTTATCATTCCATGATTAATTAATTCCATAAATTAATCCTTTGATTAATTATAAAAGAAATTACTCAAATTACTTTACTTACAAATCATCTTGTATGAATTTCATCAAGTAATTATCATCTAATTACTTTCCTAAGTAATTATGCTCCATTAATTACACTTATATTCACATATATCAAATCATTAAATGATTTCTTAATTTAATCTTATTATCCATTACTTATATATATTCAAATTAATCATCTTTGCTTTAAATATCTTTTGCAACATTCCAGTAATTTCCTTAATTTATTTACAAAAATAAATCTTGAATAAATCCATTAATTAATTACATTTATATAGATTTATTACCTTTCTAATTATCTTGTTGATTTATTATTCTCAAATAAATCAATATCATCATTAATTATTAATTAATGATTTTTAATTACATCTTCATTTGTTAATTTATATTAAGAATACACATCTTCAAATCATAAATATTAATCCTCTTGATTAATAACAAACAGTAATTAATCATTCAATATTAATTACTTCTCAATAACACTCTAAATTAATCCCCTGATTAATTTTAAGTAATTATATTTCAATTACTTCCATTAATAACATCACCCAATTAATTACATCCCGTAATTATCCTTCAATTACTTCTCTAAGTAATTCAATTCCAAATTATCAGTTAATTAAACTAAATTAATTAACTCGAATCAATTTACATAATTAAGAAGTAATTAATTTCTTAATTACTTTTCAATAAATAATTTATAATTAAACTATTGAATTAATTAATTTAATTTATTTATTACTAAATCAATCATATTAATTAATTATAACATCATCTGGTTAATGAACTTCATTAATAATTATTTAATTATCTCCTTCTAACATAATCAACTTATACTAATTATCATTATTTATAAGTTAATTAACCATTATTAATTTTAAAAATCTAATCTATAATTCTAAATAACATATTAGTTAATTAATTTATTAATTAACTTTAATTACTACTTTTACACTATAATTACTAAATTAATTAATATCCATCATTAATAAAGTTTAAAGTATGTTTAAACATTTACTTCAAATTACTTCTTAAACATATTCAAATTTTATCCTTAAATAAGTTTAAAACTAAATTTTCAAAACCCCTTTTTTTTTTAAATTTACATACTTAATAGCATTAAACTATTTGTATCAAATTTTAAATTATAAACTTTAATTTAGTTTCAAGTCTGGAATTACATATCTAAGTCCTGACTTCCTTTGGAGTTGACATGTCTCAATCTCTTCTTAATAGTTTAAAATTTTCATTTTAACTCAACTTAGTTTGAAAATACTTTAACCATTTACCACTTTTAAATTATTTAAAATTATTTAAATTTTGAAACATTATTATTGTCAACTCTCTTTCGAATCCAACTTAAATTCATGTTGCAAACTTGATTTAAGACTTGACTTGGCTTTGAGTTAAATTTAAAACAAAATCCACAAAACAGTTTTAAAAACTGTTACAGGTTGTAAAAACAAAACACTGAACAATTCTACCCAGCACCCCCCTTGCGTTGCTTCGAGTAATACGCGAGGTTCCCCGATAGAACAACAGAAATGCTTCGAGTTACCCCCTTGCACAAAACTTCACCTCCTTCCTGTCTTCCCAAATGAAACAAGATCAAGCCCAACAAAACAGCGTGCAAAGCTCGTGTCGACCTCGAAGTAATCCCACGTTTCGAACTCCTGTACATCTTCTTCCCCAACTACCCACACAACCCAGTCCATCAACGTGCCTGTGCACGTGCACCATCCCTCTGGCCATCACCGGCCATCCACTACAACTGCTTCCCATCGACGACCATCTCCAGATGTTGTGACGACCATCCAAACCCACTGCATCACCTCATATCAAAATTGAGTCGCCTGGAGCACAATAGTTTTACCACTCGACCCTGAAAACCTCGCCGCACACCAAACTCCGACCACTGGAGCACCACCACTTTCGGCTACAGCCCCCACTACCTTCCCTCTACCTATTCCCAAGCCCACGTTGAACTCGATCACCTCTGGTCACCGAACGAGACCAATACCCAACCCAAGCAAAAACTAGGTTTACAACCTTTAAACGTTTGTCGCTGTCGCCACCGTGACCGTGGCCACCTCCGCCTATTTTTCCCATCACCCTGGCAAGCTCCCCTACCTCCTCACACAATCTGACCAACTCTAATCCCATAGATCACCTGAGATTTCCCAAAAACCCCAAACAGTGCAACCCAGAATTGCACTATCATTTCTAATCTAAAACTTTTAATTCTAGCTTTAAAAATCATGTCATAGTTTAAAGATTTAGTTTATACACCTGAATTGTAGAATTATCATGTTTGAATTTTTACAGAGATTTGAACTTCCTGTTTAAACTTTTATTTCCAGAGCAATCCCTGTCTTAATTTCCACTAAATAAATTTTTAACTTTTTGTTCAGAATCAAACAAGCAATATTTGTTTGGATCTTAAGTCCTAACAGTCCATAGATCATCAGAAATGATTTTTGAAATAAGCATGAACCTGAAAACTTAATATACAGAGGTGTATTACAGGTTATAACATGAAGGGATCATTTCACAAACATCCAACAGTGTATAAACACATATTCATATTTAGTTCAGGCATAAATTATCAATCATATGTAAATATACATGAGTTTGTTTTTAAAATTTTGAGTTACTCACTGCAAATAGAAAAAAAATCACAACAAGTTTTTAAGAAACAGTTTGATTTTTGCAGGCTTTAGATATGCAGCATTTCATCTCATCAATATCCAAAGAAAATGAAGATATAAATTGTTCACACAATTCATTTAAGCATTCAAATCCAGGCATGCATCAGTATTTAAAACTTAAGTAAATGTTAAAAGTGTTACTCACCAATATATGGAAGAACAGAGGCACTTTGCTTTGCTTCAGGCTTGCAATTTTCAGGTTGAACTCTCTTGTTTTCTCAGTATTAATTGATTTTAAGTTGTTGTTTACACTGAAGCTTTGTTTGTTTGAGTTTGCAATGAAGTTTATTTTACTTTTTAATTAGTTCGAATTGAATAGGGTGAGACTGCTTTATGGAAAGAAAAGAAGACAGTGTATATAATTATGTTTCAACAATCTGAAACAAATATGTGCATAAATCTTTGTTTGTACAAATGTTTCCAGAGATATTTTATTTAGGGTGGCTGATATGAATACTTAAGTGTACTAAAAGATTTTTACATTAATTACTTTTTGTTTGTTAGCTTAAGATATTTGATGATGTCTTCCTAAGCAAGCTTCATACACATATACAGCTGTGTATTTATTTGGCCTGCACACATAGATATTTTTATATCTTGCATTTTGTTTTGGTTTTATTACTGTCATTTGCTTAGTTTCATACAATCTGGCCTGCACATATATATATTTGCTCATTGGCCTGCATATTTATCTAGATGCTTAAACATATACATATGTATATTGCAGTTCAGTTTTTATGTTAGCTTACAACTTTGAAATTTCTTTTGTTCTTGATATTTTAAACATATTATATAGGTTGCAGTTTGGTCATATTGGTTTATACTTATATTTGAAAAGTATGTGAATGTTAGCATTTTTGTTTTGTTGTTTGAAAACTAATTAAACTGTATAGTTGTTATATTATTGTAATTTAACTAATGCACTAACTTATATCTCTTTTCCCAATTTATCTTGTATCTTGTATTTTTATTTATACATTTCATTCTATTTATATTATAAAACACATGATCAATTTGAAAAGATAGATAAAATAAACTACATATTTTATTAATGTATGTTAAAACTCATATATCATTTTAAATTCATAATTTAAATCAAACTATACTAAAAGAAAAGAAAAGAAATCATTTTGTTAATAATTCTAAATTTAAACTTAAGTTAAAATGAGTCTTGAACTATTTAAACATTTACTTATGTATTGAAAATCCTGTATTTATTTATTTAGCTTTTGAAAAGTTTATATTAAATAAAACATAATTTCTAATTCACTAAAATATATACATTAGTATTTAAACATATTTTATTTATTAAATTTTAAAACAAATTCATCTATTTACAATGTATACAAATATATACATATATAAATAGAAAGCAAACAATTAATTTCTAACAGATAAAATTTACCAGTTAGATATTTATTAAAAGAAAAGTATCAATTCAGATTTAATTAATAAAAATATAGCAAATCAATTTAATATTTAATGCAGATTATTAAATTGATATTGCTAGAAAATTCCGGGTCGTCACATTCCTCCCCCCTTAAAAGAATTTCGTCCCCGAAATTTAAAAGCAAAGGTAATTTAATAATATATTTAAGATTTAAATTAAATTTAAACCATAAGCATATATCAATCACATGCTAACAATCATCACAACCAATCTACTCAATCAACAAAGCTAACTATCCAGACAAAATTCTGGATAGAGCTCCCTAGAGTTTCCCAGTATAATACCGGAATACTCAATCTATAGAATCTAAATAGTCTATACTACTAATCTACAGAACTCCTTCGAATCAGATAAAATTCCTACAAAATCAAATCTCCGTCTCCCCAAATCCAAATTCCTTCGCCTCTTATTCACCAAATACTTCTGACAATCCAAAGCTGCCTTCAACTTACTGATCAGCTCAACCTTCGCTGATAACTCCTAAAACAATCCGAATCCAAAAACAATCCAGTAGAATAATTTCCTCAAAACCAACCAAAACCAAGAACACAACCTCTACTATCATCAGTAGAAAACATCTTCTCATTCCCAGAAAAGAAAAACAAATGCACTCCCAACTGCTTCCGCTGCACAACTCTGATCTAGATGGATGAAAATGCTGATGATGCACATAAGCATAACTGGACAACACATGACAAAAATATGATTCAACAGATCCAAAATAGAACTCAGAAATTCCTCCGAAACTCGAGTTGCTTTACCAATTCCTTTCTCCAGAAACCATTCGATTACTAAGCTGAACCATCGGTACTACTTCTGAAATCTAGTCGATACCAAACTCAACTCCTCAGATGCTAAGGCAAACCACCAACCTCTACAAAGATATTCAGAAAAATTTCTGCCATCCCAGAGAATACTTAACTATCGCAAGTCACTTTTGCGATCCACTCAGGTTAATATCCAAGGAAAACTGTTCTCCTTACCAATCTGAACAGCTTAAGCTTAACTAGCCAATCCATTGAAGAAATGGATTCACAAAACTGGTTCTGGACTTCACTTCTAAAGAACTGTTGGCAGATGACCTTCTCGCGTGCCGGCAGAACAATCTGAGCTGCAACACTGCTACTGATGCCAAAACTCCTTAATCCAAAACTCCTCGAAAAACTCGGGCCTCAAAGCCAAACACAACATTCAGCTGAACTCAACCTCAAACTAATGCAGACACACTTCCTTGTCCAAAGATCTTTGAGAACTACTTCGGAAACAATCCATAGCTACTGCATCTCAACACAGAATTTCTATTTCTTGAGTTACCAAGGTAATATTCTAGCTTCTGCTCAACTCACACAATCCAAATCTACTCATCCACTCTTGTACAACAAAACGGACTCCAAATCTTAACAGGTTTCCTCAAGAGATTAGGTGAAATCCTTACACCACAAATTTACTCGAGACGATATTAGATCTACAGTCTCGCCAAATATACTTCTAACCATAGGTAGTCGTGTTACACACACCACTACTTAATCTATTCTTATACTTATATTGGAAAACCTGGACAGGTAATCCAACAAATAGATAGAAAATAAATAAATAAATAAATAAATATATATATATATATATCAAATTTACAAATACGCTCTCTCAGGAAAGAAATCACTTAAGAGCCTAGGTATTCACTTAACCTAACGCTCTGATACCACTGTAACGACCCCACTTCCTACTCCCAGGAAGAAGCATCGTTAATAAGAAAGAAAAAGGTGAGAAAATAGAAAAAAAGATAGAGAAGAAAGAACAACAACATCAGAATCTCATAGCAGAACGAATAAAATATATTAATTACATAAGTATTTACATAATATATACATCAATCAGAGCTATACAGATAATACATCACATACTAGACAGTTATAAACACCTGTCTAGTTAATACAACTCAATACACAATACATCACAGAGATACCACACAGCGGAACTATATATATATATCTATAACGCTGAAGCCTCCTGCTCCATTGCTCCTCCAGAATTCGTCAAACCTAAACCTGAATCCCTTGGCTACCCGTAAAAATTTGGGTACCCGAGAGTTTATGAAAAACAAAAATAAACTTCGGGTCAGACATGGGTCTGGTATGAGTAACAGGTTAAAGTTTCTTAATTTTGAAAATCTTTTGAAAACAAAAGGTATCACGTAAGACTTCCCACACATAAACATGGAAAAGTTTTTACCTTACGCTAACCAAAACATTTGATAGGAAATTCTGTGATATTATAATAGGTCTAGGGTTTTCAAGTAAATAGAAAATAGCCGAAATTGTTACATCTATTAAATTCCAGCTACTAGCCACAAAAGTGGGTAATACAATCAAAACCGTAGGCACTTATTGGATTTTGGATTCCATACAATGGCAGGGCTACTGGGGTACCGCCCGTCACAGTACGGGGCCTAGATCACCGTACCGAGGATTACTCCCTTCATCCCCTGCAACACAAGGCCGGAACCATTCCTTACTGAACAGTCCCGAACAAGATACACCCCGCAGTTGGCTGCAGACCAACCGCCCACTAAGCCGAATAAAAAGGGACATCTAGACAGGGGAATATCCTTGTCCTGCTTGGGCATGACCCACCTAACCTTGCTGCACCTCCCCTGTTTTAGCCATTCCCGGTTGATGAGGCTTGAGGTTACGATTACCTTTATAGAACATAATTCTTAGAATGCTCATCGTCTGCCTGACGATGTGTTGAAAGCATTCAATCCATACAAGTTCGTTCCGGATTCGAACGAAACCGAAGGCATTATCTCGTTACACTCATTTTGGAATCACCCTCAGAGTTAACGACGATAACCCTTGCATTCTGAACCTTCATCTTCACTTCAGATTCACGACCTATCGTTAATTTGGAATCAATGTGGTTTTCGGATGTTCCTAATGCGGAAAACCCGATCCCGGTCTCATCGAAATCCAAAACGTGTCTTTTAGGGCCAAGTTGTCTATTTAGTCTTAACAGTGAATTCAATATCATCAATATGCACAGATAGATAATTCACATCTCATAATAGATAATCACATCATCATCATAAACAGATAACTAATATCATCATCCAAACAGATAATTAAACATTATCATACTTAAAACGTACATCCATATCACATAGACATTACTCATCTCATTCCTGAGATCACAATCAAACAATGAAATATCAATATCATCCATAAGCATGATTTATGAATCACAATCTATAATTAATTTAAAATGAATTAAATTAACTACTTCTATCTTTAATTAATTTAAAGTAAATTAAATTAATTTCTCATTCTACAAATCATGCTCTCACAATCATTAATTAATTATTCTCTAATTACAAGAATAATTTAGTCTTTAATTAATTCTCAATTGAATTATTCTAAATCATTTATAACAATTAACATTTAATTACTTTCTTAATTAATTATTCCTTAATTTACAATTCTTAATTACATCATTAATTATATTAATTAATGATCTTCAATTATATTAAATTACTTATTTAAATTAATTAAGTGATTAATCTTTACTTAAACACAATTATTAATCACCCCCTTGATTAATAACAAACCAGTAATTAACTACTCATAATTACTTATTAACAAATTTATCATTCCATGATTAATTAATTCCATAAATTAATCCTTTGATTAATTATAAAAGAAATTACTCAAATTACTTTACTTACAAATCATCTTGTATGAATTTCATCAAGTAATTATCATCTAATTACTTTCCTAAGTAATTATGCTCCATTAATTACACTTATATTCACATATATCAAATCATTAAATGATTTCTTAATTTAATCTTATTATCCATTACTTATATATATTCAAATTAATCATCTTTGCTTTAAATATCTTTTGCAACATTCCAGTAATTTCCTTAATTTATTTACAAAAATAAATCTTGAATAAATCCATTAATTAATTACATTTATATAGATTTATTACCTTTCTAATTATCTTGTTGATTTATTATTCTCAAATAAATCAATATCATCATTAATTATTAATTAATGATTTTTAATTACATCTTCATTTGTTAATTTATATTAAGAATACACATCTTCAAATCATAAATATTAATCCTCTTGATTAATAACAAACAGTAATTAATCATTCAATATTAATTACTTCTCAATAACACTCTAAATTAATCCCCTGATTAATTTTAAGTAATTATATTTCAATTACTTCCATTAATAACATCACCCAATTAATTACATCCCGTAATTATCCTTCAATTACTTCTCTAAGTAATTCAATTCCAAATTATCAGTTAATTAAACTAAATTAATTAACTCGAATCAATTTACATAATTAATAAGTAATTAATTTCTTAATTACTTTTCAATAAATAATTTATAATTAAACTATTGAATTAATTAATTTAATTAATTTATTACTAAATCAATCATATTAATTAATTATAACATCATCTGGTTAATGAACTTCATTAATAATTATTTAATTATCTCCTTCTAACATAATCAACTTATACTAATTATCATTATTTATAAGTTAATTAACCATTATTAATTTTAAAAATCTAATCTATAATTCTAAATAACATATTAGTTAATTAATTTATTAATTAACTTTAATTACTACTTTTACACTATAATTACTAAATTAATTAATATCCATCATTAATAAAGTTTAAAGTATGTTTAAACATTTACTTCAAATTACTTCTTAAACATATTCAAATTTTATCCTTAAATAAGTTTAAAACTAAATTTTCAAAACCCTTTTTTTTTTTAAATTTACATACTTAATAGCATTAAACTATTTGTATCAAATTTTAAATTATAAACTTTAATTTAGTTTCAAGTCTGGAATTACATATCTAAGTCCTGACTTCCTTTGGAGTTGACATGTCTCAATCTCTTCTTAATAGTTTAAAATTTTCATTTTAACTCAACTTAGTTTGAAAATACTTTAACCATTTACCACTTTTAAATTATTTAAAATTATTTAAATTTTGAAACATTATTATTGTCAACTCTCTTTCGAATCCAACTTAAATTCATGTTGCAAACTTGATTTAAGACTTGACTTGGCTTTGAGTTAAATTTAAAACAAAATCCACAAAACAGTTTTAAAAACTGTTACAGGTTGTAAAAACAAAACACTGAACAATTCTACCCAGCACCCCCCTTGCGTTGCTTCGAGTAATACGCGAGGTTCCCCGATAGAACAACAGAAATGCTTCGAGTTACCCCCTTGCACAAAACTTCACCTCCTTCCTGTCTTCCCAAATGAAACAAGATCAAGCCCAACAAAACAGCGTGCAAAGCTCGTGTCGACCTCGAAGTAATCCCACGTTTCGAACTCCTGTACATCTTCCCCAACTACCCACACAACCCAGTCCATCAACGTGCCTGTGCACGTGCACCATCCCTCTGGCCATCACCGGCCATCCACTACAACTGCTTCCCATCGACGACCATCTCCAGATGTTGTGACGACCATCCAAACCCACTGCATCACCTCATATCAAAATTGAGTCGCCTGGAGCACAATAGTTTTACCACTCGACCCTGAAAACCTCGCCGCACACCAAACTCCGACCACTGGAGCACCACCACTTTCGGCTACAGCCCCCACTACCTTCCCTCTACCTATTCCCAAGCCCACGTTGAACTCGATCACCTCTGGTCACCGAACGAGACCAATACCCAACCCAAGCAAAAACTAGGTTTACAACCTTTAAACGTTTGTCGCTGTCGCCACCGTGACCGTGGCCACCTCCGCCTATTTTTCCCATCACCCTGGCAAGCTCCCCTACCTCCTCACACAATCTGACCAACTCTAATCCCATAGATCACCTGAGATTTCCCAAAAACCCCAAACAGTGCAACCCAGAATTGCACTATCATTTCTAATCTAAAACTTTTAATTCTAGCTTTAAAAATCATGTCATAGTTTAAAGATTTAGTTTATACACCTGAATTGTAGAATTATCATGTTTGAATTTTTACAGAGATTTGAACTTCCTGTTTAAACTTTTATTTCCAGAGCAATCCCTGTCTTAATTTCCACTAAATAAATTTTTAACTTTTTGTTCAGAATCAAACAAGCAATATTTGTTTGGATCTTAAGTCCTAACAGTCCATAGATCATCAGAAATGATTTTTGAAATAAGCATGAACCTGAAAACTTAATATACAGAGGTGTATTACAGGTTATAACATGAAGGGATCATTTCACAAACATCCAACAGTGTATAAACACATATTCATATTTAGTTCAGGCATAAATTATCAATCATATGTAAATATACATGAGTTTGTTTTTAAAATTTTGAGTTACTCACTGCAAATAGAAAAAAAATCACAACAAGTTTTTAAGAAACAGTTTGATTTTTGCAGGCTTTAGATATGCAGCATTTCATCTCATCAATATCCAAAGAAAATGAAGATATAAATTGTTCACACAATTCATTTAAGCATTCAAATCCAGGCATGCATCAGTATTTAAAACTTAAGTAAATGTTAAAAGTGTTACTCACCAATATATGGAAGAACAGAGGCACTTTGCTTTGCTTCAGGCTTGCAATTTTCAGGTTGAACTCTCTTGTTTTCTCAGTATTAATTGATTTTAAGTTGTTGTTTACACTGAAGCTTTGTTTGTTTGAGTTTGCAATGAAGTTTATTTTACTTTTTAATTAGTTCGAATTGAATAGGGTGAGACTGCTTTATGGAAAGAAAAGAAGACAGTGTATATAATTATGTTTCAACAATCTGAAACAAATATGTGCATAAATCTTTGTTTGTACAAATGTTTCCAGAGATATTTTATTTAGGGTGGCTGATATGAATACTTAAGTGTACTAAAAGATTTTTACATTAATTACTTTTTGTTTGTTAGCTTAAGATATTTGATGATGTCTTCCTAAGCAAGCTTCATACACATATACAGCTGTGTATTTATTTGGCCTGCACACATAGATATTTTTATATCTTGCATTTTGTTTTGGTTTTATTACTGTCATTTGCTTAGTTTCATACAATCTGGCCTGCACATATATATATTTGCTCATTGGCCTGCATATTTATCTAGATGCTTAAACATATACATATGTATATTGCAGTTCAGTTTTTATGTTAGCTTACAACTTTGAAATTTCTTTTGTTCTTGATATTTTAAACATATTATATAGGTTGCAGTTTGGTCATATTGGTTTATACTTATATTTGAAAAGTATGTGAATGTTAGCATTTTTGTTTTGTTGTTTGAAAACTAATTAAACTGTATAGTTGTTATATTATTGTAATTTAACTAATGCACTAACTTATATCTCTTTTCCCAATTTATCTTGTATCTTGTATTTTTATTTATACATTTCATTCTATTTATATTATAAAACACATGATCAATTTGAAAAGATAGATAAAATAAACTACATATTTTATTAATGTATGTTAAAACTCATATATCATTTTAAATTCATAATTTAAATCAAACTATACTAAAAGAAAAGAAAAGAAATCATTTTGTTAATAAATTCTAAATTTAAACTTAAGTTAAAATGAGTCTTGAACTATTTAAACATTTACTTATGTATTGAAAATCCTGTATTTATTTATTTAGCTTTTGAAAAGTTTATATTAAATAAAACATAATTTCTAATTCACTAAAATATATACATTAGTATTTAAACATATTTTATTTATTAAATTTTAAAACAAATTCATCTATTTACAATGTATACAAATATATACATATATAAATAGAAAGCAAACAATTAATTTCTAACAGATAAAATTTACCAGTTAGATATTTATTAAAAGAAAAGTATCAATTCAGATTTAATTAATAAAAATATAGCAAATCAATTTAATATTTAATGCAGATTATTAAATTGATATTGCTAGAAAATTCCGGGTCGTCACACAAGTATTGAGAATTTGGGATTTGTGGGTGTGTGTGTGTATCTTTGCAAAAAGAATTTTTATTCAAGTATTATAAAGTGAATTTAAATTAATGAAAGATTAATTAAAAGGAGGTTAGTGGTTTCTTATGTGCTTAACTATTGATGGTTTTTCCTATGGAATTAAATCCCTGATTTGAATGTTTGTTTATGCGATGGTTAATAACTGACAATCGAATTTGGGCACAAAACATAACTTTGGAAATATTTAGGAGAAACACGTGAGTTATATGGAATAGTCTTCTCTGAAGATGCTGCACTATGCATATAAATCGTTTTTCATTCTCTTAGGACAATGATAAGAAATTCATCGACTAACGGTCAGGCGTGATCTCTGCTCTTATCTTTGACTATTTATTTCCTAAAGAACCGGGGTTGACTTTACCAAAATTTATTGAAAGTTGTTTCCTAGAGACCAGAATCGAATATGTTGCCTGGAAACCATTTCGATTCAACTCAAGCATTCCGAAGTGAATACATCTTGAAGATGATGGAATTGAAGACGGAGTTTCAAGTGTTTTGTTCGGTCCTAGAACAAACTTGTATGGATGAATGCTGGTACTACATTGTGCTTGGAGGGAAGTATTAGCATTCCAAGTGGGAAGTGCTATATAAAATGTAAAACGTAGCCTCAAGCCTCATCAACAGGAAAAGACTAAAACATGGGAGATGCAGCAAGGCTAAGTGGGTCTCCCAAGTAGAGTATGATTATCCCTATCTAGATTCGATATTACCTCTCATGTTTATGCTTCGAGACTCATTAATGGAGGGGTAATCATATTCGGTACAATCCAGTAAGGATTAGGCCAGTTCTATGTTGGTGGGGATCCAGGCGAGGTCCTTGATGTGATTTTATCTAGACACCTTGATGGATTATACCCCAGTAAGCCATTCATTGTATGAAATCCATTCTCCAATAAGTTCCGTATAGACTTAGTTGTGCCCAACTATGCTGAAATGTGAGATGCAAGCATTTTAGCTATATTCTTATTTTATTTTGACCCCTAGACATTATTATAATATAAATGGATTTTCTGTAGAAAATGCTTTGGTTATCGTAAGGTAAAAACCAGTCTGTGTTTATGTGCTGCGTGGTCTTACAAGATGCTATTGATTTCAAAGGTTTTTTTTTATAACTTAAAAATCCAGTTGGGTGTGTTTTCTCATGCTGGTTTCCAGACTGACTCGAATTTTATTTTATTATAATGCTCGAGTCAGGCCGAGCATATTGCAGATTACTTTGGATGTATTGGAGCACATGAGACGAGTTGGAGATCTTCAAGTCGTATTCTTGTATTTTTCGCTTCTTTGTTGCTGAAATCATCGACATTTGTGAGGACATGTCATTGTAACTAATCAGTCTGATGATTGTTAGTAGTTGTTGTACTCTGATGGATGTATGTATATAATAGTTTCTTTTTGCAAAGATTGTTGATATTATGTTATATATTGTTCCGCTGCGATTGTGAGATTCTATGTGGTTTTAGTTTTCTTTTCCCTTCTTCTACTCTTCCTCCTTCCTATTTCTTTTTCCAAACGATAGGGTTTTATGGCCTTCGATTTCACGACATGCAATACAGTGGACGTCGATTTTTGAGGGTCGAAAAACCCCGTTCTTTACACATCCTTGATAATGTTGTACCATGCAAATAAATCTCATTCGTTCTCCTAGGAAAAATGATAAGGAAATCCATCCACTAATGGCTAGGAGGTGATCGCCGCTCTTATATTTGACCGTTTATTTCCTAAAGAACCGAGGTTGACTTTATCAAAAACTATCGAATGTTTTTTCAATGAAACTGGGATCAGATATGTTATCTGTAAACTACTTCGATCCAACTTAAGCAGCGCGAAGTGAAGACATCTTGAAAATGATAGAATTGAAGAGGGAGCTCTCAAGCATTTCGTTCAGTCCCATAATGAACTTTTATAGATGAATGTTGATAGTGCATTGTTGCCGATAAAGCAATGTTAACATTCTAAGTGGGAAGTGCTATATAAAGGTAAAACATAGCCTCTAGCCTCATCAACCGGGAAATGACAAAAATTGGGCATGCTACAAGGCCAAGTGGGTCGCTCCCATTAGGGTATCATCATTTAAAATCTAGATCGATTGTTATCTACTCATGTATGGTTTAGGGCTCGTTAACAAAAGGGGTGATCATATTCAATACTACTAGTCAAGTGATAAGCCAGTCCTATGTGGCAGGGTTACAAGATGTTCTTGTCAGATCCCGGTGCATTTTATCTAGAGATGTACCATCTGAAGGAAGTTTCTTACCTTGTCATAGTATGGAATCCATTCTCCAATACGAGCTTTATGGTTTTATATATACCCAACTATGTTGAAACTTGAGATGCAAGCATTTTAGTTATATTTTTGTTTTAGTCTGACCCCTAGACATTATTATGATACTAATGGATTTTCTATAGAAATTTTTTCTGTTGTTGTAGGCAAAAACCCATCTGTGTTTTTGTGTGGAGTGATCTTACGATACCTTTACTTTGAAAGGTTTTTAATAAATTAAAAATTCAGTTGGGTGTGTTTTCTTACGTTTGTTTGGTAGACTGACTCAGATGTTATTTTATTATAACGCTTGGGTCAGAACGAGCATATTCATAGATTGCTTTGGATGCATTGGAGCTCCGCAGATGAGCTGGAGGTCCAAGACGTATCTATATATTTCATTGTGTTCCACTGTGTTATTTGTTGGTTGTATTTATCAGCAATTGTAAGGACAGACTATTATAACTGTCTAGGCTAAAATAGGTTAACATACTTTGACTATGTATATTACATTTTTCTTTATGTAAAGATTTGTTTTCTACCATAGATTATTTGTTTCGCTGTGAAATTCTATATTTTTTGTTTTTCTTGTTTCTTCTTATCTTCTTCTCCCTTCTCCTTTTCCCTAACAATCCGCCTTTCCTTTCAATTTGAGTGTGTGATTGATTTTCCACTTAAATGGTTTTAAGTGGGTCATTACAGCTTGGTATTGGAGCTTAAGGTTAAGTGAAAACGTTGGCTTCAATGAGGTACTTATTATAAATAGGGTTAGTAGCACCCAAGAATGAGTTTGAATATGTGAGAGAGAGTGTGTATGTCTATATATGTATATACACATACATACATACATACATACATACATACATACATATATATATATATGAGTGCGTATTTGTTAGTGATATAAAAATGTTTTATATTGTGTTGATTGATTTGTTGAGTGGCTAATGGATTCTGGTCAATGCGAGTAATTTAACGTTATTAATAGGTGTCCCTAAACACTTAAACGGAGAAAATTAGACATAATATTGTTTTGAAATTGAGTAAATCAAATAATTTTACCTTGACTATATTTTATATATAAAGGAATAGTTGTTTAGAAATTATTATAGTTTATATGGTGTGTTTGGTTGTTAGCAAATGATAATATTTGATTATTATCATTTGTCGTTTGTTGTTTGGGGTCTAGTAAAAATTGTTATTATTATAATGTAAACAAGATAAACAATTAAGAAATTGTTTAATATAACCATAGTGAAATTATATATAAGGTAAATTATAAATATGATTTATAAATCAAAAAAGGATATAAAAGCCGAGAATATGAGAATTTAGAATTCGATGATTTTGAAATTTGTTTTCCAAAAAATTTGAAGAATATTAGTAGTATTATTTTAAAAATATATCGATCGGAAATATATTAAAAGGATTTAAAAGAGACAGAAAGCACCGAGCTCACCACTAGTTGGAAAATAATTTCGAGTGATGACTGCAACATCATCGATGTTCATTTTCGGGTTTCCAAGAGAGGAATTGCTAACATATAAGAGATTTGTTTTGGTAAAACAAGTTTTGACTCAAGTATGATTTGTTACAGAAAAAGCGATATGTATTGTATTTTTTTTTTCAAAATAGAATTGAAATAAAAACAGGGCCTTTAAACTCTGAAAATTTTCATTTAAGTGTTTTATGAAAATATGGTAAAATGAGTTTTATAAATTATAAATTTTGAAAATTTGTAAGTTAAACAAATTTATAAATATGTTGAATATTAATGTTAAGTAAAGCAAATTCTAAATGAAATTTAACTTAAGTTAAGTTAAATGAAACGATTTTTGAAATGAAATTGATTGTGATTTGAAATGAATTGATGAAATGAACTAATTAAATAAACTAGTGAATTAAATATAGGTTTGGAAAGTCATTTGATAGAATTGGATATGAAATTAAATTGTGAAGTGATATTAAACATGAGAAGTGTTTTATAAAATGTTTATAATAAACTTAAGTAAAATTCGATGGAATGGTTCTTAAATGACACTAGTATTGGAAGAAATGTACAAAGTAATGAATGAATGTGAATAAAGCAATGTGAATAATGATTATGAATAAATGAATGTAAATAAAAGAATCTGAATAATAAGAAGCCAACTGAAATAAATACGTAAGTTATGCATATATTATTTTGTTCGCATAACTATTTGATCTAGATTCGAATACATGATTTCGAGATGACTTACATCAGTCTGAGATAGAACTTTTTTACAAGATTCTCAATAGAGAACATTGGATATGAGTTTTTGGATTGATTTTGGAATTCTATATCATGGTATATGGCTATGCAAGGGGAATGATGGTTTCAAATCGAGAAACCAGATCGAAGTCCGAACTAGAGTGGCCATTTGAACGACACTAGTACGGATGTGAAATTGTACGATCGAGCAAGCGATCAGATTTGATATTGCGTATGGATGATATATGTACATCGTATGACTTTTGTAAATTAAATATTGACAATTGAAAATACACAATAATATGATTATGGATTATATGTTGGATATCATTTGTAAATAAGATACATGTATATAAAAGCCAAAGCAAGTTTGATGCCTTTGATTTCATATATAAAATTTGGTTGCCCGACTCAAAGGTGCATGTTTAAATTGTTGTTTGATTTGATGATTTTTTGATTAGCCGCTTGTCTTTTGTTTCTTTTTGGTTGGTTTGGGTCAGTAGTTACGATATCTAGTTATTTCGTTCTAGCCGAAAAAAGAAGACTACGGCGAAATTTTTCATAAATTTAAAGAGTTGTAAATTTTAGAGTTTATTTTGAAGAATTGATGACTAAAATTTGATGTTTATGTTATAACTTGGAATGGTATTAGTTAGTAATTATGAATGAATTTAAAAACTTAAAGAAATTTGGAAATCTATTTCAACTAATTGGTTTTGAAAAGTTAATGGGCTTGGGCCATTTCTCGTACTTGCTAATTTCGAGGATGAAATTCTTTTAAAGTGGGGGGAAGAATGTAACGACCTAGAATTTCAGTCATTCCAATTTGGAATATTTAATTGATTTTAAATATTGAAAGTTAATTATACAAGTTAAATAACTTGAATTTCAATTATAATGGTTAGTTGAATATTGAAATTGTTTTAACAAAAATCTTGAATTTTATGTAAATGAAATGATTTCGAGAATTGGTTTAAGTTCTATTTGGATAAGAATAAAGATAATAAACTTTTGATTCTGAATTCAAAAGAAATTAATTTGATTTATTATAATCGTTTTAATGAACAAGTGAAAATAGCCTTCCAGGGGCACTTTCTCGAATATCAACAAAACCTGTTTCATTGGATTCGTATGGTGAATTATTATACGCCATCGAATTTCGTAACGACCGGACATATTTTTTGGCCGAGCGAGCTTGAAATGCTTAGAAATTAATTAAATGAATTTAAACTAATGTAATTCAATTTAAAAGGCTATCTTCTATACATAATCGAATTAGGTCTCGAGACTAGTTCCATTATGATCGGAATAGGGGTATTATATATAGAATGCAAGGAGCATGTCTTGTTTGGAGTTTGAGGTTTTTTTCGAACATGTTGAGACGCTTATTTTAAATTAAATAATATGTAATATTTTATAACTATACCTACCCCCACGTTCATGACCATACCTACACCATCCCTTAATTTCTTTTTTTAAACTATCCCTGGACCCTCTTATTCAAAACTATTTAACTAAAGGGAAAAAAGAAAATAAAACCAATTTAAATATTTGATGATAAATTATAAAATTTGGATCTTCGATTTTGTTTTGGCCTTAAGTTCGAGATGATGTAGGTATAGTGGGCCGTGTCTTCAATTTAGGAAGCTCAACGGTGAAGAAATTTTTTGGTTTAAAACTAGGGTTAGTGATTGTGAAATTTATGGTTTTTGGTTCAAAAATTGTAGTAGGTATTGGGATTAGTGAGGTTGTTTAACTCATAGGGAAGGAAAGCCGGAGGTCTTGGTTGCTCTTAGTGGAACTAGGCGTTGTACGGTCGATGAGGGATGGGGATGATGTGTTTTAGGCAGAGGGTGCGGGCATGACGAGATGGTGATAGGGTGATGGAGATTTGGTTGCGGAGTTCAATGCAACGATCAGTTTAGGAAATCATTGAGAGATCGAGGAGCTAGGGAGGAAGAAGGCACAGACATGGTGTTTATGTAAAGGGAGTTATTTGTTGAGGGAGAAGAAGATTAAGGTGGAGTGTAAGTAGTGTTAACCAATGTAATTAGTAAATTTAAATATAATTTAAAAATAGTTTAATTAAAATATTTATAACTCTCTTATACGAGGTCCAATCGAGGCATGGGCTTTTTGCGTTGCGCTCGTAGTGACGTAAGATTCATGATGGAACTAGCTTGGACGAATTTGGAGACAGTTGAAATTTGGCCTAAAATCGGACGTTCTTCGATTTTAGTTCGAAACCAGAACGCCTCTAGTAAAATAGAGATTTCGATGAGTTAAACTCATTTTTGGTTTAACAGTAATATTATATAGTTGATAAAAGAATCTGAATGAATGTTTGGATGATTCACTGTTTTATCAGTTGGTTTGGTTTTATTATAGCCACTGGAGCGGATGAACCTTTGTATATACCCGCCTAGTAGCGGATGACTTATATTATATCATTATTATTATTTTGACGTAAGGGGATAAGTTGGAGGGGTTCAACGGGATTCCCTGCCGTTGATGATTTAA
The DNA here is from genome assembly GCA_030765085.1 of Allium cepa. NCBI lineage: Eukaryota > Viridiplantae > Streptophyta > Magnoliopsida > Asparagales > Amaryllidaceae > Allium > Allium cepa. The sequence continues at coordinate 926,545,272 of CM060934.1, forward strand.
TTTCAATAATATTCCTATCATATGAACTATGGGATATTAAACCTGATTGTTGGCTCTATTGGTTATGACATTGTTGTACGTTCGAAACTTAAACTCTACGTGATAGAAAATCAATATCAATGTTGGTTGAGAGTTTGGTAGCTATTCGCCTTAAATTAGTGTTTTTAAATACTATAAATTGCCATTTGGGGTTGGGATTGATTTTGAGACAGGAAATAATTTTAAATCTGGAATTGGGTTTCGAAAATATTTTGTTTTTAAGGATTTAATTTCTGTTTTACTCAAACTTTATTATTTGTCTTTCTAAGTCATTAAAAATGTTTTAAAAAAATTACTTATTTATTTTTAGTAATGTTTATTCAGAAATTACTTATTTATAATTAATGTTGTTTTGAAGTTTCTTGTTTATTTTTAATATTGTTGAAAGTTATTTATTTATATTTAATATTATTTTCAAGTTACTTATTTATTTTAATAATGTTTAAATTTATTATTTGTATTGAATATTATTTCAGAGCTAGTTATTTATTTTTAATATTGTTTTAAAGTTATTTATTTATAACTGAAACTGTTTTTATGGTTATTTGTCAATATGTTAATATTTTGAAGATTAATTATTTAAATAATTAATATGGTTTGAAATTAATAATAATAACTTATTAATTATGTTTTGGCAATAAATTATTACTATTTACAATAATGGTAAGGATAAATTATTATGGTTTATTTAATAATGTTTTAAAAATAACTGGATATTATTTTAAGATATTTTGAAGTAAATAATAATAATTTATTTATAATGTTTATTGTTCATAATAATTATTATTATATAGTAGTGTTTTAAGTAAATCTTGGAGACTTATAAATAGAGATTTATAAATAGATTTGGGGTTTTACAACATGGCTTGAAAACTTAAAGGAAGATTAGTAAAAGGGTAAAGAAATTTTTCTGAATGATTTTATATATCTATAAAAAAACTTAAGAAATGGGTTATATATTTATAAAAGGAGTTTTATAAATGTTTTATGGATTTATAAAGGGTTGATAAATGATTTTAAGAATTTATAGTGGGAGTTATAAATAATTTCGAAGATTAATGAATGGGGTTATAAACGGCTTTTAGAGATTTATAAAGGAATTTATAAATATATTCTAGAATTGTGTAAAAAGGGAATGTATCTCTGCTTTGTGAATATGCTTATACTGTTGAGATAAGTATATGGATAAGTTTCCAAGTATGGAAAATATAGGGATTTGTGAATAAAACTTTGTAAAGGTATTTATACAAGTATTTACAAGTGATTTTAATTAATGAAAGAATTAGTTAAAGAGGTTAATGTTTGCTTACATGCTCAACCAATGTTGGTTTTCCCTATGGAATTAAATCGCCGATTTGAATGTTTGTTATTCGACGGTTAGAAAACCGACTATCGAATTTGAACCCAAAACGTAACTCTGGAAATATATACGAGAAGCATATGAGTTACACGATGTGATGACCCACTTTTTCATACAGTTTAAGTGGCCAATAAACCACACTTGACCCACTCAAATTGCACAGAAAGGCAGATAATTAGGGAAAAGAAAGAAGACAAGAGGAAAACTAAACAATACAGAATCTCATAGCGAAACGAATAGTCTATAATATACATCAAACCTTTACACAAAAACAAACTATAATATATGTATATGCAGATATCAATCAGAGTATACTAACCTATTTCAGCCTGGACAGTTATAACCACCTATCCTCACAATTTCTGATAAATACAAACAATGGAAAATAACAAATTTATGTGAATACATCTTTGGGCCTCTAGCTCGTCTCCTGAAGCTCCAAAATATCCAACTAAACTTGCAAATATGCTAAGTCTGACCTGAGCATTATTGGGAAACAATGCCCAAGTTAGTCTGGTAAAACCAGCGTGAGAAACACTATCAATGGATTCTTAAATTTTAAATAATTCTTTAGAAAAAAAGGTATTACGTAAGACCTCGTTGCACATAAATACGGACGGGTTTTTACCTTATGACAACCAAAACCTTTATACCAGAATGACATTATAATAATGTCTAAGGGTGAAAACAATAATAAACAAGTAGTTGTGATGCTTATGAGTGTACATAACAACAATACTAGCTATATAATCGAAAACCGATAAGGCAGGTTTGCTAATTGTGTAGGATATTCATGGAGGGGCCCTTAGTACTTTGAGAACGGTATTTCTGCACAAGGATCAGTGATATCGTTCCGAAGCAGCATACAAGGATGTACCATAAGGAAAACATAGCTGGTCTCACCCAGACTGAGTGCATCTCCCCATACATGCATAACAACTGTAGGTAACATCTAGGAGGAGTCAACTACACCCCATGGGCTACTGGTCATGCCTTATATCTCTGGTTTTAGTTATTACCGCTGATGAGGCTACGTCTTGAACATTCCGGCTCATGCACCGCCATCAAAACAGATCATGGAATCCCACATGGATTTCAATACCCCAAACGGGTCTTAGAATCATACAAGGATTCCCATATCTAAAATAGATCTTGGAACCACACATGGATTCCCACATCCCAATGGATCTTGGAACCACACATGGATTCCAACATCTCAATATATCTCAAAACTCCTCTATGAAACCATATATGGTTTTTGGAGTGATTATGTGTCCGAGTCATCACTTATGACTACATTCTTCCTCTTCTTGGGTGCTCCACAAACCAATCGTTGATTTCTAGAATGCTCAATACCAGTTCTTGAGGAAATAATCAAATAATACATAAAAGCAAGGATAAACCCCTAACCGTTTAAGTGGACGGATCTCCTTATCATTTGTCCTAGAAGAACAAAACGAGTTTATACATACCGTATAGCACCATCGATGGTAACTGTACCATATAATTCCCACGTTTCTCCTAGATATTTCCAGAGTTATAATCCTTTGGTGTTAAGTAGAGAATATTTCCATACCATCAAAATTAAGAACGATTACATATTTAGGCCAAGATTTGATAGTCTGTTATTTAACCATCAAATAACAAACATTCAAAACAAAGATCACACTTCCCATGGAAATCACTAAGCCTCTTAAATTAATTTTTCTTTAATTTAAATTCACATTTCAAATACATGGAAATCACTTCCATGTACTTATTTCATATATTTATTTTGGAAATCACTTCCAAAGGGACAAGAGTGAACATTGTCAGTGAAGACAAGGGGAGACAAGTTCTGTGCTGAGACAATATGGTGGCTGTGGGGAAAGTTATGTACTGGATGTGCATATATGTGTGTATGTGTTTGTTTCCGACACTTTGCCAAACAGTAAGGCATCTGATTACGAGCCACGATTGATATAAAATAAAACACGACTGCGTACAAAAATGTGACACGATCATAAAAAACAATAAAATAAAAATGTTAACTTATCCTATGAAGTTTCAAAGTGCCGACGTTTGCTGTAAAATACGTCAAACAAAAATTTACTTATTTTCCAAATTAAAAATGGAAAAATTCTTAAAAGTAAATTAAAAATATGTTATTAAAAATCAATTAGTTATTTAGAAAATAGTTTTTTATTATAAAAACTCCAAATCAGATATTTGAAACTAACTAAATATTCCAAGAATCAACCGATAAAATTCATGGTCGTTACATATGGCACACTCATCTCCGATGATGTTGTACTGTGCATATAAATCTCGTTCATTTTCCTAGGACAAACGATAAGGAACTCCATCCACAAACGGTTAGGAGATGATCTCCTCTCTTATCTTTGACTGTTTATTTCCTACAGAGCTAGGATTAAGTTTTATTGGAAACTATCGAATGTTGTTTCGAAGAGTTCGGGATCAGATATCTTATCCCAAAAAAACTTCAATCCAACTTAAGCATTGCCCAGCGAAGACATCTTGGAGATGATGAAATTAAAGACGGAGATCTCAAGCATTTCAATTAGTCCTAGAGTGAACTTTTATAGATGAATATTGATATTACATTGTTGCCTGGAGAGCAGTGTTAGCGTCCCAAGTGAAAAGTGCTATATGAAGGTAAAACGTAGCCTCAAGCCTTATCATCCGGGAAATGAAAAAAATCAGGCATGCTGAAGATCCAAGTGAATCGTTTCCATCAGAGTATTGTCATTCCAAATCTAAATCAATTACTATCTCTCATATATGCTTCAGGGTCTGTAAACAAAAGAGGTGATCATATTCGGTACTACTAGTCGAGTTATAGGCCAATCCTGTGTGGTATGGGTACAAGATGTTATTGTCAAACCCCGGTACATTTTATCTACAGATGTACATTGGAAGGTAGTTCCTTAGCATGTCGGTGTATGGAATCCATTCTTCAATATGAGCTTTACGGTTTAGAGGTACCCAACAATGCTAAAAGGTGAGATGCAAGTATTTCAGCTATATTCATGACCCCTAGACATTATTATAATACTAATGGATTTTCATGACCCCTAGACATTATTATAATACTAATGGATTTTCTATAGAAAATGTTTTTGTTATCGTAAGGCAAAAACTAGTCCTTGTTTATGTACGGCGTGGCCATATGATATACCTTTATTTTGAAAGGTTTTTGGTAAACTAAAAATTTAGCTGGGTGTGTTTCTCATGCTTGTTTTCCAGACCGACTCCGAAGTTATTTTATTATAATGCTTGGTTCAGACCGAGCATATGCATAAATTTCTTTGGATGCATTGGAGCTCAGGAGATAAGCTGGAGGTCTAAGATGTATCTATGTATTTCTTTGTGTTCCGCTGTGTTGTCTGTTGTTTGTATTTACCAACAATTATAAGGACAAGCTGTTATATTTATCCGAGCTGAAATAGTTAGCATACTCTGATTTATGTATGTATATTACATTTTTCTTTGTGTAAAGATTTATTGTTTACTATAGTTTATTCGTTCTGCCGTGAGATTCTATGTTGTTAGTTTTTCTTGTTTCTGCTTATCTTCTTCTCCCTTCTCCTTTTCCCTAGCTATTCGCCTTTCCATTCAGCTTGGATGGGTTATTTGTGGTTGATTTTCCGCTTAAACGGTATGGAAAGTGGGTCATTACACCTACAGTTTATTACTAGTCAAGTGTCCTTATGAATTTTTCCTCATATACGCTATTTTCCAATACGAACATATTTATCTAGTGGTCCAGTCCCATACATAAAATCAATATAGCGATAAAATAGAAACATATCTTATAACACATCATATGCGTTTTCCCATAAGGGAGACAACTAGAGATAAGAATCCCAAAAACTCTAAAAGAAAACTCTGTCATTTATCATTAACTGTTATTAATGATGTTGGGGCCTTAATAATCCTTACTAAGTTAAGATGAACATTCTTAATATGTCATTCCACTTAATTCTCTATCTTCCTTAATTATCCTTCATGGTTTCTAATAAATATGGTCCAATCATTACTTTGGTTAATATATTCTCAATAATTGATCATTATTGTCAAAATTGGACCATCTCTAATAAATCCTCATTTAATCCATGTTCTTTTTATCAGTTTCAAAACCCCTTTTTTATACCGATTCAATTCCTCTATAAATTCCATACTAAATTCCCTAACCAGTCCCCATTTAATTCTTTTCATTAATTACAAATTTATTTCAAGTTAAATTTGTAGTTAATGTGCATAAATACTAATCCATTAATTACTAGCTAATAAGGATATAGTAGTAAAAAACATTATTTACATATATTTCTATTTTTATAGGTTTAGCATGGTTACGTGTGTATATATTTCTTATTTCTAATATATAAACTAGAACTAGAACATTCCTTCCTACATTTTAATTTATCAAAGCTACATTTCTAAAATGGTTTATTGCTATAATTTCACCATAAACTAACCAAAGTGAGATCTTTGCTTCGTTTGAAACTATAAGGAATTATTTCTTTTCTTTTTAACGAAATAGACAGTGTAAACTATGGAAAAGAATATCTGTATCTTACACGTCTCTTTTCATTTTTGAATATCCCTTGTTATTTCAAACGACATGCTTTTATACATATTTTATGGTTGGATAATTTATGAAATTTACATGGAATTCGCTCTATATAAATCAAAACATAGAAATTCACACTCCAATTGAACTAATGCAACTTAATATACAATCCAATTATAAATTTTGAATATCTATGCAACTTTACTAATAATTTACAATTAAATATCTAGGATCGATTTTCAAATCAGGTTGTGCATACTATTCCTATATAATTCATATCTGAATGTCTTACCTAGGTAGTGGTCCCTATCTACTTTATAATTTTTTTTTGTTTAGTTCCCACCATTCCTAAAAGTAAAATTTCACAATTATAAATTATCTTATCTAAAATCTTTACCCTTAAAAATATAAACTTGAAAATATTTTTTGCCAATTTTCAGAAATTGCATAGTTCCCAAAAATAAGTCATGACATTTTTTCATTTTCTAACCAACTTTTCTTTTTCAAGGACTTTCTACAATAGAGATTTATTTTTTTAATAGTTGGACTTTTAATTTAAAACTTAATCATTAAACCAAACTATTATTAAATCAAAATTTTAAAAGTTTCTTGATTCCAAAAACGAGAAATATAATTTCCCTTCTCAAAAACTTTTTACAACATACAAAATAAATTTTAATAAATTGATTTCATGCATATAAACTAATTTCATTATGGTCGAAATCAACACTTACTCCATGAAATTGTGGTCGATACTTATGAAAAGTTCATTGACTACCATTTTAAGGATATTTTATTATTATTCTCCAAATTTAGCTCTTTTTAAATCTATTACATAGTTTATAACTTCAATAGCATATCAAAATAACATATTTCCCTTTATTAGACATTTATTATTTCAAAAATATTTCTAGTTACAAGAAAATTATTTTAATAGAACACATGCATGCCAAATTTCTAATTTCATGTTGTTATATTATCACTAAAATATACATCAACATTTATTGCTTTATTACTCAAAATGTACTATCACACAACTAAATACTTTTTGAAACTTTGTTTTTAGTCTTATTCAAACTCCCATAATCTTTCGCTATCCTTTTCTTCTCAATCCTAATTCATTTCTCTTTTATTACCATTTCAAATTCAATAATATTTTATTATTATTCAAGCAAAGTATAAATAGAAAAATTTATATATAAAATTCCCAACCTCATAAATGCTTTTCCTTATATCATTCACAAAATTATCCTAACTCATTTAATTATCCAATTGAATTTTTATTCAAAAACATCTTCTATAAACTTAAACAATAAAAAGTATAGTAGACAGGGATAACTTCTACCCTATTAATTTTTGACTAGATTATTGATCCTATTTTTTTTATAAATTCCTAGTGTTATTTCTATCCAAATCCTAAATAGTGCCTCTGTTTATATTTTTCCTAACTAATTGGCTCCTACTTCAGCTGTTATATTTCGTATTTTCCTTATATAGAAATGTTCCTCCTATCCTAGGCATTCTTATCTTCTATTCTTTATTATTTACGTTAATTACATTCCATTTCCATTTATTTACCCTTTTTTGTTAAAAAATTAATGGAGGAACTTCCATATGAAATAAAAGAAAAATCATAAAGTACAACTTACGTTCTATCCTACATTTAATTTAAAAACGAAGATTCCATTCCTCTAAAAATCAAAAAATTTTTTAATTCAACCAATTTAAACTAGAATTTCGAAATGAAAAATTCTTTTTAGTCAGAAACTTTTGACTCAAAAAAATTTTAAATTATGAATTTCCAAATTTTCTTTCAAACAGCAACTTCCCAATAAATCTTTGAATGACTTGTTGAAAATATTACGAGGAATTTTCCAAAAAAAATTTATCAAAATTTTTCCCATGGGTTTGGAATTAAAAATTGACTTTAATTGTCCTTTTTATTGAACCCTCCTTCTTCCCTACTCAATCTTTATAAAAATCTAGTTATCTTCTTGTGCTGATTAATGTGCACCTTTTTATGGAAGCTTGTTTCACTCCTTCACATCTTACTTCTAGCTATTTATAAATATGTTTCCAAATAATATTAATTACTACCTAACATGATTATTTTCTATTCTATAATGCCAATTGTCCATAATAAATGATTATTTTCCTAATAGAGAATTTTTAAAGGTATTTATTTATTCATTCCAATTATACCTATTATGCCGTCCTTGTCTCCCCATACTTACCCTAATAATCTCTTTAATTGGTCTAGTTATATTCTTTTTAACTTCTTGTAACTCCCTTATTATTGCATATTTACTGCCTTATTAACTTTGGAGTTACAATCTCTTCCTTCTACATTTCCTAAAATAGTATTATATGCTGAAGTAAAGATTTGTCTAATGTTTTTATGTACATTTGAAATAAGTATATATATATATATATATTTGTATATATAGTTGGATTTTTGATAAACATTTCAAAAATAACCTCTCATACGTATACTTATCCTCATTGATCGGGTAACCAAGGCTCTGATACCAAAAGTAACAACCCTCCTTAAAATTAATCTAAATTCTGACTTAATCCATTGAAACTTAGATTCGCCTCAAAGCTGGCCATTAGTGGTAAAAAGAACAATATAGAGCTATTTATCTGCACATTCTGGTCTCATAGTAGAAGGATAAAATATAATTACAATAGTATCTATCTTATTCAACTTCACAATGTCATTTAAAACCATAACAAAATACATATTCGTTGTACAACCTTTTCAAAATACAGTAGTTTCCAATAGGTGCATCTAAAAATAACATGAATAGGTAAATAGATGGATTTCACAATCTTGCTCTATGCCTTCGCCTTCGCCTTCAATATCATTATCTTTCCTAATCGTGTTGTAATGAGGAGGTTGTCAGAACAACATATATTTGGTGAATAAAAATCTCAAGCCTTGTTATATATGTACTTGGGCAATATAATTTAAATAGGAATATGTCTTACGTATTCTACCTACATCATAAGTCTTTTCAAATATAAGCCCAAGGGCTTTTCTCAACACAAATAAAAAGGCTTTCTAAGTATAAACCCGTAGCTAACTTGTTATCAACCCAATAACCCATATCCATCAACCATGATATCCCATCAACATAAGAGATAGTACTCAAGTCACTTAATATCTTTTAGTGTGAATTAGGCAGACTTGGACCATTTAATATCTTATTTAAGGCAGGTCCACGCCATTTACAACCTATAATCCCAATGCGGACTCCTCACTAGTAACTATCTAGCTGTCATTACGTGGGATCTCTACAGCCACTTAATACTTTCAATTAAAGCTTCTTGAGATATGCTCTAACATGCCTAACCCATAATCCTAACCATTTACTAGTTCCAATATAGAGAAGAGATGGGTCCTCACATAACCATTTATTACTTTCAATCTCCAATGCAGGTCCTTCGTATTATGACCCGTACCCTATGGTGACGTATAATATTAGCCCGACTATTCATAGGTATTGGTAACTAGATTAGCTAGGAAAATTTAACTTATAGAATTTGGGACTAACCATGCATCATCTTAGTTACTTATTATAGGTGATGTCTCACATTAGCCCAAAATTCACACAGTTGGTAGCCAGATTAGTTGGGCAAACTTCCATGTGCTTTTGATTGACTTTGCTTCCCTATAACTTAGTTATAATCTATATCACTCTCTGCATATATTATTACGCATCTCACCGTTTCCATAATCAAGGCCTTATAAGAGACTTTCTTATTTTTCCTTTAACATTAATTACCTTACTAAAAGGATTTTAATAAAACTAATAACCTATTTAACTATGCAATTATTGTTACAATTATATGTTAACTACGCAAATACACATACACACATACACACATACACACACATGTGCCTGGTAATTTCTAAGCGTGCAGAATATACGTCCTAAACAAGCGTTTAAATATCAACTCCTTAAGCAAGTATAAAAATCTCATTTTACATTACCAACAATACCCAAAATTTCAATACTCATAACAAAAATTCCAATCAATAGACTTGTATACAATTAAAATTCAAACCCAACTTATTACATCAAAATAAGGGAATATATTGATATCAGAAACTTAAAATTCCTATTTTTTTGCTCTATTCAACTCCTTTTTCACATAAAATTAAATAAAGAAATCTCTATTTAATTCATGGGAATAAGCAGTGAAAACTATGAATAAAATTCGTACCTTACACACTATTCCTTCATCAAAATCATTGAACCAACTTCAAAGAAAAAGAATAATAATTGAAATAGAAGGTAAAATTATCAAAATTGCAAATCTGCACTATTTCCATTATTTTGACATAAAAAAATGAGATTCCAACATAGAATTGACATTTTACATTGAACGAATTTTAGGGGTTTATAATATGATGTTTTTGAAAACAAAACCCCTAAGGAATATTCAGACTCAAAATATACTAATCAATTACTAAAATAGAAAATCTAAGATTTCCACTCATAGTATATCCTTAGCTTTGCTTCCTTTGGATTTGACATGCCTTTAACAATCTCTATTAGATCTTTTTTTATATATGTGTATATATATATGTAATAAGAGATTTGTATATATACATTAGATTCAAAAAATTGGAGAAGCAAGGGTAGGAAAAATAAATTGAAAACAAAATTGATATATAGGATTTCTTACCCTAAACCCTAATGGAGTTTTTCTGAATCTACGAAGAGACGAACTGACTGAGCTTCACTAGTGTCCTAAAATATTTTGAGACTAAAAGTGAGGGGTCTAGGGTCTTATATATAGTGGTTGGAATGCACTAGAATATGAAGGTCGATTGGAAATTGTAAAATCCAAAATCTTTATTTTCACAAACGCTAGCCACCGCTTAGCAGGGAGCGATCGACAACCCATCTACCTCATGTCGAGGTTAATGATCAACCTCTCCCTTTATTTTGAGAATGATAATTTTGTGCCGTTGTTTTATTTATTATGTTCCTTAAATAAATTTTAACATTTACTTAATCGCTAAACTTAATCTTTGTTAACTTTAAATTTTCAAATTTAAGAATTAATCAACTATTTGAATTTGAGTTCCATTTAAATTATTTTAAAGTCGAAAACATCAGATGTCCATAACTTTTTGGTTTGAGCTTCGTTTTCAAACATATTATATATGGAAATTGATCAGAATTTCACTATGAACACGATGACATAACTTTTTTGGTCAAATTTTGACTTCTTAAAAATTTTCCATTTTTAACCATATCTTATTTAATCCATTTGTCTTATTTTATTTTATTTACTTCTTATCAACTTTTATGGGGTGTTACAAAAGGTCTCACCACTTAGACTTCTTATTCAAATGTCTAAGTCGAAGTTAGACATTTGAGAATGCGATTCAAACATCTGAATACCTGGGGATATTATTTTTAATTAATCAAGTGAACCGATGTTTAAGGTGTATATTCAAACGTTGGAAATTTTTTAGGAAGCCCAGGTTCAACCTAGACCCGATGGCCGAGTATGAAAAGGTGAGGAAACTTGTTCCTACTCCTTTAACTTTAGAGGCACCCACAGAACTGAAAGAATTCATGTAACGAGATGGAGAAGTATCACATAATGTAATGTCTAAGGTTCACACTTCACGAAGTTATAAGGCGTGGTATTCAACTTTATGTATGGTTCTACCACGATGGTCTACTTTTGAGCACATGGCACAAACTGGAGGTTGCTCGATGTCTTATGAACAACTAGGTCTAGGCATTGTGGTGGTATGCCCAATGTTGTGCATAGTTGCGGGCGCTAATGGGAGGTTACTCAATGTTATTGGCAATTAGGCTTAGACATTGTAGTGTATGCTCGGTGCAATGCGTGGAAATAAGACATCGGACACTAACACAAGGTTACTCAATGAATGAGGAAATTGGGCCTAGACATTATTATGTAACCTCGGTGTTGAGCATATGATAACGAATATGAGCGAGTAGGTTGTTCGATGCTTTTGGGGGCAAGTGGGCCTAGGCATTATAGAAGAAGCTCGGTGGAATTAATGGATTTTCAGATTTTAAACTTAGGACTTATATTTGAGGTTTCTTGCTTAATGTAGTAGTTTTATGGTTAATCGTTAAGGATGTTTATCAAATGTTAATTATACTTAAGGTGACTATTACATTTACTATCAGGCTGTAGTACTTTGGTAGGGGATTCCTTACAAATTTATATATATGGTCTAGAAAAACAAATAAGCAACATAGGTAATGTAGACTATAAATAAAGTTGATTACTTATGAACACCATACACTAGTAATACGATTCATTCATTAGACTTGCTCTGATCCACTCCTCTTCTTCCCCTTTTATACCCATTACTGGAGAAAAAGTCAGAAAGTAATTTAGTTTGGACCTAGTGCATGAAGGAGGATACCAAGCGTTTAGAGTTATATTATGCACAGATACCCCACATTTACCATATATTAAACTACTTCTATCCGTTAGGCATTATATTACTATCAACTCTTTGTATTTGGCATTCGGAGACATTGTTATACGAACTAGGTTTTATTGGGACTGTTATCTGCTTTCGACTATTTTTAGTATTTTATTTTATTCCTTCCGCCATGAGATATGAAAGTGTAGAATATATTAAATTTATAGTTGTCTCTGTATCATGTAAACTTTTAAAACTCAACGATTCATACTTCTTGGCACAACGCGAGTTCAATCGCCATTTTAGACCTTGAATTAGTTTGTCCAAAGGTGTGGATTTTTGTAGCTTCAATCTTCCTACTCCAAATGAATAAAATTCTCCATCTTTACTCCTCATTCAGCCTCTGATACGAATTTGACTTAGAAACGTCTATTAAAACCGGCTTAGGTAATATCAGTATCCTTTGTCTTAACACAATATCCCACCAGTTCAAGGCCTCTTCCTGTGAGTTCCATTAAGCTAATTGCATCTTCATTGCATCATCTATAAGCATCATATAAATATTATATCACAATTCCTCAGTCATTCCCGAGTCTTAAAAAATGATTCAGTCCCCATATAATTCTTTTCACCAAACTCTAGAAATCCCTACACGATTTTGGAAATCCAAAGCAAGCAGAGGGGCGGGAACCACACCATGTGCTTGAGCTATGTATCTTCCATTGGGGTTAACTTCAATCTGTCCTCTTGCCTAAAGATATTGCCGGAACCATACTAGAATGCTCAAACCTAGACCTCAATGTTGCCTTATTTGAATAATTTTTAGTTTGATTGCTCACTTTTAATTATTCGTAAATAGGAATTATTAGCAACTTCTGGACACACTAATTTAATGCCTAAAAGCGATGTCTGAACTCGCATCGCGTCAGGAAGAATAGATCATGTGGTTAAGATAGTTTGTATGGAATAGAGAAAAACATAAAATTTAAACAATCTACGCTTATAGATCTCACAGCAGAAGGAATAAATTATAATAACTAAAATAAACCAAATATCCCTATTTAAACAAATATTGACCAATCTAGGATCTAAACTAGGAAAGTTCTTAATAAACAATGAAAATAAATATCTATCTGACTAGTAAAAGACCAAATAAAATAACCCCGACGTGCGCGATCATCTTCTCCTCGTATCTTACTTTAGTCGCACCGCTCTATTATCTCGTTAATCTGTAAAGTAGATATAAAGAGGGAAAGATAGAGGGGGTCAGATATAGTCAGGTGAGTAAGAAATATCACTAATGAAATGGTGCTAATAGGTAGATAAATTATCATTGATAATCTACACAACCTAATGGTGTCTATCTGAACATGTATATTTATATTAACAAGTTAGCCAACTTATACCATATAGGGCGAAAACCTATAATACACATATAATTTGATAACAACCCATGTGGATTACACCCGAAGGTTGGACATCTATAACATAGCTAAATCTAACAATACATCGAGTATACAATCACAATGATAAACTGCTTTCAAAGTATAATACATTGAGTATATAATCTCATGGTACACAGCCTAACAATTCATCAAGTAAGCAATCTCGATGGTAAACTGTCTATCAATATATCGAGTATACAATCTTGATGGTGAACCACTTATATCATCATACGTGTCCTACGCTCTCTATCATTCAACTAATTGCATATGAGGATCGAAAACAAATCAGTTCCCTCACAGGTACATCGACTAGACGATGTAAACCTACTAATATAGGTTTCTCCATTCTCTCAATAGTTCACTGTAATACCCCATATTTTTATAATGTTATTTAGAATAATTAATTAGATAAATAAAATAAAATAATGTAAAGATTAAAAGGTTGAGATTTGATTAACAAAGGGTAGCCGTTCCATGTCAGCGTTTAATTAAAAAAAATTAATCTAAACAAAGGTGTTAGGAAATAACAAGGGCAATATGAGAAATAGGTGGTGATAATACCCTAAATCCTTAAGAGATATAAATCATCTTTATTTCATTTTAATCAAAATTGAAACACACTACGGCCGGCCACCATTTTCACTCTCAAGAAGAAAATTAAAGCTAGGATTAAAGAGAAGGGAAGCAATCAACTTAATCAATATCAAATCTCACATCTATAATCTCAAAGCTAAGGTAAATAATTGTTATGTCCCAAATTATTCTAGTTTTCGATTTTAAGATTAGACCCGAAATGATTTTGCAAGTATATGCCATGTTTTGATGATTAAAGTCATATACATATATGTTGTTGATGGATAATATACGATCATGTTAGTTTTTATGATATGTTTGACATGAAAACCTACTAAATGACATTCAAATGACTTGAAAATTTAAATATAGGTTAGAAATGATATTCTAGAAATGGTTTTTGATTTTCATAATTTTTGGAATTAATATGGATTTTATACTAATTTTATAGTGAAGGAAATTGTTTATTGGGTTATAAATTATTTTCGGCAGAAAAATAATTTTTTGGAGTTGAAATTTTTGTATGTTAGGAAACATATTAAAATTGATTTTCTGGGATTTTTCTATATTTTTCCTAAGTTATTTGATGAAGATATAAAATTATTTAAGATATGAGACTTAAATGTCTTATATATTTAATGAAGGAGAATGGGTATTTTATATAAGGAAATTATTATTTAATTCTAAAAATAGCGGCCGCATATTTTGGAAAATAATTTGTCAAATAATGAGAATTTGGCAAATAAAGGCAAGTTAGTTGGAAAATTACCTTTTTTAAGTTAAAAACAAAAAAAATACTTTTAGCATGTTTCAGCCTTTACGGTAACAGACCTTCCGACCCAGACCATTCGACAAGGTCGAGAGGTTCTAAGCTTTCGATATTGTCAAACCAATAAATATAGTATCAAGCTATTTAGTACGTAATGAATTGGACAAAGTCGAAGGGTTCTAAGTCGAAAGTTTGATGGGCAAAGAGGTTGGGGTATGTTTGTTTTATAAACCAAAAGCTTTCACCTGCTTTGCTTTCGAATAAGAGCTTTCGACTTGGTTGTTTCGACCAGGTCAAGATATTTAAAAGAAAGGTTTTAAACCCTTAGACACAGTTGAAAGGTTACTGCTGTTTTATTACTTTATTTTGAAACTTTTCGACATAGTCGAAAGGTTACTACCGCTTTGTTTTGTTTTGAACCTTTCGGTAAAGACGAAAGGTATACTTGTTTTAAAACAACCCGCTTCTTCCAATGCTTTTGAAAGGAGGCTTTCAACTTAGGCGACTTACCCTTGTTTTATAAATTTAAGCATAACCCAAAGCATTCAAAAGAGTTGTTCTAAAGGATATGTTTAAAGCTTTTAAAGCAGAGCTTTCGACCTAGTCGAAAGATTGCTTCCAATGATGACGAAAGGTTTTAAAAGAAGGTTTTTCATTTGTTTTGAATTGAAACCAATAACCATCAATAGGTTTAATTAAATAATTTCAAAAGGTTTTAGTGAATGATTTCAAAAGGTTGAAAATTGATTTCGAAAGGTTAAATTCAGTGGTATTGAAAGGTTTTAGTTGAATGATTTCGAAAGGTTTGATGATTAACCACGAAAGGTTTAAGTTCATGATTTTGAAAGGTTTAAATGAGTGATTAGGTTTAAAGAAATGACTTCGAAAAGTTCTGGTTGAATGACTTCGAAAGGTTTAAGTGAATGATTTCGAAAGGTTTAAACATGAAGGTTTTCCAGGGTTTTTTAAGGCCATGTTTTAAAGTGATTTTAAAGAAGGATGTCCAAAGTTTTGTAGTTTTCAAAAGGTTATCTTTTCAATGGGTTCGAAAGGTTTGGAGAATGGTTTTAAAAGGTTCAATGATGATTCCGAACAGTTTGAGGAATGATTTCGAAAGGTTTGATATTGGTTTTGAAAGAGATGATTTCAAAGGTTTAGAAAGAGGTTCTTTCAAACGGTTAAATGTATATATATATGTATATATATATATATATATATGACATGGTGATATGATTTTGAGTACAGTATAAATATATATTTTTCATTGTTTAAGTTTGATTTAAAGGTTTTAAATCATTTTGAAAATGTTTTCAAGGAAAATAATGGGAGAGGATCCTTAAGTGAAGATGACTCAGATATTAGAGTACCAGATGGGACTAGTATGGGGTCGCGCTCTATATATTAGCTAATAGCCCCAGCTAATTATTTATCCAAAATTCCAATGTGTTGGGCTTTACCACAGGTGGACTAAAATTATGATTACACACCGAAAGGAATATCTGTTTATATATAGATAGGTTATTGATGAGCCCGAAAAACTATTATGATCGGGAAGACCTGGGAGATGATAAAGTTAGGAATAGTCTTTCCAAAAGTGAAGTATCTAATAGATAATTAAGGATAGACCGCCTAGATGGAAAATGTTTAACATATATTTAAGGATAGGTAATACAGAAGAAGAATATCTAGCAAGTGTTTGGTTAATTTTGATTGTATTGTCTGGTAGGCCCGAGTCAGCCAAAAGTTAAAAGTTATCCAAATAAAACTTGTTTGTTTGAACGATAGTTCATTAGTACCTGATATTTATGTATGTTTACATAATGATTTCTTTACAGCATTTAACCATTGTGAATGTAGGAGCACAGTATATGGTTTTTTGAAAGGTTTTGCAAAGATATGTTTTAAAAGGATATTAGTGAGGGGAAACACATTCTGCTAAGCGCCATTGTCGCATTTAACATAATTATTCCGGGATGTACAATATTATTCACACTAGGATTTATGTTTGACTCGAAGTTTATGTTTTCTCCTTAAACTCTCAGGT
The DNA here is from genome assembly GCA_030765085.1 of Allium cepa. Classification (NCBI taxonomy): domain Eukaryota; kingdom Viridiplantae; phylum Streptophyta; class Magnoliopsida; order Asparagales; family Amaryllidaceae; genus Allium; species Allium cepa. The sequence continues at coordinate 926,562,508 of CM060934.1, forward strand.
GCTCAAAATTAATTTGAGTTGGCTGAGGGATTAAGGTCTTTTTAGGTTTTAGTAGGGCGATGAATAAGCTACCAGAGGCATGTAGGAGGCAAACGAATAGCTATTTAGGAGTTAATGTTCTTGTTATGTTTTGTTGGATTTTCACTGTGTTGTTTTGTATTAGGTCTATTATGACCATATGATTCTAATCAACTAAGGGTGCATCTTCATATACTGCTCTTAGCATATCTTGTAATAATTATATTTGATCTGTGCCTGGGAATGATTTGGGATTATGTGTTGTGAATGTGAAACATTTGATTTTGAAATGTAATGAAGTAAAAGTGAATTTTGAAATCTGTGTTTTATTTCATATTCAAGTGCTTTTGATATTATTGATACCATTAACATAGCCATATTTAATCGCCGGAAGCTAATATTGTAGATGACTATAGCATATGTAGCGCTTTGTTTTGGGCCTCTGGATAGTGGATGTTACAGCTTGGTATCAGAGCATGGTTTATGAAATACTTTAATTAAAAATGATTTTTGAAAACATAATCCTTAGAAATTAGAATTAAGATCAGGGTATGGGATAACACTATAGTAACGTACTTGTATTTGTTATATATGTATATAAGTATACGCAATCTCTCTAGAGTCCTATCTTAGTTAGGCTATTCATTTGTATCTCATGAGGTTTGAATACAGATATGGAGGGAAGAAGAGGCAGAGTAAATCTTGGAGGAGGTAGCACCACCACTAATGGAAATGCCTGACCAAATACTAGGGGAGGTCCTAGTCAGGCACAAGCTGAAACTGTTGGTGCAAGGGTTCCCTAGATGGGCATAGGAGCAATATATCAGTTCTTTGTAAACGTGATGCAAGCTGCAGAGTTAGAATTGGATGATGCACAAAAGAGGAGATTGGCTTCGAGGCAGCTGCATGGGGCCACTATATTCTCATGGAATACTATTACTGCTGGAGTTGATGAGGAGACCGTAACTTGGGAGGAGTTCAGGAAAAGGTTTTCAAAAAGATTCATGTTTATTATGGCGTAGTCGGTGTTGGTGAGGAAGTTTGCAGAGTTAGAACATGGAGATATGTCCATCTTGGAGTAAGCGAGGAAGTTTGAGGAGTTGGTCCGATATGGGTATCCTTTGGTGGATACCGTGATCAGGAGGAATGAAAAGTTTACAATGGGCTTAAGGCCAGAGTTGATAAGTTCCACTTTGCTGCATTTGAGAGATCCCAGTGATGTAATGGTTGAACTGGCATTAAGACAGAAAGAGGCATTGGCTTGCTTAAGGAAGAAGATGAAGGAGGCCCAGATAGGACAGGACCAGAAAAGGAATTTTTTTATAGAAAAAGAATACCTAGAAAGGGGGAGCATAGAAGAAAGGAAAGGTTGAAGTGGTTTGCTACAAATGCGACAAGAAAGGACACTATGCCAATGAGTGTTGAACCCGGTAAAGGAAAAGGTAAAGAGGCTAATGGAAATAAAAATGTTAGATGTTTTAATTGTGATCAGATTGATCATTGCAAGAACAGGTGCCCAAAACCTGCAAGAGAAGGAAAGGGGTAAGTTTATGCTTTGGAGCCCACAAACTCAGGTCCAGTTGTGTAGGACAAAGGGAAGGCTGTTTTGGGAGGCTCATTGCAGATTCGCGGTATGTCTGCTAGCGTTCTATTTGATACTGGAGCATCTTATTCTTTTATTTATCGATGTTTGGTAGATAAGCTTAACCTAAAACCCTCATATCTAGTTACTTCCATATGGGTTGCAAATCCGATAAGGGGGTATGCAACGCTTGGGATGACGTGTGACCATTTAGAATTTGATTTGCTAGGCCATACTTTTGATTTTTGTTTGCATGTGTTTGACTTTGCAGGATTTGGGATTATCCTTGGGATGGATTAGTTAAGTAAATATGATGCTAGGATATTTTTTCGTGATAGAAAAATATCACTTAGTCACCCGGATTGTAGTGATCGGTAGTTTATACCATAGAGGACCCTAGTTGTGAAATGAATGCTTTATTGGGTGTTATGGAGATGGAAGATGAGTTAAGTCAAGTATTTGTAGTTAGAGAATTTGCAGATGTATTTGAGCCGGTAACTGGGTTGCCATCGAAAACGAGCCATCGAATTTCGAATTGATTTAATGCCTAGAGCAGAACTGGTTAGTAGACCGCTAAGTAAAACGACTCCCACCGAGATGAGAGAGTTGAAGGTGCAGTTGGTAGATTTGGAAGGCAAAAGTTTTATCTCACCAAGTAGTTCGCCATAGGGAGCTTCCGCTGGATTTGCTAAGATGCCTGACAGATCGTTAAGCTATGTGTCGATTACCGTAAGTTGAATGAGAAGATGATAAAGAATAGATATCCATTGCTGAGAATTGACGATTTGTTCGATTAGTTAAGTGGAGCCAAGGTATTCTCTCAACTGAATTTGGCGACGAGATTTCATCAGCTTAGAGTGGCGGAGTATAGCATTCCTTTGACGGCGTTTAGGACAAGACAAGGATCATACGAGTGGTTAGTTATACTGTTTGGACTAACTAATGCGTCGGCATCCTTTATGGATCTGATGAATAGAATTTTCGAAGAGCACTTGGATAGATTTGTGTTGGTCTTCATAGATGACATTTTGATATACTCTAGGGATGAGAAGGTGCATGAAATTCATCTTAGAGTTGAGGTCGAAACATTTAGGGAGCATCGGTTGAAGGCTATATTTTCAAAGTGCCATTGTTGGGAGAAGGAAGTGAAGTTCCTTGGTCATTTCATCTCAGAGAATGGGTTGTCTGTATATTCGACTAAGATTGAGGCAGTGAATAATTGGAAGAGAACCGAGACGGTGACCGAGATTAAGAGCTTTCTTGGATTGGCTGGATATTATCGAAGGTTTTAAAAGGATTTTTCATGGATAGCTGCATCGATGACTAAGCTTACATGAGAAGATGTGAAGTTTGTATAGAGTGATAAGTGTGAGGAAGCATTCTAGACCTTGAAACACTTATTGACCCATGCACCGGTGTTGGTGGTTCCGAAGGGAAATGAAGATTTGGTTGTTTATACTGATGCATATGGAACTAGATTGAAGGTTGTGCTGATGCATAGAGGTAAAGTGATTACTTATGCTTCTAGACAGCTCAAACCACATGAAGTTAGGTATCCTACGCATGATTTGGAGTTAGCTGCCGTCATATTTGCCTTGAAGGTGTGGAGGCATTATCTTTTAGGAGGGCAATTTGAGCTTTTACTGATCATAAGTCATTAAAGTACTTGTTCTCTTAGAAGGAATTGAACATGAGACAGTAGATGTGGTTGGATTTTATCGTTGCTTATGATTTTGGAATTGAGTACATACTGGGAAAAGGAAACAAGGCGGCGGATGGTCTCAGCCAGAAACGTCATAATGCAGTATTGGCTACGATTGCTGAGTGGAAAGATTTGGAAGCATTATCAGCTTATAGTGTGCAGTTTAGATCTGATGTAGGTTCAAGTGCAGGAAGTGCTACGTTGTCTTCTTTAGAAGTTCGACCAGTGAGGATTGAGAAGATAGCTTCTAAACATGAGGCGGATCTAGTTTTGGCTAAACAGATCAGAAGGTTGAGGGAAGGAATGGAAAGTGATGACCTAGTCCTGACCAACATGGGTGGCTGAAGAAGAAAGAAAGGTTTTGTGTTCTGAATGTAGGAGAATGTGAAAGGAAGATTTGGATGAGCGCCATCGTTTCACTTTCCATCTAGCAGGAATGAAGATGTATCAGGATATGAAGAGAATTTTCTTCTAGGAAGGTATAAGGAAGCTCAAAAGGAAGGTATTGGTGACGGAAGCTGCGGAGAAGATTGGGTTGATCCGATTTAGGATGAAGGAAGCCCAATTTAGGCAGAAAAGTTTTGTTGATAAAAGGGGGAAAGATTTGAAATTTTCTATCGGAGACTATGTATTCATTAAGATTTCACTGATGAAGGGTGTGATAAGTTTTGGGAAATCCGGAAAGTTCACACCTAGATTCGTTGGACCATTCCACATTGTTGAGAGGATCGGGAAACTTGCTTATAGAATAGAGTTACCGAGTAGCTTAGCTGGAGTCCATGATGTTTTCCATGTTTCTCATCTTAGGAAATGTGTTAGAGAGCCAGGGACTACCATAGAACCTATAGTGTTAGAAGATTTAGTAGTAGAACCAGATTTGACCATAGTTAGAAAGCCAATTCAGATTGTGGCTAGAGATGAGAAGAAGTTGAGGAACAAGATAGTCTGGTTAGTAATGGTTGAATGGAGTGACGATGCTAGAGACTGTAATTGGGAGACGGAGGGCAGGATTAGAGACTCTTACCCTGACTTGTTTGATGGTATGTTTTACCTTTGATTGTTTTATCGTGTACCTTATCGCAATTTTGAGGATGAAGTTCTTTAAGGTGGGGAGACTGTAACACCGCATATTTTTGGAGAGTCTATAACACCTTATGTTTTTATAACATTATTTAGAATAAATAATTGGGTAAATTAAATAAAATAATGTGAAGATTAAAATGTTCAGATTTGATTAACAAAGGGTAGTCATGCCATGTTAGTGTGTTAATTAAAATAAAATAACTTAAACAAGGGTAATAGGAAATAACAAGGGAAATATGGAAAATAGGTAGAGCTTATACCCTAAACCCTTAAGAGATAGAAACTCACGTTTCATTTTACTCAAATTAAAACATTAAGGTTGGCCACCATTTTCACTATCAAGAAGAAAATTAAAGCTAGGATTCAAGAGAAGGGAAGCAATCAACTAAATGAACATCAAATCTCACATTTATAATCTTAAAGCTAAAGTGAATAATTGCTACATCCCGGTTTCTTTTTGTTTTCGGATTTAAGATTAGACCCAGAAATTTTTTGCAAGTATATGCCATGTTTTGATGATTAAAGTTATATACATATATGTTGTTGATGGATAATATATGTTCATGTTAGTTTTTGTGACATTTTGACATGAAAACCCTATTAAATGACATCTAAATGCCTTGAAAATTTAATTGTAGGTTAGAAATAATATTTTAGAGATGATTTTCGATTTCCATAATTTTCTGGATTAATATGGATTTTATATTAATTTTCTAGTGAAGGAAATTGTTTATTGGGTTATAAATTATTTTCGAAAAAATAATAATTATTTGGAGTTGAAATTTTTATATGTTGGAAAACATATTAAAATAGATTTTCTGGGATCTTTTCAGATTTTTCCTAAGTTATTTGTTGAATTTATAAAATTATTTAAGGTATGAGACTTAAATGTTTTATATATTTGATTAAGGTGAATAGGCATTTTATAAAAGAAAATTATTATTTAATTCTGAAAATAGTGGCAGCATATTTCTGAAATAAATTTGATAACCAATGAAAATTTGATAAACAAAGACATATTAGTTGAATAGTTATCTTTTTTAAGTTAAAAACAAAGAAAACATACTTTTAGCATGTTTTAGCCTTCACGACAACAGACCTTCCGACCTAGACCTTTCAAAAGGGTCAAGAGATTCTAAGCTTTCGACAAGGTCAAACCAATGCATATGGTATCAAGATATTTGGTGCGTAATTAATTGGACAAAGTCGAAGGGTTCTACATCAAAAGGTTGATGGCCAAAGAGGTTGGGGTATGTTTGTTTTATAAACCAAAAGCTTTCACCTGCTTTGCTTTCAAATAAGAGCTCTCGACTTGGTTGTTTTCGACCAGGTCAAGATATTTAAAAGAAAGGTTTTAAACCCTTCAACATAGTCAAAAGGTTACTAGCATTTTGTTTTGTTTTGAACCTTTTGACAAAGACGAAAGGTATACCTATTTTAAAACCAGCCCCTTCTTCCAATGCTTTCAAAAGGAAGCTTTCGACTTAGATGACTTTCCCTTGTATTATGAATTTAAGTATAACCCAAAGCTTTCAAAAGAGTTGTTTTAAAGGATATGTTTAAAGCTTTTGAAGCAGAGCTTTCGACTTAGTCGAAAGGTTGTTTCCAATGACTTTGAAAGGTTTTAAAAGAAGGTTTTTCTTTTGTTTTGAATTGAAACCAGAAAGCGATTGAAAGGTTTAAGTAAATAATTTCAAAAGGTTTAAGTGAATGATTTTGATAGGTTGAAGATTGATTTCAAAAGGTTAAATTCAATGGTTTTGATAGGTTTTAATTGAATGATTTCAAAAGGTTTGATGATTAACCATGAAAGGTTTAAGCTCATTGATTTTGGAAGATTTAAATGAGTAAATGCAAAAGGTTTAAAGGAATGACTTCGAAAGGTTCTGGTTGAATGACTTCGAAAGTTTTAAGTGAATGGTTTCAAAAGATTTAAGCGAAAGGTTTTCCAAGGTTTTCTAAGGCCATGTTTTAAAGTGACTTTAAAGAAGGATGTCCAAAATTTATAGCTTTCAAAATGTTTGCTTTTCAGTGGGTTCGAAAGTTTTGTAGAATTGTTTTGAAAGGTTCGATGTATGATTACGAAAGGTTTGAGGAATGATTTCGAAAGGTTTGATATTGGTTTGGAAGAGACGATTTCAAAGGTTTAGAAAGAGGTTCTTTCAAACGGTTAAATTTTTCATCAACTAAATTTTGAATAAATTGTGTGTGTATATATGTATATATGACATGGTGATATTATTTTGAGTAAAGTATTAAGATTATATACTTTTCCTTATTTAAGTTTGATTTAAAGGTTTTAAATCATTTTGAAAATGTTTTCAAGGAAAATATTGGGTATGGATCCTTAAGTGAAGATGACTCGGATGTTAGAATACCAGATGGATTAGCATGGGGTGGCGCCCTATACATTAGCTAATAGCTCCAGCTAATTGTTTGTCCAAAATTCCAGTGTGTAGGGCTTTGCCATAGGTAGACTAAAATTATGATTACACACCGAAAGGAATATCTGTTTGTATACAGATAGGTTATTGGTGAGCCCAAAAAACCATTAGGACCGGGAAGACCTGGGAGATGATTAAGTTAAGGACAGACCATCTAAAATTGAAGTATTTAACAGATAGTTAAGGACAGACCGTCTAGATGGGAAATATTTAACGGATAGTTAAGGATAGATAATCCAGAAGAAGAATATCTAAAATATGTTAGGTTAATTTTGAGTGTATTGTTTGGCAAGCCTGAGTCAGCTAAAGGTTAAAAGTTACCCAAACAAAACTTGTGTGTCTGAATAGATAGTTCATTAGTTCCTGATATTTATGTATGTTATATAACGATTGCTTTACAGTATTTAACCATTGTGAATGCAGGAGTACAATATATGGTTTTATCAAAGGTTTTGCAAAGATATGTTTTAAAACGATGTTAGTGGGGGGGAACCCATCCCGCTAAGCGGCGTGGTCTCACTTAACATAATTATTCCAGGATGTATAATATTATTCACACCAGGTTTTATGTATGACTGGAAGTTTATTTTTTCCCCTTAAAATTTCGGGTGCCCAAAATTAATTTGAGTAGGCTGAGGGATTAAGGTCTTTTTTAGGTTTTAGTAGGATGACGAATAAGCTACTGGAGGCATGCTGGAGGCAAACATATAGCTATTTAGGAGTTACAGTTCTTGTTTTGTTTTGTTGGATTTTCAGTTGTGTTGTTTTGTATTAGGTCTATTATGACTATATGACTCTGATCAACCAAGGGGGTATCTTTATATACCGCTCTTGGTGTATTTTGTAATGGTTATATTTGATCTGTGACTGGAAACAATTTGGGATTATTCATTGTGAATGTGAAACATTTGATTTTGAAATGTAATGAAGTAAAAGTTGTTTTTGAAATCTGTGTTTTATTTCCTATTCAAGTGCTTCTGATATTATTGATACCATTAACATAGCCGTATTTAGTCACTGGAAGCTAATACTATAGATGATTGTAGCTTTGGTAGTGCTTAGTTTTGGGATTCTAGATGGGATGTTACATTCACATACTGAAATGTGCAATTGTGGTGCTAACAGTAAAAATAAAAGCAATCTATTTATGATATAATTAGGATCCTACATTGAGTGTCACATTATATAACATTGTAATGTCACATGAACTCCAAATGTCAACATGTAGGAAAGAAACCTTGGAACTTCCCTACTTGGCCTCGAATAGGTCCAGGTTCAAGTTGTGCAACCTACAGCCAGTCGGTCGACTTTTCAAAATCAAGCAGTCGATTGTGTGCATGTATAACTTTTTATTTAACAACCTGTTAGTCGACTGATGGAACATCATTAATCGACTCTTCAACCATTCGATCGACTAATGACCTTAATCAGTCAACTGTTTCCTACTAAAATTACACTAGTTTTCCTCTGGTTCTCCTCATGTTTTCCTTAAGTTTTCTCAACTCCAATCAGTTGATCGTCAGATATAGTTAGTCGACCATTGGCTTGAAGTTGGGTTTTTCTACATTTTTAATTTGTTATCTTTATCCAATATTGCTCGTTCGTCATTCAAACTTCTTTTGGACGTCAATCACACTTATGGTTCATTATAATTTCATTTAAATATTTTTTATATCCAATACATATTTTAATATGTTCAAACAATTATATGTTCCTTTATTTCAATTATAACTTATTTTTGGTGTAATTTATCAATTCAACCATATAACTATACTATGTTCAATACATCTATAACTGACTTTTCTTTGAGAAAAATTAGTGATCCTCTAGTAGTAGTGGAGTGCACTCATGTATTTTATTCTGCATTAGAAAATAGAGCTGTCAACATGCCTAACATATAGCGATACCCCCTTCCCCATACGGTGTGAAATAAAAATAAAAATAAACTCCAATCCTAGAAAACTAAGGTCCATAATAAAATAATACAACACTAGAATCCACTAAATATGTTGAATAATCATGTCCTCAAAATCAACTAAATTCATCTAGTCCAACAAGCATATCTGAAGTTGCAAAGAGGACCATATCAAAAATGTAAGACCAATGCATATATATGTATGTGTGTTTGGGTGCATGTGTGTGCATATACATATATATATATATACTGAAAATGGGTTTCTTTTATTGTTATTAATATAAATTACAAAATATAACCAAATAATATGGCCCAACAATAACAAGCCGACATATTACAGAAAAAAATAAATGTACATTGTATTTCCAACTACTTGAGAAGTTGCTCATAGCCTTCTTCAAATGGATTCTGCAACCATCCAAGTTACTTGAATCCCTTTTTCGTATCATATCACACCTTCCTCATATTTGACAAACAGTTCTATTAAGCCCAATTCATTTTAACCCCACACATCATTTTACTTGAGCCTGGAATGTTGCAGTAGTTCATTTATTATGTAGGCCCGGTTAGCCCACTAACATGCTTTCTTCTTCAGATGTTGCCAGCGGTTATCATAACCACAAATAAAACTTCCTTGAACGTGCTGCTATTGAATCACATGGTTCTCTTTTCTCCTCAGAACTCTCGCACATGAGATGTTTTATTTTTTCGACTTTGCAAGGCGTCTATGATGGAGAATTAGTTCATTCTGTATGCTGTCATCTATGCTTTAAGCATGAGTCGATCAATATGTACTTTGCTTGGTTCCTATGATTTTGTATTTTTGGAAAACAGGGGCCAATAAAGAGCCCATTTAATGAAACACATGGTGCTATATTTGCATACTCTCTGTAATCCTTTTATTCAGATCGAGTTCTTTGTTGTGTAGATATGGAACTATTTAAAGTCCAATGAATTTTAATAAGTCTATGTATGCCCATTTAGCTTAAAAGTTAGAAACATTATCCTTGAGCGACCGCCTTCAACGATATGGTTTTTATAGAGTTGAAGATCCATTTTTTTCCTTTGAACATGGGAAACTGAAATAGGAAAATTTGGTCCATCTCTTTAGCCATTAGAGGGGAACTCTCTTTTGTCCATACACACACGTACACAAATTTATATACATACATGCATACATACATATATATATGCGAAATAAAAATATACTAATCTAATAAAAATAAAACTAGCAATATTAAGATTAAATCTGAGTATGAATCAACATAGAGTATAACACAATCCCACTAAAAAAAACAAGTAATGAACCACTCAAATTCATAGCTAGTATCCTAACAATAATGAAATATCAAATGTTTCCTTAGTAAGGGTGTCAAAAGAGGCTTGATTTATTTTGGGTTGAGTATTATAATCGAAATTACTTTACTTTAAAATCTAACTAACTTCCTAAATATAATATAATGTTGGATTCATTAGCGTACATATCAATTAAACGGGTATTTAAGGTGTTGTTATTATTTATACTTTTGAATACTACATTTTTCTTAAGTAAATTTATACGAGATTTAACCTTTTAAGGTATTCATTAAAACTAATATTATTATCATTATTATAACTAGGGTTTGAAATCTAGCTAAAACAAAACAAAATAACTGTATATATTAAATTATCCGTTCGATTATTTATATTACTAAAACCCCTTTGGTTTCTTTCAAACCATATATGCTAACATATTATGGTAGATATAGTATCAATTACTAATCTATGAAAGTTTTTATTGTAAAACCTAAGCCTATGACAAAATAGTTCACAGTTAATATTGTTATTAGTAAATTGAAATAAAAATAGTTAGATATTTTATAAGAATATAATTGGTTATATGACACTTAGATTATAAATGCAAATTATTTTCCATTCCCATATTATAGAAAAAACATTTATTACCAATAGCTATATTTTTTTAATAGTTCTATAGTATTCAATTTACCATATATAATTAACCACATATGTATTTCAGCTTTGGGTGGATTGTTACCTTTCCAAATATATTTAAATAAATTCTTGTATCCGAAAAATCAATAGCATTATAAAAAGAGCATGTAGTATAGGTTTTATTATTATCCCAACACCATATTTTAATGTCATTTCTATTATCAATGTTATAAAATTCTAATTTAGCACAAAGTAAGGAAACTTATATAATGTATTTCCAAATACAGTACGATGTAAATTATATTTTCATGGAAATTTTAAATTTGGCCTACATATTTCTAAAATCAACACATTTTTGAAATTATAGATTTCATGAAGTTTGTTAAATTCTATTTTAATGGAGTTTGTGATATCTAACTATCGTGCCAAAATAGGTAGTATTTTCCTAATATACCACATCATTAATTCCTAATCTATATATATTAAAATAATTTATTACCAATTTCCAAAAATGAGAAATATTATTTGTATTAGTAGTAGAAATATGGTGTATATTATGTACCACTGTACCATTTATTCGATATTATTTCTTTTCAAATTGAATTTTCATTATTATCAGTACATTTCCATATCCATTTTCCGAATAAAGATGTGTTTAAATTATGTAAATTTATAATACCCAACCCTCTCTCATATTTAGATTTACATACTATTTCTCAAATAACTAAACATTTTGAACTATTATTTGGATAATCACCACTCTATAAAAAATCTCTTCTAATTTCATCTATTTTATCAATTACGCATTCTGAAAAGTGAAAAAACAACACCCAGTATATGATAATTCTATTAAAACATAGTTAATAAGGACTATCCTACCCTCCCTAGGTAAAAATATACCATTCCATTTAGTTAATCTTTTAATAATTTTATCTATTATTAGTAACTAGTCGTTATGTTTAAGTTTAGTTGGTCTTATTAAAAATCCTAAATATTCTATGGTGAATTTCATAATTTTACAATTTAATGTATAGGTGATTTAATTTTCTATCTAATTTATATCATTTAATAATAACATTGAACTCTTATCAAAACTAATCTTTAGACCAAAGAGCAACTCAAAACTACATAATATAAATTTAAGTAATAAAATGTTCCTTAGTAAATGAGATGTAAAGAGCATGGTATCAACCATAAGTTGGAGAATGGAGATGCCATTTCTCGTAATTTCATTTCTAACGCTATTTAAAATCCCATTACTAGTGGCTAGTTTAATTATCCTAGCAAAAACTTTCGCAGCTATGAGGTGGCAATGGATCACCTTGTCTAAGTCCATGTTCCTAATATACCATTACCATAATACTAGAATTTTCTGTTTTAAATAAAGACATAATCTAGCCTACCCATCTAACAGTGAAGCCCATAGCCAATAATAAATCCTTAAGAAATACCAATCAACTGAATCAAAAGCTTTTGCAAAGTCAAGTTTTAAAAGTGCACAAGTGATATTTTTTTTTACAGCAATGGTTAATAAAGTCTTAATCTATTACTACCTCATCTATAATATGTCTACCTTTAATAAATGCAATTTGAGTAATATCAATTAGTTCATTCATTTGGTATTTAACCTATTAGGTGAAACCTTAAAACGATTTTGAAAGAACAATTTAATACTGAAATAGGTCTAAAATATTTTAACTCATTCACATCCACTTTCTTATGTAATAAGATTACATTAGCAAAATTAAACCTACTTAGTCGTAATGAACCGTCATAAAATTTATTAAACATATTAATTAAATCATATTTTAAAACACACCAAATTATTTTATAAAATAATATATGAAACCCATCAAGGCTAGGTGATTTGTCATTTGGCATATCTTTTATAGCTCTTGAAATTTCCACTTCCGTTAATGGAGAATCCAGTCCATCTAAATCATTCCTAGCATCATTAGGATATAATTTCTCCAAATTAGCTCTAATCCTATATTAATTTTTAGTTCCAAAAATTTCTTTATAAAGTTAGTAAATGCCTCTTTTAATTCATTTTGATCAAAGATTTTAACATTATTAATTAAAATAGAATTAATAGTATTACTACATTTTTGAACAAGGCATAGTGAGTTTGGACTTAGCACGAGTGTAGATCAATGAGGAGGAGTGCTCATCTTTGTAGAGTGACCATTAGAGCTTCTAGGGGCTCTAGCTCAGGTATGGATTTTCTTTTTGGTAGTACGTTTTGTCCCTGTGTCTTATGTAGTTTGTCCACTAGTGATATGGAGTATTTAGCTAGTAGTTTCAGTTTTATTTTTGATGATATTTAGATAGACACTGAGTATATTAGGAGTAAGGAATTAAATATGGTTAGATCAATTGGATTATGAGGTACATTAGTTGGAACGTTATGGGTTTACACGATCTGCGAAAATGTAGTAAAACTATGACAATTATTAAAGACAATAACATTGATATTGCTTTATTAAAAGAAACAAAAACAGTACATCCTGATTATAGATTTTATAGGAGTTTAGGGAATCTTTATATTAGTCACTATGTTCATCTCCTTACTAGGGGTAGCTTGAGAAGATTAATCATGGGCTAGAAAGAAAATTGGGTTAAACATTTACAATCTATCATTAAATCTCATTGACTACATTTACATTTTTTTGATTTTAGTGATGGTTCACTTCTTAATGTTACTAATGTTTGCGTCCAAATTCTAAACTATATCGCAGGGTTCTTTAGAGTGAATGTCTGGAGTTTAGGTCATTTTCTCCAAGTCCTTGGGTGATGGATTAGGATTTCAATGTCACTATATTTTTGAGGAGAATGAACTCCCAGAGAAGAAGGATTTTCTACTATGAAAGAATTTGAACAATTCATTATTAATTATAATTTAATTCAGTTACAGTTAAACAAAATACGTTCAATTAATAAGGTGATCCATTCATGGCCCTTTTAGATAGATTTTTAAAGATAAATATCGTATTTGTAAAGTGGTTGGGCTTCCAAGTATTTATTCGAATCATTGTCCTATTATTTTGTCTTGTAATAACCAAAATAATAGAAATAAAATATTTGGATTTGAAAAAATATTATTGTTAGAAAATATTTTAAATTTTTTTGCAAATAAATGGTTTTCTCTAAGTAAGTATAATTATAACTTTCTATTAAATATGGCTAAAATATTTATAAGTAAAATTAGAGATTAAGAATTTCTCTTAAGAAATGAAATAAAGATGTTTTTGGTAATATTAGAATTAAAAAGATAAATGACTGAATAAGATTTTGAGGCTAAATAAAATTAAAGCAATTAGGAATTTAAATATTTCAGAAAAAAACTTGCTTTCAAGTTTAGAAGATGAATTAAATAAAAATTTAACACAGGAAGAAGTGATATGGAAATAAAGATCTAGGGTTTAATGGACCGACGAGGGTGATATAAACTAAAATTTATTCATCATAAATGGATATTTAACTACTATATAGAATTAAATCTACATGTATTAAGGTGATATTTTGTAACGACCCGCCTTTTTGGACAGTTTAAACCGACGATCAAATACACATGTCGAATCCAAACCATTCAAAAGGGCAGATGGTTATTGGGGTAAATAAGAAAATAAAGAGAAATAAAGGAAATGAAACAACACAGAATCTCACAGCGGAACGATAAAATATAATAGTCAAATAAACAGTTCATGAAGCTGTTTACTATACTTTGACAATTATTTATACAACATTTATCAGAGTTATACATATACAACAGAACAATTAAAATAATGCAGCAGATAGCATGATGCAAGGGTAATAATAGTAATAGTATACCAAATCTTCGTCTTCATCCTCCAGAATAGATCTTCAAATATCTGAAAAACTCAGGACTGACCCGAGCGTAATGAGAAGACAAAACACTCGAGTCAGGACTAAAACATCCTTATGAAAGTTAAATCAATCGTAAAATAAATATGTGTGTAACGGCGTTAGAGATGTTTACGGGGTTTGACATCTCATATCCAGTGTCAACATGCGTGCAATAACTTAAGAGATGTTACGGGATTTTCCATCTCTCAAGGATCCGTTAAACTATCTACTATGTAGTAATATACGCTAAGTAGATAATGCCTATCAGTAATATAAAGTATCAAAATAGCGTTAAGGCGTTACCATAATTTCCCCTTAACACATTTTTATAATGCCATAGTCTATACAGCACCGTAAGCCCCACCGTAAACTGGTGGTTATCAGAGGGTACCCCATAGGTATAACACAAAACATAACGTAGTGGTCGCGAATAGGACAATCAGTATGACAAGGTACATGAGGCGATACCAACTAGGATACTAGTAGTTGCGTGATCCGGACTGATGTTGAGCATAGCCAGCAGCTACCCCAACACCGCGAAACAACACTCCCAAATCAAGGGGTGCACCCAAATCGAATCACAAATGTAATAGAAATGGTATTGAAGAAGCGTGTCCGCTAGAGGTGGCGAACCTCAATGGCCTGGCGCGGCTCCTGTTTTAGTCATGTCAAGGGTCATCCAATATCGTTCTCTTTCTTCAGTCAACGCGTTCACCAAATCATCCACTTCATTCTGGATCAACACTCCGTGTATAATAGTTATTAAAGTGGTGTTCGGTATCGACAGAGAGTATGTCCATATCCGATCCCGGTCTCTTTAATAACTACGTATTATTACACCGTTGGCTCTTTTACATTCCAAATTGATTCATAATTGACATCAAAATATCATATTCGCTTCAAAAATCAAATCCATTTCAAATATCATCGTATCTATTAAAATATCCGATTCCGTTTCAAAAATCATTTTTCGTCTCAATATCTTATTTCGGTTTCAAAATCAATTCGGATTTCAATTTAGGTTGCAACTTCATTTAACTCAATTCGTATTTAAATTCAAGATTTAAATATAAACATTGCACCTTATTGACAGCTTAGAATTTTAGAAAAATAGTTTTAAGTAGTTTAAAAGTAGTTTTAAATAATTAAAATACTTAAAATACTTAAATTCTTAAAATGGATTTGAAATAGATAAATTAGTTTAAAATAATTTAATTTGGGTTAAGTAGATTTAAAATAGATCAAAATAGTTTAAGTATTCAAAAATGGTTTATATAGCAGAGTAATTTGGAAAACAAAATAAAACAGCTTCAAAACCAATCCATTTCAATTTATAACTTCCCAATTCAAATCAATTTCAATTTCCATTCTACCGATTCAATTTAAATTTCAATTCAAATCAATGTCAACTTTGACTTCAAATTTATTCAATTTTACATTCACCTTTAATTTATTCAATTTCAATTTATATCGATTTGGAGCTTGATTTCTCAAAATATCAATTTATAACACTTAACAAAATTTTCCAACAATATTCAAGTTTAAATCCAAATTCCAAATATGATTCAATTCCAAACTCGATTTCAAAATATCATTTTTATATCACATTTACTTAGTAATATTCAAAGCTCGAATTAAGGTTAAATCTTTAAACAAATCAATTTTCGACATTCAATCATATCCAATTTCAAATTTCAAAGTCTCAACTTAATTATTTAACAAAATTTCTTTAACCAAAATTTATGTCAACATTCCAAACTCAATTTTTTCGATGAATTCAATTTCTATAAATCGATTTCTATTTATAACTTCTAAATCAAACATTTAAATAAATTTCAAATCGACGATTTTAAAAATTATTAATTTAGCCAATTCGGTGTCCGTATATAATTTTCTATCCTATGGCCAAGTAATTATTTATTTCAATTAAATGTCAGGGATGAGTATATATTTCTTAAATTAAATCACAGTATCATATGTATGCATAACAGGATATATGTAAGCAAATAAACATTCAAACATTCAAATATCAACCAATAGCATCCATCGAAATACATCATCCAATAGGCAATACAATTCATGGCAATTTCATAGTTATCGATGTAAGGTAATTAAATCGCAATTCAATTTTAATTTTAATTTCAAATTTAACTGTCAATTTAATTTTCGACGGTTAATTCAAATGACAATTAAATTCTATCAAACAACGACAAATAAAATTCATACCACCTCATAATATCAAATTTAACTAGCATAAAGATATTTAGTACGTTGTGAGCGTTATAAAACACTCACTTTGATTTTTCGATTTTAAATCAAATCGAACGACGTTCGATTTAACTCAAAATTTTCTCTAGCTCCAAATGATTCCAATCTAGTTGCATTGCGTAGAGCTCGTCCATACGATTCCAACGCAAAAAGTTTCGTCCGAATCCGACCTCGTATGAAAGAGATATCAATTTTTAAAGTTTGAACGATAATTAAATATAATCAATTTACAATTAATTTTCATTTCCTAACCCAAACCATCATCTGCCATTAGATTTAGCCTCTCCACATCAGGTCGTTCGGCCCTTCTTCTCCCCCTACGTGAAAATCACGTACTAAGAAACCCAAACCGTCCCTTAAAACCCTAATAGCCTCCACCACCACGTCGACTTCTGCTCCGATCAGGGACCACCATTTCATGCGCCCCTCCATGCTATGCTTACGGCCAAAGAGTGGCTCCACCTACTGCCACCTTCGACGAGAAAAATGCCCTACAACGCGCGACTTTTGAATGCAATTTGCCGTTGACCGGCGACGTATCTACCGATCATAGCCGTTGGATCTGTAGATCTCGTGACGATCTACAATTCTCTAGTTGAAAGATTTTGATAAATGTCGATAGATTGGAAGATAATTGGAGGAGATTGAAGTGAATTTTCGGCCATTGGTATATTCACTGGCGGCTAGGTTTAATTTTAGTTAGGGTTTTCAAATGAATGGAAGAGGGGTCCTTTATAGAATTTAAACGAAAATCATTATTCACTTCTAAATTTTTAACTCCAAATCTCGCGCGATGACCGGCGTTTCTAGGGTTTATCCCGTTCCGGACACAACGGAATAGGTTTCGAAAGCCAATTCGATCGTCTGTGCGAGTTACGGAAATAAACGATCGATTTTAAATTAAATCGGTTAACTAAATTTCTAGGCGTTTTGGCTCGCCCCGGACAAACGGTAAATCCGATTGACACGAAATTTAAAATCATACCATAATATCACATTACGGATTCGATGAAACTGGTTTCGTCGAAATCCGAGACCATTTGAAAAATGACTATTTTAACTCGCCAAATTAATATTAAAACAATTTCAACGCGTTTCGAGATGCCACGGTCAAACGACAACTCCGATTGCTACGAAAATTGAAATCCAATAATAACTAACTATTACGGATCCAATGGAACTAGTTTCGTCCAATTCTGAGACTGTTCAAAATTTGGCTATTTTCCAATCGATAATTAAATATTAAAATATTCAATTTTCACAAATTTACTTTTAATTCGATTTTAAAAGTTCTACAACATCATTCTAACTTTAATATGATAAAATAAAATTTTACAAATCATTTCTTAATCATATTAACCCGTTATTCAATTATCCAATAATTCCAATTTTAAAATCTTATTAACTCTATTATAATCCCAATATAGCTTACATTCACTTTGGAAACCAATTTGAATCATATTAAATCAAATTTCAATTATTCACTCTATTTTCATATATTAAATTTCAATATCAAATTAACCGTATCAAATTCGGAATTTAATTATTCAAACATTTGTAATATTAAATTTAAACAAATTTGATTATTCTTAAATCACTACCTTTTGAAATATTCAAAACGAACTTATAAAATTTAACTAATCCAAATTATAGAACAACCATTTTCATTAAAACAGTTATTTAATTAATTCAATAAATTCCAAATATTAAATCTAAACTATTTAATTGTTCAATATTTGACGGATTT
Organism: Allium cepa; assembly: GCA_030765085.1. NCBI lineage: Eukaryota > Viridiplantae > Streptophyta > Magnoliopsida > Asparagales > Amaryllidaceae > Allium > Allium cepa. The sequence continues at coordinate 926,581,066 of CM060934.1, forward strand.
CAATATTGGATTTTTAAATAAAATTTCATTATCAGTCGATTTACTATATTACATCAAATGAACTCTACATTATTATTTAACTACAGTTAGAGATAATTCACTCAACTAATATATAAACTTTCATTTCAATTGCAATTGGTTCACAAATTTAATTCGACTAACTAAATGAATATGTAACTTAAATAAATATCACCGTTAACTTTTAATTACTTATAAGTTTATTACTTACAAACAAGTGTCACAATTACTTATACAATACAAATTAATTCAATTACCGTTGATCACATATTATTTCAATTGATTTGGGATTCCATTCAATTCATAAATAATTAACTTAGATAAAATTTGTTGCATTTCATTCTAGTTATTATTACTCCAAGCGAATTACAATTTTTTTCTAACATTAAATCACGAAATCTTATTAAATTAGATATTTTAATTATCGAAAATTTACCGGTCGTTACACTCTCCCCCATTCAAAACTTTTCGTCCCCGAAAAGGAAAAAGAAGGGAAAATGAACTAAGTATAGAATTCAACGTTAGATATATTTTATTTCAAAGTTACCAACTCATAAAACAATGAAATTCCATTTATAAAGTCATAACTACGCTTCCACTAAGTTACTCCAATGGCTTTCTAACTTTAAAAGTTCGTTCTCAAAACAAGTTATAAAAAAAAAATTTAAAACTTGAAAAATTTTCTAACACCCGGATTTATGGAAAATTTCAGCAGCGTCTCCTTTGCGCGGCTCGATCGGGAAAAAAAATGACAGTATATATATCACAAATATACATCTCATCAAGTGATGAGGCATCCCGCAGGGAAAAAGTGTAAAAGTACGGTATGTAATCCGAGATATATACCTTATATATTATTAGCTAGCATATACGGCTAATATAGCGCGAAAGCGAGATCCAAATGCGAAGCAAGCGAAATCCGCACCTACTAAACACTCAATAACTAAGTTAGAACCATGCATATAAAGATAGATCGATATACTTAGCCTACACAACATATATATAACATATTTAGCTTCAAAACTGAGATTCCAATTTCAGGACAGCAAAAAAATCTTAGTTTTAGGACACCTAAATTATAATATTCGGCAACAGAATCTAAACCAAAATTGTTGCATTCATTTCAGGCTTTCCGGAATGTCCAAAATCATCGAATTCGGACCATACGTTCAAAAATTATGGCCGTTTTACTTAGAGGATACGCCTCAGCCTGGGCAATGAATTGCGCAGGTCAGCGACGTTCACCCGCGTTTTCGACCTACTAAACGACATCAAAACACAAAACACTTAAAACAAAAGTTTTAGCTTAAGTTCTTAGCTTTCCAGAAAGTGTAAGATCATCAAAACACAATAAACCAGTCAAAAGATATGGTGAAAATACTAAGGGTGTATACTACTGATTTTACTTATTTTTACATAGGACAGCGAGTAACATTCAAGTTTTTAACCTAGTAGACGAAGGAAATTTCTCAAGTTATCTACACAAAAGTTGTGCTATAGTTTCTAAGCTTTTCAAAAAGTCCAAGATCGTCGAATTATGTTTATCCATTTAAAAGTTATGGTTGTTTTCATTTCAGTATATACTGGACAATTTTGGATTTTTCCCAAAATTTGCTTTTATTCAAAGTACAAACCATCAAAACTTCAAATTTTCTAAAGAACAATCATAAACACAAAGTCATTTATTTTCTTATTCATCCATGCAATAGGTTTACATTTAATTTGTTTCCGATTTATTCAAGTTTGTTTCATTCACATTTTAAATTCAAGTCAATTTGCTTCAATTTAAATTGAATTCAATTATATTTAATTTCACTTTGCTTCAAATTTGAATTTAATTATTTTAAAATTTTATTCCGTTTATTCAATTCCATTAACACTAATGAATTCTACTTAATCAATTTTTATCCATCTAACAACCAATGCATATCAAACGTTAACATCCATCCAAAATCTACACTAAATCAATTATACATTTCCAAGTCAATTTTTTTTTTCATACACTTCCAAGTTTATTGACATTTAGTTATATTCAAATTTAATTAGTTTCCATTTAGTAATTTTATTTTTCAGTAATTTTAAATTTTATTCATTCACTTACATATATCATTCATTTTACAGCTTAAATTTCTTTTATATTTACAACTATCAATAGATCTTCACATTTTATTATTCATTCTCACACTGGTATATTATTTCTCTACTTATCCTTATTTGCATTTTAAACCTTTTAAGTATTTGGTAAATTATAGTTATGCAAATAGAATGTAGTTAAACAACATACAACTTATTTAAAGTTGAATTTCCAATTAATTAATTCTTAAGTCATTACTTAAATTTCACTATAATTTAATTTCACATTTACATTCACATATAGTATTTCCATTTTATATTAACATAATTGTGAATCACCTCTAAATGTTAATTTAAATTCCAATTATTTACTAACAATTTTATTTATATTTGCAAACCATTAATTAAATGCATATTTCATTATTCAAACCTATACTTGTATATTATCCAATTAACAATTCATATAACATTTTTGAACTTCTTAAATATTTTGGTAAGTTATATCTATGCTATAGAATGAAATTTAATACTATGCGAGTTTTACAGTTTCAATTTTATTTTAAGTTCATAATTTCCTAATTCTAAGGATTTTTACTTCAATTGATATTTTCACTTAGCTCTTAGGTTCATTTCTCATTTCACAATTCAGAAGTTCCTTAATGATTCAAGTCTAAATTCATTTCAATCATTTAAAAAAATCATTAATTACTAAAGGACTTAAGAATTCCAATCCCGGTTTCATTTCAAATCAAGTTTTGAAATAATATATACTTATATAATTTATATATCAAATCATACTATAGAGAATACAAAATAAAATAAAATTTGAATCAAAACAAGGTTTAGACAAGCTTTTAAGTGGTTTCCCCCACTCGGACTCTCGAAAATAAACGCCGATGATGCGTGCACTCATCACCGAAATCATTTTCTAGCGTCAAGAGAAGGGAATATAACACTTATCATTAAAAAAATCCTTCGAAAACAATTTCAACTCAATTATACTATCATATAATACTCCTATTATATTTTTCAAATTCTTGTAAGTCAATTTCAAACACCGGAATTTAAATTCCCAAATCCAAGTTAAAATTCATTTATATTCATTATCAATTGTGTTTACAAGATTTCATTTTCCTAAATGCATTGTTATTTAATCAATTGTTGTAAATATTGACTGATCAAACAATAACGATAATAATCTAATATTATCATCTCCTAACAATCAATTCAATCAAAATGAATAAATATTCAAATAATTCTTTTATATAAAATATATTCCAAAACGATATTGTGTTGGTTTATCCTATTCGAGTGTTTAGAAATTCCTATCGACGCCTTGGCGTCCCAAGTATCGACCATAATTCATAAATACTCAACGGAACAAAGTTAACACAATATAAAACCATTTTATATCAAATAACAAGTACGCTCTCTCATATACACTCAACTCATTCATATAGTTTACCTCTATTTCAATGAGTTATTCCTCACTAGAGCCAAGGTTTATCGCTAAACCAAAGCTCTGATACCAACTGTAACGACCCGCCTTTTTGGACAGTTTAAACCGACGATCAAATACACATGTCGATTCCAAACCATTCAAAAGGGCAGATGGTTATTGGGGTAAATAAGAAAAGAAAAGAAAAAGAAATAAAGGAAATGAAACAACACAGAATCTCGCAGCGGAACGATAAAATATAATAGTCAAATAAACAGTTCATGAAGCTGTTTACTATACTTTGACAATTATTTATACAACATTTATCAGAGTTATACATATACAACAGAACAATTAAAATAATGCAGCAGATAGCATGATGCAAGGGTAATAATAGTAATAGTATACCAAATCTTCGTCTTCATCTTCCAGAATAGATCTTCAAAAATCTGAAAAACTCAGGACTGACCCGAGCGTAATGAGAAGACAAAACACTCGAGTCAGGACTAAAACATCCTTATGAAAGTTAAATCAATCGTAAAATAAATATGTGTGTAACGGCGTTAGAGATGTTTACGGGGTTTGACATCTCATATCCAGTGTCAACGTGCGTGCAATAACTTAAGAGATGTTATGGGATTTTCCATCTCTCAAGGATCCGTTAAACTATCTACTATGTAGTAATATACGCTAAGTAGATAATTCCTATCAGTAATATAAAGTATCGAAATAGCGTTAAGGCGTTACCATAATTTCCCCTTAACACATTTTTATAATGCCATGGTCTATACAGCGCCATAAGCCCCACCGTAAACTGGTGGTTATCAGAGGGTACCCCATAGGTATAACATAAAACATAACGTAGTGGTCGCGAATAGGATAATCAGTATGACAAGGTACATGAGGCGATACCAACTAGGATACTAGTAGTTGCGTGATCCGGACTGATGTTGAGCATAGCCAGCAGCTGCCCCAACACCGCGAAACAACACTCCCAAATCAAGGGGTGCACCCAAATCGAATCACAAATGTAATAGAAATGGTATCGAAGAAGCGTGTCCGCTAGAGGTGGCGAACCTCAATGGCCCGGCGCGGCTCCTGTTTTAGTTATGTCAAGGGTCATCCAATATCGTTCTCTTTCTTCAGTCAACGCGTTCACCAAATCATCCACTTCATTCTGGATCAACACTCCGCGTATAATAGTTATTAAAGTGGTGTTCGGTATCGACAGAGAGTATGTCCATATCCGATCACGGTCTCTTTAATAACTACGTATTATTACACCGTTGGCTCTTTTACATTTCAAATCGATTCATAATTGACATCAAAATATCATATTCGCTTCAAAAATCAAATCCATTTCAAATATCATCGTATCTATTAAAATGTCCGATTCCGTTTCAAAAATCATTTTTCGTCTCAATATCTTATTTCGGTTTCAAAATCAATTCGGATTTCAATTTAGGTTGCAACTTCATTTAACTCAATTCGTATTTAAATTCAAGATTTAAATATAAACATTGCACCTTATTGATAGCTTAGAATTTTAGAAAAATAGTTTTAAGTAGTTTAAAAGTAGTTTTAAATAATTAAAATACTTAAAATCTTAAAATGGATTTGAAATAGATAAATTAGTTTAAAATAATTTAAATTGGGTTAAGTAGATTTAAAATAGATCAAAATAGTTTAAGTATTCAAAAATGGTTTATATAGCAGAGTAATTTGGAAAACAAAATAAAACAGCTTCAAAACCAATCCATTTAAATTTATAACTTCCCAATTCAAATCAATTTCAATTTCCATTCTACCGATTCAATTTAAATTTCAATTCAAATCAATGTAAACTTTGACTTCAAATTTATTCAATTTTACATTCACCTTTAATTTATTCAATTTCAATTTATATCGATTTGGAGCTTGATTTCTCAAAATATCAATTTATAACACTTAACAAAAATTTCCAACAATATTCAAGTTTAAATCCAAATTCCAAATATGATTCAATTCCAAACTCGATTTCAAAATATCATTTTTATATTACCTTTACTTAGTAATATTCAAAGCTCGAATTAAGGTTAAATCTTTAAACAAATCAATTTTCGACATTCAATCATATCCAATTTCAAATTTCAAAGTCTCAACTTAATTATTTAACAAAATTCCTTTAACCAAAATTTATTTCAACATTCCAAACTCAATTTTTTCGATGAATTCAATTTCTATAAATCGATTTCTATTTATAACTTCTAAATCAAACATTTAAATAAATTTCAAATCGACGATTTTAAAAATTATTAATTTAGCCAATTCGGTGTCCGTATATAATTTTCTATCCTATGGCCAAGTAATTATTTATTTCAATTAAATGTCAGGGATGAGTATATATTTCTTAAATTAAATCACAGTATCATATGTATGCATAACAGGATATATGTAAGCAAATAAACATTCAAACATTCAAATATCAACCAATAGCATCCATCGAAATACATCATCCAATAGGCAATACAATTCATGGCAATTTCATAGTTATCGATGTAAGGTAATTAAATCGCAATTCAATTTTAATTTTAATTTCAAATTTAACTGTCAATTTAATTTTCGACGGTTAATTCAAATGATAATTAAATTCTATCAAACAACGACAAATAAAATTCATATCACCTCATAATATCAAATTTAACTAGCATAAAGATATTTAGTACGTTGTGAGCGTTATAAAACACTCACTTTGATTTTTCGATTTTAAATCAAATCGAACGACGTTCGATTTAACTCAAAATTTTCTCTAGCTCCAAATGATTCCAATCCAGTTGCATTGCATAGAGCTCGTCCATACGATTCCAATGCAAAAAGTTTCGTCCGAACCCGACCTCGTATGAAAGAGATATCAATTTTTAAAGTTTGAACGATAATTAAATATAATCAATTTACAATTAATTTTCATTTCCTAACCCAAACCATCGTCTGCCGTTAGATTTAGACTCTCCACATCAGGCCGTTGGGCCCTTCTTCTCCCCCTACGTGAAAATCACGTACTAAGAAACCCAAACCGTCCCTTAAAACCCTAATAACCGTCCCTTAGTTAGGGTTTTCAAATGAATGGAAGAGGGGTCCTTTATAGAATTTAAACGAAAATCACTATTCACTTCTAAATTTTTAACTCCAAATCTCGTGCGGTGACCGACGTTTCTAGGGTTTATCCCGCGTTCCGGACACAATGGAATAGGTTTCGAAAGCCAATTCGATCGTCTGTGTGAGTTACGGAAATAAACGATCGATTTTAAATTAAATCGGTTAACTAAATTTCTAGGCGTTTTGGCTCGCCCCGGACAAACGGTAAATCCGATTGACACGAAATTTAAAATCATACAATAATATCACATTACGGATTCGATGAAACTGGTTTCGTCGAAATCCGAGACCATTTGAAAAATGACTATTTTAACTCGCCAAATTAATATTAAAACAATTTCAACGCGTTTCGAGCTGCCACGGTCAAACGACAACTCCGATTGCTACGAAAATTGAAATCCGATAATAACTAACTATTACGGATCCAATGGAACTAGTTTCAACCAATTCTGATACTGTTCAAAATTTGGCTATTTTCCAATCGATAATTAAATATTAAAATATTCAATTTTCACAAATTTACTTTTAATTCGATTTTAAAAGTTCTACAACATCATTCTAACTTTAATATGATAAAATAAAATTTTACAAATCATTTCTTAATCTTATTAACCCGTTATTCAATTATCCAATAATTCCAATTTTAAAATCTTATTAACTCTATTATAATCCCAATATAGCTTACATTCACTTTGGAAACGAATTTGAATCATATTAAATCAAATTTCAATTATTCACTCTATTTTCATATATTAAATTTCAATATCAAATTAACCGTATCAAATTCGGAATTTAATTATTCAAACATTTGTAATATTAAATTAAACAAATTTGATTATTCTTAAATCACCATCTTTTGAAATATTCAAAATGAACTTATAAAATTTAACTAATTCAAATTATAGAACAACCATTTTCATTAAAACAGTTATTTAATTAATTCAATAAATTCCAAATATTAAATCTAAACTATTTAATTGTTCAATATTTGACGGATTTCAATATTGGATTTTTAAATAAAATTTCATTATCAGTCGATTTACTATATTACATCAAATGAACTCTACATTATTATTTAACTATAGTTAGAGATAATTCACTCAATAATATATAAACTTCCATTTCAATTGCAATTGGTTCACAAATTTAATTCGACTAACTAAATGAATATGTAACTTAAATAATTATCACCGTTAACTTTTAATTACTTATAAGTTTATTATTTACAAACAAGTGTCACAATTACCTATACAATACAAATTCATTCAATTACCGTTGACCACATATTATTTCAATTGATTTGGGATTCCATTCAATTCATAAATAATTAACTTAGATAAAATTTGTTGCATTTCATTCTAGTTATTATTATTCCAAACGAATTACAATTTTTTTCTAACATTAAATCACGAAATCTTATTAAATTAGCTATTTTAATTATCGAAAATTTACGGGTCGTTACATATTTACATCCAACTTACTCCCCCCAATTCATACCAATTTTAATATCAAAATGATAATCTATGATTCTTCAATTTATCAAATTGCCAATAATCAAAAATTAATTTATTAGATCAATTATAAATCATATTATTTTAGCTTAGTAAGATATTTCAACAAAATTTACTGCACATATAACCATATATTCTTTTCGTAGAAAAACTCACTCACCTAGCGTTTTCGATTTAATTGAATTTGATTAAAATCTTCAAACTTCCTCCTCCAATCTGATTTGAATTGGTGATTCCCTTTTTCTATTTAAGTCAATATGAATTTTAATAGGTTGCTCTTATTTATGTCTTTGATCTGATATTATTTTTGAAGAATTTTGTTACAAAATTAAAGAAGCAAAATGAAATTTTAGATCTTGGGTTTGGCGACGGATACTAGATAAAGAAAGAAGATATTAAATGAGAAGCATGTAAATTTCCTTTTGATTATATACTAATCCCGCAATTTAACCCTAGGCCCACTTGGGCATCCAATCCATTCAGCCCTAAAAGCTCATTACGGTAAACAGTTCATATATCCTTCATCTGGTATCCATTTATGATGTTTTATATGAATTTGGGGTAGAAAAATTCTACACGACATAATGGAAAAATTAGATGTAGCAACCCCACTTCGATACCCATACTATCCAGGTATTACTAGGTAACGCCGTCAGATAATATGGAGAACGAGGAGATATGGGGTACATACATGAATATTCTCTTAGACTACCATTGGTACGTATTTAAACATCAAGTAACTCATCTATATGTACACAGTATCAGCACAAAGCATTAAACACATATTCCTTTAGGATAGAATAATTCTCAATATGCAGTAAATAATAGAGATCATGTAGTCAATTGCAGCGATAATATATCATACAAAATATGCATCATAAGAATATACATTTGGAGACTATACAATACAGAATAATAATCTACCTACCAAATATATATTCTTCTCTATGCCCAAAAAATATAAGCTGGTCTCATAATCCTTGTACCCGAAATGTCTCGGACTGGCCTGAGTTTCATATAAATAACACACGGGTCAGAATATATGTAAATCCAAGGTCAATAACATATGGAACTCTATATACACTGGGTATAATATGATAATTTTATATTTAACAATCCCAAATATCAGATATGTAGAACACTGCAAAACCTAGTATAAAGATGCCATCACTCATATAATATCTCATCAAATTAGGAAACAATAAACGTCATTAAATTGGTAAATCATCCATATGTCGGAAATCACCATCAAAATCCAAAAATCATCGATGATGAGATATCCTCAAGTGACATTAGACAATGATGATATCTCTCAATCTCATATTATAGGATACCACGATCAAATCACTAAAATCAATAAGAATGATTCAAGCCAGCTCATAACAGTTCTCAAATATTATCAACAATAAGTAGGCCATCTGCCTAAAAAGAATAGGTAGTCTGCCAAAGAAGGATACTGGGTTGATCATACTCTGGACATAGTATCAGGTATAATCTCATCTATACATGGTATATGTCTATCCACCACCCACATACAAACACATACACCGGAACTAGATGGGGGACTGACAGCACGTCTGCTTGCTCCAGGAGCCACATGTGGTTCATATGACATGACTCCTATAGTCATCAGTTAACATTATCTCTCCCCTCTTGGTATAGTGATAATGATCCACCATAGGCTTGAAAATGGTAGCCTCTTCAGCCACGACAACTGATATGTGCCCTTATGGTAACAGATTGTTGGCCTATGCGACACAAGGGGAAACCCACCAGCAATCTTATGATGCGTATCGAATATCATAAACAACAATGGCATCATGGATCTAGAGTGCGACCCTACCATTAGGCTGCTAGGGTGGATACAGGCTAATCTAGTTCACTTCCAAAACTAAAGGGAGCTGGATAAAAGGTAGACAACCACATATTATATGTCTAATCTAAGGCTACATCTAGCCTACACATATACTCATCGCAGTGAGTCACATAACATGCTCCCGTATTAGTGTCCTCCATGAGCAATGAATAACAAGATAAATAATACAATGGTGTCTCATACCTCTACATGTCACTAGTCCATTCATTCAGTGCTGACACATCACATTTGCCATCCTTTATTCAATATAACGAGTCCAAAGAATAATAGAAAAAGTGTTATCGAAAATCCCATACCAGACGATATAACTAAACAGTTTATCTAGATTTCTGTCACACAAAGTAAAATCTCATAAACTCAAATGGTAGGATGTCATCATCGTATCATATCAAAATCATTAATCCAATCTATTTCATTGGTGACTATGAGTTCCGAGTGTGCGAAACATTAGGAAGGAAGTTCTTAAAGAATGCCATCATTCGAAGTTCACTATTCATCTAGCAGGAAATAAGATGTATCAGGATATGCAAAGGAGTTTCTTCTAGGAAGGTATGAAGAGAGATGTAGGCTTATATGTGACATAGTGTTTAAACTGTCAACAAGTATAGGTCGAACATCAGAAGCCGAGTGGGTTGCTTCAACCTTTGGAGATACCAGTTTGGAAATGGAATTCAATATCCATGGATTTTACAGACGGGTTGCCAAGGTTGAATTAAGGAAATGAAAGTATGTAGGTCATAGTAGACAGGTTGACCAAGAGTGCCCATTTCATTCCAGTCAAGTTAACAAGGATGACACTTGTTTTAGCTAATTTTTTTATAAGGAATATAGTTAGACTACATGGAATTCCTTATAGTATAGTAAGTGACAGTGATTCCTTATTTACTAGCAAGTTCTGGAAGAGTCTACAGGAGACTTTAGATACCAAGCTTAAGATGAGTACCGTTTACTATCCATGGACAGAAGGGATAATGGAGAGAGTTAACAAAGTCTGGGAGGATTTGTTAAGAGCTTGCATGCAAGATTTCAAAGGATCATGGGAAGATCTTCTACACTTAGTCGAGTTTTCGTATAACAACAGTTATCAAACGAGTATAAGGATGGCGCCGTTTGAAGCTTTGTATGGACGACCATGTAAATCTCCCGTTTGTTGGTTTGAGACCATTGATAGATTGATTAAAGAAGCTGCAGAAAAGATTTAGTAAATTTGGCCTAGAATAAAAGAAGCTTAGTTTAGGCAGAAGAGTTATGCTGATAAAATATGAAAAGACTTAGAGTTCTCAGTCGGCGATCATGTTTTCGTCAAGATGTCATCGATGAAAGGTGCAATCAGATTTAGAAAATCAGGAAAATTAGTACAAAAATTCATTGGGCCATTTCCAATTATAGAAAGGATCGGGAAACTCATGTGTAGAGTAGAGTTACCGAATAGTTTGACAAGATTCTACAATGTTTTTCATATTTCTTATCTAAGGAAGTGTATTCGAGATTCAGAGACTAATATTGCACAGACAGTGTTAGATGATTTACTAGTGGAACTGGATATGACTATAGTTAGAAAAACAGTTCATATAATTGCGAGAGATGAGAAGAGATTAACGAACAAGACGGTCAGATAGTCAAAGTCCAATGGAGTGACGGCGAGAGAGATTGTACTTGGGAAACTCAAAGCGGGATTAGAGATACTTATCCTAACTTGTTTCATGGTATATTTTACCTTTATGTTTGGTAATGGTGAGTGCATTATTTTAATTTCAAGGACGAAATTCTTCAAGGAAGGGAGTCTATAATGACCCTAATTTTGAGTAACATTATTTAGAACATTTAATTAGATGAATTAAATAAAATAATGTTATTAGTTAAGGGATTGAGATTTGTCAATCAATAAGGAGTCGTGCCTTAATGATGTATAAGCAACAGAAAATTGAAAATAAGTAAGTAGGAGGAATATAGTAAGGGTAAAATGGGAACATCCTTCATTCTAATAACCTAAGCCCTTCCATTCTTCATTCCTTATTCATTTTAACATTCACGAAAAAAACCTAAAACCCTATTGAGCTTGACCAGCCACCATTAAGGAGATTCAAGAAGAAGAAAAGCTAGGATTCAAGTAGAAAGCTTAAGCAAATCAATCAAAGGGAAAATCTCAACCTTCTTAACAAAAAGCTAAGGTGAATAATTGATTTAAATCTTACTTTTGATAATGATCTCGGTTTCAATGTTCGATCCGAACTATTTTGCAAGTAGTATGCCATATTATGTTTGTTTAAATGGTTATTGATGATTTATATTGTTTCATATAGACTTTATGATAAGTTTAGATTGGAAAACCTATTAAATTGTGAGATAATCAAGTTTAAAACCTATTAAATTATGAGAAAACCTATTAAATTGATTTCAAGGCTCAACCACACCTTTTACTCAATAGTTTGATTTACAAAAGATCGTATAACTCTAAATACCACTGAGATCTTATGGAGAGAATGGCAGAGATTCAAACAAGAGATAATCAAGTTTGATTCGCTTGGTATTTCGGTAGAGTATAGTTTGGGATTCCTTAGAATAAATATAGAAGATAAAGAGGAAAGAAAAAAGTGAAATCTGATTAAAAATTCGTTTAGAACAACTGGTATTTATAGAAGATCAACAGCCATATCTATTCGTGAAAGGATATGACGAATAGACACTTCTTTTGAAAATTTGAATTTTGAATTTAACGGGTACCATGTCGACATATGGGGTTGAAGGATGCCGACATGCTCTAGGCAAAATTGGTGATTTTGATTTTCTTATTAAAATTTGTTTCTATAATTTGCTAAAACAATTTCTAAACTTCGTAAATATATTTGAATATAGTTTAAACATATAAAAGTAATTTTTAATATATAATATTAATCTTTAAAGTGATTTAAAATCTGAGATTATAAATATTTTAATGCTAAATATTTAAAACAAGAGATTGTTTAAAAACAAGGACAATTTTGAAATCAAAATATTGAAAATGATAAAGATAATTTTAAGGCTAAAATATTTCAAACAAGGGAGATGTCTTTTTGAAAAGAAGGTTTTGAAAACATTTCAAATAAGAGATATATTTTTGAAAAGCATTTTCATAAAACTAGTGGATATCTAAATAGGACCACTATATGTTCCACTAGATATTGTCATGGGTTTCATCCCACTAGGGTTCCATCCCTTTAACAGGCTCGAAGTGGATTCCATTCGACAAATAAATTTTGAATAAAGATGTAAGTGCTTTCAAGGAGTTTTTACATAATTCTAGACTCAATACTTATCTTGTACTATTGAAATCTTGAACTCTTGATATCTTGATACTCATAAGTCTTCAATCTTGATGTCTTTAGTCTTTTATCTCTATACTGTACAGTCTTCATTCTTGGTACCTGCATGGTCATATCCTGCATATAGATATATATCTAAACTATAATGTTGATATTTATATTTTATAACAAGTTCTAAGTTGTTGTCATCAAAACCATCATCTCAAGGACTAACATAAATGACATCCATGCGAGTTGCATTCTTGATATATGATTAAAAACATTGCTTTAGAAGTGGGTTTCGAGTTTCAAAATTCGAAATACATAAGTTTATATAACCACCAAACTAATTTTAGAGGGAAAAATCAAATTTTCAAATTTTGCTGTTGTATGTCGACATGGGTGGTAGGGGTATGTCGACATCCTTATGAAAAATTTGGTTTTCCTGTATATTTCTATTTATTAAAAATATATGTTACTATATATATACACACTCTATATCTTAGTTATTGAACAAATACCTAGTTCTCTTCTTAACTTATTAAAGATAGGTTGTTTTAAGGGTTTGGTTAAAATATCAGCAATTTGATTCGTGTCAACCGGATTTACGGTTTAGCCGTGGCAAGCTAAAACATGTAGAAATCTGTTTAAGTAAAATTTAAATTTAAACAGTCGATTCGAAAACCTATCTTCCAAATATGATCGAATTAGCTCCCGTTATATATTCCATTGTAATCGAAATAGGGGTAAAATATTATAAACGCCGGGCGGCACGCTTTGTTTCGAGTTTGAAAATAATTCGAGTGAATAGTGATTTATATTGCCTATAAATAGATGTCCACCATTCACAATTACCAAACCCTAACCTAAAATGAAATAGCCAGCGGCCACCCTCTCTTCCACGATCCTACGACCATCAATAAAACGCGCCACCCTAGGTGATATCATGCCTCGATTTCAACTGACAAAACGTAGAACACAACAACGTAAGGCTATCCAACGATGGAGATGGTGTTTCGTGTAGCAGATTGTCGGCAAACAAGCTCTGTTCATCAGTAGTTATATGGCTTTCGACGATCGTTTTCGCGCGATGCACACTGTTGGAGCCTGCGACGTTCACGGGGTAGGGTGGCGTGCGAACGTGGCAGGCGGCGGTGGGCATACGTTGGCCGAGCGCGGTTGTGCGATGTCGCGAGAAAAAGAAAAAAAACAAAAAAAACGCGCGTGTCTTTTTGAGCCTGGGGGAAGAAGGAGGCACACACGGCCCAGATTGGTGAAGGCAAAAGCAACAGCCACGATTTGATTTTAAGGTTTAATTAAAAAAAGTGTTAATTATATCATTTAAATTCATGTAATGTTTAAACTATCATAACTTTGTCATACAAGGTCCTTTTTTGACGAAATAAGTTGCGTTGGGTCCGTATTGACGAGCACTACATAGAGCTGGTTTGAAGTTGATTGGAGCTAGTATACATTTTGGCTAAAATTAAACGGCTGCTTAATTTTATTCAGAATAAAACACTACAACAACTATTGGAACCAAAGTGAGTACAACTCACTCTTTCTGACCCAATGATATTTTTATATAAGTGGGAATAAATTTATTTTATGATGATTGATGATTGTTTATATGATATATGATATATTATCTATATATTGATTAGTATTTGGATATATTCCTGTCTATTGGAACAGATGAGACCCTATACTTTTTCGCGAATGAGCGGATGACCCTATGTACGCAAGTCTGCCTCGTTGTAGACATTGTACACATATTCTAATATGTATATTTGTTGCAGGTGACATGTTGGAGGGATCCAACTGGATTCCTCACCAGTATCGGTTTTATTTACAAATAATGTGATATATGCCGTTATCATGTGATATGTGATATTTTAGATGTCGTGATTGATGTATTTAGTGCTGTTGCAGCATTGGGCCTATTTTTGGAAAATAAAAATGTTAAAGTGATGATTTCAAATTGAAAAAGGATTTTCAACTGATTTTGAAAATAGGTATTTTATTAATTTTGAATTGTTAAAAGAATGAATTTATGTTAAAGAAATAAATTTTATAATTTTTATGTTATAAAAATTATGATTTTTGGGAAATATAATCAGAACCTGATTTTTGAAATATGGAGTTAATGATTTGGTAAATAGTTTAAATTGAGATTTTTGACTTGTATAAATGGTTTATATGTAAGATTTATAAAATTGATATTTTATAAATCAACATATTGGGATTATAAAGGAGTTTTGTAAATGATAAAATGGAGTTATAAATGAATCTTATAAGTGGATAAGATTTATAATTTAAGAAGTTATAAAAAGAATGATTTTGTAAATAGATGATTTATAAGTAAATTAACTTATAATTTGGATTTGACGTATAAATGGAATTGGTTAATAAAGGAGATATAGAAATAGAAGTTTTCATAAAATATAAATGTGATTGTTTTATAAAATCCGAAATCAATTGAATTTGATAAGTTAATTATTATAGTTTATTGAAGGAATTTCTTCCACGATTTTGGACAGTGGATAATCCTTTAATTTAGTGTGAAATAGTAATGAAATTGGTAAAGGGATTGTATCCACGATTTTGGACAGTGGATTATCTTTAATAAATGTGTAGAAGTAATGAATGTGGTAAATAAAGTATATTCACGATTTTGGACAGTGAATAATCTTTTGAAATAAATAAATGTTTTGAGATGTGATATTTTAAATGGAGTTAAATGGTTTAAAGATGTTTTAAAATGTGTTAAACATCAAAATCATAGATTTCAACATTCATTGTTGAAATAGACGTATTCGATAAATAAGGAAATGATGAACTAAAACACTGTTGTTATAGTAAATGATTTTCGAAAGGAGATGTTTTGTATAGTATATGGGATTTATATATCTATCTAATTTTCGAATTCCTATACTAGTGATTTTGGGTTGTCGTAACGATGTTTTATGCAATATTCGTTTTAACCCAAATAAATGTGTTTAAAGAGAATCTTTTCCTTACAGAGTAAAATATATACTTAATTGTGATTTAAATATATGTAATATTTTCTAAGTGTTTAAAATAAATTGATTTGTGAAGTACTTGTTATTAAATAAGTATATGAAAATATTTTCCAATATTGAAATGTGGAATGGTTTTGTGATTATATCTTTTTAAAGATAATTTGAAGTGAATATTTGACAAGTGATTTAATTAATAAAAGATTAATTAAAAGGGCCTGGTGATTGCTTATGGTGCTAAATATTTGTTTGTTTGTTTTGATAGTTAAATAACTGACTATCAAATTTGGCCATTTTTAGTTCTTCGACTTGATGTGGGAACTATTTAGTCATATACTTAGTACATAACCTTCTCTGTAGGCTTGATGTAATGACCCGAAAATTTTGATGGCTTTTATAATATATGTTTTAAGTAGAAAATATCTGTGGCTTCCAGATTATTTTAAAATATGGTATATTGTTCTGGCTCCTCTTTTTAGTAGATAAGACATATTTTATTTTATTTTATTTACAGTGGTACGTAAGTATATGTTATATAATACTATATCATATGGTTGATGCTATATAATATAGATATTCGATTTTTCTAGAGAAATATATACAAAGTACTTATAACATACATACCTGTGAAGTTTAAATGTTAATATATTTATTTTATAAATTTTTGTTTTTATACTGTATACATATATTTCTATACATATATCATACTAGTTTTAAGAAATGAGGTCAGGTGGTGTACGTATAATATATATTTCAAGTAGAATATATACAGTGATTTGGTATTGATTTGAATATGATATATAATGATTTTGATTTCTATTTTACAAAGTCACAGTATATCAAGTCTTGATTTTTTCATCTAACACACATACATACATACATACATATATATATATATATATATTATGTGTGGTTAACAGAATAATGATCTTAAATTTTATTTTATTTGTCTTAAATTAAAATATTGAGATATATATAAATAATATAATAGCAATATATATTTTCAGTTTATACCAAACTAATTTTTGATTTGTTCTCATCGATTTTTATTATCAGCTCTATCGTTGATTTCGTGTCCATCATGCTTTGCTTCGAAATTCGTGCTTGGATCTGTAACCCATTTCGTTGTCTATTCTCTCTAGCCTCGAAAGGCGGGCAATCACTCACGATTAACGTTCTTATATTTATTAAATTTGATTTCAACTGAAACGACAATTGAAGTATGCTGTTGTTAGTTATTTGCATTGCTATATATATGCTATTATCTGTACCTGTTCACCTGCGACACCTGACACTACTATCTGTTATTTATATTGATGATTTATGCCTGTTATATTATTATATATCTGTTATCACTCTGCAAGTTCCTGATTAGTATAGAATTCTCTATGGGTTGAAATGATACATATCCGAACGATATGTAGAATATGCGAAAATCATTATGGGTTGAAATGATAGACCCAAGCGATTTTCATTGAATTGAATGTAGGATTGCAGGTTGAAATGATATAGACCCGTAAATATATTTAAATTGCGGAATGAAATGATAAATATCTGTATCACTTGAACATAGGATAGAAAATTATATATAGACAACATTGGTCTATATATAAATATTTTGAAAATGATTTCTATGGTTTTTAAAAAATATATGATTTAATAAATATTGATTTTTAAGATATTATATATATATATATGGAAATGATTTCCAAGGTTTTGAAATTGAATTTATTTAAGACTTATACTCAAATAAGTTTGGTTTTAAATTTATTAAATTTGGAATTTTAAAGATATGATTTGATAACATGATTTTTGATTGAAAGAGATTTAAGTGAATATTTCAAATTTACATAAATTTAAATGGTATATCTAGTTTTATTTAAATTTGAAATTTGAATTTTTATGTAAATGTTATTTGAATGACTAAGTCAATATTTCAAAATAAGTAATAGTAAAGTAAATTTGATATATATATATATATATATATATATATATATATATATGGAATTATCAAATCTAGTTTTGAATATCTAAAACTTTGAAAATATTGAAATTTGAATGGTTTATTGAGAAACCGAAATTGATGATTTGAGATTGATTAAATTTGAATTTTTTGAATTCGAGTTGATTTGGAGTCGATTTGTGAAATTTAAGGAAACTATTCTATGTTTTACTATATAAATTATTCTAATATGAACTATTTTTATATAAACCATTTTTAATATAAACTATTTTAATATACTACCTATTTTAATATAAACTATTTTAATTTATAACTCTTTTATACAAATTATTTTACTTTATAAACTATTTTATTATATATACTATTTTAATATCGAAGCTGTTTAATTGGTGGAAATTATGTTTCAAAGTTATTAATTTCAAAGTATTATGTTTTGAAAGTGTTATAATTCCAAGTGTTTGGTTTCGGAAGTGTTATAACTTTGAAAGTGCTATGATTTTGGAAAGAGGTATATTTGAAATGGAAATGATATCGTATTTGGTTCTGAAATAGAAATGATATCGTTTTGATATGATTTTGAAATGGATATGATATTTTGGTTTTGACGTATAAACTATTTTGAAATGACCGTGGTGTTATAATAACGTTTGGTTGTTAAAGAGACCAAGATCGGAAGTTGTCATACTTTCTGCCAACTCCGGAAACCACTTTAATAACTATGTACGTGGTGGAGATTCCAGGATGAAGTAGGATGGTGGCGACAATCCTATATGAGGTATATACATGGACCGACTCCCGTGAGTTGGCATAAAGTGGCTAAAACAGGAGCAATTGAAGGGCCAGGTGAGATAGCTCCTCCGATCGGACACACTCCTTCGTATGCCATTCTATTACTTTGTGATTGATTAGGCGTGCACTTTTAGATTTTTGGGAGTGTGGCTCGAGGTGGGCGGTAGTGGCTGCTATGCGTTACCACCAGCCCGGAAGTGTAATTAATATATCTACCCTGGCATTTCCTAGTTGTGCCGTGTCACCTACCCTAGCATGCCTTTACGAGTTTGATTTGTGTCGTACCTATAGAGTATCCTCTGGTAGCCTCCCTATCTGGAGGTATTACGGTATTGTATAGACTATTGGCACTATAAAATGTGTTAAGGTGGACAATGTAAAGCCTTAATGCTATTTTTAAATAGTGTACTTTACTATAGACATTATTATAATAGCGTATATTACTACATAGTCGATAGTTTAACGGATCCTTAGAGGATGGTTATCCCAAACATCCTTTAAGTTACTTGTATTTCAGTTGATGTTTCACTTGAGTTGGATTTATTGATATAAGAATATTAATTTTACTCAAGTGTTTTGTGTTTTGATTTACGCTCGGGTCAGACTGAGTGTACCAGTATTCGAGACTCACCTTTGGAGTTGGAGCTTCTCTTAGAGATCCATCTACATCTTTTTGGCTTTCAGTTATTCAATTGACTCCAATTATATATTTAGATTTTGTATTTTGACTATTGTATTTGAGACTTCTGTTGTTTCTTATTTATATATATAGTAGCTTCATGAACTACTATTCATTTGTTTCTGCTGCTTATTGTTATATTACTCAATGTCTATGATTTTGTGATTATTTTATTTACTGTATATGATGAATTTTGAAAATATAAATTAACAATCCCGTATTTTGAGCAATTCAAATCTGACATGTGTGTCTGTCTATGCACTTGGCGGGTGCAGCATGATAGGGGGTTCTCGCATTTGGTTTGGTAGCGAGCGGATGATTCTTACTTTTACATGTCCCTATGGGTGTTGGTGCAGTCGAGAGGCTGCCCGTAAAGGCAGAATACAGGTACCAATGTATGCTACGGTGGGAGTTACCCCACTGACGGGTGGTCTGTTATATGTGGTATCAAAGCTTTGGTTTTAGGCTAAACTTAGCATATGTAATAATTACGGAATCCCTTTCATTTGAGCTTGAATCTCTTTCTCTTTGACTTGGGTTTCCTTAGAATTTTGGAACTCCCCTATTCGTTCTGAAATCCACCCTTGTCTTCTCGTATCCAAATTCTTCTTGATTCCGGAGTATCTCATAGCTCCACTGAATGATTGTAAAAGGGGTGAAACTCCTTTACAACAGGCAATGATTTATCAGAGATTTCTGTATCCTCGGTTTACGATGCTATCTATCTCTTGCTATGCCTAGATTCTATCTCTTGCGATCGAATGTCGATTTGCCTCAGAATTCTACATAATCTTATTCATGAAGTCATGGTTGACCCGGTTAAGATTGCCCACGATTAATATTAGTATATCCATCTTATTATTCTGTTATTCAACCATCTTTTTCCCTATCGAGTCTATTTTCTAGTTTGAATTCCTTTGATTAGAATCTCTCTAATCTGAATTTTTATACTTAATTTTGAAATCCAAAAATCATAAAGCGAGGGAGTGTATTTGTAAATTAATATAAAATGTTTTATATATTAGTTGATTTGGATTTTCAGTCGATTCGTCTGATCAACACTATCAATAGGATTTCCAAAACACTTGAACAGAGCAAACTGACACAATATTATTTTCAAATTTGGTAACTAAAATAAAATTTTGTGTGATTATATTATATATAAGAAAATTTTTGAATAATAATAATAATTGTTAAATGAATTGGTTAACAAAATGATAATATTTGATTTTTATTTATTGTTTTGTAAACCAATGACTATTGCCTCATAAAATAAATAAATGGAATTATAAAACATAGTTTATAAATTGATTTGGAATTTTAAAACATGGTTTATAAATTGATTTAGAAAATGAAATAAAATTTAAATTTAGAATTTGAGAATTTAATTTCCGGTGATTTCAAACTTTGGTTTTAAATTTTTTGAATGTATATTATTTAAAGTATTTTCGAATAGAAATGGTTTTCAAAGAAATTTAATTGTTTAAATCAGTACTCTTCTTTTTTGTCGCTGGAAAATAATTTCGGTGATGGCCGCAGCATCATTGACATTCATTTTCGAGTTTCAGAGTAAAGAGACTATTCTATAGCTTTGCTACACGTTTGTTTTGAAAAATAAATTGTTTTATTTTGTTTCCAATCTATTTTCCTCTGCTTGGTTCTATTCTCCTACTCCTTCCTTTTCGAGGACGAAAAGTTTTGAGTGGAGGAGAGTGTAACGACCAGAAAATTTTGATGGTTCTTATAATATATTTAATTGGGAATTTTGTGAAATTTTTAATAATTGAATTTTGAAATAAATTTTTTATATTTGAAGCATGTCTAATTGAACATAGTAAATGGTAAATTTTCATCCGATAATATTGGAGTTATTTTTTTGTGTAATTCTATTTCAATTTAAATCAGTTAACAATTGATGATAATAAAATGTTTTCCAAACGTGAATATATTTATACAATAAATTTGTGAATCATCTTCTTAGTGAGATGTCATATTTTGTTTCTCCAAATTTTGACTGCTTTTGCTCCGTTTATCTTATTTCTGGCAAATCAGCAGCATTTTCGGTACCGATTATCGATTTTTAATTGGATGATCGTACCACTGATATTTATATACCGTTATGATTGTCTCGTCATGCTGATCTCTGTAGTATATTGAATTCTGTATTTTAAAGTCCCATACGCAGGGGAATCTGTGAAACGTCAGACCGTATCGATACCTGTTTTACAACCTTTTGGTTTTCCTTACCTTTTTATATTCCACCGTCTTTTCACCAATAGCCTATTGCCTTTTTCAATTCCCTAAACTCTTGCCATTCCCACTATTTTATTTTTTTGGTGCGTTCATTTTGTATCAGTTCATTTGATAGCAGAAGAAATAATTGTTCAAATCTTTATACAGTCTGTTGCTCCTTTTCCTCTCACACTTTCTTTCCAACCGAAACCCATAAGCCCACCACTCGAACACCAATCGCCATCACGTTTTGTCACCGGCACATCGACACCTTCCTCCTCCTATCCATTTTTCATGTGAGCAGACATATCCACGTCAACCTCCTCGAACGCGACCTCCAACCCTTGGCCACGTCTCAAACTCTGCCTTCCGCTGCCCTCCCTTCATCTCCACCCATGTAGCCTTTCATCTTCGACCACCAATAACGAACTTCAGTTGCCTTTCCTCCATACTGTGAGCATCTCTCCCTTTCTTTATCTAATGTGTATAGGTGTTATACTGTTTATATATTAGTTATACAAGTAATAATATACATATACAACAGTATATACGTTTACAAAGGTAAATTCATGTTTGCATAATAAGTAGAGAGAGTATGGGATGGTTTCGTATATATTGCGGTTACTGTAGAAATTATTTTATAAAACGAGTATTAGATACGTTATAGTATATATAAAACTAACTTTTAAATTTTTATTTTAAAGTTCAACTAGATATTATTTTAAGTATACATATGTATATTTTATAAGTCCAGATTTATATAGTACGTATATATATATATATTAGTTTATACGTATTTAAATAAATGTAAGTTTGCAAGTGGTATAACTGTTGTTTGCATATGTTAGCCGTACTTACATATGTTAGTCTATATATATATATATTTGTTTATAAGGAGAATCTACACGTAACTATTTACAATCTAATATATATGTATATTTTATATATAATACTGTTTTAAGTAGAAAATATCTACGGCTTCCAGATTATTTTAAAATATGGTATAGTGTGATGGCTCCTCTTTTTAGTAGATAAGGCATATTATGTTTTATTTTATTTAATGTGATACGTATATATATGTTATATATGGTTAATGCTATATAATATAGATATTCGATTTTTCTGGAGATATATTTATATATACAAAGTACTTACGTACATACTTGTGAAGTTTAAATGTTAATATATTTATTTTATAAATTTTTTATTTTTATACTGTATACGTATATTTCTATACATGTATCATATTGGTTTTAAGAAATGAGGTCAGGTGTTGTACGTATAATATATATTTCAAGTAAAATATATACAGTGATTTGGTATTGATTTGAATATGATAGATAATGATTTTGATTTCTATTTTACAAAGGTCACAATTTATCAAGTCTTGATTTTTTTATGTAATATATATATATATATATATATATATATATATATATATTATGTGTGGTTAATGGAATAATGATTTTATATTTTATTTTATTTGTCTTAAATTAAAATATTGAGATATATATACATAATATAATAGCAATATATAATTTCAGTTTATATCAAACCGATTTTTGATTTGTTCTCATCCATTTTTTATTATCAGCTCTATCGTTGATTTCATGTCCATCGTGCTTTGCTTCGAATTTATGCTTAGATCCGTAACCCATTTCGTTATCTATTCACTCTAGCCTCGAAAGATGAGCAATCACTTATGATTAACGTTCTTATATTTATTAAATTTGATTTCAATTGGAACGATAATCGAATATTCTGTTGTTAATTATTTACATTGCTATATATATGCTATTATCTGTACCTGTTCACCTGTGACACTACTATATATTATTTATATTGATGATTTGTGCCTGTTATATATCTGGTATCACTCACAAGTTACCTATTAGTATAGAATTCCCTATGGGTTGAAATGATACATACCCGAACGACCTATAGAATAGGAGAAAATCGTTACGGTTGAAATGATAGACCCAACCGATTTTCTTTGAATAGAATTAGGGATTTCGGGTTGAAATGATATATACCCATATATATATATATAAATTTAAATTATAGATTGAAATGATAAATATCTGTATCACTTGACCATTGGTAAGAAAATTATATACAGACACCATTGGTCTATATATAAATATTTTGAAAATGATTTCTATGGTTTTGAAAAAATATATGATTTAATAAATATTGATTTTTAAGATATTATATATATATTTGGAAATGGTTTCCAAGGTTTTGAAATTGAATTTATTTAAGAATTATACTCAAATAAGTTTGATTTGAAATTTATTAAATTTGGGATTTTAAAGATATAATTTTATAACTTGATTTTTGATTGAAAGAGATTTAAGTGAATATTTCAATTTTACATTGATTGAACTGGTATATCTAGTTTTATTTAAATTTGAAATTTGAAGTTTTATGTAAATGTTATTTGAATGACTAAGTAAATATTTCAAAATAAGTAATATTAAAGTGAATTTGATATATATATATATATATGGAATTATCAAACCAAGTTTCGAAATGTTTGAATATTTAAAACTTTGAAAATATTGAAATTGAAATGGTTTATTTTATGGCTAAAAATCTGCATTTAAAATCATTAAGAATGGTTTATTGAGAAACCGAAACTGATGATTTGTGACTTATAAAATTTGAATTTTTTGAATTCGAGTTGATTTGGAATCGATTTGTGAAATTTGAGGAAACTATTTTATATTTTAATATATAAATTATTTTAATATAAACTATTTTAATATAAATCATTTTTAATATAAACTATTTTAATATACTAACTATTTTAATATAAACTATTTAACTTATAACTCTTTTATACAAATTATTTTACTTTATAAACTATTTTATTATATATACTATTTTAATATCTAGACTGTTTAAGTGGTGGAAGTTATGTTTCATAGTTATGAATTTCAAAGTATTATGTTTTGAAAGTGTTATAATTCCAAGTGTTTAGTTTCGAAAGTGTTATAACTTTGAAAGTGCTATGATTTTGGAAAGGGATATATTTGAAATGGAAATGATATCGTATTTGGTTTTAAAATAGAAATGATATTTTTTGATATGGTTTTGAAATGGATATGATATTTTGGTTTTGAAGTATAAACTATTTTGAAATGACCGCGGTGTTATAATAACGTTTGGTTGTTAAAGAGATCAGGATCGGAGGTTTTCATACTCTCTGTCAACTCCGAAAACCACTTTAACAACTGTGTACGAGGTGGAGATTCCTGAATGAAGTAGGATAGTGGCGACGATACTATATGTGGTATATACGTGGACCCGACTCCCATGAGTTGGCATAAGGTGGCTAAAACAGGAGCAATGGATGGGCCAAGTGAGGTAGTTCCTTCGATCGGACACACTCCTTCGTATGCCATTCTATTACTGTGTGATTGATTTGGTGCGCACCTTTGGATTTTTAGGAGCGTGGCTCGAGGTAGGCGGTAGTGGCTGCTATGCATTACCACTAGCTCAAAAGTGTAATTGGTATATCTACCCTCGCATTGCCTAGTTGTGCCATGTCGCCTACCCTAACGTGCCTTCTACGAGTTTGATTTGTGTCGTACCTATGGAGTATCCTCTGGTAGCCTCCCGATCTAGAGGTATTACGGTATTGTATAGACTATTGGCACTATAAAATGTGTTAAGGTGGAAATGTAAAGCCTTAACGCTATTTTTAGATAGTACACTTTGCTATAGACATTAGTATAATAGCGTATATTACTACATAGTAGATGGTTTAACAGATCCTTAGAGGATGGTTATCCCAAACATCCTTTAAGTTACTTGTATTTCAGTTGATATTTCACTTGAGTTGGATTTATTGATATAAGAATGTTAATCCTGACTCGAGTGTTTTGTGTTTTGCTTTACGCTCGGGTCATACTGAGTGTACCTATATTTGAGACTCACCTTTGGAATTGGAGCTTCGCTTGGAGATCCATCTATATCTTTTCAGCTTTCAATTATTCAGTTGACTTCAGTTATATATTCAGATTTTGTATTTTGACTATTGTATTTGAGACTTCTGTTGTATCTTATTTAACTCTATTATATATATAGTAGCTTCATGAACTACTATTTATTTGTTTCCGCTGCTTATTGTTATATTACTCTGTGTCTGTGATTCTATGATTATTTTATTTACCGTATATGTCGAATTTTGCCAAATATAAATTGACAATCTAGTATTTTGAGCAATTCAAATCCGACATGTGTGGATGCGAATGATTGAAAATATCAGGATGCAACACTTGATTATCATTTGTGTTTAGGATGTTGATTCGTATAGTGCAAAGTATTACTCCAATCTATCAAGCTTCCTTCTTGGCCCGAAGGATAGCAAGTTGAAAGTTGGAGACGCGATAAATTTATGAGACTTAGTTTCTGTGTAAGGTTGAGAAACACTTTTGCATTGTTGGTGCGAAGAGACCGGGATCGGTTTATCCAAAACCACTTCGGACCAACGTATATGCGACGATTGTGCAGGTTGCTTGTGATGATATTGATATTTCGGGTTTTGATAGTGGGTGACTGCTTGTTGATCGTTTGGTGTTAAAAATCCCAATATACGTATAGTAGGAGTGATCTCTTCATAATGAAATATCCAATGCGAGGACTATTCTCTACTAATCCTAGAGATTTCCCGACAGGATGTAGTAGTAAAGTACCTTCGGTTTGTTCTATTCTTGAATAAGTTGTATGGATGTTTGTCTGACATTGCATTTCTACAGATTACGTACATTGGTTTTTACAAACGTATATCAGTGGTGACGGAGAAGGAAATTTCTCTTAGCTTAACACCCTCCTTAAGACATAAGAGCTTAAGGGTTGTATATTTGTGGAGGGCAATTAGTAGTCAACAAAAATGGCCGTGTGACATTCTAAGTGATGTGACTATGATTTGTGAAAGGTAGTCGTTACCTCTGGCCTCATCAACCGAAAATGACCAAAACAAGATTAGATGCAGCAGGGCTAAGTGGGTCGCTCCCAAGTAGGATATGATCATCCTCTTATAGATATATCTTTAGACGCTATAACGTCGTGTATCTGATTATTGTGGTTTGTATGCTTTGAGGGCCCTCGGAAAAGGTCGGTAATGACCGAAGGATGACATATCCGATACCATCTAGTTTAGTGGTGGGCCAGTCTTGTGTTGGTAGAGGGCAGATGTTTTGTGCCTCGGGACATCCATCTAGAGGTTTACCCATTTGGAAGGTAGTCCCTTCACCTGGTCATTTGTATGGAAATCTAAGCTCCTCTACATGCCTGCCATTTTGATTGAATTACCCATTTTGGGCTATATGTCGGAATTTAATCAATGTAACAAATTCAGCTATGATTAACATTATTCGTATACTAGACACTAGTATAATATCAGATGATTTGATATGAGATATTTCAGTTATCGTAAGGTAAAAGCATGTCCGTGTTTATGTGTGGGCTTGTCTTACGAGATATTTTTGTGTTGATAATGGAAAAGTTTGGTAATTTAATAAATTCAGTTGAGTGTGTTTCTCACGTTGGTTTACCAGACTGATCCAGGCGTTCTTCCCTTTCAATGCTCGGGTCGGAACGAGTATATTTACAAGTTCAAATTTGGTGCTTTTGGAGCTTCAGCATATGAGCTGGCGATCTTCATTTTCATATACACGTATTTGTTTGGATTATTGATTATGCGCTGTGCTTAGTTGTTGTATATTATCAGCAATTGTGAGGACAGGTTATTATAACTATCCAGGCTGATGATTATTGATTGATTTTTGAACTCTGATTGATGCATGTGTACACAGTTCCTGTTTTATAAAGATCATTGATATGATATTATATGTTTTCCGCTGTGATGTGAGATTCTGTATTGTTCTATTTGGTTCTATCTTCTCTATTTCTTCTCTTCTCTTCTTCTCTCTACTTTTCTTTCTCTTGAATTTCCGTCTGTCTGTGCATTTTGGGTGGGACATATATGGATTATTGTCGATTCAAAGGGTACGGATTTGTGGGTCGTCACATTTGGTATCAGAGCTTAGATTTTGTATATGCCTAAGCTTTGACGTGTACCCAGTATAGATAGGGACAGTAGCACCCTAGATTGAGTTTGAGTGTATTGATATATCAGCGTGTATTTGTTAGTGATATAAAATGTTTTTCTTATTCGTTGAGTTGTTTGTGAATTCTGGTCGGTATATGGGACGCCATATTATCAATAGGGATTTTCAAACACTTAAACGAGGCAAGTCGACATAGTATCATTTTAAATTAGGTAAATGAAATAATTTTAACTCGATTATATTTTATATATAAAGGGAATAATTTTTCGAGAATTATTAAAGTGTATATAAGTTGATTGTTTGGTTGTTTGAAAATGTAAATATATATAAGTTAAGAAAAGTTGTTTGAACATTCAAATATAAACAAAAACTGTAAAAGAAGAATAAATTATATAAGCAAATGAATTATAAAGTATGGAATTATTATTAATATGATTTACAATTGTGAAATAATCTTATATATAAGAATTAAAACAACATGAATATATTTATAAAAATGAGTTATAAATAAACGTGGATTTGGACGAAGAATTTGAATTTTGAATACCGTTAATTTTGAATGTTGTTTTTCAAAATTAAAGAGATTATATTGTTAAAAATCTAAGCAAGATAAATGAAGTTGGAATGATCATATATAAGTGAAGCAATATGGTGAAATTATATAAGTAAAAGATTTATAAATAATAAAAGGAAATTTTAAAAAGAATATAAAGCATTGAATTCACTATTGTTACTGGAAAATAATAAAGGTAATGACTGCCGCATCATAAGTATCATTTTCGAGTTTCTATGTGATGGATTTGCTACCAATAGTAAATTGAAAATTTAAGTTTTGTTTTGATAAACAAATTTGAATTTAAAATCCAAGTTTAAATTGATAAATATAAGTAAAATGAGTTTTGTCCTTATAATATGAAATAAAAGTTTAACTTTAGTAAAGTTGAAATAAATTGAGTCAGCATAAATAAATATATGATTTGAGATTTAACTTAAGTAAAGTTAAATAAATTGAATTAGATTTGAACTAGATTAGATAAGTTATTGAAATGAAAATTAAACTTTTAAGTGATTATATGGTATGAATTAGGAAGTTTAAATAACTAAGTTGTATAACTTGTAAAGTGAGAAAATGTAAGTAAAACTAAATATTAAAATGATTAAACAATTTTGTTAAGCAAAACAAAATCTGAATTTGAGTAGTGATACGAAATTTGACTTAAGTAAAAGTTAAATAAAATAGAATCTGAACTAAGTTAGAAGTGAACTTAAGTTGTACAGTGAAAGAAGAATGTAAGTAAGAATGAAATGGAACATAACTTAAGTAATGGTTAATGAAATTGAATTCGATATCAATATGAAATAATAACAACATTGGAAGTGTTGTATAGAAATGTGAATATAGTGAATACTGGAATTCAATCTAAATTGAATATTAAACCAGTTGAAATTAAATGAGTTGAACCAAATTGAATGTAAGCGAATTAAATAAATTTGGTTATGTTGAATATACATTAATCATTAGATGGATGTTAATTGATTGAATAGAAGTTCATTAAATGTTAATGAAATTTAAAGCTAAATAATTGAATTCAAATTGGAAGTTAAGTGAATTTAAATAGAATTGAATTTGATTTGATTTGGAAGTGAACCAACTTGAATATAAATTAGTGAATGTAAACTAATTGAATATGAATGAATGAATGTTAGTGAAATTCAATGTTAATGAATCAAATGTGATTTAAATTAAGAATCAATTCAATGAATATTAAAGTGAAATGAATTTATATTGATTTGGTTATAGATTTGTTGGATGATAGTTGTTTGATGGTTGGATTTGTTGCTTTTGATTGCATTTGCTATATTGGCATACATAGTTGTTGTATTAATATATGTTGTATATTGATATTATTTTCATATATACATGTTTCTCATTTGTTTTCGAGTGTTTAGTAGGTGAGGATGGTGCTTGCTTCGCACCTGGAGCTCGCTTTCGCGCTATATTAGCCGTATATGCTCACTAATAATATATAAGATACATATCTCGGATTACATATCGTACTTCTACACTTTTTTCCTACGAGATGCCTCATCCTCGAAGATGAGATGTATATTTGTGATATATATATATATATATTGTGATCCTACTACGATCGAACCGCACAAAGGAGACGCTGGCGAATTTTTTTGAAAATTAAGGAGTTAGAATTTTTTTTAGAAATTGAAAAAATATTTTGGTAATTAAAATTTTGATGTTTAGATAAAAGTTAAACGATATTAGCTGGTTTTGGAAAGGTAACTATGAATGAATTTGAAAACATGGAAAAGTTTTTGTATGAAGTTTAACTAGATGATTTTGGAAAAGTTAAAACGATTAAATGAATTTGATGTCTAGTTTGAACGAATTGTTTTGAAAACTTAATAGATTTTGTGATTTTTTTCTTACTTGGTAATTTCGGGGACGAAATTCTTTAAGTAGGGGAGAGTGTAACTACCCAGAATTTTAGTCATTTGAAATTCGTACATTTAATTGATTTTAAATATTTAAAAGTAAATTTTATAGGCTAAATAACTTATATTTGAAATATAGTGGTGTATTGGATAATTAAATTGATAATTTAATATTTGAAATTATGGAAATAATTGGAATTTGAATTTAATGCGAATGAAAATGATTTATAAAGTTGAATTAAATTCTATTTGGATTAGAATGATGCTAGAGAACCTTTGAAATTGAAATTAAAGTTAAATTCTAGAAATTGAATATTTAATTAACATGTAAAAATAATCATTTTTCAAACAATCTCGATTTCGACGAAACCAGTTTCATTGGATCCGTAATGTTATATTATTATAAGATTTCAAATTTCGTGTCAATTGAATTTATGGTTTAGTCGTGGCAAGCTAAAACACATAGAATTCTGTTTAAGTAAATTTTAAATTTAAATAGTCGGTTCGAAAGTCTATCTTCCAAATACGATCGAGTTGACTCCCGATATATATTCCATTATGTTCGGAGTAGGGGTAAAACACTATAAACGCCGGGCGGTACGCTCTGTTTTGAGTTTGAAAATAATTCCAGTGAATAGCGATTTATATTGCCCATAAATAGGTATCCACCATTCACAATTGCCAAACCCTAACCTAAAATGAAATAGCCAGCCGCTACCCTCTCTTCCACGATCCTATGACCATCAGTGACTCACTGATATTTTTATATAAGAGAGAATAAATTTATTCTGTGATGATTGTTTGGATGATATATGATATATTATCTATATATTGATTGGTATTTGGATATATTCCTGCCTATTTAAGTAGATGAGACCCTATACGTCCCGTGTATAAGCAGATGACCCTTTGTACGTGCATCTGTGTCGAAGCGGACATTGTACACATATTCTAAAAAGGTCGGTGACGACCGGAGGATGACATATTTTGTACCATCTAGTTACAGAGGTGGGTCGTTCTTGTGTTGGTAGAGAGCAGATGTTCTGTTCCTTCGGACATCCATCTAGAGGTGTACCCATTCGGAAAGTAGTCCCTTCACCTGGTCATTTGTATGGAAATCCAAACTCCACTACATGCCTGCCATTTTGATTGTATTACACATTTTGGGCATATGCTGGAATTTAATCAATTTAACAGTTTCGGCTATGATTAATATTATTTGTATACGAGACACTAGTATAATATCATATCATTTGATATGAGATGTTTTAGTTATTGTAAGGTAAAAACATGTCCGTGTTTATGTGTGGGATTGTCTTACGAGATACTTTTCTTTCGATAAAGGAAAAGTTTGGTAATTTAATAAATTCAGTTGAGTGTGTTTCTCACGCTGCTTTACCAGACGGGTGTTCTTCCCTTTCAATGCTTGGGTTAGACCGAGTATATTTATAGGTTCAGATTTGGTGCTTTTGGAGCTTCAGCAGGAGAGCTGGAGATCTTAATTTTCGTATATGTGTATCTGTTTTGATTATTGATTATCTGCTGTGCTTAGTTGTTGTATGTTATCAGCAATTGTGAGGACAGGTTATTATAATTATCCAGGCTGATGATTATTGATTGATTGTTAAACTCTGATTGATGTATGTATATACAGTTTCTGTTTTGTAAAGATCATTGATATGATATTATATGTTCTCCACTGCGGTGTGAGATTCTGCATATTGTTCTGTTTGGTTCTATATTTTCTCTTTCTTCTCTTCTTCTCTCTTCTTTTCTTTCTCTCGACTTTCCATCAGTCTATGCATTTTGGGTCGGACATGTGTGGATTATTATCGATTCAAATGGTATGGATTTGCGGGTCGTCACACCTTAGCTTTCTTCCGTCACCGTTCCTAGTTAGACTTTTTGCACATATCGAAACAAATGCACATGATATCAAGCAATTGGTATGTAGTGTATTAGAGAAAGGCGAAAGGAATAATGGTGTCGAAGGCATGCTTCTTAAGGGGTTGAAGCCACACTAACTAGCTTTCGAAGCAATCAACTTACCTTCATTTAAAACGAGTCTTTCGAATAGGCCGCCGCTTGCCTTTGTTTTAGAAAGGAGCTTTTGAAAGATTGACGCTTAATTTTGTTTTAAAAGAAGCTTTTGAGTGGATAGCCGCTTTTGAACCTATTTGATACCCATGCTGCTGCATTCATACCTTTCGAATTGGTTAAGGCCGCTTTTCCTTATAGCCTTGAAACAATGTATTCGAAAGAGATGCTTTTGCCTTTTAACTTGGAAGCCTCCTTCTCAATTCTTTCGAAAAGGTCGTATAGCCGTTTTCAAATGGTTTCGAAAAGGTGGGTTTCGGAACTATCCTCTTTCTTTTACTTGGGATCAATGCTTTTGAAATTAATGCTTTCAACTCTGTTCTTTATAAACCTTTAGTTATATCAAAGATTAAACCCAACGGTTTCAAAAGGAATAATTTTAAATGGTTTCCTAGCGATGTTTTCATAAACCCTCACATGAATCCAATACTTTCAAAAGGTATTTTATAAGTGTTTCGAAGGGGAAGTCTACTTTCGAAAGGTATACTTTAAGTGTTCTGAAAGGTTTGCTTTTAAGTGTTTTGAAAAAAGGTCTCCAATGCTTTCGAAACACAAGTTTAAATGGTTTTGAAAGGGGATGTCTAAATTTTTATATAATGGTTTCGAAAGAGACGCTTTCAATTATTTTGAAAGGGGTTGTTTGAAGGTTTTAAGAAAAGGTTTCAAAGGTATTGTTTTAGCCTTATAGCCTAAAGTTTTATAAGTTAAAAGGCAGCTTTAACTTTTTTGAAGGGATATACATCGTATTGATCAAATTTCATCAACATTGTATTGTGTAAATCATATATCATGGCATAAGTATTTTGAGTAAAGCAAAGAGCATGATTTCCTTGTTTTATAAAGATATGATTTCAATTGTAAATCGTTTGTAAAGATTGTTTACAAGGAAATGAAATTTGAATATGGTATTTGACCCTAAGTATATGACTCGAATATTAGAAGACAAGAAGGGACATGTATTGGGTCGCGCCCTATACTTTAGCTACTAGCATCTAGCTAATATAAGTCCAAAATTCTACTGTATAGGGTTTAGTCACATATGGGACCAAAATAATGTTACACACAAAAGGGAATATATAGAGTAAAGATATGTTGTTGGTGAGCCCGAAAAACCATTAGGATCAGTTGACCCTAGAAGAAGATAGTCATGGGCAGATAGCCTAGTATTGAGTCTAACAGAAGTTAGAATGTTTATTATGTCTGATAGGCCCGAGTCAGCCAGTGGTTAATAGTTAACCTTATAAAACTATAGCGTGGACATATTGTTCATTGATTTCCTGATTTATATACATATGTTCCATTGCTATTATTGTTATAATCAGTTTGATTGCAGGTTTTTGATTTGCAAAAGATATGATTTTAAACGAATGCCAGTGAGGAGAAACTCATTCCGCTAAGCGGCATGGTCTCACTTAATATTAGAAAACCAAGTTGTAATAAAATTATTCACACCAGGTTTACGTCTGACTCAAAGTTTATGTTTTCCCTTAAACTCTCTGATGCTTAAAATTGAATTTGAGTAGAGTGAGAGTTAAGGACTTTCCAGGTTTAGTAGGTTGAACGAACAAGTTTTCGAAGACGTGTAGGAGGCAAAGGTAGCTATGTAGGAGCTATTTAGTATTATTTCCACTATAATGCATTTATGACTGATATGTTTATCTCTTACTCTGATCATCCAAGGGGGCATCTTCATATGTTTCTTTTGGTATAATTTGTAACAATTATATTCGATCAAAATCTGGAATCATTTTGGGATTATGTAAATATATATAAAATATTGAATTAAAATGTAATGAGAAAATCTATTTTTGAAATCTGTGTTGATTTTATTTCATATTCATGTGCTTTTTATATTATGGGTATCGTTGACATTACCATATTTTTTCACCGGAAGTTAATACTATGAATGACTGCAACATCTGTAGTGCTTAACTTCGGGCCTTAGAGTATGGGATGTTTCATTTTTATATCTAAAATAATTTTTTCAAGAAATAATTTTGTTTACCAACAAATTATGTTTATTTATAAATATACTTCAATTTAATTTTAAAATACTAAAAATAATTAACGAAGTTTTCAAATATATTTTAAAATAAAAAAATCAATCGAACATCCAAAAATATGAATTAAAGAGCGAAATCCTCCAAAATCTTCAACAATCATCAACATAAATTTCTAACGTTTGGCCGAGTCAAAATATATCAAATTTCAGCCATCGATACACTGTACATGCAATATAAATAAATTGTACAAATCGAAATGAAAATGGGAGACATCTCCTTTGCATTTCGGACATCCAATAGCATAAAACATCATCAACCAATCGAAACACATCCAGTATCATACATCAATTAGAATATCCGATCAAACAATTATCCAAGCAATTCAATAATTATTTACAAACTATTCAACTAAGCAAATGCAATCAATTCATCGAACTATGTAATCTAATTGGGATATGCATTTATATAATTAGCAGACAATGAATTAGATATAGATGTCAGTAAGAAGACTTACCAAACGACGCTTAAAGTACAAAATAACAACTAGCATTATCACATGACAATCACTTATTACCATCTCCTTCATCGTTGCAAACTCGCGTGCACAGCCTCCCATAGCTAGCGAGTGCAACATCGCTTTCCGTTAAACTATAGCTCCAACTCAACCACCACCCATAATTTGCTTGAATATTGACTATGACCTAACAAATCGCACAGCAAAAACATCACTCAATCGACAACCTCACCATATACACCAACCACAAAACATGAGCTCCACCTCCAGGCAATGACCGCACTTACTCTAACCGCGTCACTCCTTCCTTAGCCTTGGTCATGCCTTACTGGCTTCTCCTTTTCTTCCACGCATGCACTTATAACAATTGAGGTTGCTCCTTGTCATCGCAAAGGTTACGGGCATACTCGCTCAACCCTTCAACTATCCATCATGATTTCAAAATCAACGTCGCTGCACGTCTCAACCCGATGTTGTTGTCATGCTTCCTTCCTGATCACGCCTGACATTTTAGCATGTGACTTCTTCTTCTTTTTTCCTTTCCAAAACACAATCATGATTGGGGATAAGTTAAGGCTAAAGGAGATAGGTCGTTTCGGTCTTTAGGCTAGCTCGAATTGTTGAAGGATTAAGCGATCTCTAGAAATTAGGTTTTAAATGGGTTGGGATTGATTAAATAATGTGTATATTTTATTTTTCCATTGCCTTTCTTTTAAACAATTCGTATCATTTATTTGTAAACAAATTCGAGTATAATTTCGATAGCTGCACGATTCCATTCATTCCAATACGTATTTATTTTTCAATATTTTTAATCACATAGAATTATTTACATTTTAAAAATATTTTGTATTCAATTTAAAACATTTTATTTAATTCAATAAAATATCCAAAAATAAATTATTAATTTATTTCAATTTACTAAAAAAATCTATTGTTATAGCCTTCAATTAAATAAATATTTACTTTCAAAGAATAATTGTCAAATATCAAAATACCCTTTTTTAATTTTATTTTCAGTTTTTTATATAAAATTACCAAAATATCCTTTTAAATTGAAAAATTGTTTCATTTAAAAATCTTGGGTGTTACATGGACATCTATCTACCTTGGGCTTAAGTTCATTTGATTATAGTGTTGGTTTATTTCCTCGATGATAAGGTCATAACTAAGGTGACAGGATACTAGGATAGCTAAAGCCGAAATACCAATATACGTGTAGGGTTCAATTGGAGTGGACACACGTTGTAGAATCAACGCTAGTCTATGAAGAGTATAGTAAGTGGTAATATAGCACCGAATTATGTATCTTCAACCCCCATGTGAAGAAACCCTCGGGAGATTGATGTCAAGTAGACGAGAGGCTGGGGGCGATTACTTCAAGCTTGAGATGTTGCACTAGTCAAATATATGTGTGAGCATATCCCAAATTAAGTGATGATGTGAGATTGTTCATTTTCTATGCATGTAATAATTAGATTTTTGCTAAAAATGGGTACAAAGAAATAAAATCCAAACTAATAATCATAAAGCCTGCGTAAATGAAAGCCCAATAGATTCAAAACAGAAATGTGAATCTAAAAACAGCTCATAAAGATTAAAACAAATAACTTATAGGAAAACAAATTCATTAAAGTTTAAGAACAAGTTTCTTTGGGACTAGAAAATAGGCAAATATGAATCATCGCGAGAATTAGCATGTAAAGTAAATAATACGATTGAATAAAATTAAAATATTGATTAAAAATGAGTAATTTAAAAAGATAATAATCCACTGTTAGAAGTTGGAGATTGGGAATAAAAACTGAAAGTTTTCACTAATTGATTTAATGGCAATTTTGAATGAATAAGCAGTTAAAGAGAAGAAGTATAGGATATGAGGTTGTTTGTATCAAAGTTGGGCACAACACTCTTTGGATGTGTTTAAAGAGATAAAATGAAGAATATAAATTAAAAATGAGGAATATCCAACAAACACACCAATTGAAAATAAGAAAAACGCGCAGAAACACACAGATTTAGAGTGGTTTGGCGTATGGCCTACGTCCACTATGAAATTGCTGATTTTATTAATGTTTGGTTGCTGATTACAATGAGTTACAACGGGTTCCAACAATAGAATTCGAGTATAACGGTGATTTCGGCGGAATGTGAACGTAGAAGAGCCAAAAGTCCTTTTTCTGTAAGACTTGGGCTGCTATTTATAGACGTAGGCTTCAAATATTCCGCTTAGGTCTCTTCTCTCACGTGAATGGACCCACGCGATCGGTCCCTGACCATTTGGAGTCGATCCGTGATTGACACGAATGCAATTCGTATCGATCATGATTTAGTCCAATCGAGTCGGGATCGAACAAGAACATTCTTGAGGATGTACGCAAGCTCTTGTGAAAATTTGGTGGCATTTGGAATTAAAGATTTTGAGTTACGATCGATGCAAGTTTGAATTATTAAAGGCTTCCGACTTCATATCGATATCTTTCAGATCAATGGTTTCGTATCGATGGTTCTGCACATGATGCTAGTTGACTGGCGTTAACCTTTAGAATCGATCCACTATTTATGCCGACCGACCGAGTCTTCTACTTTTACATGTCTTGTTCGTATCGGTTTTGAATTACTCTATGTATCGATCTAGACAGCTCTTTTCGTATCGATGCTTCAGAGGCTGCTTTGTATCGATATTCATCGTTGCCTTCGTATCGATAATTGTAGGCCGCTTCGTACCGATGGAAGGTGACGACATTTGCATCGATTTGTCAAGCGCTCTTCGTATTGATTATTGGTTGATCGATACGAAATCTGTGGATGGGACGATCGATATGAAGTGTATAGAAATGTAATTGATACTAAACGATGACAATTGATGGATACAAAGGGGAATGACCTGATGGATACGAAGAGGGTTGGTTTTTGACGGATACAAAGTGGGCTATCCAGATGGATATGAACGAAGTCGATTTTATTGGCTTTGCATCGATCGTAACTCGAGCATATGAACTCTGATTGACTTGAAATTTGAAGCGTTGACTTTCATGGCTTTGTTTGTCGTGTCATGTTAATTGTAGCTCGATCCGGACTCGGTCAAAATTTACCAGCATCCATAGCGAACATTTATATGACCGTTCTTCCGGATGAACTGCCTTTGACTTCCTATAAGTTTCTTGGTATCACGGCCTTGCCAAAAGGCGGGACAACAGATATTTTCATAAAATAGGAGATTTGGTCTCAATCGTAGATTTAATTAAAAAACTACAAGGTCCAACCATCCAAGAATAGGCATAAAAAGGCATAAAATAATGAGAAACTAACTGCCTATAGTGCAGGATTCAAAGGCCACGATCAATTTGATAATTTGCTGAAAGACGTGTGTAAGGGCATTAAATGCATTGATGTGACAGGCTAAACCAACGGTATCAAATTACCTTTGGAAAAATCTTGATTATCTTCTCGTCAAAAATCCACTTTATGCCTCGATTAAGGTGAAGTTTTAGGGTAAGTGTCACACCTTTTTCATCCTTGATATTTTATGATCATTTGTTTAATAATCCCTTCAGCACTAAAGCATTATTATGAGTACTCGTTTAGTTAAAACTAAGACAAAAATTCTTCTCCTGACCAAAATTTTTGGAGAAATTACGGTGCCGATCGCAGCCAAATTATTCCATGTTACATTTTTGACTCGTTCGATGCACCACCAGTGCTTTTCCTTTCTCAAGCCTATTTGAGCCGTTGGAGGAAAAAATGTCATTCTCATGCAAATTATTAGAGGCGTTGAGCCATTTTGCCTCCAACGACTCCTCCTCCTTCTTATCTCCAGTCTATATAATTTATCTTCACACTCTCCATATTTCCAACTCCAACCAACCAATTATCAATTTATTCCCGTCACTCCGCTTGACTATTCAAGTATCTTTTTAGCACCTACATCTTTATTTTCTCTCTACAACATATATTTTTTGAGAATTTTTTGCAAACAGAATGAAAACGGAAGAACTCTTCATCATTGGACGTCTGACGCTGCTCAGATTATTCTAAAATGTGCTGTAGAAACATATTCTACATGCAGTAATAACAAAAAGACGACAAACACCATTGTTCCAGTGGTTAAGTGATTTGACTTTGGTGCGAAAGGTCACAAGTTTGAAACTTGCATAGCGTGATTCGAACGTTTATTGACATGTGATATATTGTTCCAATGACATATTGTAAAGACCATTTCAAGAAAAAGAGGAATTGTACAAAGCTATAGCTGAAAAGTTCAATCGAGCTATAGAGAACATTGATGGTATCGAACCAATTGACGAAACCACAATCCGACATAAATACGATAGTCTTAGTAGAGATTGGATTAAATGGGAAAGCTTGTGCAATAAAATTGGTGCTAGCTGGGATTCGAATAAACAAACTATTACAAGCAACAAGGAGTGGTGGAATGATCGTGTAAATGATTTTTCATATATGCAGCTTTTTGTTTGTAATCTTTTATTATTATTATTTTATTCGTAGAAATTTGGAACAATTATTCAGAAATATAAAAAAGCACCTCTTGAACATCTGGAGCCGATGCAACAATTGTATCAAGGGATGGCGTATACGCCTGCTTGTATACAAGAAAAACCGCAACAATTTACTCATCCTTGTATGCATAACCAGTTTGATAGAACATGGACTTTTGATGAGTTTTAATCAATTGGATGAAACGCAAGATGAACAAATTCCAAATTATAATTCACTAACCAATCCTTCATTGCAACAAACTCTAGGGCAACAAACTCGAAACATTGGTTCATCTTCTTGTTCTCGCAGTAGTTTGAGAAAACGTCATGAAGAAGCTGATGAGAAGATGTACGACACCATTAACATAGTACATGAGAGACGGATGAAAAAAAATCTCGTATGACTTCAAACAATCCAAACACAAAAAGTGTGGACTCCACACGAAATTCTATAAACTCTGCAGATATGGATGCTTGCATTCAACGTCTTGGAGCAGGAGGAAAAATTAATTTTGGTGAAGCAATGGTAATTGTTATGCAACCGACAATAAAGATTATTCAATGCTCTAAACGACGTCTTAGCCAAAGATTGGTTGACATCAGCGGTTGAAGCCTAACGTCTTTTTGCAAACTATAAAACTTACTAGTAAACCAAGGCAGCGACAGCAAATATGAATTTTACTATAATTGTATTTTTATTGTATTATTTGTGCATTTTATCAGTGTATGCATTTTGATTTCTGCATTGTTATTTCAATTTAATTAAACGCTAATTAAATAACAAAATAAATAATTTACTATAATCAATTAAATTAAAATCACAAAATAAATGTTCTGCTCAAATACCTTGTTTGTAGCCGCAAACTCATTTCTATTCGTCAATCTTTTACGCTCAAATACCTCATATCCGTTCATCGTAAACACATTCTATGTTTAGTTATTCGTTATATACTATGATATATAAATAATAAAATATACAATAGCCAGAAATGTTAAATACTGGATGTTCTAATATCGTTATTATCATTATTTAGTAATAAATAAGTAAAGGAATATGAATGTCAAAACCCGAAGGGGATGTTTATTAAATATAATATTACACGAAAAGAGCCACGGGTCTTTTTTTTTTATATTGTTATACGAAAAGTCTATGCAGAAATGAATGTAAATTTGGTCCATATTTTTGAAAAACAAAAAATGCAAGGTGCTTTGCACTTTTCTGACAGAAAATGCAAAGCAACTTGCATTTTTTTGATTTTGGAATTTTTTTTGAAAATTTTGAACATTTCTTAAAAAATTTAAAATTTTGAAAAGCAAAAGTTAGTTTGCGCTTTCTGATTTTGAAACTATTTTTGAAAATTTCGAAATTTTTGAAAAGCGCAAGGTAATTTGCGCTTTCTATTAGGAAAGCGCAAGCTAGTTTGCGCTTTCTGATTTTGAAATATTTTCAAATTTTCGAAATTTTCTAATGTTTAAAAAGCGCAAGCTAACTTGTGCTTTTTGATTTAAAAAAAGCAGAGACCTAATTTACATACACATTTCTATAAGGACTTTTCTTATAACAACATCTGAAGTAGGGACCTTTGGTGCAAAGCCCTATAATATTAACTCTACAATGCAGTTCGCGGGAGCAACGCAGTGGAAATGAGGCTTGAGTTCTGGTAAAAAGACTCAAGTTCGATTCCTACCATGTGCTTCCTCATTCTATATAAATTTACCTGGTGGTATGAGGGCTTGGATCAGCAAACGACTTTACTGTACCCATTCACCGATACTACATGTTAACATCAGATCAGGATTCTGCATAAATCACATCAATCATCGAATAACCATACAACAAGTATCTAAATCACATCTCTTCAATCTACCATGTCAGCAGTCACAACAAAATCTCTCCCCCAAAAGCTGAGTAACAAAATAACTAGAAATAGGTATGTATCCCATAGAAAATGGACAGGCATTCATATACTAAGATAAATTAGTACCTTTCTAGCTTTTAGAGAAAACTGTAAACACATTAACAACTTCCATTATAATTTTGTATCTTCTAAAAACGCTTAAAATTAGAAGAACTGAAAGCGGATGTAGGAATTTTCCCCAAATCACTATAGATTCCTATGTTTCTTGCTTTACTGCATTTACTTTCAGTTTTTATAGCTTCTCTTTATCATTTTAAATTAGTGCGCTGCTTTTATCTCGGTTTAATTCTAATAATTGAGCATCTTATCACGCTGAAGTCAGCCTTCGAATGTTGATCATCGAGCAGCGAATGTCGCATCAATAGATATTAATAGGAATTATAGTTTAAGGCGATGGATGCCTTTAAGGTAGGTGTTACTATTAGTTGTACAATCGACCATTGTTCCACAATGCAACCAACGAGACGCGTGATGGCAGCGTTCACTTCAGAAATTACAAAGCGCCATCTTTTATCAGAAAATGTACTTAACGGCTTAGAGATAAGATCATAACTAGTGCGGTGGTATGCACACTTATTTTATTAGAGATAAAACACTATGTGGAGTTTGAAAATAAGGGTGTGTTCTTTTGGCATATAAAAGGAGTATTTGAAAGAGCCACGAATCGAGAATGCGCTCTTGAAGTGCAAAAGAGGCATTTGAAAGAGGAATTAATTATTTAGTTATTATATTTATGTTTCTAGTATTAATTATTTGTGTTGGAATGGAAGATCAATGTATTAATAAGCATAGTTGCGAAGAACGAACCGTAATAGTTCATGGTCGGAGGCTTTGATGGTTGAACCGTTGGACCATTAAAACGACAATTCTTTTTTCATTAACGTATGCATGATTAAAAATTAGTATATTAGCATATGAATTGTTTACCAAAACATGATTAAAAATCCTATTTAAAAACAATTTTATATTTTTTCTATATAACACGACATTGGTTTATATGCTTCTATATGACAATTGATTGCCACTACGAGGGGGTCCCGGGGATAGCAATCACCTAGATGGGGTTGCAGGGATAAAGCTTCTACCAATGGCGATTGAGTCGCGGAGGTCGAGGGGGCAGATCTTCATCTGAAAATTTGAATATTTCATTTCTGTTTGGATTTGAATTCAAATGACAAACGGTTATGATAGTTGGGACCAAATGAGCTGTATTGCATGACTTTAATTTTTAGATGAATTAAATTATTTAATATAAATTAAGCAAAATTTAATTATCATTAAATACTATTAGCGTCCGACGCGTCGGACGCCAACAATACAATTTCAATTATTTGTTCAAACGGACCATTTGTCTGGCCTTACTTTTGACATGTCTGATGTGTTGGACACGCTTGACACATCAAATGCGGCACCAACTCCAGCTAAGTAAAAAATTGATGTGAACGGTACCTAAGTGTAAAACTGATTTATTACCTAATAA
This sequence comes from Allium cepa, assembly GCA_030765085.1. Taxonomy (NCBI): domain Eukaryota; kingdom Viridiplantae; phylum Streptophyta; class Magnoliopsida; order Asparagales; family Amaryllidaceae; genus Allium; species Allium cepa. Next base: position 926,624,118 of record CM060934.1, read on the forward strand.
AATAATCATATTTGTATTAATTTTAGTACTAGTCATATTCTCAATTGTTATTTTTAATTGTAACAGTAAAAATCTGCCATTGTCCGTAACTATCTGAATTAATTTTCTTTTTAAATCATTTAATGCCTTAATTAGTTTTCTAATTAAGGTAATTCATCTTTTACCATTTAATTCACATCACTTAAAAAATTCATGGGAAAATGCGTTTAAAATGACATAAAATAGAAAACATATTTCTTTACCTACAAAAAATATTTGGATCAAAATTTTATTTTGTCACATTTGTTGACATTATTTTACAGCCGAAATAAACCTTTTTTCGCCGTAGAAATTTCATAATAATTAATTTATACATGAGAAGATTATGAAATTACAAACTGGTCTCTAATTTAATGTTAACACTATAAAAAAATTTCAAATTGTATGTAGGTGTTTTACTTAAGTTTTTCAATTATTTTGGTTACTAACTTAACCATTTATTATTATACCTCCTTAAAAAAAATTGATATACGGAAAAGCTATGTTTTCCATCACTAAAAACATACTATAAACCTCAAATTTGAACTTCACAAGGTTGAGATAAATATGTTACAATATTATTCACCTAAATGAAGAAGATTGATTAATTTCTTCTCTTTCATGTAAAAATGAAAGCCCTCTTCTAAGTATAGATTGTTTTTTGGTAAAACAGAATGAGAAAATAGAAGTGTTTAAAGAAAACTAGTAGTTAATATCATGAGCTTTAGGCTCTCCCATACCTAATATATTAATTCCTTAATGTCCCTTATTACACTAATATCCATACCATTCCGCTTAAGTAAAAATATTCACATGGACAAAATTACTTATGTAATTTATTTTTCATTATCAATAAGTTATTTCATTGTATTTATATTTATAACTAGATATTTAATTTAGTTAACAAAATAATTATCACTCCCTTTAATATCATATTATTAATCGAGCAACTAGATTAATTTTTCAAATTAAATAAATTATTTAAGTAATTTATTTACCATAACATTCCTATAATTGGTTTATATCGCAATAAAGGAAGTTATAGTCATGTTAAAAGGATTACAAGTAAGTCCTGGGAGAAGTAATTTACGAAAGAAGATCAAGGCAAAAAACACTTTAAATATGAATAATGGTCTAAGGAATGGACTCTAAAGACGCTCGAAAGGGGACAAAATAGGCTGACGTTAGCGCTCAAAACAGAATCTGATGTAAGCTTTGGGTCCGCTCGAGTTATAACCAGAGCATGCTCTGTTGTAGCACTCAAAACAGTGCTCACGTTTGAGCAATATGTTAGTACTTGAGATGATGGTTTTGATGACAACAACCTTAGAATAGATTATAAAATATAAATACTAACAGTATAAGTTTAGATATATATATATATATATATATATAAATGTATATGCATGATTTAACCATGCAGGTATCAAGAATGAAGACTGTACAGTATAGAGATTCAAGATATCAAGATTGAAGAAACATGAGTATCAAGAATATCAAGATTATCAAGAGTTCAAGTAATTTATCTTTTAATTTATTAGGAATTTTGTTAAAACTCCTAGAAAAGCACTGCCATCTTAAAATCTAATTTATTCATAGAATGGAATTCACTTCGAGCCTGATAAAGGGATGGAACCCGATGGAACCTACGAAAAATCTAGTGGAACATTGTTTTGCATCCGGTAATCTTTTATTCAAATGTTTTTACAAAATTATCTTGTTTTAAAAATGATTTCAAAATTTCCCTTTTAAAAACATCTATCCTGATTTCAAATACTCTTAGCCTCAAAATAATCTTCAATTTCAAAATCAACTTATCCGTAGTTTTAAACTATCTTTAATAATAATATATTTAACTTTTAAATATTTATACTTAGATTAAAATATAAAATTATAGTAAAATTTTGTATACATTATTCTATATATTTACTTATGTAATTTAACTATAGACAAGTATATTTGTAAAGTTTAAAATAATTTTAATATAAGATAGAAGTTATTTTCAAAGAAAAAAAACCACCAAAAATTCCTTTGGGATGTCGACATGCTTAACCTACCTATGTCGACATAGTGTCAGTTGGTTTCAAAATTTAAATTTCAAAAGAAGTGTCTATTCGTCATAACTCTTCACGAATGGACATGGCGGTTGTTCTTCTATAAATAGGGGCTGTTTTCAACGAATTTCAATACAGATTTTCTGGTTTTTCACTCCTCTTCTTCTTCCACATTTCTATATACATATTCTTACCATTACTCTGCCGAAATCAACATTGAATCTAACTAGATCATTTCTGGTTTGATTTTCTGTCACTATCTCAACAAGATTCTCAGTGCTATTCAGAGTTATAGGCTTCTTTGTAATCAATTAAACGAGAAAAGGTGTGATTGTGGCCTTGGAAATTAATCAAGCGAGATAAGTTGTGCTTGTAGCCTTGAAAATCAACTGGGTGAACTTGTTGCACGGGAAATCAAGTATCTCTACCCAGAGGACTGTGAATCTAAAGGGTGTAACTCGTTGCCTTGAAATCGAGGGTGTAATTGTAAAGATTTTTTTTGAAAGGAAATCTGTACTTGTGTGCGGGACTGGATGTAGGGTAACTCCGAACCAGTATAAAATCCGATGTGTTCTTTCCTTTACTGCTTTTACTTTATATTTGCATCTTTGTCTGGTTCTGTGATCATATCTGTGTTTGAATATTACATATATTTGTGTTCAAATTAACAAAAACTCAAAAAGATTTAATAATTCTCTAAAATAATATTCACCCCCCTCTAGTGTTTATCCTAGCCTTAAGATCCTTAATCCGCATTTCTCACATTTGGTATCAGAGCAAGGTTTTCAGAGTTTCATAATCTGATTTTTGAAAAAGTTTTCAAATGGCTATATTTGTTAATACTTGTTTAGAAATATTCAGATCATCATTGTCTCTTGAGTCTGCACATAATCAATGTTCAAATTCAAGTTGTCTACCAAAATTGTTTGATGTGCAGGAAACTGCTTTATGGGAATTGAGGAATCAATCCACAATGGACAAATTGTGTAGATCAAAAAGAAAAAATGGATACTCGATAGTGGATGTTCTAGACACATGACTGGCAATCTAGATATGTTGAATGGTATAATATACAAAGATGGAGGACTGGTTAACTTTGTAGTCAATTCAAAAGGATACGTGATTGGCATCGGCAGAGTCCATAATTCTGAAACTCCTATTATTACTAATGTTTTGCTAGTTAAGAATTTGAAACATAATCTACTAAGTATAAGTCAACTCTGCGATAAAGGATATTAAATTTACTTTGAAAAAGGTAAGTGTCACATTGAAGATAATAATTCAACCATAATATTTGAAGGAATTAGGAAAAAGAATATTTATATTCTTAGTATGAAAGTTTCAAATGATAACCTGTGTCTTTTGGCAAGTACAAGTGACCCTTGGATTTGGCATAAGATATTTGGACAATTGAATTTCAAACTCTTATCTAGACTGTCAAAACATGATCTAGTAAGAGGTCTCCCTAAAATGAATTTTAAAGTAGATAGTCTATGTGATGCATGTCAATTAGGAAAACTTAGAAAAAGTTCTTTTAAATTAAAAGACATGATTTCAACTTCAAAACCTCTTGAATTACTTCATCTTTATTTATTTGGTCCATCTCAAAGTCTATCAATAAATCATAGTAAATATGTTTTTGTAATTGTAGATGATTATTCTAGATTTACATGGACAATATTTTTGAAACATAAAAGTGATACTTTTGAATGTTTTAAGAACTTTACAAAAAGGATTCAAAATCAACTTTCTCTAAAAATTATAACCATTTGTAGTGATCACGGAGGGGAATTTGAAAATGAAAAGTTTGAGGAATTCTGCAATAAAAAGGGAATAACTCGCAATTTTTCATTTTCAAGAACTCCACGACAAAACGGAGCAGTAGAACATAAAAATAGAACGATTCAAGAGTATGCGAGAACCATGCTTTTAGATAGTAAATTACCAAAGAATTTTTGGGCAGAAGCAGTTGCTACCGCCTTTTATATTTTAAATAGAATTTTAATTAGACCTTTAACTGATAAGACAACTTATGAACTTCTTCATAGAAACAAACCTAAAGTATCTTATTTTAGAATTTTTTGAAGTAAATGTTTTATTTTAAGTACTAAAGATAACTTAGATAAATTTGATCCTAAATCCGACAAAGGTATCTTTATCGGATATTCTAACAAAAGAAAAGCGTACAGAGTATTTAATTTAAGAACTAACATCATCGAAGAACCAATGAATGTTTCGTTCGACGAAAATCTCAAAAACTTTGAAGATACAAATGATGAAGAGGATTTAATCACTCAAAATCAAGAGTCAATTGAAACTTTTAATGAAATTAATCATCCTAATAAAAAGGACTAAACTTTTAAAAGATCACCCTATTGAAAATATACTAGGAGATATGCAATCTGTTGTTAAAACTAGAAATCAACTAAGTCAAATGATTAATGTAGCTTTTATATCAACTATTGAACCCAAAAATCCAAAAGAAGCATCAACTAATGATTCATGGATTTGGCTATGCAAGAAGAATTAAATCAATTCATTAGAAATAATGTTTGGGTACTTCTTCCTAGACCTGAAAATAAAACTATAATTGGAACTAAATGGGTTTATAAAAATAAAATGAATGAAAAAGGAGAGGTAGTTAGAAATAAAGCCCGATTAGTCGCTCAAGGTTTTTGTCAAAAAGAAGGAATAGATTTCGATGAAACCTTTGCTCCCGTAGCAAGATTAGAAGCCATTAGGATTCTACTTGCTTTCGCAAATCATAATAATTACAAACTATTTCAAATGGATGTTAAAAGTGCCTTTTTAAATGAATTTGTAAAAGAGGAAGTATATGTTGAACAACCACCACTTTTTGAAAATGAAAAATTACCAAATCATGTTTACAAACTTAAGAAATCTTTATATGGTCTAAAACAAGCTCCTAGAGCCTGGTATGATAGACTAAGATCTTATTTATTACAATCAAATTTTGAAATTGGTAAAGTAGATAATATTCTTTTTATTAAAAGAAATAAAAATGATATTCATCTAGTACAAGTTTACGTAGATGATATCATTTTTGGATCAACTAATTTTGAAATGAATAAAGAATTTTCTGAAATAATGACAAAAATGTTTGAGATGAGTCATATGGGTGAATTAAACTTCTTTTTAGGATTACAAATAAAACAATTAGATAATGATATCTTTATTAGTCAAGAAAAATATGCTAAAGACCTAATTAATAAATTTGGTTTAACTACTGCAAGTGGAAAATCCACTCCTATGGCAACCAATAAGTATCTTAGTAAAGAAGATCTCTCAAAAGATGTAGATCAAAAATTATATAGAGAAACGATTGGATCACTACTCTATATTACTGCTAGTAGATCTGATATCATGCACAGTATTTGTCTCTGTGCAAGATATCAATCCCAACCTAAAGAGACCCACTTAAAAGCCGTAAAACATATCATAAGATATGTTAAACACACTTCTGATTATGGTTTATTTTACCCTAAAAATGATTCTTTTGACTTAATATCTTACTGTGATGCTGATTATGCTGGTTGTAAATCAGATCGAAAAAGTACAAGTGGAACTTGTCACTTTTTGGGGCATTCTCGGATTTTCTGGTTTAGTAAAAAACAAAACACAGTTTCTTTATCAACAACTGAAGCAGAATATATTTCTGTTGCTTTGGCTTGTTCTCAAGTAATATTTATGCAACAAACTTTAAAAGATTATGGTTTAAATTTCTTAAAATCACCAATTTATTGTGATAATACTAGTGCTATAAATTTATCCGAAAATACTACTCGACATGCTCGAACTAAACATATTGATATAAGACATAATTTTCTCAAAGATAACATAAATAAGGAAGTAATTACTCTAGATTATATTAATTTCGAGAATCAAATTGCTAATATATTAACAAAAACATTAAATGAATCTATATTAACTAAATTAAGAAGAGAATTAGGTATTTGTTCAATAACTGAAATATAAAATATAAATAACAAAGTATAATTAAAAATTAAATCAAAATAAATCAATTAATAAAAATTTAAAGCACCATGTCTGTAACGACCCGTATTTTACGTGTCGATAAATCGTTAAATAGTTGCATTAGGTCGTTGGTATTGTTAAGTTGTTTAGAGTTGAGTCGACCATATGCTTAAGTCATATGGAAGCTAGCTCGTGTGGTGCTTAAGTCGTGAGAGAGAGCTTAAGTCGTAGACGAGATAAGAGATAGGTCGTGAGCAAGTTAGTGATACGCAGCGACCTATAGGAGTTAGAAAGACCTAGGAGCTAATGGCTTATAGGGTTGGCACCGAGTTAAAAGTATGGCCGACTCATAGGTGTTGCCGACCTAAGATTGTGACCGAGTTAGGGTAGTCAGCCGAGATAAGGGTTGCCGACTTAAGGTATAGCGACTTAAGAAGACTTGACCGACCTATAGATAGAGCGACTTAAGGATGGTTGCCGAGTTAAGGGGTTAACGACTTATGAGTTGGCGAGTTTTTGGGTTGGACCGACCTAGCGGCTAGCGGCTTAAGGAGTTAAGGCCTAGGACGTGTGTTGAGTCGGCTAGGGGTTAGGTCGGCAAGTACCCAGTATAGCTTAGTGTAGTTGAATCGGCATGTTAGTTGAGTCGCCATACGACTTAGGACTTAGGAAAATACGACAGTGTCTTATGTCGTAAGCCATTGAGTCGTGTGTGTTGTTAAGTCGACAGGGACTTGAGTCGTTAGCATGCTGTGCCGTGTTTGGTTAGGTCGGTAGGTCGTGTGGCCCTGTGTGTGTTGTGTAGTGTCTTGGGGTTAAGTCGTAGGTTGATGAGTCGTATAGGTCGTGAGCCGTGTTGAAGCATGCTGTGTTGAGTCGGCAAGTGGCATGAGTCGTAAGTTTTAGGTCGGGGGGCGACTCAGGGAGATGAGTCGGCAACGACTTAAGAGCGGCCGAGTCAGGGAGATTTCAGCCTATAAATAGAGGGGTTTGGCTCACTTTTTGGCACCGGTTTTTGAAGCGACGAAGTGCTGCCATTTTGGGAACTCGACTACAACATTTCTTCATCTTCTTTTCTCCATTCCAATCTAGTTCTAACATCCATCCAAGATCGAAGATTGAGATCGAAGATCCAAGAGCCAAAGTTGAAGATCTTCATCCGTCCGAGCTTGATTTCATCGATTGAAGCGAGACTTTGCCGGATCAAGCCTTGATCTTCGCTGTCCAGATCTGTAGTTGATTATTGGTGAAGTGTTTGGGTGTTTTGGTGAGTGGTAGTTATCTCTCACGCGGACCCAAAGGAGTATATTGGATTGGTGGTTTGTTGGAGTGTTGTAGATAGTGATTTTGTGCATTTTCCTTAGATCCAAGTATAGATCCATTGTTGTGAAGATGTTTACCTATGCAAGTTCATTTATTAAGTTATAGAAACAAAACCCATGTTTTATATTTGATAGATCTATGCTAAAAACCTATGAATCATGCATTTTGGACTTATGCTCATTTATTTACGAAATTGCCATTATAGTTAATATTGCTCATTAGATCTTGTTTGAATGATTGATTGTTTGGACGAATGATTGATTTGATTGTTTCAAGTTAGCTAGTAGTTGATTTGGAACAAGAGGGTTGAAGGTGATTCAAAAGCTAAGTGGAAAGGCTCTTGAATGTTGAAAGCTGCCTATGGCATATGAAGCAGATGTGGAAGCTCATATGGATGGATTCGATGATGATGGACTTTACCATGATGCGAGAAGGCAAAGCATGAGATTGAGATGGGACTTTGCTATGATGCGATGAGGCAAAGTGTGATGTTGAGATGGGACGGGTCATGATGACGTTCCAAGCACGGGCTACGACGACGTGCAAAGTTATGTTGATAACGCGGTGATGCGATCCGGGTTGGTGATAATGGTTAGCTTGAGAGGCGCTTGAGCTAGTATGGGAATAGTCATCGAGGAGGATGGCTAGGAGGCTGAGATCTTATCGTTGTTGAAGGTTCTAGCATGCTCAAAGCAAGAGTACGTTGGAACGGGCTGCGACGACGTTCCAAGCACGGGCTGCGACGACGTGTTAGTACTCTGGGTAGTTGCGAAAATTCCTAGGCACGGGCTGCGACGACGTGCGGAGTTATGTCTAGAACCAGGGTTACCATTAGCCCTTGACAGGTGGTCATTCAATTAACGGTGAAATCATGGCAAAGATAACAGTGATAGCCAGAGTCATGGATGTTTGGTTGTATTATCATTCGGTCTCAAGAGCGGTATTTTCTGGGTGCTTATCTGATCTTGGTTTAGGCCTTGGGGGTTTGTATTTGGAAAGCATCGCCCTTGACTCGAGTGATTATTGCTTTACTTTAATTATCTGCTATATTATGCTTGCTTTTCCTTAGTGTGTGTCTGGGGGCTATCACTGTTGAAAGAGGTGGAGTGGGATGGTTTGGTTCCTATTCCTTTTATTCCTTATGCTCTTTTGGTATGTTTGATAGTTGATTTACTACTCACTAAGACTTTGTCTGACTCAAGGTTTTATGTCTCCTCTTATTACCTTGGGCTGTTCATCCATGTTGGGATGGGCAGACTAGGTAGCAGGTGGCAGGTGCTGTGCTTAGAGTTCTCCGCTGATGATGACGAAGACGAGCAGGAGGCTTTGCATATTAGTTTTCTTACTATGTGTACTGGGTGTTCCGCTGTTGTATCTGATTGAGTGTTGTAGTGAGGCTTTGATGTATGAATGATTCATATGTTTGTATAAAACTGCTATGTTGCTTATATGATGATGTTATGTTCTATAGAGCTTCACTATATTATATGTCTCTATTGTATTTTATCCATGCGCTGTGAGTTGTACGCTAGAGATTCTGCGATGCTTATTTTACCCTGACTACTGTCCATGGCTACCTGGCACGCCCTTCAGCGCTCTTTTCTCTTGTTTTGGTGCGGGAGTCATGGGCGGTCGTCACATTTGGTATCAGAGCCAGGTTAATCGATTTTAGCCAACGCTCGCTGACGTAACTACGTATGAGAGACGTAATTGTATTTTGATGGATGATTACTATATGTAATATAGTAACTTAGAAGGATTTGAACTCCTTATGCAGTTGTTTCTCAAGGTGTTCTAATCATTCTTATTACAGATATTAAGGATGAGTCGAAGAGGGAGACCAGCTGCAAGGGAAAGCCGTGCTACTGAAGGAGCTGTTGATTATGGAACTATGTTCGAAGCGATGATGACTTCGATCATGAGAAGGATACCAGCTCCAGGGCCATCTGTAGATGTTGGAGTTCAAGTCCAAGCTCCAAGACCGGTGGATTTTGCTAAGCTTTGTAAGGATTATACTTCTCTTGGAGGAAAAGCTTTCTTGGGGACGGAGTCGACTATTGAGGTGCAGAGATGGGTTGATGCATGTCAAAGGATCTTTGGTGATTTAGGGATTGAGGATGCAACTAAGAGGAAGCTTGCATCGAGACAGCTTCAAGGGAGAGCTGCGGATTGGTGGAATTCTATCACCATAGATACACCAGAAGAAGAGATTACTTGGGAGCAATTCCAAGTTAGATTTGAAGCTAAGTTCATCTCTACGGCTCAGAAGTCTGTCTTGTTTAAGAGGTTTGTGGAGCTCAAGCAAGGTGGAAGGCCTGTTCTTGAGTATATTTCTGAGTTCGAAGCTTTGTCCAAGTATGCCAGATCGTATATTGGTTCTCCCTATCAGAAGAACGAGAAGTTTGTGACCGGTTTGGATGCTTATCTTGGGAGGCAGTTGGTGGATCACTCGGATGATCCGTTTGAGAAGCTTGTGGAGAAAGCTCTCAGGCATGAGAGTTTGTTTCCTAAGGAAAGTTCTGTTGTTGCTGTAACCAGGGAAGGATCTAAACCACAGCGGAGTGAAAATAGGAAGAGGAAGCAGCAGCAACAGAAGGGTAGGGATGGCCAGAAGAAGCCGAAGGGCGAGGTGATTTGCTATAATTGTCAGCAGAAGGGCCATCTCTCCAAGGAGTGTAGGAATCCAAGGGCACCGGCGAAATGCCACAACTGTGATAAGCCAGGGCATTTCAGGAAGGACTGTCCAGAACCGAGGAAGGACAAGCAGATTGTGCAAGCTTATGCTTTGGGAGATGTGTCGTCGTCTTCAAAAGCTCCTACTGCTGAAGAGAAGGGGAAGGGTGTGGTGGTTCAAGGTACTCTTTCTATTTGTGGTGTTCCAGTTAGAGTGTTGTTTGATACTGGAGCATCGCATTCTTTTGTTTGTGATGATTTGGTGGAACGGTTAGGTTTGGAACCAGATATTGTTGATAGGCCATTGGTTGTGACTAATCCAGTTGGGGGTTCGTCATGTTTGTGTATGATATGCCGTGGTCTAGTTGTGTCGAGTCATGATTGCTCGTTTGTTTGTGATTGCTTTGTTCTGAACTTTGCGGGGTTCGGAATTATTTTGGGTATGGACTGGCTTAGGAAATATGCGGCAAGGATTGATTGTGAGAGGCTTGAGGTGACAGTCGGGAATGTGGAAGGGCGAAAGGTTGTGATACGATGTAAGCATGAGGAAGACGTCTTCATGAGCTTCATGTATTCGCTGGTTGTTCCACGGGATGGACTGTCATCGGTGCCTATTGTGAATGGATTTGAGGATGTCTTTGACGAAGTCAAAGGGTTGCCGCCGCATAGGGAGATCGAGTTTCGTATCGATCTAGTTGAGGGAGCCAGACCTGTTGTGATGCCTCTTAGGCGGATGGCGCCTAGAGAGCAGTTAGAGTTGAAGGTGCAGGTTGATGACCTTTTGCAGAAAGGATTTATTCGGCGTAGTGTGTCCGAATGGGGTGCACCAGTTGTGTTCGCAACCAAAGCGGATGGATCGTTGAGATTGTGTGTTGATTACCGGGAGCTGAACAAGGTGACTAAGAAGAACAAGTATCCATTGCCGAGAATAGATGACTTGTTTGATCAGCTTCACGAGGCCAAGGTGTTTTCTCAGATGGATTTGGCAACGGGATTTCACCAGTTGAGAGTGGTAAGGATAATGTGCCGAAGACTGCTTTCAGGACACCGTCCGGGTTTTATGAGTGGCTGGTAATGCCGTTTGGGTTGACTAACGCACCAGCATATTTTGTGGATCTTATGAATAGAGTGTTCAGAGATCAGTTGAATAAGTTCGTGCTTGTGTTCGTGGATGATATTCTGATTTATTCCAGAACTGAAGAAGAGCACAAGACGCACTTGAGGATTGTTTTGGAAATTTTGCGGAAACATCAGCTGAAGGCTAAGTTTTCAAAGTGTCACTTCTGCAAGAGTGAAGTGAGGTTCTTAGGTCATGTTATCTCTGGAAATGGAATAGCAGTTGACCCCGCTAAGGTGGCAGCAATCCAGGATTGGGTTAGACCTAAGAATGCATCTGATGTAAGAAGTTTTCTTGGATTAGCAGGATATTATCGTCGGTTTATTAAAGACTTTTCCAAGATAGCTGCACCGTTGACAGGATTGACGAAAAAGAACCAAGTGTTCAGATGGGATGATAAGTGTGAGCAAGCTTTCGTAATCCTGAAAGAGCGACTGACGAGTGCTCCTGTTTTGACTATTCCTAGTGGGAATGATGAGATGATGGTTTACACCGATGCATGTGGCACTGGACTTGGAGCAGTGCTAATGCAGAAGGATAAAGTTGTTGCGTATGCTAGTCGACAACTGAAGCCGCATGAAAGGAATTATCCGACTCATGATTTAGAGTTAGCAGCGATTGTGTTTGCTTTGAAGATATGGAGACATTACCTATTGGGAGTTCGATTTGAGTTGTTTACGGATCATAAGTCATTGAAGTATCTGTTCTCCCAAAAGGATTTGAATCTTCGACAGCAAAGATGGCTAGAGTTCCTAGCATCATATGATTTTGGTATAGCCTATACTCCGGGAAAAGGAAACGCAGTGGCAGATGCGTTAAGTCGAAGACATGCAGGATTGGGAGCCATGTTTTCGGAGTGGAAGAGTCTCGAGTATTTGGCTGAGTTTGACTTCAGGCCTAGATGTGAATTGGAACCTGAGATGTTGGCAAACTTATCGATAAGACCTACTCTTGTGGAAAGGATTGGCGAGAGCCAAAAGCAAGACGATAAGCTTGTCAGGATTATCCGTGGTTTGGAATCTGGATTGGAACCAGAGAAGGATAAAGGATTCGAGATCGATCGAGAGGGTCGGCTTCGAAAGCAAGGACGACTGGTTGTTCCCGATATAGATGGATTGAGAGATGAAGTTCTAAGGGAAAGTCATCACTCGAAGTTGACGATTCATCCAGGTGGAAATAAGATGTATCGGGACATGAAGAGAGCCTACTACTGGGAAGGTATGAAGAAGGATGTTGGAAATTTTATTTCCAAGTGTATGAACTGCCAGTTGGTGAAAGCTGAGCAGAAGAAGCCCAGTGGATTGCTTCAGCCATTAGAAGTTCCTACATGGAAGTGGGAGCAAGTGTCAATGGATTTTATCGATGGTCTACCTAGGACAAGAGCAGGAAATGAAGGGATTTGGGTCATAGTAGATCGTTTGACAAAGAGTGCAAGGTTCATTCCTGTTCGATCAACTAGGACTGCATCGAAGTTGGCTGAATTGTATGTTAAGTGGATAGTTCGATTCCATGGTATTCCGAAGAGTATAGTGAGCGATCGAGACCCATTGTTCACTAGTGGATTTTGAAAGAGCTTCCAGGAAGTTTTGGGAACTGAGTTGTGTTTGAGTACAACTTACCACCCTCAAACAGATGGTCAGACTGAGAGAGTTAACCGAGTTTTGGAAGATCTTCTCAGAGCTTGTGTTTTGGACTTCGGAGGATCATGGGAAGATCATCTTCATTTGGTGGAGTTTGCATATAATAACAGTTATCAGTCGAGTATTGGTATGGCACCATATGAGGCATTATATGGAAGACCGTGTAACTCTCCGACATGTTGGTTGGAAACTGGAGAAAAGCTGATACTTGGGCCAGAGATGATTCGACAGACTTCGGATTGTATAGAGATCATTCGGCAACGAATGAAAGCAGCCCAAGATCGTCAGAAAAGTTATGCCGATAATCGTCGTAAGGATTTGGAATTCGACGTAGGTGAGATGGTTTTTGTGAAGATTTCTCCATTAAAGAGTGCTATTAGATTCGGAAAGAAAGGAAAGTTAACTCCGAGATTTGTTGGACCATTCCCGATTATAGAGCGAATTGGAAAGCTCGCTTATAGATTAAAGTTACCAGAAAAGATGGCGGGTGTGCACAATGTTTTTCATGTATCTTATCTACGGAAGTATGTGCATGATCCAACTAGAGTGGTTTCTGCTGATAGCTGTGAAGATTTGGAGGTTGATCCAGTGGTTACGAAACCTCGTAAGCCGCTTCGTATTGTTGAAACCGATACGAAACAGCTTAGGAGGAAGACGATTACGTTGCTCAAGGTACAATGGAGTGATGATGTTAACGACTGTACATGGAAGGAGGAAGAGAGGATGAAGGCAGCTCATCCTGGACTCTTTGAGGTATGGCCCTAAAGTGTCGTGACATCTCATGAATTTGTAGCTTGTTCTAAGTTTTAGAATTCTGCATGATAGGCTAGAATTGGATGCATGGTTTGTTGACTGATATGGATGGTAGGCATGTAGAATAATTTTGATCGCTGATGTTTGCTTGGAATTTCGGGGGCGAAATTCCTAAGGGGGAGAGAATATAACGACCCGTATTTTACGTGTCGATAAATCGTTAAATAGTTGCATTAGGTCGTTGGTATTGTTAAGTTGTTTAGAGTTGAGTCGACTATATGCTTAAGTCATATGGAAGCTAGCTCGTGTGGTGCTTAAGTCGTGAGAGAGAGCTTAAGTCGTAGACGAGATAAGAGATAGGTCGTGAGCAAGTTAGTGATACGCAGCGACCTATAGGAGTTAGAAAGACCTAGGAGCTAATGGCTTATAGGGTTGGCACCGAGTTAAAAGTATGGCCGACTCATAGGTGTTGCCGACCTAAGATTGTGACCGAGTTAGGGTAGTCAGCCGAGATAAGGGTTGCCGACTTAAGGTATAGCGACTTAAGAAGACTTGACCGACCTATAGATAGAGCGACTTAAGGATGGTTGCCGAGTTAAGGGGTTAACGACTTATGAGTTGGCGAGTTTTTGGGTTGGACCGACCTAGCGGCTAGCGGCTTAAGGAGTTAAGGCCTAGGACGTGTGTTGAGTCGGCTAGGGGTTAGGTCGGCAAGTACCCAGTATAGCTTAGTGTAGTTGAATCGGCATGTTAGTTGAGTCGCCATACGACTTAGGACTTAGGAAAATACGACAGTGTCTTATGTCGTAAGCCATTGAGTCGTGTGTGTTGTTAAGTCGGCAGGGACTTGAGTCGTTGGCATGTTGTGCCGTGTTTGGTTAGGTCGGTAGGTCGTGTGGCCCTGTGTGTGTTGTGTAGTGTCTTGGGGTTAAGTCGTAGGTTGATGAGTCGTATAGGTCGTGAGCCGTGTTGAAGCATGCTGTGTTGAGTCGGCAAGTGGCATGAGTCGTAAGTTTTAGGTCGGGGGGCGACTCAGGGAGATGAGTCGGCAACGACTTAAGAGCGGCCGAGTCAGGGAGATTTCAGCCTATAAATAGAGGGGTTTGGCTCACTTTTTGGCACCGGTTTTTGAAGCGACGAAGTGCTGCCATTTTGGGAACTCGACTACAACATTTCTTCATCTTCTTTTCTCCATTCCAATCTAGTTCTAACATCCATCCAAGATCGAAGATTGAGATCGAAGATCCAAGAGCCAAAGTTGAAGATCTTCATCCGTCCGAGCTTGATTTCATCGATTGAAGCGAGACTTTGCCGGATCAAGCCTTGATCTTCGCTGTCCAGATCTGTAGTTGATTATTGGTGAAGTGTTTGGGTGTTTTGGTGAGTGGTAGTTATCTCTCACGCGGACCCAAAGGAGTATATTGGATTGGTGGTTTGTTGGAGTGTTGTAGATAGTGATTTTGTGCATTTTCCTTAGATCCAAGTATAGATCCATTGTTGTGAAGATGTTTACCTATGCAAGTTCATTTATTAAGTTATAGAAACAAAACCCATGTTTTATATTTGATAGATCTATGCTAAAAACCTATGAATCATGCATTTTGGACTTATGCTCATTTATTTACGAAATTGCCATTATAGTTAATATTGCTCATTAGATCTTGTTTGAATGATTGATTGTTTGGACGAATGATTGATTCGATTGTTTCAAGTTAGCTAGTAGTTGATTTGGAACAAGAGGGTTGAAGGTGATTCAAAAGCTAAGTGGAAAGGCTCTTGAATGTTGAAAGCTGCCTATGGCATATGAAGCGGATGTGGAAGCTCATATGGATGGATTCGATGATGATGGACTTTACCATGATGCGAGAAGGCAAAGCATGAGATTGAGATGGGACTTTGCTATGATGCGATGAGGCAAAGTGTGATGTTGAGATGGGACGGGTCATGATGACGTTCCAAGCACGGGCTACGACGACGTGCAAAGTTATGTTGATAACTCGGTGATGCGATCCGGGTTGGTGATAATGGTTAGCTTGAGAGGCGCTTGAGCTAGTATGGGAATAGTCGTCGAGGAGGATGGCTAGGAGGCTGAGATCTTATCGTTGTTGAAGGTTCTAGCATGCTCAAAGCAAGAGTACGTTGGAACGGGCTGCGACGACGTTCCAAGCACGGGCTGCGACGACGTGTTAGTACTCTGGGTAGTTGCGAAAATTCCTAGGCACGGGCTGCGACGACGTGCGGAGTTATGTCTAGAACCAGGGTTACCATTAGCCCTTGACAGGTGGTCATTCAATTAACGGTGAAATCATGGCAAAGATAACAGTGATAGCCAGAGTCATGGATGTTTGGTTGTATTATCATTCGGTCTCAAGAGCGGTATTTTCTGGGTGCTTATCTGATCTTGGTTTAGGCCTTGGGGGTTTGTATTTGGAAAGCATCGCCCTTGACTCGAGTGATTATTGCTTTACTTTAATTATCTGCTATATTATGCTTGCTTTTCCTTAGTGTGTGTCTGGGGGCTATCACTGTAGAAAGAGGTGGAGTGGGATGGTTTGGTTCCTATTCCTTTTATTCCTTATGCTCTTTTGGTATGTTTGATAGTTGATTTACTACTCACTAAGACTTTGTCTGACTCAAGGTTTTATGTCTCCTCTTATTACCTTGGGCTGTTCATCCATGTTGGGATGGGCAGACTAGGTAGCAGGTGGCAGGTGCTGTGCTTAGAGTTCTCCGCTGATGATGACGAAGACGAGCAGGAGGCTTTGCATATTAGTTTTCTTACTATGTGTACTGGGTGTTCCGCTGTTGTATCTGATTGAGTGTTGTAGTGAGGCTTTGATGTATGAATGATTCATATGTTTGTATAAAACTGCTATGTTGCTTATATGATGATGTTATGTTCTATAGAGCTTCACTATATTATATGTCTCTATTGTATTTTATCCATGCGCTGTGAGTTGTACGCTAGAGATTCTGCGATGCTTATTTTACCCTGACTACTGTCCATGGCTACCTGGCACGCCCTTCAGCGCTCTTTTCTCTTGTTTTGGTGCGGGAGTCATGGGCGGTCGTCACAATGTCGGCATCCCCCATATACCTATGCCGACATATAATGTTTTTCATTTTTAAATTTCTCCCACCAAAATTCAAATTAATTGGTTATATATTCTTCTCATTTTTGAAATTTCATTCATTCTTTCTGTTATTTCTCTGTTCTATCTTCTGAAATCAAATAATCAATGGCCTCCTCTTCCAAATCAACCAAAATTCTACCTTTTCGTTCCCTTCTCCCACTTCTGGTCCATTTCAACGTACTACTCTCGCTCGTGTGACGAAAATGGAGGATTCTCTGAAGGATGCACTTCAGTTATTGACTGAAATCCAAGTGATTCAACTTTGAATGGCCAAGGAACAAGAGTGGCAAGGAAAAATCCTTAGGAATTTGCAAAAATTTCTAATGGACAATCATGCTAATCCAATCTTGATTGACGAAGACTCTTCAGGAGATCAAATATAAGAGGCCAGCGAGGAAGAAGAAGAAGTCCCCACGGAAGAAGTGCACGCAGAAGATGACGACAAAGTCATATGCGTTGGTGAAGTGTGCTTTGATAAAGTTGGAAATCTTGTCGAACAACGTGAAAATTTCTATTTCCACTATCCGAATTGTTCGATTCATAGATCTTCCAATTTCAAAGACACTCATTAGTTTCTTTTCTCCTTTTCCTTTTGGTGTATGTTCTTACTTATGTTTCCCATGAAAATGTAAATACAATTATCTAATGAATGAATAATTTGTGTTCTTATATGTGTTATTATATGGATACTTAGTTAGGATAGTTAATAGTTTAGGACTGAGTTTTAGTTTTAGATCTAAGTGTTGATTATTTATGATAACACTATCATTATAATCACATGTCATAAAGTATTAGATTTAGGGGGAGTTATATAGTTTGAAGTTATATATTTAGAGTTAGTTTTTTGTTGATGACAAAGGGGGAGAAATATAAAATAGGATAGTTAGGCATAGATTAAGGGGGAGTTATTAGGATAGAAGTAATATTTTATAAACAAGGGTTGTCATCATCAAAAATGGGGAGATTGTTAGTCCTTGAGATGATGGTTTTGATGACAACAACCTTAGAATAGATTATAAAATATAAATACTAACAATATAAGTTTAGATATATACGTATATGCAGGATTTAACCATGCAAGAACCAAGAATGAAGACTGTACAGTATAGAGATTCAAGATATCAAGATTGAAGACTCATGAGTATCAAGAATATCAAGATTATCAAGAGTTCAAAAGTTCAAGTAATTTATCTTTTAATTTATTAGGAATTTTTTTAAAACTTCTAGAAAAGCACTGGCATCTTAAAATCCAATTTATTCGTGGAATGGAATCCACTTCGAGCCTGTTAAAGGGATGGAACCCTAAGTAGGATGGAACCTATTAAAAATCTAGTGGAGCATTGTTTTGTATCCTCTAATCTTTTATTCAAATGTTTTTACAAAATTATATTGTTTTCAAAATGATTTCAAAATCTTCCTTTTAAAAGCATCAAAAATATCCATCCTGGTTTCAAATACTTTTAGCCTCAAAATAATCTTTAATTTCAAAATCAACTTATCCGTGGTTTTAAACTATCTTTAATAATAATATATTTAACTTTTAAATATTTATACTTACATTTTAATATAAAATTATAGTAAAATTTTGTATACATTATTCTATATATTTACTTATGTACTTTAAATATAGACAAGTATATTTATAAAGTTTAAAATAATTTTAATATAAGATAGAAGTTATTTTCAAAGAAAAACAAACCACCAAAAATTCCTTTGGGATGTCGACATGCTCAACCTACCCATGTCGACATAGTGTCAGTTGGTTTCAAAATTTAAATTTCAGAAGAAGTCTCTATTCGTCATATCTCTTCACCAATGGACATGGTTGTTGTTCTTCTATAAATAGGGGCTGTTTTCAACGAATTTCAATATAGATTTTCTGGTTTTTAACTCCTCTTCTTCTTCCACATTTCTATATACATATTCTTACCATTACTCTGCCGAAATCAACATTGAATCTAACTAGATCATTTCTGATTTGATAATCTATCACTATCTCAACAAGATTCTCAGTGCTATTCAGAGTTATAGGCTTCTTTGTAATCAATTAAACGAGAAAAGGTGTGATTGTGGCCTTGGAAATCAATCAAGCGAGATAAGGTGTGATTGTAGCCTTGGATATCAATTGGGTGAACTTGTTGGCCGGGAAATCAAGTATCTCTACCCTAAGGATTGTGAATCTGGAGGGTGTACATCGTTGCCTTGAAATCAAGGGTGTAATTGTAAAGATTGTTTTTGAAAGGAAATCCGTACTTCTGTGTGGGACTGGATGTAGGGTAACTCCGAACCAGTATAAAATCCGGTATGTTCTTTCCTTTACTGCTTTTACTTTATATTTGCATCTGTGTTTGGTTCTGTGATCATATCTGTGTCTAAATATTGCATACATTTGTGTTCAAATTAACAAAAACTCAAAAAGATATAATAATTCTCTAAAATACTATTCACCCCCCTCTAGTGTTTATCCTAGCCTTAAGATCCTTAATCTGCATTTCTTACACAATAAGCACTCATATATGAGCACTCCAAGCTTTTGTCGAACCTAATGCTAGCTCGGGTCTGCTTGAAGCTAACTATAGAGCAAGCTTCAGGAGTAGCACTCTAAAAATACTCAGCTTGAAGCAAAGAGAACTCATATTTGAGTGCTTTAAACTTTAAGTGGGACTCGAAGAAAATTTTATGTCTGCATGAGCTAAACCCTCGAGTATGCTCCGTGATAGTGCTCAAGCGCTCTAAAGATTCAGCATTCTTATTTGGAGCACTTTGAGTATGCTCCAAAGAACCTAGGAGTAGCTCCAATCGAAGAGAAGGGCTCTAATAAAAGAAAAAAGGTTATAGTCCAAAAAGAAAGATGGATCCGAGTGAAGCATTCCAAAATAATCTAAATAAAGAGAGAAAACTGTTTATTTCCATACTTTTTCGATCAAGGAAATGAAGGAAGGTTCTAAGAAAATTCTCATACTCAGATTTTGATATAGTTAAATGTGTTCCTTAAGGGCAATTGTGTAAATTGATTATATAACTTAACACTTATAGTGAAACTTGTTCAAAATAAAGTAAATTTTTGGTTTTATTTTCAAATGTATATATTGTTATATTGGGATTTAACTAATGTTTTAAATATATTAGATATATACAGGTAGAATATACTTATGAATGTGTTCATAACCATGAGTATTAAATCAATAAAATAAATAGTTGTGCTTAAATGTTCCTAGTAAAAATATATTGGGAACGAGATATCGATGTATTTAGGACTAGTATACATAACACTCTCCATATGATGGACGATGAATTACTTATGAGCGTAGGGGCCATCAAGGGGTTACATATGTGTAGTTGTTTGGAATAAATATAGAAGGACTCATAGAGAATCTTCTATAAGTCAAGCGTTAAATAGAAGATCTTACGTGATGATGTGTGGTGGTCTTTTAACTTGAGAATACCATGAGCCATGAGTCATGAGTGTTTAAACTATACTTTGATTATGGTCGATCACAAGACAACGTTGATCCTGTTAAGGCCATAGTTGGTTATAAAGTTGAACCACCTGAATTGAAACACTATTTAAGAGATGATTCGTCTCCTTTGAATAGAAGGTTGATATCACCGTAATTTCTAGTAAAGGTAAAGTCAAAGTTTTTTTTTTCAAAGAAAATGTATTAATCAATAGTTGTTATCGGATTAAACCATAGACTTTAATGTTGGACTTCTAATTTATTACGGATATTAATAGAGTTTTTACCATAGGCCGAGCTCTAGATATCTAAGTAATATAGCGACGAAGAAAAAAGTACATAATATATCGTTACAGAAGGATGTATTTTAACAGATAAGAAGTTTAATTTCACCTAGATGATCTGTAAGTAACGAACTCATGTTAAACTGCCGTGCTTCAGCAAAATCCATATAGGCTGTAATATTTGAAACGTTTAAATATTACTAATGGCTAAGTTCATATCTGGAAGTCATACAACTGCAACTCTCAGTTTTCAATAGAAAATAATTTATTGAATTAATTTACAAAAGTTATAAATTATTATTATGAAGAAATTAATACAACAGTTATAATAATTTATTGTTATTAGTTATTATTAGATGGAATAAAATTAATTGATAAATATAATTTTTTATATATTTATTTAATTATTTTTAGGTCGATATAATAATTTAAATATAATAATAATATATGCGTGTGTGTATTATTTGATAACTTAATTTTTTTAATATTTTTTAAAATTAAGTAGGTCATAATATATGTGGGTATGAATTATTAAATAAATTTAATTAATTAAGTTTTACAATATAATTATTTTAAAAAAATTAGTTTGTCTTAATAAAAATCAAAATTTTCTCCTGGCTGCTAGCGCTTATGCACCATCATGCACATATCCCTTCAGTTCCAAGTTGATTATACCCGCATAAATATTATCGTCGATCATCATTACCAGACGCGGTGAAGAAGACATCAACATGAATGATGAGAGAAGGGTGATGATTCATATTAGGAACTTTTAACCTCGATCAAATTTCAGGTGAGATATCTAGGCGTCCATCTAAATTAGGTTTGGGCAAAGGTGGCCGGAATCGACGAGGCAGGTATGTGTAAACTAGCATTAGTGAGCGACTAGGATCCATTGAGGAGTGAAGAAGGTAAATTATCTATTACGTCCCTCCAAACACGAATAACTTTCATATTGGAACTATCGTTTTAGATGCAACTTGCACCATTGAGTTCGTATCAAAATTTTGAACATTCTGTTATTAAAATATATATTAAGCTGTATATGACATCAGAATAGGACACAAATATATTATATTGCTAGTTAAATAAATAATATCATTAATCATAACTAATCATAGTTAATATATTAAGATATTATTTATTTGATTTGAATATTTAATGTTAAACTAAGATTTATTATAATAGCCTTAATTTATAATATTTATTATTGAAATATCAAATTTGAGTGCTATTTGAATTTATAACAAAATTATTTTAATATTTTTTATTATTCAAACATTTTTAAAGAAATAAAAATTAATGTACGTATCATTTATTTATGGATTAATCTATAATTAGTTTACAACTAAATAAATGTAATTTAAATAGATAGCAGATCAAACTTGTTAAATATATTTTGAATGTGTATATAATCGTATTAATATTGTTAGTATAATATTATTGCACTATAACTTAAAATTCAAATCAAATTCATCCAATAAAATACGAAATATGATTTAATATTGACAACATGATAACACCATAAAATTTCTAATGCATAATGAACTAAAAGGATTTTTTTGAAATTTGCCTCTTCTACCCGTTGTTTGATGCACTTGATTTAACAATGCTATCAAAGCCTACACTATGTTATTATAAATAATGAGCGTTATGGCATGCACTTCGTGCGTGACGATGGCACACGCTTCATGTGTGAATTGTTTTTCTATAAGTATATGTTTAATACATTCAAGAAAATTATTTATATAAAAATTTAGCTGTATTTTTGCGTTGAAACCATATGTAGCTAGTTTGAATTTTTATTTTTAAGTTGCAACATCTAATTTTCTATTTGTTTGAATTTTTAATATTATTAATTAATACAGAATGCATTTGTAAAGGAAATTTATTTGTTAAATATCGTTTTTAAGTTATATTAAGATTTGGAAATATTCGTAAAGTGGCGTTTAAATTTATAAAGAAAGTTTATTGTTAGATCCTATTTTATGTGATATTAGGATTTGGAAATATTCGTAGAGGGGCACTCTGAATTTGTAAAGGAAGTTTTTTTTATTAGATCTTAATTTTAAATGATATTAAAATTTGATAATATCTTATAGGGGCATTTTTAGTATTTCACGCTGAGACTAAAAAAATGTGACACTAAAAGTATTAATACAACTATTAAAGATATATTAAGTTTTAATTTAAATTTGTCTTAAATCTAAATTTATAAAAGTTATGAGTATAGTTAACTTTATGTATTTTAAAAT
Source organism: Allium cepa (assembly GCA_030765085.1). Classification (NCBI taxonomy): domain Eukaryota; kingdom Viridiplantae; phylum Streptophyta; class Magnoliopsida; order Asparagales; family Amaryllidaceae; genus Allium; species Allium cepa. Next base: position 926,646,823 of record CM060934.1, read on the forward strand.
GGACTCCACTTTTGGATATGAGATGTTTTCGATATGGGGCTCGTCGAATTTATGTGTGTTTTTGGTGTGGCGTTACCACACAGTAGTGTAATTTTTTTCGATGGGGCTAACCAAATTATTTTTCCCCTTGTATCCAAATGTCAACAAAGACCTTATTGTTTTTTAAAATTTATATCCATAAAGGTTATAAATAAATTAGTTGGAAATTGTGTTGAATTAAAATTAAAATTTCTAAAGGTTATGGATAAAATGTAATATTGTTTTAGATTTATATACATAAGAGTTATAAATGAAAACTTATAAATTTTTAAATTTAAATTTTGCAAAAGTTACAAATAAATGAATTTGAAGTTATTTTGAATTTAAATTATAAATTTATAAATAAATAAATTTTAAATTATAGTACGAATTATAACTGTTATAGTTCATGTAAAGGTTCTATTAAAGTTGTAAAGTTACTTAATTGTTAATTAATAATATACATATAAGATATTTGATAATAAATTATAAATGTTATAATTAAATAAAAGATTCTTACATATAGTATATAAAATAAAATAAAATAATACAATTCTGAAAGTTAAAATTGAAATAAGAACCATAATAGTTAGAAGGAATAAATACATATGTATATAAAAAAATCGCATAATGAAAAATGTAGTAGTTGAGTGTTGCAAATACCAATTATTCCTTATGGGCGATAACACTCATTATTAGTAGTTTAAGATTGTGAATTCAAAATAATGTTTCTCTCTATTATTTATAATAAAAATAGAGTATTGTACATACTTATGGTTGTTGAGCACCCTCAAGCCATAAAATATTTATGGTGATGTTTATATTGTCCCTAGATTGGTAATAACATTCTATAACTTTGTTGAGAACCCTTAAGGGTTACAAAATTCTCCTTAAGTGTTACAAAATTCTCCTTAAGTGATCAAGAAATGATGGGTTATGAGTATCTTAATGTACTTTATCATTTGTTGAGCACCCTCAAGGTCATAAAGATGGTTAGGAGCAAAGAAAATACAATTAGGAGCTACATACGAGATATAACTAATAACATGTTATTTACCATTTATAGGGACTACAACTTGTTGAGCACCCTAAAGTTATAGTAACATGATAAACGGATTCCAATACCCAATAGAGGATTTCAAAAGTTCCCGCACCCCATTTAGGGTTTCTAAGAGATGCAAAATCTAGTGGGAGCCTTATTAGAAAAATATAATAAACAATTTATAAGAGCAAGAAAATAGGCACAAGGACAAACTTAGAAAAAAAATTAGGCTGAAAGACAATAAGTTTGTTTTTTAGGCTGAAGGACAGTGCTAGTTATAACTTGCATTTTGTATAGTGTAAAAATGAATATAATGCTAAATATAACTAGCATTTTGTATAGTGTAAAAGCTAAACATGATGCTAATTATAACTAACATTTGTCCTTCAGCCTAAAAACAAAACTTGTGTCCTTCAGCCTAATTTTTTTCGAAGTTTGTCCTTTAGCCTAATTCCCTCTTATAAGAACTTATGTAATATTTTAATAATATACTTTAATAAATTTTTAGAGAATATAATTGATAAAATTGTTTATTGGTTAAAATATACTGAACAAACCGAATTATAGATCAATAAAGAAATGTAAATATTAACTTATCAATAATTAATATTTTGGCATATTATCACTTCAAGATCCATGTAAGAGCTGAATAATACGAGCATTAATACTTTCGTATTTTGGTCACTTAAGTGTGAATTTTCCTAAGGTTGCTTGTTGTATTCTGCGAGTATTGAACTCTAATATAATACAAGAAATATGGACATTCTATCCATATTCGATAGCATATAAAAGTTGTATGGACAACCATCACGTTCGTAGTATATGGAATTTCGATGAAATGGTTTCATTCCAAACGAGTAAATAAATCATAGTGTAAGATCTTGCATTAACACAATTGAATACAATGAGGATCTTCTTGTATTAGAAACAACATCACACAAGAACTATGGAAATACTTAAGAATATGATCATTGAAATGTCAGTTTTGATTTGTTTACTTAAGTGCTACTTATTCGATCTTCTTAATGTATTGAGGATGACTAAATTCATTTTTGTGATGAAATCCAGTGCAGTCATGTAATAAACTGTTTCTCTTTTGAATAATCCAAACATGTAAAAGAGAAAGCTAAAGCTTAAGAGTGGTATCATATACAACCTGCACCTCCCGACACTCCAATCCAAAGCCACACCTCTCGACACACCGATTATACTTCATCGATGAATACAACAAAGTAAGTGTATCATATATAACCCGCACCTTCCAACACACCAATCTAAAGCCAAGGATGACTTTCGGACTCGTGTCGATGCCGAGAAGTATGAGCTATTAGATAATTAAACATTTAAGAGACTAAATATACAAGGATAAAATCTAAGACACACTACACTATCATATCTCACAATGGAAGGCAGAAAAATATAAAAATTAAAAATTGTCATCCCAGAAAATATCCAAAATGCAATCTCAGAATAGTAGGTAATCCACATATAGAAATATAGCAGTCTGATAAAATATTAAATACGATGAATAGTACATGGAGAGTAATAAGAAATAAAGAGTAACTCAAATGCAAGCTCATCTCTCCACACATAAATCTCCAGCCTATCACATGTTGCCCTGTACTCCTATGGTGGGAGAAAAGGGGTGGATCAGACAAAAATCTGGTGAATGAGTTACATCATTAATAAATAGTGTTACATGCAATTGACTGTAATAACACTTTGTGTGACCTAGAATGTCCTACATATATCCATGAATTACTTGTTTTCTTAATTTAAGGGGTTTAGCTTAATACACACTTATACTAATGACTTGTGTAGGCTCATACTTAGGGTTGATCAATTAATCAAACCTCAAGACGACTAATGATTAGCTAATAACTACTGGATTACTCCATACAGGTTACCTTACAGTTTTCAACCATGGGACTACGTTCCCACAACTATGACTACATGTATCATAACTACACATTAAGGAGGAGCTCGTAATGCTGACTTACCAAAGTCTCCCATCATCACTGCTTCTGCTTACATCTCTCAATGGTAATGTAATGCCTCTTACTGTACCATGTTGGGATCCATCAACAACACAACATCACGTCACATCACTGTGAATACCAAGAAACTCTCATTAGTGTCGAGCCATACACACTATCAGGCATCATCACCGGTGTTGCATGTCCTTCATAGCACCTCCAGCGAGTGCAATTTATGATAGAATCACCCCTATCGAATATCGACCCTATGGACAATATCATTTATATAGTCACGTAACATTCCAGTGTCGCCAACATAGAGACTAGCTTTTATACAGTACTAACATCCACCTCTCCCCTTGCATACACACAACATACATATATATATATAATATAGATTATATAATTTGATTTATATTTAGACCTTAGGTCGAGGTTCATGCAGTCCCCAGAAATGCTAACCGGTCGATTGTTCGTCACTGAAGTGGTCGATCACTTGCTGTCAACCGGCTCCTGTGAACAGTCGACCGGTCTTCATTGTTTACTATTTTTAATTACCGATTGTTGTTTGTTTTGTTTATTAATTCTCATCGTTTTTATTACACTAAAATTAAAATATAATTTGATGTAATATAACCCTAATTTAGAGAACCTAGATTTATAAATTTACAATTCATAAGCATCCAAATTTCATCTACCGCACTTTAAAGTTTCAATAAATCAGATTAACCTAAGTTTAGAATCAATAGGATTAATAATGCATGTTACTTAGACCAAAAAGGGTATGTTCAATCTTGAATCGATTCTTAACTAACGGGTTCACATTAATTATATCTGGATAAAAAGAAAAGGTTAATGTTCATATAGGATTTAATCACTGTTAAATTTCCAATCTAATTTAAACAACGTTTCCATTTCGATTTAACACAATTGTAGATCGAATAAGGTATACTAAAATAAATGTGGAAATTAGCCACAAGGGCCTTTTTAGTAAGTGTAATTAGTTTCTAAGACACACAACTGAAATAATTACTTTTAAGGACAAAATGCAAAATAATTAGTTTCTAAGGCTAAAAGCTTATGAAATTGTGTCCTTGAAATTAATTGGACAGCTGGCTTAGTCCTTAAAAGTAATTATTCTGCTAACTTTGGCCTTGAAATTAATTTCTTTGGATGTGTGTCCTAGAAACTAATTGGACTGCAAAGTTTGTCCTTCTAGTGAAATTCCCCAAAATAAATTACATGTAAATCATCTAACTAAGAATGAAACCACTCACTTTGAAAAGCTATCTCTTTTTCTAGCACACCTAAAATGACCTTCGCTTGGTGTAGATCTCCTCTTGATTTGATCTAATCTCTAATTTAGTTTTTGTTTAGAGGAGAAAAGGGATTTCTGATTTCAAAGAGATAGAGTTTTAACATTCTCGTTCTAATTTTTTGAATTAGGGTTAGGTTTAACATCTTATTATAGGTGTAGAAAACAACCAAAACCATTATATCTAACGCTATCAAATATGGGTTGTTCGACCGCTTGAAACCCTTATCGATTAACTACGATCTATCGACCACTATAGATTAGAGCGGTCGACCATTAAAGGTCGACTAGAACAAATCTAGCTGTCGATTAATGGGTTTCATTATTTAATGATAATTATTTCCAAATTTTTTATTTAGTTATTTTGACTGTGAATTTTCAAATGTTTATCGCTTTCTCATAGTAGCTCCGATTTCAAAACATTATACAAGAAAGTTGTCCAGAAAATCACTATGAACGCAATGGTACAAGTTTCATAGCCAAATTTAGATATTTGTGAACATTCTTTTTCCCCTTATTATAATTAAATTTAATTCTTATATTAAATTTTTGGGATGTTACATCCTATGTAACTTGTGCGCATGAAAATCTCGCCTTTGAAATCTCCAAGGATGGAGAAATGTAACTCGTGTGTATAAAAATCAATGACTACGACAATCTACTCATCCATCAACAACTTGCAATCATTATCCTTAGTTAAATTTCTAATTCTATATGTGCATGTAGTCGTGGAATGCATATGAATCTACAGTAATGCAATGATTAGGCGGTCTCCTGATCTAGTCGACCTCCTGAAATGCAAGTGCTTATGCCATGTGTCCAACATGTATGGAACATCCTATGTAAATATGTTAGCAATTTATATGTATGCCCAACCATTCATTCCATATTCATATAACTCAATGAAATAAAAATAAGTGATGGTGCGAGTGTATGCCAACTCGAGAATATTTTTGCCTAAGTGTGCGAAGAACAATTTAATAGATATATTCCATTAGTGTCCATCAACTAAAAAATTTCCTAATGACAAGTTCGCAACCATTCCTAGCATTCAATTGTCCCTGCCTATGGGGTATACAAGGCTAGAACCTAACACATGTAATTTATACCTATTCGACTAAAATGGAATGTACCATAAAAGAGTTATGGATGGGTGGCTTGCATCCTCTCCTCAGGCTTCCGTGTACTCTCTACAAGATAGTATCCCATTGGACTTTAACAAGCTTGATAACTTTATTGTGGAGTTTCTTGGTACCATGCTAAAGAATTCGAGTGGTTGCACATCGAATAAGTAACCATCTCTTTACCTCCACCTCCTCTACTTGACTCGGTTCGACTACAATGGCTGTATCATGTTGGCACTTTCGTAAGTGATACATGGAAAACATCATGTACTCCTACTAACTTCTCAGGAAGCTTCACCCTATATGCTAACTTCCCAATTCCACCAGTAATCGAAAAAGGCCCTACAAACCTCGGTGCTAGCTTTACTAAACTAAAAAAATCTCATAACATGCCTAAGTAGTGGATCTTCACAAAAATCATGTCGCCCATTGCAAACTCTAACTCTGTGCATCTCCTATCAGTGTAAGACTTATGTCTATCCTATGCGGATGTCTCCCGTACCATATTCGATCCAAGAATAATCCTATCTGTAGTGTCCCATTATTAAGGTAGTCATCTACAAGCTCTCCGGTATAATGCCTTAAACGGTGCCATCCCAATACTTACATGACATCTTTTATTATAGGTAAACTCCGCCAATGGTAAGTGATCCTCTAAAGAGCCTCCAACATCCAAGATACACATCTGAAGAAAGTCCTTTAATACTCGGTTTACCCTCTTCATCTGTCTGTTTGTTAGCAGGTGATAAGCGGTAATTAAGCCCAACCCAATGCTTAAAGCCTTCTGTAGACCCCTCCAAAACTTGGAGGTGGAAAGAAGATCTCGATCGTTAACAATGTTAGAAGGAACTCCGTGTAACCTAACGATGTCTCTTACGTATAGTTCGCTAAAGACGCAACAGTCCTCGTACTCCTAACCAGAATAAAATGAGCCCATTTAGTTAGTCAGTCGACTATGATACAAATACTCTCATTCCCCCTCCTACTCCTTGGTAGTCAATCGATGAAGTCCATAGAAACACTCTCCATAACTTCCACTGCCTGCAATAATCCTCATGGCTTCTTCTGCTCTGCCTTTAACCTCTAGCAGTCATACTTCGGGCTACATACTTTGCCACATGCTTCTTCATACAGGCCAATAAAGGACTCTCTTCATGTCAAGGTACATTTTGTCTTCCCCGGATGAATAGTCATCCTAGAAAAACGAGACTCGGCTAGTATCATGTCAACTAAATCCATAATGAGAAGAACACATAATCTACCATCTCTCTACAAACACCCCTTCGAGTCAATAGTATAGCGCCTCAAGTGACTTGACTACTTTCCGTTACTAAACCTCTCACAAATATCCACTAACTCTTTGTCTTACTTCTGACTTGACTAGATTTGGTCCATAAGCGTAAGCTGTATATCCGAAGTTGCTAACAATCCTTGAGTGATGTCTAACGATGGTTGGAAATCGAATGTAGAGTTGAACTCTAAACGCTTCCATTATAAGAACAAAGGACTCAACACCACATGATGCCTACTCTAGGCATCTACTGCAACATTCCCCTTTCCTTGAAGTATATAAAATATTGAAATCATAAGATGCCAAAAACATCATTCACCATTTCTGCTTTAAATTCAAGTCCTACTGGGACAATAAATACTTCAGACACTTATGATCTGTATACAACTCAAACCACTCTCCTAAAAGATAGTGTCCCTATGATTTGAGTGCAAAGAGAATGGTCGCTAACACAAGATCATGGGTGAGATAGTTTCTCTCATGGACATTCGATCGTCGACTAGCATATCCCACACTCTCCCTTCTTTCATCCAAATTGCACCCAATCCTAAGCTGCAAGCGTCAATATACACTTTGAATGCCTTCGTACCATCGGGTAATACTAGAACATTTGTAGTAGTCAATGCCTCCTTCAGCTTGATAAAAGCATTCTCATACCTCACTTCACGAAGTATTTAATGAACTTCCTCTAGTAGCCCGCTAAACCAAGGAAACACCTCACTTCGTCACATTCTTCGGTAGATGCCAATCTTGTACTATTGCAACTTTACTATGATCAACAGCCAGCCCACTTTCAAAGTCAGTGTGTCCTAAAAAGCATATCTCCTCGTGCTAAAAGTATCGTTTGGAAAACTTCACCTTCAACTTATGCTTATGGGGTGTATTGAGCACTTATTCTAAATGCAACTTGTGCTCCTCCTCACTTTTCGAATAGGCTAATATGTCATCCACATATACCACCATGAAATTTTCAATCAATCCTCCAAAAACTCAACTCATCAAATCAACAAAGTAGGCTGGTGCATTAGTCAGTCCAAAGGGCATGGCTAACCACTCATACAGTCAGTTAGGTGAACGAAAAAGCAATCTTTTGAATACTATCCTTGGTTACATACAACTGATGAAATCTGATAGCTAAGTCAATTTGAGAGAACACCTTTGCTACAACCAACTAATAAAGAAATCGTTTGTGTAGGGCAATGGGTAACAACTATTCTTTATCAGCTTATTCAACTCTTGGTAATCAACGCAAGCCTTAAAGGACCATCAACATTAGTGGAAAAGGTAATTGGTGCTCCACACTCTGAATTACTCCTCCTAATGAATCCCTTCCCCAATAGCTTATTCACCTTATGTGTATCCTTTGGAGCCATAAGCCTCAAAGGTAACTAATAGGCCCGGCATTCTCCATAAGATAAATACGAAATTCGATCTCTCTCTGAAGCAGGAGACTGTTAACCTCCAAAAAGACATTTAGATAATCTCTAACTATAGGCACTAAAGCTAACTCTTCATGTGATAGGTCTAAAGAATATAGGTAACTCAACATAACTGGACCTTTGAAATGACAATGAACCTCTAGACTGCGTCCACTGTAAGTAGTCAACCTAACTGCCTTCGTATCACAATCCAAAATCACCCCATACCTCATCCAATCCATGCCTAAAATCAAACCAAACCATAAAATCTTAAGAGAACAGCATCGCAATTGAACTTGACTCCTAAAATGAATAATTTCAAACCTCTACATATCATAAACAATAAAGTCGATCCTCCAACAGGGTGTGATACAACCACTGGATCTGTAACTATGCTAGTTTCTAAGTGAAACTCATTCATAAGTCTACTCGAGATAAAAGAGCGTGACACCCCTTGTCAAATAAGGTAGGAACAAGTAAATCACATAAAGTTAACACACTTTCAATCATGAGCTTCTTCCCTCAACTACCGGAGGAACACCTGAGCTAGGAATGACATCTAGTGCATAAGCTGAAATCTCTTATATAGAGGTCTTTTGAGGTATTGGACACTCCTGCCTCATGTGCCCAAATTGACTGTAGTTGTAACACTTGATCTTTGAACTATCCGCCTTGCAATTGCTTGCAAAATGTCCCTTGTTACCGCACTTCCTAAACTATTCTCTTGCTTCTTTATCTTTCCCTTGGGTCCTTTTTTGCCTTTTCTTTGGTTCTGCTGAGGTATCTTTCCTTGTCTTCTTAGGCTCACTCTTCACTTCTTTCTTGGAAATGACACTAAGCATTTCCATCTCCACCAATCCCTTGAAAGTCACATCCATATGAATATAACTAAGGGTCAAATCTTGAAGATGCTGATTCAGTCCCTTCGCAGTCTTCAAAGCCTTCTTATGAGGAGAATTGATCAGCTCCATCCAAAACCCAGCCAACTCATTGAACTAATTCAGGTACCCCTTTGTCGACATCTCTCCTTGCCGTAAATATATGAACTTCTCCAAATGTACTACCTCCTTTGCTCTGGAAAGAAACTTCATCTCAATTCGCCTCCTAAACTCCTCCAAGCAATCTCTCCCTCATCAATCTCAGCAATTGTCACATCCTACCAATTAAGAGCCTTCTCTATAAATGCCAAGTAGTAAGTTATCTCCTAACATCATTTCTATGAACCATCAATCCAAAAATCATCTCACAATTCCGAATTCATGTCCTCAAATCTACATACCACTCAGTCCCCTTATAGGGCCTCCTAGGCTCGCAAAGTCCTTACAAAACTTGGCAAAATCAACCACGGGTAGGTAGGGATGAACTATACCTAGCGCACACTTTGTGAGTCCTCTATTAGGGTTAAGCTCGGCTTGTACTCGTGCTTGCAAATACCAACATAACCAATCGGGACATTCACACCCGAAATCTCAACCGCATTGCTTGAATTGCAACCAGCGGGATCATTCATCCTTTCTATATGTATTTTAGGAATATATTATCAACATTTCCACAATAGTATTGGTAGGAATAAGGGAAATAGTTTAAGTATTACACTTATATATAAAACTTATGAAAAGCTTTTATCTATATATACACATATATACTTTGGAAATCCATTTTTTTTTTAACTTTTTTGCAAAAAAAAAAAATTCAAAAAAAATTCAAGTATGTTCTCCCAATACGCCACTAATCCCTAAGGAATTTCAAACCTAGGCTCTGATACCAACTGTGACAAACCTACCTCCCGAAACGTCGATCCAAAAACGTAGGATGACTTTCGGACTCACGTCGGTGTCGAGAAGTACGAGCTATTGGCGAATTAAACATTTCAGAGACTAATACAAAGATAAATTTTAAGACATACTACAGTTTTAGATCTCATAACCGAAGGTATAAAATATAAATCATAAGAATATTCATTTTAGAAAATATCCAAAACAGAGTCACAAAACAGTGCGTAGTCAAATCCACATTCTAAAGAAATACATCAAGTAGTCTAATAAAATACTAAATACGATGAATAGTACATGGAGATTCATAGAAATAAAGAGTAACTCTAATGCCAAACTCGATAATTCATGCACAAATCTTCAGCCTATAACCTACTGCCCTATACTCCTGTGATAGGGAAAAAGATAGGAAAAAGGATGGTTAATTAAAAGTCTGGCGAATGAATTATATCATTAATATACGGTGATCACATGTAATTGATTTTAGTAATACTCTATGCGACTTAGAACATCCTACAAGTGTCCATGAATTACCTGTATTTTGTATTTAAGGGGTTTACCTCAATACACACCTACAGTAAATATTTTTATAGGCACATACTTAGGGTCGTACAACTAATCGAACCTCAAGACAACTAATGATCGGCTAACAGCTACTAGAACTATTCCACATAGGTTTCTTTACAATTTTTAACCATAGGTTTATGTTCCCATAACTACATGTATCCTAGTCACATAATAAACGAGATCCCATAAAGCCAACTTGCCAAATTGTTCCACCATCGTTGCATCCATATCCATCTCTCGATGATAACGTAACACCTCTTATTGCATCGTGTCGGGATCCATCAACAACACATCATCACGTCGTTGGTGGACAAATATCATTTATCCAGTCCCATAACGTCCTAGATTTACCAACATAGGTAACTAGCTTCCCTATAATACTAACATATACATACACTACATAATTTAATTTAAATTTGGCCTTAGGATGAGGTATAGACCGTGCCCATAAACGCTAACCGATCGACCGCTCGCCACTAGTCGATCGCTTGCTGTCGACGGGCTCCATTGAATGGTCGACTAGTTTTTGTTCTTTACTATTCTTGATTACCGATTATTGTTTGTTTTGTTCATTTATCATCATCATTTCCGATTATACTAAACTTAAATTATAATTTGGTATACAGTAACCCTATTGAGCGAACCCAAATTTATAGATTTACAATCCATAATCGTCCAAATTTCATATATAGTATTTTAAATTTTCAATAAATCAAATTAACCTAAGTTTAGCATTAATAGGGTTACCAATCCGTATTAATTTAACCAAGAGGGTGTGTTCAATCTTAAATCAATTCTTAAATAGCAGGTTTACATTAACTAGATCAGGATTAAAAGAAAGGGTTCATGTTCATGTAGATTTTGATCACTTTTAAATTTTCAATCTAATTTAAAAAATGTTTCCATTTCGATTCAATAGAATTCTAGATCAAATAGGGTATAATAAAATTAATTATATGTAAATCACATAAATAACAATGAACCCACTCATCTTGAAAAAGATATCCATGTTCCTAGCATGACTAGAATCACCTCCACTTGATGTAGATCTCCTCTTGATTTGATCTGATCGTTAATTTAATTTTAAATTTTGTTTTGAAGAAATTAGGTTTTTAGAAGAAAAAGGATTTGATACTTTAGAAAAATGGAGTTAGGATGTTCTGCTTCAAATTTGTGAATTACAGTTAGGTGTACTAATTTATTTATAGGTGTAGAAAACAACCAAAACCATCAGATCTAACCCTACCGAATCCAGATCATTTGGTTGCTTGAAACCCTAATCGATTAACCACGACCACTCGACCGCTATATGTTAGAGCGGTCAACTACTAGGGGTCGACCGGTCCTAATCTAGGTGTCAACTGGTGGGTTTCTTATTTATTAATATTTATTTCTAAATTTGTTTATTTAATTATTTTTGACTGAAAACTTTCAAACGTTTATAACGTTCTCATACTAGCTTCGATTTTAAATTATATATGAAAATTGCCCCAAAAATCGCTACGACTGCAATGGTGCAAGTTTATTAGCCAAATTTGGACATTTTTTAAAATACCATTTTTGCCCTTATTCTATTTAGATTTAAATCTTATATTAAATTTTTGGTTAATTTTTCGGGTTGATATAACAAATAAATACTAATAAATGAACTTAGGAAGCATAATAAGTTCAAAATGGAATTATATGGCCTCAATATACGTTTACGACTGATGTAAATTATTGGGTTTAACACAAAATTTAGATTAATTATAAGTGACTTGGTTTAATATGGGTTGGGATGTAAGGTCAGTAGTGTTATACAATGGAAATATGCCCTTCTACTAGTTTGCATATAGTTATAGGGAATATACTAGAGTGGATTTTTCTCAAACTTGAAGTATCAAATGGCCAACTGAGTTTGCTTCAATTTCGAACAAAAGATATTAAGTAAAGAGGTAGGTGATTCCTTGATTTGCATTAGACGAATTTAAATGGGACAGTGGGTGAAAGCTCGATGCTATATAAGCAGTGCTAGTACTATATATTTGAGAAGCGTGGTTGGAAATATTAGGTCGAGAGTGCCGTAAGTTCCAATGATCATCAACAAAGACTTAGGTTACTCCTAGAGATGGGCAATACTTCCTATAGGTGCAGGTTTTGTATGGGATATGCAACTGCCTCAAATTTTGGTTGTTTGATATTTGTTAGCAGGAGGCCCAGTTAACCCTTAGATAGGTCTTTGAGAGGAGTTAGTAATACACCCGATTAACTTATAATGTCATTAGTAGCACTAATGCGGGGTTCCCCAGTGTATGCAATCAATTCCACCATGACACTATAGTAGATGCCCGGTGCGGTGCATAGTTATGGACACTAGTGGGGGACATACCATTTTCCATCTATTATAGCGATGCTTATATGTATATACATAGATATATATACTTATACTTATACCTTGGAGAAGTTTAGACGTATCGTATGTGTTTATGGGATCAAATAATTAATTAATAACTAATAGAAATAACACATATTGGAAACATGTTAGCAAATTTCTTTGCTAACCAAATATGCAAGGCAGAATAAGGCTGACCGGAATAAGGGCTTAAGTGTCCTTATGCAAAACCAGAAGAATATGCAAGTCCAAATCTGAAAATAAGTCACAAGTCATATGCATATGCATAGTTCAGGTTCAAGTCCATAGATAAGTCATAAGTCATATGCATGTCCATAGTTCAATAATAGTTGAGTATAAACACTCGAGGGAAGTATTCTATGCAAAGTTAATTGTCCGATTCCTTACGTGTAAAAGTTCAAGGGTTATGATCCACCTAAGAAATATTCTATGCAAGGTTAAATGGCAAAGGCGTTATATGAAAAAATAATTAATTGTTACAATCAGCTTTAAAAATCCCCAAATCAATTTAGGATTTACAACTTGAAAACGTAAGAAATAGGAAAAGAATGATTCAGCCCTCTCTAGGTGTCGATGGGGGCCTACTTATAGGGATGTCTATCAAGAGGGATGATTGATACATAGCATGGCTTTGAATCCAAGGGCTCTAATGGTACCATCTTGATGAAATCTTGGCATCCCATTGTTGAGATTTGACATCACTTGCTTACATAAGTTTGACAACATAATCTCCCTTGTAGAAACTCAACATCTTTGACATCTTTAAAGTTTTGGCATCCCTTGCCGCATGTAAAAGCTTGAAACCTTTTGGTGATGTTGAAGTTCGCTACTCCTTTAGAATTTATCATCCCTGTAAAAGCTCGATACCACTTGTTGTTTGCGGACACTCTACAACAATTACTATTGTAAAGGCTTGATAACAGTTGCTTTATCAAAGGCTTGTTTTCCATAGAAACTCAATATCCTTCCCTTGTGATTAGACATTCGACTTCTTCTTATAACGTGACATCCTTCCTTTTTTACATACTCTACAACACTATGTTATTGATGTTCGATATCCCTTCATATGGCTTTGTCATCACAGTTATGTTTAGGACTCAACAACCTCCGTGTTGTAGAAGCTCGATACCCCATATTCCTTTAGGGTATTTTCTACTCAATACCTTTATGTATTCACTAGTTTGAGATCTCTATCACCTTTCAGAAATTCAACACCTTCTGGTTATTAGGCGCTCGACGCCCTTCTTCATTGTTGGTGTTCGACATTATCTGTTACTTGTTAAATACTCAATAACACTTATTGTTGTATAGACTCATTACCCCTAGGGACTTGGCACCTCTTCTTAACTTCTTAGCTACTTGAAGTTCGGCATTCTTTTTATTGTAGAGTCTCGATAGCCCTTTGGTGTTAGATGTTCGACATAGATATTTACATTAACATTTACCCTCCTTGTGTGGAATAAGCATATTATACTTTAGTGTATTTTCACCTTGTTGTTTCTCACTTCTTCTATAAATACCTATCCTTCCTTTTTCTAAAGCTTTACCTCCAAGCTCAAAACTCAAGTTGCAATTATACTTATTTCTTTTCAATCTCACAATTTCATAAAGTAGCTTTTGGTTCCTACTTTATTCGACTTAATTCAAGGTGTGATTTCTATTTTGATCAATTTAAATAGAGAAAATATGGGGGTTTTATTTTAAAATTAGGATTTCATTAATCGTACGTTTATAAACTGTTTGGGTTTAATTAGCAATTGGATCTAAACACTTCTTATGATTTAGGAATTTTTGTGTTTGGATTTGAATGCCATTTGCAATGGATACCCTTAACGGTTAACAAAAACTTAAAAATTCATGGATTTTGGTAATTTCCATAAACTCGATAACTTTCTAAAGACCCAACACTCAACTGGGGCTTCGATAGTTGTCAAGGATTCGACATCTAAGTAGAGACTCAATAGCCTATTAGACTTTTCCTAATTAGTTATAGGCTTAACAACTAGTTATAAATTCAATATTTAGTTAGAGACTGGACAGTTTCTTTAAGAATTGATAACTAGTTATTGGCTCACCAACTAGTTGGAAACTCGACAACTAGCTAGTGATTTGATAACTAGTTATGAATCCTGCAACTACTTAGTGAGTTGTTAACTAGTTACAAACTTGACAACTCGTTAAAAAGTAGTTAACTAGTTACAAATTCACTATATTTTATGATTTCAGTATCTAGTCACGAACAGGAATCATCAACTGATTATGAACTTACTAACTGTTTATGAGTTCAACATCCTATTATAAACTCAATAACTATTTATACATTCGATATCTTGTTATGAGTTCAATAACTAATTAAAGAATTTTCAACTAGTTATGAACTCACTAACTATTTATGAGTTTGACACCTTGTCTTGAACTCGATAACTAGTTATGAATTCAGTATCTTGTTATTAACTTATGAACCAATTAAGGGTTTTTTAACTAGCTATGAACCCACTAACTACTTAAGAGTTCAACATTTGGTTACTTATTTTCTTTTGATCTCTACTTAAAGAACTAAATTTTCTTTAACATTTTAAGTACTCTAACTTTCATAAAATATACGATTCTACCCTTATTTCTACATGATATTACTTGATAGCAAAATGGCTAGCAAAAGGGCTCTAAATCCTCTCCTGCTTCAGAGAAAGGAGACTATAGACTCGTTTAATCTTCTATAACTACTTAGGACGAGGTTGACATCATTCTTCCACAATTCGAGATTACAACATAGAAGCTAGGTGGCAGACCAATCCGGATGGATAGACAACTCTTCAAAAGGTTCTTTTCTTTCACTCCAATTATATTTTCCATTTGGGTTACCCCTCCTCTCAGAATTATTCACTCGATTCTTCGATCATTTAGAGATTGCTCCAATACAGTTATTGTCCAATTCTTATACATATCTAAGCTGACTTAAAATATTGGCCAGGGAAGTTAACCTTCTCTCACTTGATTCTGAAGCCCTTTGTTTATTGGTAAATCTTGTTAAAGTGAGAAGACAATCAACAAGTACTATATATCATCTTCTTCCTCATCCAAAGAGCTTAATCATTAATTTGATCAACAAAGCTACAGATTAGGACAACCAGTTATTTAATATTAAGAGCTATACTCATAGAGTCAATAAGTCTTTCTTTATTCCTAGTAAGACTTGTTTCTTTCTCTCTATTCTTCATACCATATTTTTTACTTTCTTATAATAGTTATTCTTTTTCAGAATCTGCTTCTAAAATGATGAATGTTTCTACTACCAATACAATCAGTGCTTTTAACCTGGTTTCTCAAAATATGGGAGACAATCTTAAGCTCTTGACCAAAGCCAACCTCCAAAAGTACTCCTTGATCTTAGAAAGCCACAAAGTGCTCGAGTAGTCCCCCATTGGTCAAGAAAGATGTTCATGGGAAATAAGCTTTGTTTGTCGGTAACAAGAAGGATTTTTCTCCCTCTTCCCCGATTCGACATGACTCTTCTGGTAATCTCTTACTATGATTCCAAGGAAGTTTCTTATATTATCATCTTATGATTCTTCCCTTATCTTAGGTCCGACCCTTACGACCTCGTCTATTAAGCCTAAGGAAGTTAAAACTTCTACCTCTTCCTCAGCAGTGACTACTAAAGCCGCCTCCATTGTAGGTTCTATTACCGATGCCCTTAGGGCTATTAAGGATTGCAAAAGGAAGAAAGATTCTGGCGATCTATCTAGTGCTTCAATTCCTCCTCTAGATAAAAAGGCCAAACTTGGAGAAGATCGAACTCTTCCTGCTATTGCTGAGGAACCATGCGTAGCTACGGTCGCAATTAACCAAGACTCCAGTTTTGTTGATTTAAGTTTACTTGACCAAGATCCTTAGAACCAAATAAACTTTACTTACACCCAAGCCTTGCTATATATACCATAATCCCTTATCTATAACTGCCCTACAATGTTTGTATCAAGAGTTAGGCCTGACTACTCCTTCCCTTGAATCTCTTACTTGTGAAGATCAGGCTCAACCCGTCCCTTCAGGTTCGATGATTTCGTCCGTTCAGCCATCCAGTCCCAAACCGTGGCTTCTATAATACCGGTGCAGCCTTTCTCTTTTTCTAAGGAACATCTCCACATTCTCTTTTAGCAGTTTCTTGTGGTACATATCTTTACGTGCCTGGCTAATACAAGCTTTGGCTTCATATATCTTTCTTTATCATATATTTTACATATTTTAAGTGGCTAAGCACATGTTCTTCTTTTAACAAGCCTCTCACGAATCTGTTAGCCAAGTCCTTAATTTCAAAGAGCATATTTCATTGTTGAAAGATAAAGTTAGGTTTCATGAAGGCCAAATCTTTGAATTCGCAACAAAAAGAGATAAAGTTATTTTGAAAAAAATAATCTTACCTCCGACTTGGATGAAGAAAGAAAAAGGAGGCTAGAGGTTGAAGAAAGAGTGAATTGCTAGAAAAAGCTCAAGCAGGCTAGAATTAAAAATGCCTAAGAAGATGCTCAAGTTACAACTTTAAAAGGAAAGATGGAAAGTGAAGAAGCTGCACTGGACTACACAAATAATGTTATTAAAGATGCCAAAAAGAATGTTTCCTTCTTTCTTGATTTAGCCCTACCTCAAATATAGGAGTATTTCTATGCGGAGGCCCATTTCATCGCACATTTTGATAGGAGGCATTTCACTAGAAGGACAAACTTTGCAGTCCAATTAGTTTCTACAACACACATTCATAGAAATTAATTACAAGACCAAAGTCAGCAGGATAATTAATTTAAGGACATAGTCAGTAGTCTAATTACTTTAAATGACATAATTTCATAGGTTTTTAGGTCTTAGAAACTAATTATTTTTCATTTTGTCCTTCAAAGTAATTATTTTAGTTGTGTGTCCTAGAAATTAATTTCACCTACTAAAGAGGCCCTTGTAGCTAATTTCCACTTTTGATAATGTAGACCACTATCTAGAGTTAGACTACCTTTATACCAACATTAAAGGACAGTTCAAGAGGAAATTTGACCTTGAATTAGGAGGGTTCCAAGGTCTTTACAAGATGAATTCCCAAAAGCAGAAGCCATCAATCCTTAGGAATTACTACCTTTTGATGGTTCTCGGCCTGATGAAGATCGAGATAACGATGATAGAGGGGACGTGATAAAGAGAATGATGGCGATGAAGATGATTATACTGATTATAGGAAGGATGGGGTTGATGGTAACAAAGACCTTGAGGGATCGGGAAGTGGAGTGATGTGTCAGGTGACCATGAGTTGGCCCTATCTGCTCATCATACAGTCTTTCCTGACTGTATTGAGTTACATAACTCTCCTCAGGGAGACATTTCATAAATTGATATCCATCCCCTGACCATCATGGATAAAAAAAATTCAAAACTCTACCTCACAAGCTCCCGTGTACGTTTATAAATTTTATCCTCTTTAAATGCTTACATTTATCCGTTAGCTTTAGTTAATAAGTTTAATGTTTTATTTAAGGAAAAAAATTATATATCACTTTGAGATTTTGCATGAGAAGAGTGGAAAGGATGTGTTGTGATTAAATAGAGAAATGGAGAAACTGATTGAAGATCGTAACAATTTATTTGAAAAGTATAGGCGTCTTCTCACATGTCAAATGATTAAAAGATTTCAAAGAAAAATGGGTAACCCAACCCTTGAAAAGATCTCGCCTTTATCGGTAAAGGGTTTAGAAGTGAACATGGAGTTAACCACACTCTTTTGGATGATTAATTTAGATAGGGATACTTTAGTGGAATTCCTCTATAAAATCTATACTATGAACCTTTTTACCGACCTTTCCTCCCTAGGGAAGGAGAGTGGGGGTTAACTTAGGCATCTTCATGGAAGGTATCTAAATGATAATGAGACCGATCTTTAACCTAAGAAATGCTGGAATCTTTCCAAGATTACGACCGTTCCACTTTCCCCCAACACTCTTCTTCATGAGAAGGTCAAATTCAACAAAGAGAAATTCATTTTTGAATTTTACAAAGGGTCCATATTATATGAATCTAAATGATTTTGTGGTTGTACTACGTGATTCAAACAGTTTTATAAATTTTAGCATTCTTATTTCTTTATGGCTTAGTTTATATTTCTTAAAATACATAGGTTAAAAAACCATTGGGCACTCCTTTTTCAAGAGAACTCTTAAGTAAATTGCTCAAGCTAAAAAGGGATACTAAGAAGAAAAGGTTAATTCTCAAAACCTATTTGATTGGCAAAATACTCCTTTCTTAGGAACCTTCAAGAAGTTTACACACAACTTCCACAATTTTATTTTGACTTCTTAGGTGATGATAAAGAAATTACTTAAAAAATGATCTAACTATGATAAATTGTTATGTAGAGAAGCTAGCCCCCTAGACAGGAGAAAGGATTATCATCAGTTTCCCCTAGTTAGTAGTCCTTACGGATTTAATGATCCCTTCGACTCTACTCTCCCTATATCCGTGGGTTCGTTTAAAAATGCACAAATTGCTGCTTCTAAACTTTGAGAATTAAATGTATAAAACTTGAGTTATTAATGTAATTTAAACTTGTTCATGCTTGTAAACCTTGTTGTTGTTAATAAAAGAGAACATTCTTCATGTATTAATTTCATCTTCTTCTATTTGTTTTTTATTGGAAAGTAATTAATGCTTGCATCCAGTGGTTCCAACCTCCTTTCTAAACTAGATAAACTCAAAATTAGACTAACGTTAAACATTGGGAAGCCCCCTTCTCAAGATGCTTCGGTTATGACATTTCTCGACAACTTAGAAGCACGTAAGTGGTATAACAAATACTACAAGTTGATGTCAACATTAAGTGGTATCAATGAAATGACTTCAAGTTTAGAGGAGAAAATCAAAGAAAAGACAAGTATATTAGGGAGCTAAAAGAGAGAATAAATACATTTGGTCGATCTTGACCCTTTGACCAAAGGATTGAGGCCGATGTAGAAATTGCTTGATTATATTAGAAAATTAAGGACCTTGAATTTGACTAGTTAAAAATTCAAGTATCATGCCAATCTCTAGAGCTTATTGCAAGTGGAGGCAAATCCAGCCTTCTTACACCTACCCTTACAACGATAACTAGGTCCCAATCTTCAACCCTCAAAAAGAATTTTTCTTCCTAAGAAAACCCGCCTCTGAGTTAGGATGATGGAGAAATTTCCAAGTGGTCCCGAGAGCATAAATATGAATGCACCTAGTTTCTAAAAGGAAAGCGGGACAAACAAGTTTCAAACTATCTTAATAAGTATCAAAGTCGGGTTGAAGAGCCAGGACATGAGAAATATGCTTATGAGAAGAAGGTTAAAAAATTACATACCAAGGTCAAAACTCTTAAAGGGGCCAATAAATGCTTGATCACACATTAAAGATTCAAACTGGCTCTATTAATGATACCAATATCATCTGAAAGAAGGAGCAGAAACTTAAAGAACTACTAAATGTGGCGATTCATCATATTACTGAACCTTTTTCGGCCACTGAAGTCTTGAAGGTAAAAGTGAAAGACCTTTAGTCTCAATTGAAAATAACCAAAATGATGTCGCTTGAAAATTCCCAATTTGATTCCCTTATTGATTATTTGCTGAATAATAGTTGCTTTTTGCTTAAATATCGATTATTCCTTTTAGGTCTAGAAATGAACCAAAGGCTAAGCAGAGCAGCAGAAGCGAGATACTGACGTTATCAGCACTTCTTTTTATATGGGTTTACTGACCATCTCAACAATATTAGAGGACCTCCTCTTTTGCACAGACATGCCCGTGCTTTAAGCGAAAGTAAACTATGTCTTTTTGAGGTTGAGGGGAAGGGAATGAAAAAGTATATCAACATCATCTACTCCCTCAACTTCCTCCACAAGAAGACTTGATTAGCTTTTCTTAATATTTGTAACTTTTTGTACATAAATTGGTAAATAAGTTTGTACATGAAAAGTTGGTATTTTGAACATACCTTGTATTTTCTTCCTTATTCTAGTCTTGCATTTGAATTCATTGAGTCATTTGTGATTTGTGACTCTTTTTAGAACCTTAATTTGATTCAATATGATCTATTGTCTTTGATAGATTTGTTTGTTCTTTACTTCTTCAAAGAATGCTTTTAGATAGGGCTTTTTAGCCCTCATTTCTCTTTAAATCATTTTCTTCCAAATTTGGTAAAAATGTGGATCAATTTGCCTTCTTATCCTTTTAGGCTGAATGGCTTTATAAGTGAATTTTCTTGTTGAAATATTATTACTCTGGCTAGCTTTAAAACTTCTTTCCCCGAGATTGGGTTTCTTAGATGGTTATTCGATGATTTTTCTTTATCATCTGTCTTATGTGCATGAAAAGTTACTTGTCCTTTCTTTTGAAGGTTCCTTTAACTTTGCTTGGTGCAAAATTGATTCATGTTAGACTGTTCTTCCTTTAGAAGATTGTTTTGGCCCATCTCTAAGATGGAATTAGACTTGCTTGATTGATTTCTTTTGCCCCTTTTATATGTTTATGTAAGGATTTAGGTTTTGATTGATTTCTTTTGCCCTTTCTTACTTTTTAGATAAGGATTTAGGTTCGTCGGTGTGTTTTCTTAGCCATCTTAGGTAGAACCAAAGTCTTACCCGTCCTCCCTCTAGGAGGCGCTCCGGTCAAGCCATATAGGCAAAACTGAAGGCCGGTCGCTGCTTTGGCTGGGGCATCTTAGGTAGGTTCAAAAGCTTACTCCATCTTCCCTCTAGAAGGTGCTTCAGCCAAGCCATGTAGGCAGGACTGTAGTCATGCATTGCATTTCTTAGGCCTTATAGGTGGGACCATAGGCTTACTCTGACCTCCCTATATGAGGTGCTCTGGCCAGGTTACATAGGCCAAAACGATGGCTTTTAGGTGCTCTAGCCAGCCCTTATAGGCGGGACTAGGGGCTTAATCCGACCTTCTTTAGGTGGTACATTAACTAGGCCCTTGTGGCTGGACAAAGGCCTTTCCTTTATTTTATAAATCCTTTTCACGAAGCATTTCTCTTTATTAATCACTTGATCTTTGTAGATACATTAGTCTTTTCAAATTTAATTAACAAATTCTTAGTGTTCTCCTTCTCCCAAAAAATTCTCTATCATCCCTTTTAGGGCTCAATAATGATTAGCTTTGTATCCATTCATTTGGTGATATTAGCAATAAGCGACCTTAAGATTTCTTTCATTTCTTGGTCACTTCTTCTTTGAAAGCTAATAGTCAACCCTCTCATTAGTTAACAAACAGATGTTTTTATAGGATGTATTAAGGGGACGGGCTCTACCAAATCGGGAATTCTTAGGGGATTGTGTCTTTGGTCCTCATTTGGCTTTTTTATAACATTGGATAGACACATTAGTATTAACGATAAGTTTTCTCTTTAGAAGTTCTCGAGTTCTGATTGGTGTGGGAGAGCAATCGATTACTCCCTTCCACTTTTGGGCAGACTCATCAAAATCCTTTTTTATTTCATTTTCAAAGATGGTACTGTTAGCTTGGAGCTGTATAATTTTTCTTATTTCCAAGAATGTTTCATTCTGTTCTTGTTCTCTTTTCTCAAAGTAGGTCAATAAGAAAAGATCATGGTATATACCGTATGGAATAGATCTATGCTCCAGTTATCCGAGTCATAAGGAATTACTCGCCTCTTTTCTGCTAGAGTTTTTAGTGCCAAGTTTATCAACTTCAATACTTGTTCCTTATAGAATTGAGGTTATGAGTGACTTGATAAGATGTAAAGGGAGGTCTTAAGGATCCTTATTCGTAGATAGTCATTATGCAATTTAATGGTTATGTAGGATACAGAAAGTCCTCCATGAGAATATGCTGGATATGGAAAGTCTTCTGTTAGGATATGCCTGATATGGAAAGATCTCTGTAGGGATATGCAGGGAGTCGAAGGTTCAAGCCCTCATTCTAGCACAAGAAATGTTAGCAAATTTCTTTGCTGAGCTAGTATGCAAGGTAGACTAAGGCTGGTTAGAATAAGGGCCTAAGTGGCCTTATACAAACTTAAGAGAATATGCAAGTCCAAGCTCAGGTCCAAGCCTGAACATAAGTCATAAGTGATATGCATGTCCATAGTTCAAATTCAAGTTTAAGTATATAGATAAGTCATAAGTCGTTTGCATGTCCATAGTTCAATAATAATCGAGTATACACATTCAAGAGAAGTGCTCTATGCAAAGTTAATCACCTAAGTCCTTATGTGTAAAAGTTCTAGAGTTATAATCCTCCAAGAAAATATGCTACGCAAAGTTAAACGTCTATTAGCGTCAAAAAATGACATTAACACCCAATAGAATATGTAGAGAAATAAAATGATGAATTATAAATAAAACATGAGGAATAATTAGTAGAAAAACAATTTATAATAGTTCGGCATAATGTGTTAATGTCCGCTTAACATTTCTTCTCCTTTTTATTGCTGAAAGAACAACTGATGTTCTTATGGTTCATCGTCGAACGATAAGCTATTACAAGAATTTAATACAAATGCTAGAAACTAAAAGAGTACCCCTCGAGGAAGTCTCCCATGGTCAATTTGTAGGTGTAGGCCGATGGGAAAGCCTTAAGCATGTCCAAGCCTATTTCCTCCATGATCTCCTTGCAGTTGCTGAAGAAGAAGATATGGCCAACTCAGCATTCTTTATAGATCGGTACCTAACCATGGCTATGGGTCAGTACCAACCCATAAAACTTGGTTAATAGTCATTTTGGGCTTTTGGAGATTGGTTGTTTGACCGTTAGATTTATGGTTCTGTAGTTATTTGAGTGATTACAAGCCTGCTTTTGAGTGTAATTTATGTTGTCTATTTGTAACTTAAGGAGAACAATGAAGAGCTTCAAATGAACGGTGATATAGAGAGTGGAAATGGGTTTTTAGGACCACAAGTGTCATATAGAAGGAAGATGAGATCATACCCATAAAGCATTATGGTTCGATACCGAACCATCTATGGCCGATACTGACTCATAGTGCTTAGAAGGGCGATGCCTCGCTTTTTGCATGTTGGCTCGGTGCTTGACTTTCCTAACTAGGTTGGATAGCTCTCCAGAGCCTTTGGGCTATCCTTCTGGACCGCTTGTTTTGACAATCTTTATGTACGACATGTCTAATTTGACTAAATAATGCTGGGTCAAAAGGACGAATAACACCTACCTTCCAAACTACATCTCGTTATAAACGTGATGTGCTTTGAATCGAATTAGGTTAGGATCGTCGGGTCAAATCACAAGTCTTGTTTTGAACAGTTGTTATCCTTCCTTAGATTCAATTTTATGAATAGTTACATCTTTTCTTATTTTCCGTAATGTTTCAACTGTGTCTAAGATTATAAAATTGGAAACTGCCTTCATGCTTGTTGTTTCAAAATTGGAATTCTTCAATATTTCCATTTTTAGGATTTTTAGGTTAGGATTTTCCATTGGTTGAATTTTGAAATTAGTTATTCTGTACACATAGGCACATACACGCACGTGCATATGATCATTAAGGTCTGGGAGCATATGAGCATAGATGAGTGTGTGTGTGTGTGTATGTTGAGTCATGCTCCTCTGCTTTTCCTCTTTTTTATTGGATTATTCGGCACCGAACCATGTGGTTCAGACCGACCCAAGGACTTAGGATCCGAGCTGGTCTGTAGCCGAGAAACACAGTCTTAGTCCTATAAAACTTGGACTGATTGATTTTAATGCCTTACTTTACTTTGTTATCTTCCTTTTGAACTCGTGCTCTACCATTAAAGGAGCTTAAAGGCTTTTGACAAGCCACGAATGCAGCCACCCTCGAACTGAACTTCGCTGTCGTTGTCTTAACAATCAACCACCCCTTTGCCTCGCTTATATCCGAATTAAACAAATGTTAACTCTAGGTTTTCAAATCAAAACCATAAACCCAAACAAATCCATTAACTTTGAATCTAGGCTAACGCAAGCAGATGACATGGAAGGAGCGGCGATTGGGGGAGATGTGAAGTCCAAGCATGTTTTTTTTGTAACATCCCCTATCTTGAGGCCCGAAGCTAAGCGCTATAGATGCTGCAGTCATACATAGTATTAACTTCCTGTGACAAAATAAGCTAATGTTAATGGTTTCCATATGTGAATATGAAATAAAATCAACATACATTTAAAACCACTTTTCTGATTACATTTCAAATCAATATTCCATATTCAGATACATAATCCCAAAATGATTCTAAGGTTTTGATCAAATATAATTATTACAAAATACGCCAAGAGAAACATATGAAGATGCCCCATTGGATGATCGGAGTACTAAATAGACATATCCATCTTAATATATCACGATAGAAATAAAACTAAAAAGCTCATATATAGCTAGCTTTGCCACCTGCATATCTTATAAAGCTTTATTCATCCAACCTACTAAACCTAAAACACCTTAACTCTCAATCTACTCAAATAATTTTGAGCACCCGAGAGTTTAAGAGAAAAACATACACTCCGAGTCAGACATAATTCCTGGTGTGAATAATACTATTATATCTCGATTTACTGATATTAAGGGAGACCATGCCGCTTAGCGGAACGGGTTTCCCCTCATTACTATGCCTTCAAAATATATCTTTTTGCAAATTAGAATCTTGCAATCAAACTGATTAAAACAATGATAGCAATATCATATATGCTCATAAATCGGGTAATAAATGGACTATCTGTCCGAACAATATATTTTCGTTTGGTTAACTACTAGCCATTGGCTGACTCGGGCCTAACAGACAAAATAGACAATCTAGCATCTGATAGGCAAACTTCTAATGATCCGCCCTTAACTTACTACTCCTAGGGTCATCTGATCCTAATGGTTTTGTGGGCTCACCAATAACCTATCCTCCTTCTTTGTATATATCCCTTCTATGTGTAACATCATTTAAGTCTTACACGTGACTAAGCTTTACACGCAGGAATTTTGGACTAAATTAGCTAGGGGCTATAGCTAATGTATGGGGCGTGACCCTATACCAGTCCCATCTGGTATTCAAATATCCAAGTCATTTACTTAGAGTTAACTACCCATCAATTTTTCCTTGAAAAAATCTTTAAATTTGATTTAACCCTTTAAATCATACTAAACAAGTAAAACATACTATTTGCTTTACTCAAATCCTTTTGTTATGATATACGCTTTACTCAAAAAGTTGTTGAAGAAAACCTTCGAAACCCTTGTTTAAAATCTTTAAACAATCTCTTTTGACACCTTTGAAAGTACCTCTTTCGAAACAAGTTAACTACTTTACTTTGTAACATTAGGCCGATAGGCCAAAACATACCTTTTGAAACCATTTACAAAAAATCTTTCGAAAACATTGAAAATGTCCCTTTTGAAAGCTTTATATAACCTTAGACATCCTCCTTTCAAAATAATTATATTTGCTTTTCGAAAAAATTGGAAACCTTCCATTGAAACACTAAAGGTTAACCCTTCAAAAGCATTGGGGAACCTCCCCTTCAAAACATTCATTAGATACCTTTCGAAAGTATTAAAATCCTTTACTTAAAAAAAACTTCCGAAAGCATTGAGTTCAAGTAAAATTGCATGGAATATTGTTTCGAAACCTTTAGAACCATTCCTTTCGAAAGCTTTGGGTTTAGCTTCCAAAATATTAAAAGGGTCTTAAAAGAACTGGGACAAAAGCAACTCTTTCGAAAGCATTTTCCTAAACAAAAGAAGAGGATGGTGTCGAAACCAACTCCTTCGAAAGCATTGGAGAATTGGTTTCAGGGTTCAAAACAAAAGAACCCAAAACAAGGCATTGCTTGAAAGGTAGAATGTGGCAGCATTGGTTTCGATCCCTTCGAAAGCTTCTTTTTAAAGGCAGCAACCACTTTTGAAAGCTCTTTCCTTTAAAACAATTGATCAAGTTGAAAGTCATCTCATTAGAAAGCCTCATTTACAACCAAAATAGTTTTTAGTTTTTGGAAGCTACTTCAAACCCTTCGAAAGTCCTGTTTCGACTCCATATCTTTCGCCCAACTCCAATCCACTACATACAGAAGCTGATACTATATGTATTGTTGTCGACTTAGATGAAGACGGCAGTATGAGGTCGAATGTTGCTGCTATAAGTGGCGAAGTAGATAAACCTTATAAAATTGATTTTTATCTTTATGAAGTAATTTCTTTCTAATAAACTTGCTTTGTTTGTCAACATATGATGGGTTGCCAATATTTTACAAAATCTTTTCCGAAAGTGCTACCGAATTTCAGAGGTTTACAATTTAAAACATTTATAAATTGCCCCTTCTCCTTTCATAAACATATAAAATATTAAAGTCCCATTCCTTAAATAATTTTATATACTCATTAAAACACTTAGGAAAATTCTCAAAAATACCTGAAAATCAATTTTAACATGTTTTCTAACATATATACCCAAATCTAACATATAATAGCCGTAATTAATTTTAAACCCAATTTAACCATTTTTTCCACTAGAAAATTCATAGTAAATCCATAATAATTCAGAAAATTATGAAACCTAAAACCCATCTCTAAAATAATATTTCCAACTATATTAAAAAAGGCAAGGCATTGGGATTTCATTTGATAGGTTTTTCAAATTAAAACTTATCACAAAATCTATATCACAAACAAAATTCATCAACAAACATATATATCTATTTTAACATTCAAAACATGGCATATAATTTGCAAAACTTATTTGGATCTGATATAGAACCAAAAATAAGAAATATGAGATGCAATCTATTATTCACCTTAGCTTGTTGTTAAGGAGTTGAGATTTGCTCTTGAATTAAATTGATTAAGCTCCTTCCTCTTGATTCTTGCTTATCTTCCTCTTACTTTCTCCTAATGATGGCGGGCCTTACTTGGTTTAATTTTTGTTTGTGAACGTGCAAAATGAGAGTGCATGAGCGTTTAGGGTAAAGGAATATAACCTATTCCTATTTTGTCCTTATCTATTACCATTACTTATTCCATTTTATCCCTTTTGTTTATTAGGCACGACTACCTTCTAATATCAAATCTCAATTCCCTTGACCATTTACATTATTTCATTTAATTTATCTAATTGAATGCCCTAAATAATGTCAAAATTAGGGTCGTTACGAACTCTCCTCCTTAAGGAAATTTTGTCCTCGAAATTACGATAAGGTATTCATCGAAATCAATCATAAAGGTAAAACATACCATGAAACAAGTCAGGATAAGCATCTCTAATCCTGCTCTCTATTTCCCAAGTACAGTCTCTCTTGTTGTTACTCCACTGGACTTTAACTAATCCGACTGTCTGTTCCTTAGTCTCATCTCTAACGACTATACAAACTGGCTTTCTAACTACAGTCAAATTCAGTTCCACTACTAAGTCATCTAACATAGTCAGTGCTATAGTAGTTTCCGGATCCCGAATATACTTCCTTAGATGAGATACATGAAAAACATTGTGACTCCTGCGAAACTACTTGGTAAATCCACTGTTTATGTGAATTTCCCAATCCTTTCAATAATAGGGAATGGTCCAATGAATCCTGGCGCCAACTTTCCTAATTTCCCGAATTTAATTACACCATTCATCAATGATACCTTAACGAAAACATGATCTCCATCTGAGAACTCCAATTCTTTTCATCTCTTATCAACATAACTCTTCTGCCTAGACCGAGCTTCCTTCATTCTAGCTCGAATTAACTCAATCTTTTTTGCAGTTTCCCTAACCAAATCTGGACCAAGAACTAACCTATCCCCGATCTCTAACTAACAAGCTGGAGATTTGCATGGCCTTCCATGCGAAGCTTCAAATGGTTCCATCCCTATACTAGTCTGATAACTGTTGTTATATGAAAACTTGATTAAGTATAGCTGGTCTTCACATGATTCCTCAAAGTTTAGCACACAAGCTCTTAACAAATCTTTTAAGATTTTGTTAACTCTTTCCATTTTTCCATCTTTTTGTAGACGTCCTCATCTTGAGCTTGGTACCTAAAGCTCCAATAGATTGTTCCAAAACTTGCTATAAATAAGAAATCTCTATCACTTACTATACTACTAGGAATTTCATGCAATCAAATTATATTCCTCGGAAATCACATAGCTAAAACATGCGTCGTCCTGGTTAACTTAACTAGAATGAAATGGACACTCTTGGTTAACATGTCCACTATAACCCATATACTTTCATTTCCTCTATTTGACCTTGGTAAACCGTTGAATTTAAAATATCTGGAAATCATAATTTTTTTAAAATAAAATAAAATAATATATATATATATATATATATATATATATATATATATTTATGCAAACCTTATAGTATTAGAAATTTAAGTATAATTAGAATACAATGTAATATATAATTATGAGGTTATGATTTGAAATTAATATAACAATTTATAAAAGCTATTTAAAAGTTAAATTCTATATTTTAAAGACTCGTATATTTATTTATAAAAGTATAATTAAGTTTTAAATTCATTTTCTTTAAAAAAATTGTATATGATATAAATATGGTTTGTAAATATAGATAAATATTAAAAGCATAAGAATATATATATAATTGATTTTAACATATGTTAATATAAAATAGGAAATATTGAAACATAAGATATACATGTACAAAGATAAACTGAGAATATATATATATATATATAACTAAGATAAAAAAGAAAAAAAGAAATGCATTAATTAAAAATAAAAAATATAAAGCATATATATCTAAAACTAAATTGAAAATATAGCATGAGATTATAATATAAATTTTATATAAACATATTAAAAACATTAATTGTATGCAAAGACATGTGTAAGTATTTTAAACATGAAATAAAAAAGTGTAACAAATCTTAATATACATTAAAACAAATGTAACAATATTAACATGAAATTAAACAAGTGGCAAGCAATTTTCTTTTTAAATTTTAAATATATTAATAAGTGTTTAGGGAAAAGCTAGGATATACATAATTTCTCAACCTTTTCTTTCTTTCTTTCTTCTTCAACATAAAAACTATACTAAAAAGAAAATCGAACCAAATCCAAATATTTCAAGTTTGCAACCTGAGCAAGCAAAGTCAAGAATCAGATTCAATCTTTAACAAGTAGGATCAAGATCTAAACCCAGCTTCAGATCAAAATCAATCAGTAGTTCCAATGATTAAAAACAATTCCAAATTAGTTTCAAAAAGCTTCCTCTTTGATATGAGTAAACAATCTTGTTTCCTCTGTTCAAATATCTAAAGGTAAGTAATCCATTGAATGAAAAAGTGCTATTTGGATTATGTATGAGAATTATTGTGAGTAAACTTCACCTTAAAAGCTAAATCTTTTTTATACTTTTGTGCATATGATAATCACAGTAATAATGATTGTGAAATATTATGCATGTAATTGTGTTATGCCTGATATATATGCTTCTGCATAAATGTGTATAAATGTACATGCCTCTGCTTGTTCAAAGGACTAAAAACTCATTCCAAATTCGATTCCTCTTTACATAAACCATTATAGGACATGATGTTTAAAGATCACATGTTTAAAATAACTTGAAAATATTTAAAAAAATGTTTTTTAAGTATGAACAGCAAGTAGTTTTACTAGGAGGAAAAGATTTCAATGGAAACAAATTAAAATCAGAAAATCAATCATTTAAATTTCGTGTTTCGAATTCACAATTAGATCTACATTTGAAAATCATGATTTTTGACATAGTTTCCATAATTTTAGTGCTGTGGCTGTCAAGAATTAGTGAGTTGAACGCCATTGGGGATTTCATCGATTCCTGATGAGCAGAGGAGAGATGGGCTTTTGGACTGGTGCTGGAGGAAGTTTGGGTGGTGTAGATAAATGAAAAAATGGTCGGAGATTTTTTAATGCATCAGAGTGACCGATCGAGGCGAGACTAGGGTTTAAACTCTGGTTTGGGTCGTGATTGGTTTTGAGGCCAATGCATCGTGTTGAATCAGAGTCATGGGAAGAGGAATGTGGGACTCACGCGGGGTTCCAAGCACGAAGCCATGGTCTCCGGTGGATGGTGGTGGAAGTTAGGGGATGTTTTGGTGATCAGGTTGTTCCTGTTGGGTTTCGAAATTTGTTCAATTTCGAATCGGGGGCCGAAGCTAGTTTTGGGTGGTCAGAGCAGATGAACGCATCGTTGATGATATGATGAGGGTAGCAGTGATGTTCAGAGCGGTGGCGTGGGGGTGTGCATAAGCATCAATGTGTATCTGTCTACTAAGATCTTAAGGAAGAGAAAGATGGGAGGGGGAAAAGGAAGAAGTTTGGTTCTAGATTGTTTGGGGATTAGCCCGGGTTGTTGCTCGAAGTATTTATGGTTTGGTCTCGGGTTGTTGTAATAACAGGTTTGAAATATGGGAAGTAAGTGTCATCAGGTTTAAGCAAGATGGCCAAAGATTTAAAACATATAGGAATAAACCAAGTTTCAAGGCAAAGTAAATTCTAAAACAAGTTTTCAAAGTTTTAAAATGTTTTAAAATTGTTTGTTAAAAAGTAATTATATAATAGGTTAATTTCTAAATGTTTTCAAAGATGATTTAAATGATGTAATCAGATCAAGAATTAATTATTTAAGGATGATTAATTAGTTAATGTAACCAGTTAAGGGAGTAATTAATTTATTTATTTATTAAGATAATTAATTAAAGGTTAAGTAATTTGTGTAATCAATTTTAAGGATTGATTTGTTAATCAAGGTAATTAATTAAAAGATGATAAACTTATTAAAGGTTACTTGTTGTAATTAATTAATCATAATTACTTAATGAAAGTAATTAAAGAATAACTACTTAATGTCATTAATTAAGGTGGGTAATTAATGGATAATTACTACTTGTGATTTATTAAAGGATAATTACTTAATGTAAGTAATTAAAGGTTAATTAAGTAATTAAAGGTTAGTTACTTAATAATTAAAGGTAAATTTAGTTAAGGTGACTAATTAAAAAGGTAATTACTTAATTAATTATGATATAAGTAATAAGAATAATTAGAGGTAAATTAATTGTAGTATAATTAATTAATGTTAATAATTTAAGGTTAATTAGTTAATTTGATTAAGTATTAAGTGATGATAAATGGTTTGTAATTAATGATGGGTAAGCAGAATTTAGAAGCAATTTAATTAATTAGAAATGGTACAATAAGTTTATCCTACTTATAGATGATTAAGATACATTGAATGACTTAGATTATTTGATATCTCTGATATGTGATTTGCGATGCTTTGTGATTTGAGATACTTTGGTTGAACTATGATATTGTGGGTTATCTATCTGAGATGAATTGTTGTGTGAATATGAAATCTTGAATGTAAATTGTATTGTTTAAACATAAACAACTTGGACTAAAGGTGTATTGGATTCGAAGAGGCCGGGGTCGGGTATCAGCAAATACCCAAAACCACTTCGATTTGTAATCTACAATAATTCTTTATAGATTTGATATGTGAAATCAATAGGCTGGAATGAAATAATTTAAGTAAACCAGACCATTAGAACTAAGTAAGGATACTTAGGGATTGATTAGTGAAATAAGTGTTGGTTATAACAAGTCAAGAACTCGTAATGGAATACGAGTTACCCCGAGTTTTCAGTTCTTTTTTATAACTTAGTATTTCAAAATTTTATGGGTTTACTCACGTTGGTTTCCAGCCGGACCGGGGTGTTACTTTGTTGTAATGCTCGGGTCAGACCGAGTATTATAGATTTTCAGGTTAGGACGGTCTGGAGCTCAGAAGGCGAGCTGATGGCAGAAACGTATGGAGTATGTTCCGTTGTGTAATAGAGTTGTATTGATTACCGTGGGGAAAGTTAATTATAACTGTCCAGTTATGTGTGTATGATTGTCCTCTGATGTATTGTATATAAAATGACAATTACTTCTTTTTTTGTATAAATGCTATTATTTGATATTATATTTAATCCGCTGCGAATGTGAGATGCTCTTGTTTTCTCTTCTTCTTCTACCTTCTTCTTTTCTCTAACAATATGAAATTTCCGACGTTCGATTACCCGGCACTTCTGTAACGACCCGGAAATTTCGAACCCTAAAATTCCGGATAGTTAAGGAAAAGAAAGAAAGAGAAAGAAGAAGAAACAGAAAATCAAACTCAGAATCCCAATAGTGGATAAAATATAATATCAAATAATATCAGTTACACAAAGAAACTGTACTTATCAAATTACATTTTTATACATCAAAGTTACACATGTCACAATCACTGGACAGTTAAAACAACTTGTCCTAGATATACAACAACAACAAAACACAGCGGATACTCTCCATACGATTCTGTCATCCAGCTCGCCTCCTGAGCTCCAGAATGTCCTTACTTGAAAATCTGTAATACTCGGTCTGACCCGAGCATTACATCAAAGTAACACCCGGGTCAGGCTGGAAACCAGCGTGAGTAAACTTAACCAACATGAAATACCAATGCATAGAACTCATTTAAATCCCATGTGACTTATATCAATTTATAACTTCGCAAGTTGTTATAGACATCACTTATTTCATTCATCAATTTGTAAGTGCTAAAACTTAGATTAAATGGTCCAATTGACTTAAGTCATCCCATTCCAGTTTATCGATTTCACATATCAATCTATAAAGAATCGAAGTGGTTTCGGGTATTTGCTAACACCCGACCCCGGTCTCTTCGAATTCAATACCAACCAAACCCACGTTATTTAAGTGAAACACAATTCAACCTTTAAATACAAGGTGTCACTTTTTATATAGCAATTCATCATCGTCAGATAGCCACATAATCATTGTTCAAGACAAACATACTATATCTCAAACATTCATATTAGAAATTTCATCCAATCATTCATAAGCAAGATTAATTTGTCACCCATTACTAATTAAATCAAATTAATTACTTTAATCATTTTAAATCTTGCATACTTAACAATAATTAATTACAACCCATTAATTAATCATTCCCTAATTATCCTCTCTAATTACATTCAGTAATTAGTCTTTAGTTAATTTACCACATTCATTAATCAACCTTGATTAATCACATTAAGTAATTAATTATCCTTAATTACTTACATTAACTAATTAACCCCTTAAATAATAAATAAACCCTTTAATTAATTACACTCATTAATTTACTAACCCTTAATAAATTTTCTAAATTAATCCATACTTAAACTAATTACCCTACGTAATTAATCCTCAATTGCTTTCATTAAGTAATTATCATTAAATAAATCACATTTAGTAATTACCCATTAATTACCTCCCTTAATAATGTCATTAAGCAATTATCCTTTATTTAATTTCCCTTCTCTTTTTTTTATAGCTCAATTAATTTATCACAATTATAAATCAAACTTTTAAGTTGATTATATAAATTAATCAACCTTTAATTAATTATCTAAATAATTAAATTAATTAATTAATTATTTATTGGTTGATTTCATAAATCAATTATCAATCCTTAATACATTCAATAATTTAATTTCAACATTTGATTCACCTTGATTTATCCTATTTTATAATTACTTTAAACAACGAACTGGAAAACATTTAAACCCTTGGAAACTCGCTTAAGCCTTCTCTAATTTGATTAAGAACTTGATTTCTATTTTCTTTGAAAAACTTAAAAAAAACTATAATACCAACCAAACATTATACTTCAGATCAGACCTGACCACCAACTCCAATTTCCTACATCTTCCCGAGCCATCTTCCTTGTTTGACTAACTAAAAAAAACTGATGCTCACTTAAACTCACACAAAACTCTAAAACCTGATCTCAAGCCACAAACAAAATTTCCCGATGCAATTCCACCAAACCAAACACCAGATACACACGCAAGTGCGTACACGTGCACGTCGCCATTTCTCTGTTCCGATCGCCACTATGACCTCAGGCAAGTCGTCGCCGACCCCCTCATCGCGATCAATCACCCAGAAACCTGAAACACCAACGTTCTAGAATTCATATCCCTCAGGAGCCCATCACTTGACAGAATCCACCTCGAACTGCCATTCCCAAGACGTTATGAACCCTTCAACTCCGTCCATAGCTACCCCGACCATCCTGCATTGCTTACCTTTGGACCGGTCATGTCTGATCCTCTATTGACTGCAAATTTCCCCGTTTTAAACTCGTCGACAAAACATGCCATTAAACCCTAAAATGAAATCGACTGTCCAATTTGATCAACAGAAATATTTCAAACGAATTTTCCTACGATCGTCAATCCCTAAGCGACCTTCGATAAGAACCCCGACCACTCCAGTTATGCCGATCACTAAAGAATACTCGAGATCCATATCACGTTCAACTCTCGATTTCACGAGATTTACTAACCTAAAAATCATGATTATACCATCTAAATTCATGATTTTCAATAACAAATCAGATTATGGGTTCCAACTATCAAATCTAAATGTTTGATTTTTAACCCAAATTGATTTTTCACTGAATTTTTCCCAAATTTGAATTAAGTACAAAATATAAAATCCTAAAATTATTTTTAGAAGTGATATTATATAGTTAGGGTCAGTTTCCATTTAGGAATTCAAACCTGAAATCAAATCTATGAGAAGATATGAAATTTTGAAAAGATGTTCTTAAGCCAGTGAAGAACAACATAACTAATGTATACATGCACAGGTATATTCCAGTCAATTCAATTGTTTGTGCATACATTTACAACCCAACTTTCAAGTAATTTGATATGCTACTATTTTCTACATATTTTTATCTCATGCAACAAACCAAATCACCAAAATTTTAAACTGTTTTATGGTAAAGGTTTACTCCCAGTTATAGACAAAGAAGTCTGTTTTTAAAAGAACCTGGAACTATACTTAAATGTTTTAATTTGAATTACACCATTACACCTAAATTTCTTTAATCATAACATGTTAAAAGAAAATTAGGGAAACATTCAAATTTCTTTGAACATATTTAGTCAGTCATGAATAAACAGAGATACACATATGTGCACTCAGGCATACAATGCAGAATTATTATCTATACACCTAACAATCATTATCCCATTCATGCACATCTAATTAAGTTAATTTCATCATCAATTGAGGCATGCACCAATTTTACAGATGATTTAACTTAAAGAATTAAAGTCTACTCACCTCAAAATAACTTGAACAGAAAACAGAAGAAAGAAATTCCGATCTGGACTGTCTCTATCAAAACTGAGGCTTATTTGATTACTTGATGTTTTGATCCTGAATTTGTTTGCTTTGAAAACTTGATTGCTTCAGGTTAGAGTTTAATCCTTTAATTACTTCATCTTTGAGTTTGAATTACTATATTTACCATTGCTTCCAAGATTGAAATTCCCAGTTTAAAATTGCTTTGATCTGCCCAGGTTTGTGAATTTGTTTACTGATTTGCATTTTTCAAATTTTTGTTTTCTTTGTTTTAAAAGATGAAAAATAAAAAGAATTTAAAGAGGATGTATAGATATAATTATATCTTTAGTTTATGATTTTAAAAATAAAAGAAAATATTAAGAAAATTGTGACACTTGTTTATTGCATAATCCTTTGGCTTACATTTGTTAAATTATGTGTTACTATTCCAACACTTGTATTTTGTGTGTGTAAATATATTTTAAAATGTTTTATAAATCTTTATATTATATATTTATCTCGTGTATACTTTAAAGAAATATAATATAACCTTTATATATTCTTATTTACATTTTAAACTCAAATTATTTATACTTCAATTGATAACTATATATAAATACAGGTTGTAGAGTTTTTAAATCAATTCATTTTTAAGATATGTATATAGAATTCCAAAACATAGTTTTATTTACAACTATGTATATATATACATGAACAATAGTAATTAATAGGTATATCTAATTTATTTGAAAATATAGGTTTCCTTTTGTAAATTTTAAATTACATAAGAAGATTATTAAATAAATACTTATATCAAGATATATATAATAAATTTTTTTCTATACAATCTACAAACTAGATAATTATCCAATTATTAGATGTTCAAAAATTCGGGCTATCACATTCCTCTCCCCTTTGAATCTTTTCGTCCCCGAAAAGAGACGGAGCCAGAATTTATTAGAACACTTAATATCAGTTAAATTTCCTCTTCGATTATTTTTAAAACACTTTAAAATCTATATGATATTACCAAAATAGTTTTTATAAAAATACTTTATAACTCGATGTTTAAACAAGTCTATCATCATTCTGTGATAACCTGGATTTTGGGATATCTGAATTAATTGATTATAAGCAGAATTAAAATTTATTAAAATAACAATTTGTAAATTGAACAAATAAATTCTACTAATTAAAATGTTTTAGAATTTTTTTAAAAAAAATCCATGTATGAGATTTATTTGTATCATAATTAGTTTTAAAGTATTTTCTTTTAAAAAAAGTAAACTTATAAATACATAAGTAAGCATTTATCAACAAAGTAACTTAAATATGTAAGTTTATAATTACATTTAAATTAAATAAAAAATTATTAATACTTAATAACATGTGTAATTATCTTAAGTCATTCTAACAACACATGTAAGTTAATTAAGGGATATAAGTGACAAGTATCTTTATTTAAAACTTATTTTTTTTCTTTAATTTTTATAACACAACATAGTTCAGTTTAAAAATAAAACTTTGCAACTCTTTCTTCTTTCTCCAATCATTTTCAATTCTCAGCTGAAAGAAATAAATAAGTAAACCCGAAATTTGAACCAAAAGCAAAAACCACAAATCAAAACCTGATAATGAAAAGCAAAATTTAAATCTGCTGCAACAATTCAACCTGCAACTAAATGAGAGTTCTACTGCAATTCAAATCAGAACAACAGCAAGTAACTTGCAGTTCAACATCAAATTAGAAGCATACATGGATTCCATTTCTGCAGCAAAACAATTTTAAAATCTCAAGGCCTGGAAAATGAATCAAAACCTGTTCTCTGCTCTGCATAAGAAAAAGTGAGTAAACCTTTTACAAATTTAAAACTAAGTTAGTAAATATTAGTTTGTTTGTGAAATCTGTGGTGAATGATGCTTTGTTATGCATACATTTAAGAATGGGTCTACAGGAAATGTCTGTGCATGTTCATCTCTGTTTATAATAAGTGAGTAATCTCTTAGATCCGGAATATTTTGATTTGGCATATAATGAATCATTGAAGTCTGCTATGAATTTGGTTGTGCATGTTGATGAAATTGATTTTTGTATACACATGAATTTGGTACCTGGGTTCATAATTTGGAACAAGCAAAAGTATATCTCCGTTTCAACATTACAGGTCTTAACCCTGTTTTTAAGAATTCAAAACATCTAACAAGATGATTTTTAGATCTTAACCTCTAAATAAATCAGGTTGTATGGGTAATAACTTCCTTTAAAATTTATTACTAAGTGAAATTTAATAGTGAACTTTCTCTAAAAAAAGAAGAAGAAAGGAAGATAAAAACAAAGTATAGATCAAAATCAATCTGCTCTGTTCAAACAGAAAATTGTGAGTAAATCTTGCATTTAAAAACTGATTTAAATTTGGTTGATGCTTGAGTTGAATGTTGTTGTGATGGAGTATAATATTTACAGGGATGTTTGATATTGAATGCATGTTTGAAATTTGATAAATGCCTGAACAAACTCACTGTATAAAATAAGATCACTGTTATTTCCAGGCTCCTGTTTGTTTTACAAATTCTTATCTTCACAAACTTCCAGAATTTAGGTATGATTTATAAATGAAATGTGGTTAGCTCAAGTAATATGAATTCTGAAAATAGTTTCAGAGATTTAGAAAATAATTTTTTCCAAAAACAAAAAGAATTCAGGAATGACCTGATTTTGGCCTAAAATCAAAAATTTTAAATTTATGATTCGAAATCATAAACAAATTTGTAATGGCATATGATGAATTTAGAATCCAAAACCATAATTTCTAGTTTAATATCCTCTGTGATAATCAAAATTTAAGATTTTGGGGTTTTCGCCAATATCCGGTGATCGATGGTGATCCAGGGGTGGGAATTGTTTTCGAAGATGGCCTAGGGGATGAGTATCACTGGAAAAATAGGAGGAGATTTTTCTGATGATCGTATCGATCGGTCAGAGGCAAGCTAGGGTTTTTGGAGGTTGTTCTGTCAAAACCAATGGCGAGGTAATTTTGTCTTTCTCAGAGCATCGAGTTCGATCGCGTGTGATAGGATGGATGTGTGGGTCGATGACGAAGTTGTAGGCTCGAGGCCAGGGTCTCCGGTGGTCGGCGATGGATGGATTGAGGTATTTTGTGATCAGGTTTTTGTCATTTTTGGTTGAGGAATTGTTCAAATTTTGATTCTTCGAATGATTTGTGTTTCTGGGTTATCGGAGCAGTAGAGGAGGTTGACGGTGATTGGTTGGTGGCAGAAAACGTGGCCGGAGCGACGGTGATCACGTGTGTACGTGCACACGTGACCGTTCGTATCTTTGGTTGCTGAATGTTGAGCTTCAGAAGGAAGAACATTTGAAAACCCAAAGTGGTATACGAGAAATTGAAGGGGGACGACTCGTGATTGCTTTCTAGTGATGGGTTGATGTCTCGTTAGGGAAGAAGTTGATAGCTTGGGTAAGTCTCGAGCACTTGGGTTGATTTCTCGAAGTAGGGATTAGGAGAACTCGGGTGAAAGATGTTGGAAGAATTTGCATAGGGTTGTTCGAAGAGATAGAAGTCGGGATTGTCTCGTGTAAAAAGTTGAAGTTGCGGGTTTTATGCTAGATGTCTCGGGATTGTATTAGGAAATTATAACAGATTTTTGAATTTAAATTAAGTTCATATGTTAGGTTTTAATTTATGGAAAATAGTTGCTATATTGTAAAATATAAGATAGATGATTGAAACCAGTTTTTTTTTAAAGTTGGAACAAGTTTTGAGATTATATAAGTATTATAATTAAAACAAACGACTTATCTGATATAAGGATCTTAAATACAAATTATTCTGATATAAGGATTAATTTAATAATTAGTTTTAGGAAGTTAAGGGTTAATGAAGTAAATGATTTAATTTAATCATGTTTGATTAATTCAAGTAATTAAAGTATAATTACTTAATTAACTAAGATAAGTAATTTGGGTAAATAAATTATGATAAATTAATTTGTGTTAATTAATTAAGTGTAGTTTGATACTTAACTAATGATTGATTAACCAAGATAAATTAATTAATAATTAAGTAATAAGTAATTAAAAGGTTAATTACTTAATATTAAGAGAATTATTGAGAATAATTACTTAATGAAGTAATTAAAGTTATTAATTACCCGATGTAATTAATTAAGTTGATGTGGTTAATATTAGTCAATTAATTAAGTTCAATTAATAAAAGGTAATCACTTGATGATTGGATAAGTATAATTACTTAAGGTAATTAATGAGGTATAATTACTTAGTAAGATAATTAGTGGACAATTACGGGATGTAATTAATTTAAGGAAATTATTGGATGGGTAGTAATTAAAGGATAATTACTTGACATAAGCAATTAAGTAATGATTACTCAGTATAATTGAAGGATTAATATATATAATTAATCAAGGAGTTGGATTAATTGATGAAGTAATTAAGGAGAGTTAATTTCCGATTGTGATTAGTCAAGATTGATTAATGAATGTAATTAAGTTAAAGGTTAATTATCAAATGAATTTAAGAATAATTAACCAATGAAAGTAAGTAGAGGATCATTAATTAATGTAATTAATGAGGTGATCGATCTTGCTTATTAATGATTGAATGATGATGAGTGTTTGGGACTGGTTGATATCTCTGATATAAATTGCCTTGTGATATGATATGTTGGATGGATGGTGATAATCTATCGATTATGAATTGATATGTTAAAAATGTTATCTGGTAATTAAAGTTGAATTGTATTTAATTGTACAATTTGGGTCAAGATGACATTGGATTCGAAGAGACCCGAGTCGGGTATTAGTAAATACCCGAATCCACTTCGATTCTTTATAAACTAATTTGTGAAATCAATAAACTGATATGGAATGATTCAAGTGATTTGGATCATAAATCTAAGTTCTGACACTTATAAGTTGATGAGTATAATAGGTGTTGTCTATACTAAACCTGTGGATTTGTAAAATTGTTATGAGTTACCCGGGTTAAAAATTGGTTATTGTTTTGCTATATTTCATATTAGATGGGTTTACTCATGCTAGTTTCCAGCCTGACCCGGGTGTTACTTTGATGTAATGCTCGGGTCAGACCGAGTATTACAGATTTTCAGGTAAGGACGTTCTGGAGCTCAAGAGACGAGCTGGATGGCAAGGACGTATGGAGAGTTTCCACTATGATATTGTATATATCTGAGACATGTTAAGTTGTATCTGTCGAATGTTGTATAAAATTGATGTAACTCTGATACATCGATGTAAATTAATAGATACAGTTTTCTTTGGTATAACTATTATTATTGATATTATATTTTATCCGCAGCGAAAGTGAGTTTGTCTGTTTCTTTTGTGTTCTTTTTCTATCTCTTTCTTCTTTTCTCTAACTATCTGGAATTTTTGGGATCGAAAATTCCGGGTCGTTACATTTGGTATCAGAGCTGAAGGTTAAGCGAGAACCTTGGCTCTGGTGGGGGATACTCATTAAGGAAAGGGTCAATGGTACCCTAGAATGAGTTGAGTGTATAAATATGAGAGAGCGTATTTGTTATTTCTTATATAAAGGTTTTTAAATGATTTCAAAAGTAAATGAATCTTATATAAGAAATAGATTATCTATCATATTAAGGAAATTGGTTGTAGTATTAATTAAATTAAAAGTAATAGTAAGAATTAAGTGGTAAAAGAATTACAACCAAATTGAAATTAAATTAAAGACAAGTTTGAAATGGATTCAAACTGAAATTAAATCTTGAAATTGGGAAAGGTTTCAGGATACGGATAATCAGTTAATTTATGTAATTAATTAAACTTTATTTAATGAGATTAATTAATGGATAATAATTGGAATTAATAAATAAGAGGGAGTTACTTAATGAAGTAACTATAGGTAAGTAATTTAAGGGACAATTACTTAATGAAGGTAATTAAGAAATAAGTTAATTACCGAATGTGATTAATTAATGATGCAATTAATTTAAAGAAATAACAAATAATATTATCTAATGCATATGAATGAAATGGTCCTACTTCAAACAAGAGTTGTTTGAACATTTAAAAAGAAATTTGATTTGAATTAAAACCAAAGGTGGTTTAAAATTTTAAAGTATAACTTGGTGTGTAAAAGAAATTAATATGTATACACGTGGATATACATAATATCAAAGGTGGTTGGAAATAAACTCTAAATGGTAAGTTTTGAGTTTGGAATAAGATGTGATACCCAAGGTGATAAGTTTTTGAACTTAATAAGTGGGAAGATTATTTATGTTAAGTTTAAATTTGAAATGGAAGTTCAAATTGGGTAAGGTTGACTGGATTAAGTGAATTGAGTTTAACTTGGGAAAAAGTTAAATAAGTTGGAATGATCAATCTGATTTGGAAATTTCAAGATGAAATTAAGATTTAACTTGGAAAGTTAAATGGTTGATTTGAATTAAGAAGTTTGAGTGATCTCAAAATGGGTTTGAAATCCGAAATTGGAAATGGATGGATGTTTTTAAAATAAAGGCTAATTTGATTTGTGGTATAATATGTTAGGTCTGAACTGTGAATTGAATTGTTTAAAACTTTAAAGATAAATTGATTTAAAGGAATTGAATCAATATTTGAAGTATTAACTCGAATTGATATAATTCGACATGGTTTAAATCTGGAATTTGAATTGAAATTAGTTCAAATTGAATTTGATTTGAATTAATTGAAATTGTGATTGAAGATGTATAAGTATAAAGTTCAAATGGAAAATTTGAATTGGATTAATTTGAAACAATTTGGAATTGAAGTGGGTTCAATTTGAAATTAGTCCAAATTGATTTGAATAATTTGGAATTGTAATTAAAGTTGAATATGTTTAAAATCAAATGGAATTTGATTTAAATTTGAAAAGGAGTTGAGAACTAATTCAACTTGAATTGGGAATAAATCAAGTCCAATGGAAATTGAAGTTATTGGAGTTAAGTCAATTTAAATGGAAGTGAAAATTTAAATTGAATTGACGAGAATGGAGATTAGGAAGTGAGAAGTTTTGACTCTGGACTATTTTTAATATAAATTGTTTTAATATAAACCTATTTTCTAAGCAATCTATCATATATACAACTTTTCTTTTAAAAAGCCAAACTATCTTATATTTGTTTACAATTATTTTTGAAACTGTTTAACAATTTTCCAACTATTTTATAAACTAGTTAATATATTTCAACTATTTTAGAAAACAAATCACTGTCATACTATTATTTTGAAATTACCTAAAATTTCTATAATTATTTTAACTATTTTCTAACTATTTTACACCTATTTTATAAACTAGTAATTATTTTCCAACTACTTATCTATTTTAAAATTTTTCAAGCTATTTTCTAAATAAACTGGTCGGAGTTCAAACTGTTATTGGTTAAATAACCAATCGGGATAAGAATAGAAGTGATAAGTGAATGAAAATCAAAGTGAATGTGAATAGAAATGGAATTGATTTGGCTAATAACCAATAAAGATAAATACGTAGGGTGTATGTATGTTATTCTATTCGTGTAATGACCCGTAAATTTTCGATAATTAAAATAGCTAATTTAATAAGATTTCGTGATTTAAGGTTAGAAAAAAAATTTGTAATTCGTTTGGAATAATAATAACTGGAATGAATTGCGACAATAACTATCCAAATAATTATTTATAGATTGAATGGAGTTCCAATATAATTGAATTATCTCAAATGTTATAACTTGGTTAAGGGAATATATGGAAAAACAAATGTAAATAAGTGAATAAGGATTGTGAATTATTTAGGTAGAAATACAAATTTTAATAGATTGGTTTCGAAGATTTAAATAGTAATAAGTATTGAAAAGTAAATGCTACTTAGTGAATGCCTTTGAAATCAATAGTTGGATAGGATAATAAAGGTTGAATTCATTGGGTATAATAGAGTAATTGATTGATAAGTAAAATCTAGTTCAAATCAAATAATTGAATATTGAACAGGTAAATTGTTTAAAGTAAATATTTAAAACTTATTGAATAATTAAATAACGGAAATTGGATAACTGATTAATGGAAATGGTTGTTCTATAATTTGAATTAGTTTTAAAGGTTAAATCTTATAAGTTCTTTTTGAATATTTCAAAAGATAGTGATTCAAGAATAATAAAATTTGTTTAAATTTCATATTACAAATATTTGAATAATTAAATTCCGAATTTGATATGATTAATTTGATATTGAAATTTAATATATGAAAATAGAGTGAATAATTGAAATTTGATTTAATATGATTCCAATTGGTTTCCAAAGTGAATGTAAGTTATATCGGGATTATAATAGAGTTAATTAGATTTTAAAATTGGATTTTATTGGATAATTGAATAACGGGTTTAATATGATTAAAAATGATTTGTAAAATTTTATTTTATCA
This sequence comes from Allium cepa, assembly GCA_030765085.1. Taxonomy (NCBI): domain Eukaryota; kingdom Viridiplantae; phylum Streptophyta; class Magnoliopsida; order Asparagales; family Amaryllidaceae; genus Allium; species Allium cepa. Next base: position 926,691,323 of record CM060934.1, read on the forward strand.
TATTAAAGTTAGAATGAGGTTATAATACTTTCAAAATCGAATTAAAAGTAAATTTGTGAAAATTGAATATTTTAATATTTAATTGACGAGTTAAAATAGCCATTTTTCAAACAGTCTCAGATTTCGACGAAACTAGTTTCATCGGATATGTAATGTTATATTATTGTAAGGTTTCAAATTTCGTGTCAATCAGATTTACTGTTTGTCCGGGGCAAGCCAAAACGCATAGAAATTGGTTTAACTTAAATTTGATCGTTTATTTCCGTAACTCGCACATATGATCGAATCAGCCTCCGAAACCTGTTCCATTTTGTCCGGAACGCGGGATAAACCCTAGAAACGTCGGTCACCACGCGTAAATCGGAGTTCGAAAAATCCGGAATGAATAGTGTTCGTCAGAATTTCTATATAAGCACGATATTATTTCACTTTGCAAAAGAAACCAAAACCCTAGGGTTTGCTACAGCCGCCGTTCATATTTAAACAATGGCCAGAAACGCACGTCACCTCTTCCTTAAATTTCTTTAAATCCGTTAGCCAATCGAAAAGTTGTCAACTGCAAAGATAAAGAGGAAGATGAGATCTTCACATCCATACGGGGATGATGAACTTTAATCGAGCAAATCGTCGTCAAAATGGCCGCATTCACATCAGGTCACGCACGAGAATCGAAGCAATGGGGGAGGCCGAGCTTGACATGGTGGCGGCCGAAGTTAGCTCTCGAGTGGGGCTTCCATTTGGCGCTAGCCGATCGTCTTCAAAGTCAATGTAGTGGTCACGAAAATTTGAGGGAGAGGGCGGCACGATGGGTTTCATGTACGTGAATATCACGTTGAGGAAGAAAGGGGGTAACGGCCTGATTTGCTTGGGCTAGAAATCAACGGCTGAGATCGCGTAGGGTTTGAAATAAAAAAAGAAATGTTAATTAATTTACGTTTTAATTTGTTCAATCTATAAAATGCTCTAACTTTTGCATACGAGGTCGGAATTCAACGAAACGAATTGCGTTGGCTTCGTTTTGTCGAGCACTGCGCTATGGACCTGGATTGGAGTCGTTTGGAGCTAGTGAAAATTTCGAGTAAAATTAAACGCTCGTTTAATTTTATTCGAAATAAAACGCTGGAACTACATTGAAATCAAGGTGAGTGTTTTATAACGCTCACAACGTACTGAATATCTTTATGCTAGTTAAATTTGACATTATGAAGTGTTATGATTTTATTTGTCGTTGGTTGATAAAATTTAATTGTCATATAGATCGTCATTTGAATTAACCGTTGAAATTTAAATTGACTGTTAAATTGAAATTAAAATTGAATTACGATTAAATTACATGACATTGATAACTATGAAATTGCCATGAACTGTATTGCCTATTGGATGATGTATTTCAATGGATGCTATTGGTTGATATTTAAATGTTTGGATGTTTATTTGCTTATATATATCTTGTTATGCATACATATGAAACTGTGTTTTGATTTAAGTGATATATATTCATCCCTGACATTTAATTGAAATAAATAATTACTTGGCCATAGGATAGAAAATTATACACGGACACCAAATTGGCTAAATTAATAATTTTTAAAATCATCGATTTGAAATTTATTTAAATGTTTGATTTAAAAGTTATAAATAGAAATCAATTTATAGAAATCGAATTTATCGAAAAATTGAGTTTGGAATGTTGAAATAAATTTTGGTTAAAAGAAATTGTTAAATAATTAAAGTGGAGACTTTGGAATTTAAAATCGAGATATGATTGAATTTCAAAAATTGATTTGTTTAAAGATTGAACCTTAATTCGAGCTTTGAATGTTACTAAGTAAAAGTGATATAAAAATGATACTTTGAAATCGAGCTTGGAATTGAATCATATTTGAAATTTGGATTTAAACTTGAATATTGATGGTTAATTTTGTTAAGTGTTATAAATGGATACTATTGAAAAATCAAGCTACAAACCGATATAAATTGAAATTGAATTAATTGAAAATGAATATAAATTGAATAAATTTGAAGTCAAAGTTGACGTTGATTGAATCGAAATCGAAATTGAATCGGTAGGAGGGAAATTGAAATTATTTTGAATTGGGAAGTTATAATTGAAATGGTTAGGTTTTAAAGCTGTTTTATTTTGTTTTCCAAATTACTTAGTTATATAAACCATTTTTGAATACTTAAACTATTTCAATCTATTTTAATCTACTTAACCCAATTTAAATTATTTTAAACTAATTTATCTATTTTAAATCCATTTTAAAGATTTTAAGTATTTTTAACTATTTTAATTATTTAAACTATTTTTAAACTACTAAAACTATTTTCTAAAATTTCAAATAGGTAAATAACGTGAAATGTTTATGTTTAAATCTTGAATGTAAATACGAATTGGTTTAAATGAAGTTGCAACCTAAATTGAAATTCGAAAGGATTTTAAAATCGAAATGAGATATTGAGGCGAAAAATGATTTTTGAAACGGAATCTTACATTTTGAATAGATACGATGATATTTGAACTAGATTTGATTTTTGAAGCGAATATGATATTTTGATATCAATTATGAATCGATTTGAAATGTAAAAGAGCCATCGGTGTAATAGTACGTAGTTATTAAAGAGACCGCGATTGGATACAGACATACTCTCTGTCGATACCGAAAACCACTTTAATGACTTGTATACGCGGAGTGTTGATCCAGAATGAAGTGGATGGTTTGGTGAACGCGTTGACTGAAGAAAGAGAACGATATTGGATGACCCCTGACATGACTAAAACAGGAGCCGCGCCGGGCCATTGAGGTTCGCCATCTCTAGCGGACACACTTCTTCGATACCATATCTATTACATTTGTGATTCGATTTGGGTGCACCCCTTGATTTGGGAGTGTTGTTTCGCGGTGTTTGGGTAGCTGTTGGCTATGCTCAACATCAGTCCGGATCACACAACTACTAGTATCCTAGTTGGTATCGCCTCATGTACCTTGTCATACTGATTATCCTATTCGCGACCACTACGTTATGTTTTGTGTTATACCTATGGGGTACCCTCTGATAACCACCAGTTTACGGTGGGGCTTACGGTGCTGTATAGACTATGGCATTATAAAAATGTGTAAAGGGGGATTATGGTAATGCCTTAACGCTATTTTGATACTTTATATTACTGATAGGCATTATCTACTTAGCGTACATTACTACATAGTAGATAGTTTAACGGATCCTTAAGAGATGGAAAATCCCGTAACATCTCTTAAGTTATTGCACGCACATTGTCACTGGATATGAGATGTCAAACCCCTAAACATCTCTGACGCCGTTACACTCATATTTATTTACGATTGATTTAACTTTCATAAGGATATTTTAGTCCTGACTCGAGTGTTTTGTCTTTTCATTACGCTCGGGTCAGTCCTTAATTTTTCAGATTTTTAAAGATCTATTCTGGAGGATGACGACGAAGATTTGGTATACTATTACTATTATTACCCTTGCATCATGCTATCTGCTGCATTATTTTAATTGTTCTGTTGTATATGTATAACTCTGATAAATGTTATATAAATAATTGTCAAAGTATAGTAAACAGCTTCATGAACTGTTTATTTGACTATTATATTTTATCGTTCCGCTGCGAGATTCTGTGTTGTTTCATTTCCTTTATTTCTCTTTCTTTTCTTTTCTTATTTACCCCAATAACCATCTACCCTTTTGAATGGTTTGGAATCGGCATGTGTATTTGATCGTCGGTTTAAACTGTCCAAAAAGGCGGGTCGTTACAGTTGGTATCAGAGCTTTGGTTTTGCGATAACCTTAGCTTTGTGGGGTCTGACTCTTTATAAATAGGGTAGTAATACCCTATGATGAGTCACTGAGTATATATATATGAGAGAGCATATTTGTTAGTGACATAAAATGTTTTATATTGGGTCGGTTGATTCGTTGAGTGGCTTATGGATTCTGGTCAATACGAGTAATTAACGTCATTGATAGGGATCTCTAAACACTTAAACAGAACAATTCGACATAGTATTGTTTTAAATTGGGTAAATGAAATAATTTTGCTCTAATTATATTTTGTATATAAAGAAAATTTTTAGAAATTATTGTGACTTATCTAGCTTACCTGGTTGTTAGAAATGATATATTGGTTATTATCATTAATTGGATATTGTAATTTAATAAATAAGGTGAATTACAAAAATGAACAGTAATAAAACAACTTGTGGAATGTTTAAGAAAGAAAATCCTATAAGAATATTTTATAAAGGTGACTTATAAATTAAAATAAATTTAAATTGAAAAATATTGAATTCAAGACCCGAGACTTTTAAAATGGTTTTCAAAGCTTTGAAGAAAATATATTGTGATGTTAGTTGGAAAATATTTATAGGAAATATTTTGAAAGGATTTTTAAGAAGGAATGAATTAAGTACTCCTCTCTTCTGTCGCTGGAAAATAATTTCGGTGATGACTGCGCAGCATCATCGGCGTTCATTTTCGAGTCTCAAAGTGGGGGAGACTTCTAAGAAGCTTTGTTTTTATCGAAATTATTTTGGTTAAATGGGTTTTGGTTTAAACTCCAAAGGTATGATTTGATATATTAAAGATATAAGTGTATATGTTTATTTCAAACGATTTGAAAAGAACCGGGCATTTAAATTTCTAAGTTATGTTAATTAGTAATTTTCAAATTATTTGAATGAATTGTGAATAACCAAAATTTGTAAAATAACAGGATTAAGATATCTAAGCTTATGTTTTGGGAAAACTTTAGAGTTGTAGTGTACCTTTAAAGTTGAAAGGTAAAGAGGATTTAAATAAATCAAATTTGTGAACATTCTAATTAAGTAAAATGAAATTCTATAAATTTGTATAATGCCAAATTTGCATTCTAATAACATATAATATGACTTACCAAATATTAAGAAGTTGAAATGATGTTTTGGATATGTAATGAGATATTGTACAACTAAACAGAACCTGGAAATAATTTAAGTATACGAGTAGGAAAACTCAAAAGGAAATAAAATGTATATAAATGGAAAATTTGGTTGTGATAAAAATTATAAAAACTTAAATATAGCATGAAATGATGAATGGATAAATGGAACAAGTAAGTGAACTTAAGAAAAGGCCATTGAGTCAAGCAATGTCTTTGTAAACTGGTTGTAAAATTAAATATGAATTTGCAACAAAAAAAGAAAAATATGTAAAGATAAATTTGTAACTTTTGAGATAACTATAAACTAAGAAAAGTCATATATGAGAAGTTAGTCTTTTATGGAATGACTATGAACTAAAGTGATGATTAATAAAATGTTCCACAAAAAAAAAATTGTATTAACTGAAACTATGAATATGGAGTAAATGTAAACAAAAGAATTTGGTATAGCTAAGAATCAATTGCGAAAGGAAATTGAGTTTAATTAAATTATATAGAATGTTTAAAATGAACTTGAGTAAGAAAATTCTTTGATATGATGTTTAAGAAAAGATAATGTTAAAGAATATGCTACGTAAAGAAATGAATATACTAACTGAATAATGGATTGTGAGTAATTAAGTGAAAAAAAAATAGAAGTCAATAAAATAATTTAGTATAGATAAATTGGATAGAAATCCATTGGAAGGTAATACGTGAGATTGTACGTATATTATTTTATTCGCATAACGATTTGATCCAAATTCGAGCACAAAATTTCGAGATGATTTATATCGATCCAAGTTAGGATTTTTCACTCGATTTTCGACGGCGAACCCTAGATATGGATTTTTAATTTGATTCTGGAATTCTCTATCATAGTATATGGCTATGCAAGGAGAGTAATAGTTTCCAATCAAGAAACCAAATCTGAGTCCGCACTAGAGAGTCGGGAGAACGATACTAGTTGGAAGTGAAATTGTGTGATCGAATAAGCGATTAGATTGATATTGCTCATGGATGATATATGTACGGCTTACGGACTTAATTAAAGTTAATATTGGAAATTTATGATGCCAAATATAAAATGATTCTTTTAAAATTATATGATTTGGTCGTTATATGATTGTTAGTTGATTGTATATAATTCATTAAGTGTTAATGAAATTGAAAGCTATAAGTCATTGAAATCAAATTGGAAGTTAAATGAATTTAAATAGAATTTAATTTGATTCAAATTGGAAGTGAACTAATGTAAATATAAATTAGTTAATGTTAACTAATTGAATTGAGAATGAATGTTAGTAAAATCCAAAGTTAATGAATCAACTGTGATTAAAATTGAAACCCAAGTCAATAAATATTAATGAGAAGTGAATTTATATTGATTGGTTATGGATTCGTTGGATGATAGTTGGATGATAGTTGATTGATGGTTGCATTTGTTGTTTTGTTGCATTTGTTATGTTGGCACATGTAGTTGTTATGTTGCTATATGATGTATATTGATATTATTTTCATATATGCATGTTTCTCTTGGTTTGTTGAGTGTTTAGTAGGTGCGGATTGCGCTTGCTTCGCATTTGGAGCTCGCTTTCGCGCTATATTGCCGTATATGCTCGCTAATAATATATAAGGTACATATCTCGGATTACATACCGTACTTTTACACTTTTTCCCTGTGGGATGCCTCATCACTTGATGAGATGTATATTTGTGATATATATACTGTCATTTTTTTTCCGATCGAGCCGCGCAAAGGAGACTCCGCCGAAATTTTCCGTAAATCCGGGTGTTAGAAAAATTTTCAAGTTTAACTTTTTTTTATATAACTTGTTTTGATAACTAACTTTTAAAGTTAAAAAGCCGTTCGGAGTAATTTAGTGGAAGCGTAGTTATGTCTTTATAAATGGAATTTCATTGTTTTATAAGTTGGTAACTTTGAATAAAATATATCTAATGTTGAATTCTATACTTAGTTCATTTTCCCTTCTTTTTCCTTTTCGGGGACGAAAAGTTTTGAGTGGGGGGGAGTGTAACGACCCGTAAATTTTCGATAATTAAAATAGCTAATTTAATAAGATTTCGTGATTTAAGGTTAGAAAATTTTTTGTAATTCCTTTGGAATAATAATAACTGGAATGAATTGCGACAATAACTATCCAAATAATTATTTATAGATTGAATGGAGTTCCAATATAATTGAATTATCTCAAATGTTATAACTTGGTTAAGGGAATATGTGGAAAAACAAATGTAAATAAGTGAATAAGGATTGTGAATTATTTAGATAGAAATACAAATTTTAATAGATTGGTTTCGAAGATTTAAATAGTAATAAGTATTGAAAAATAAATGCTACTTAGTGAATGCCTTTGAAATCAATAGTTGGATAGGATAATAAATGTTGAATTCATTGGGTATAATAGAGTAATTGATTGATAAGTAAAATCTAGTTCAAATCAAATAATTGAATATTGAACAGGTAAATTGTTTAAAGTAAATATTTAAAATTTATTGAATAATTGAATAACGGAAATTGGATAACTGATTAATGGAAATGGTTGTTCTATAATTTGAATTAGTTTTAAAGGTTAAATCTTATAAGTTCGTTTTGAATATTTCAAAAGATAGTGATTCAAGAATAATAAAATTTGTTTAAATTTAATATTACAAATGATTGAATAATTAAATTCCGAATTTGATATGATTAATTTGATATTGAAATTTAATATATGAAAATAGAGTGAATAATTGAAATTTGATTTAATATGATTCCAATTGGTTTCCAAAGTGAATGTAAGTTATATCGGGATTATAATAGAGTTAGTTAGATTTTAAAATTGGAATTTATTGGATAATTGAATAACGGGTTTAATATGATTAAAAATGATTTGTAAAATTTTATTTTATCATATTAAAGTTAGAATGAGGTTATAGAACTTTCAAAATCGAATTAAAAGTAAATGTGTGAAAATTGAATATTTTAATATTTAATTGACGAGTTAAAATAGCCATTTTTCAAACAGCCTCAGATTTCGACGAAACCAGTTTCATCGGATCCGTAATGTTATATTATTGTAAGGTTTCAAATTTCGTGTCAATCGGATTTACCGTTTGTCCGAGGCGAGCCAAAACACATAGAAATTCGTTTAATTGGTTTAATTTAAATTTGATCATTTATTTTCGTAACTCGCACATATGATCGAATTAGCCTCCGAAACCTGTTCCATTGTGTCCGAAACGCGGGATAAACCCTTGAAACGCCAGTCACCGTGCGTAAATCAGAGTTCGAAAAATTCGGAATGAATAGTGGTCGTCAGAATTTCAATATAAGCACGATATTATTTCACTTTGCAAAAGAAACCAAAACCCTAGGGTTTGCTACAGCCGCCGTTCATATTTAAACAATGGCCAGAAACGCATGCCACCTCTTCCTTTAATTTCTTCAAATCCGTTAGCCAATTCGAAAAGTTGTCAATTGCAAAGATAAAAAGGAAGATGAGATCTTCACATCCATACGGGGATGATGAACTATAATCGAGCAAATCGTCGTCAAAATGGCCGCATTCACATCAGGCCGTGCACGAGAATCGATGCAATGGGGGAGGCCGAGCTTGACATGGTGGCGGCCGAAGGTAGCTCTCGAGTGGGGCTTCCATTTGGCGCTAGCTGATGTCTTCAAAGTCAATGTAGTGGTCACGAAAATTTGAGGGAGAGGGCGGCACGATGGGTTTCATGTACGTGAATATCACGTTGAGGAAGAAAGTGGGGCAACGGCCTGATCTGCTTGGGCTGGAAATCAACGGCTGAGATCGCGTAGGGTTCGAAATAAAAAAGAAATGTTAATTAATTTACGTTTTAATTTGTTCAATCTTTAAAATGCTCTAACTTTTGCATACGAGGTCGGAATTCAACGAAACAAATTGCGTTGGCTTCGTTTTGTCGAGCACTACGCTATGGAACTGGATTGGAGTCGTTTGGAGCTAGTGAAAATTTTGAGTAAAATTAAACGCTCGTTTAATTTTATTCAAAATAAAACGCTGGAACTACATTGAAATCAAGGTGAGTGTTTTATAACGCTCACAACGTACTGAATATCTTTATGCTAGTTAAATTTGACATTATGAAGTGTTATGATTTTATTTGTCGTTGGTTGATAAAATTTAATTGTCATATAGATCGTCATTTGAATTAACCGTTGAAACTTAAATTGACAGTTAAATTGAAATTAAAATTGAATTACGATTAAATTACCTGACGTTGATAACTATGAAATTGCCATGAACTGTATTGCCTATTGGATGATGTATTTCGATGGATGCTATTGGTTGATATTTAAATGTTTGGATGTTTATTTGCTTATATATATATCATGTTATGCATATATATGAAACTATGTTTTGATTTAAGTGATATACATTCATCCCTGACATTTAATTGAAATAAAAAATTACTTGGCCATAGGATAGAAAATTATATACGGACACCGAATTGACTAAATTAATAATTTTTAAATCGTCGATTTGAAATTTATTTAAATGTTTGATTTAAAAGTTATAAATAGAAATCAATTTATAGAAATCGAATTTATCGAAAAATTGAGTTTGGAATGTTGAAATAAATTTTGGTTAAAAGAAATCGTTAAATAATTAAAGTGGAGACTTTGGAATTTAAAATCGGGATATGATTGAATTTCGAAAATTGATTTGTTTAAAGATTGAACCTTAATTCGAGCTTTGAATATTACTAAGTAAAAGTGATATAAAAATGATATTTTGAAATCGAGCTTGGAATTGAATCATATTTGAAATTTGGATTTAAACTTGAATATTGATGGATAATTTTGTTAAGTGTTATAAATGGATACTATTGAAAAATCAAGCTCCAAATCGATATAAATTGAAATTGAATTAATTGAAAGTGAATATAAATTGAATAAATTTGAAGTCAAAGTTGACGTTGATTGAATCGAAATCGAAATCGAATCGGTAGAAGGGAAATTGAAATTGTTTTGAACTGGGAAGTTATAATTGAAATGGTTTGGTTTTGAAGCTGTTTTATTTTGTTTTCCAAATTACTTAGTTATATAAACCATTTTTGAATACTTAAACTATTTCAATCTATTTTAATCTACTTAACCCAATTTAAATTATTTTAAACTAATTTATCTATTTTAAATCCATTTTAAAGATTTTAAGTATTTTTAAGTATTTTAATTATTTAAACTATTTTTAAACTACTTAAAACTATTTTCTAAAATTTCAAATAGGTAAATAAGGTGAAATGTTTATGTTTAAATCTTGAATGTAAATACGAATTGGTTTAAATGAAGTTGCAACCTAAATTGAAATTCGAAAGGATTTTGAAATCGAAATGAGATATTGAGGCGAAAAATGATTTTTGAAACGGAATCTTACATTTTGAATAGATACGATGATGTTTGAACTGGATTTGATTTTTGAAGCGAATATGATATTTTGATATCAATTATGAATCAATTTGAAATGTAAAAGAGCCATCGGTGTAATAGTACGTAGTTATTAAAGAGACCGGGATCGGATATGGACATACTCTCTGTCGATACCGAAAACCACTTTAATAATTTGTATACGCGGAGTGTTGATCCAGAATGAAGTGGATGGTTTGGTGAACGCATTGACTGAAGAAAGAGAACGATATTGGATGACCCCTGACATGACTAACAGGAGCCGCGCCGGGCCATTGAGGTTCGCCATCTCTAGCGGACACACTTCTTAGATACCATATCTATTACATTTGTGATTCGATTTGGGTGCACCCCTTGATTTGGGAGTGTTGTTTCGCGGTGTTGGGGTAGCTGCTGACTATGCTCAACATCAGTCCGGATCACGCAACTACTAGTATCCTAGTTGGTATCGCCTCATGTACCTTGTCATACTGATTATCCTATTCGCGACCACTACGTTATGTTTTGTGTTATACCTATGGGTTACCCTCTGATAACCACCAGTTTACGGTGGGGCTTACGGTGCTGTATAGACTATGGCATTATAAAAATGTGTTAAGGGGGATTATGGTAACGCCTTAACGCTATTTTGATACTTTATATTACTAATAGGCATTATCTACTTAGTGTACATTACTACATAGTAGATAGTTTAACGGATCCTTAGGAGATGGAAAATCCCGTAACATCTCTTAAGTTATTGCACGCACGTTGACACTGGATATGAGATGTCAAACCCCGTAAACATCTCTGACGCCGTTACACTCATATTTATTTATGATTGATTTAACTTTCATAAGGATATTTTAGTCCTGACTCGAGTGTTTTGTTTTTCATTACGCTCGGGTCAGTCCTGAGTTTTTCAGATTTTTGAAGATCTATTCTGGAGGATGATGACGAAGATTTGATATACTATTACTATTATTATCCTTGCATCATGTTATCTGTTGCATTATTTTAATTGTTCTGTTTTATATGTATAACTCTGATAAATGTTGTATAAATAATTGTCAAAGTATAGTAAACAGCTTCATGAACTGTTTATTTGACTATTATATTTTATCGTTCCGCTGCGAGATTCTGTGTTGTTTCATTTCCTTTATTTCTCTTTCTTTTCTTTTCTTATTTACCCTAATAACCATCTGCCCTTTTGAATAGTTTGGAATCGGCATGTGTAGGTTTAAACTGTCCAAAAAGGCGGGTCGTTACAATTCGCTTAGTGATTTGATCCAGATTCGAGCACAGAATTTCAAGATAGTTTTTATCGATCCAAGTGGAATTTTTCTCTCGATTTTCAACGGCGAACCTGGATATGGATTGTTGATTGGTTCTGGATATTCTCTATCATAGTTAGGCTATGCAAGGAGAATAACGGTTTCTGATCAAGAAACCAGATCTGTGTCCGCACTAGGAAGTCATGTGGACAATACTAGTTCGGAAGTGAAATTGTGTGAGCGAGTGAGCGATCAGATTGGTATAGCGTACGGATGATATGTGTACATCGTACAGATTGGAATGAAATTGATATTGAAGTTTGTGGATAAGAAATTTGAAATGGTTTTTGAAGTGAAAATATATTTTGTGAAGTATATGAGGAAATAAAATAGAAATTGGATATTTCTATGGTTGAATTTTCTTTTATGGAAGTAAGTGATATGGTAAGTGGTTTTGTAAAGAGTAATCAAATTTGAAAATTTGATTTTTGAGTAAACAAAGTTAAATATCTTTGTTTTATAAAATGAAACTCCCCGTGTTGAATCTTTTGCCAGAAGAAAAGGGTTTTTGAAAATGTTTGAAGTATAAAAGGAATTTTATACAAGTTTGAAATGATCCAAAGTTTTAAAAATTATATATATCTGTGTGTGTGTATATATATATATATAAAGGATCTTATGAGGATTTTAGAAAAGGTTTTGGGAACCTTTGGATTTGGAAAGGCTTTTGATTTTTGAGTGAAACTAATATTGAATTTGGAAAGCCTAGTTTGAGAATTATCGATTTTGGGATAATCAATTTTGTGTAAAGGAGCTTTGAATGAGATCATACTAGGTGTATGACTTAAGGATACTATATATATAGTATAAAATGTTTTGATGATGGCTCTGGGGAAAAAGGCGCTCCCTTGGAATGGACTTCTCAGGAGTACCACCAGGTGGTGCTGCCTTGAGTCCCGGGGGGGTTCTAAAGTTGATCCTGTGAGGAGTCTAGACAAACTAGTTCCTGAGGATTATTGGGTAGCGAAAGTCGAGGGCGCTGATGCCTACAGGGGCATTTGGGTTATGCTGTGACGACAGTGTAACTCGATGTCACTCGATCTACTGTGGGGACTATAGCGAAAATCGTGTGGAGGATGAGTGTCAACGGTCTACACTTGATTTTGCCGGGAAGGCAATGCAACATCGGTAGACTGCGATCTATGGTCAAGAGAAGAGGAGAAGTTTCATTCTTTTGGCAACGAAATTCGAGGGCGCTGATGCCTATAGTTATATGGGTTTTTTGCTGTGATAGCGACGTAACCCCAGTTGTAACTGCGATCTGTAGCGGGTTCCATGGTGTAATCGAGGGGCGTAGAGGCCTACAGTCATCTGTGGATTTTGTCGGGATGGCAACGTAACCATCGGATTAACTGCGACCATGGATGGGGGTGATGATTTTCAGAGCATTCTCACCAAAGATATATCCTCTATTTTCAAAAGATGTTTTCTATATTTTTAATAAAATTATTTTCTAAAATATTTTCGCTGGGTGTTGAAAATGGGTCTGCTAAGTACTTATAGATCTTCAGTCCTAAGCTTGATCAACGTATGACCGAATTTCTATGAGAACGAGGATGGACTTGTTCTGACATTGAATTATAAAAAGTATTTTCATAAAAACTATTTTCATAATATTATATAGATTTTCAAAGCGTTTTAAAAATGGTCAAAGAATAATTTTTTCTGATAAAAGCATTTTAATAATTTTTTTGGCTTCGTTCCTTTTCGAGGACGAAAAGATTCGAAAGGGGGAGTAATGTGATAACCCAGATTTTGGGATATCTGAATTAATTGATTATTAGAAGAATTAAAATTTATTAAAATAATAATTTGTAAATTGAAAAAATAAATTATACTAATTAAAATGTATAAATATAAATGTTTTTGATTTTTTTTTAAAAAAAAAAATCCATGTATGAGATTTATTTGTATCATAATTAGTTTTAAAGTGTTTTCTTTTAAAAAAGTAAATTTATAAATACATAAGTAAGCATTTATTAAAAAAGTAACTTAAATATGTAAGTTTATAATTACATTTAAATTAAATAAAAATTTATTAATACTTAATAACATGTGTAATTATCTTAAGTCATTCTAACAACACATGTAAGTTAATTAAGGGATATAAGTGACAAGTGTCTTTATTTAAAACTTATTTTTTTTCTTTAATTTTTATAACACAACATAATTCAATTTAAAAATAAAACTTTGCAACTCTTTCTTCTTTCTTCAATCATTTTCTATTCTCAGCTGAAAGAAACAAATAAGTAAACCCAAAATTTGAATCAAAAGCAAAGACCACAAATCAAAACCTGACGATGAAAAGCAAAATTTAAATCTGCTGTAAAAATTCAACCTGCAACTAAATGAGAGTTCTACTGCAATTCAAATCAGAACAACAACAAGTAACTTGCAGTTCAACATCAAATTAGAAGCATACATGGATTCAATTTCTGCAGCAAAACAATTTTAAAATCTCAAGGCCTGGAAAATGAATCAAAACATGTTCTCTGCTCTGCGTAAGAAAAAGTGAGTAAACCTTTTACAAATTTAAAACTAAGTAAGTAAATATTTGTTTATTTGTGAAATCTGTGATGAATGATGCTTTGTTATGCATACATTTAAGAATGGGTCTGCAGGAAATGTCTGTGCATGTTCATCTCTGTTTATAATAAGTGAGTAAACTCTTAGATCCCGAATATTTTGATTTGGCATATAATGAATCATTGAAGTCTGCTATGAATTTGGTTGTGCATGTTGATAAAATTGATTTTTGTATACACATGAATGTGGTACCTGGGTTCATAATTTGGAACAAGCAAAAGTATATCTCTGTTTCAACATTACAGGTCTTAACCCTGTTTTTAAAAATTCAAAACATCTAACAAGATGATTTTTAGATCTTAACCTCTAAATAAATCAGGTTGTATGGGTAATAACTTCCTTTAAAATTTATTACTAAGTGAAATTTAATAGTGAACTTTCTCTAAAAAAAGAAGAAGAAAGGAAGATAAAAACAAAGTATAGATCAAAATCAATCTGCTCTGTTCAAACAGAAAATTGTGAGTAAATCTTGCATTTAAAAAAAGATTTAAATTTGGTTGATGCTTGAGTTGAATATTGTTGTGATGGAGTATAATATTTACAGGGATGTTTGATATTGAATGCATGTTTGAAATTTGATAAATGCCTGAACAAACTCACTGTATAAAATAAGATCACTGTTATTTCCAGGCTTCTGTTTGTTTTACAAATTCTTGTCTTCACAAACTTCCAGAATTTGGGTATGATTTATAAATGAAATTTGGTTAGCTCAAGTAATATGAATTCTGAAAATAGTTTCAGAGATTTAGAAAATAATTTTTTCCAAAAACAAAAAGAATTCAGGAATGACCTGATTTTGACTTAAAATCAAAAATTTTAAATTTATGATTCGAAATCACAAACAAATTTGTAATGGCATAGGATGAATTTAGAATCCAAAACCATAATTTCTAGTTTAATATCCTATGAGATAATCAAAATTTTAAGATTTTGGGGTTTTCGCCAATATCCGGCGATCGATGGTGATTCAGGGGTGGGAATTGTTATCGAAGATGGCCTAGGGGATGAGTATCACTGGAAAAATAGGAGGAGATTTTTTCGATGGTTGTATCGATCGGTCAGAGGCAAGCTAGGGTTTTTGGAGGTTGTTCTATCACGACCAATGGCGAGGTAATTTCGTCTTTCTCAGAGCATCGAGTTCGATCGCGTTTGATAGGATGGCTGCGTAGGTCGATGACGAAGTTGTAGGCTCGAGACCGGGGTCTCCAGTGGTCGGCGATGGATGGATTGAGGTATTTTGTGATCAGGTTTTTGTCATTTTGGTTGAGGAATTGTTCAAATTTTGATTCTTCGAATGGTTTGTGTTTCTGGGTTATCGGAGCAGTAGAGGAGGTTGACGGTGATTGGTTGGTGGCGGCAATCGTGGTCGGAGCGACGGCGATCACGTGTGTACGTGCACACGTGACCGTTCGTATCTGTGGTTGCTGAATGTTGAGCTTCAGAAGGAAGAACATTTGAAAACCCAAAGTGGTATACGAGAAATTGAAGGGGGACGACTCGTGATTGCTTTCTAGTGATGGGTTGATGTCTCGTTAGGGAAGAAGTTGATAGCTTGGGTAAGTCTCGAGCACTTGGTTTGATTTCTCGAAGTAGGGATTAAGAGAACTCGGGTGAAAGATGTTGGAAGAATTTGCATAGGGTTGTTCGAAGAGATAGAAGTCGGGATTGTCTCGTGTAAAAAGTTGAAGTTGCGGGTTTTATGCTAGATGTCTCGGGATTGTACTAGGAAATCATAACATATTTTTGAATTTAAATTAAGTTCATATGTTAGGTTTTAATTTATGGAAAATAGTTGCTAGATTGTAAAATATAAGATAAATGATTGAAACCAGTTTTTTTTAAAGCTGGAACAAGTTTTGAGATTATATAAGTATTATAATTAAAACAGACGACTTATCTGATATAAGGATCTTAAATACAAATTATTCTGATATAAGGATTAATTTAATAATTAGTTTTAGGAAGTTAAGGGTTAATGAAGTAAATGATTTAATTTAATCATGTTTCATTAATTCAAGTAATTAAAGTATAATTACTTAATTAACTAAGATAAGTAATTTGGGTAAATAAATTATGATAAATTAATTTGTGTTTATTAATTAAGTGTAGTTTGATACTTAATTAATGATTGATTAACCAAGATAAATTAATTAATAAATAATTAAGTAATAAGTAATTAAAAGGTTAATTTCTTAATATTAAGAGAATTATTGAGAATAATTACTTAATGAAGTAATTAAAGTTATTAATTACCCAATGTAATTAAGTTGTTGTGGTTAATTTTAGTCAATTAATTAAGTTCAATTAGTAAAAGGTAATCACTTGATGATTGGATAAGTATAATTACTTAAGGTAATTAATGAGGTATAATTACTTAGAAAGATAATTAGTGGATAATTACCGGATGTAATTAATTTAAGGAAATTACTGGATAGGTAGTAATTAAAGGATAATTACTTGATAGAAGCAATTAAGTAATGATTACTCAGTATAATTGAAGGATTAATTTATATAATTAATCAAGGAGTTGGATTAATTGATGAAGTAATTAAGGAGAGTTAATTTTCGATGGTGATTAGTCAAGATTGATTAATGAATGTAATTAAGTTAAAAGTTAATTATCAAATGAATTTAAGAATAATTAACCATGAAAGTAAGTAGAGGATCATTAATTACTGTAATTAATGAGGTGATCAATCTTGCTTATTAATGATTGAATGATATGAGTGTTTGGGACTGGTTGATATCTCTGATATAAATTTCCTTATGATATGATATGTTGGATGGATGGTGATAATCTATCAATTATGAATTGATATGTTAAAAATGTTATCTGGTAATTAAAGTTGAATTGTATTTAATTGTACAATTTGGGTCAAGATGACATTGGATTCGAAGAGACCGGAGTCGGGTATTAGTAAATACCCGAATCCACTTCGATTCTTTATAAACTAATTTGTGAAATCAATAAACTGATATGGAATGATTTAAGTGATTTGGATCATAAATCTAAGTTCTGACACTTAGAAGTTGATGAGTATAATAGGTGTTGTCTATACTAAACCTGTGGATTTGTAAAATTGTTATGAGTTACCCGGGTTAAAAATTGGTTATTGTTTTGGTATATTTCATATTAGATGGGTTTACTCACACTGGTTTCCAACCTAACCCGGGTGTTACTTTGATGTAATGCTCGGGTCAGACCGAGTATTACAGATTTTCAGGTAAGGACGTTCTGGAGCTCAAGAGGCGAGTTGGATGGCAAAGACGTATGGAGAGTTCCCACTATGATATTGTATATATCTGAGACATGTTAAATTGTATCTGTCCAATGTTGTATAAAATTGATGTAACTCTGATATATCGATGTAAATTGATAGATACAGTTTTCTTTGGTATAACTATTATTATTGATATTATATTTTATCCGCTGCGAAAGTGAGTTTGTGTGTTTCTTTTGTGTTCTTCTTCTATCTCTTTCTTCTTTTCTCTAACTATTTGGAATTTTCGGGGTCGAAATTCCGGGTCATTACACATTCTTACAGAAATTCGGTCATATGTTAATCAGGTGTAAGACTGAAAACCTATAAGTACTCAGCAGGCCCGATTTCAAAACCTAGTGAAAATACTTGGAAAATAATTTTATTGAAAATATAGAAAACATCTTGAAAATAGTGGAAATATCTTTGGTGAGAATGCTCTGAAAATCATCACCCCCATCCATGGTCGCAGTTAACTCGATTGTTACGTTGCCACCCCGACAAAATCCATAGATAACCGTTGGCCTCCGCGCCCCTCGATTACACCACGGAACCCGCTACAGATCGTAGCTACAACTGGAGTTATGTTGCTATCACAGCAATAACCCATATAACTGTAATGACCCTGAATTTTGGACCTGTTTATTTTAATAAATATTTAATCTGATTAAATATTATGTGAACTTATTATTTTCAAATGGATATGATTTTGGAAATGATCGCTATTTGTTTATATAAATTTGTTTTTTTAAAAGAAAATTTGATTCTGAAAATTTAAATAAAACTTCTTAATAATATTTACGTTACATAATTGGAGTAAAATACTGTACTTTGTTAACATTTGGAAATATACATATGAATGTTAATGTTTAAATTTAAAATCTAATTCTTAACAAAATAAAATATAAGTGTAAAATATAAATAAAAAGCAATAAATAAAATATGTGTATATAACTTAATTTAAATAAGTAATAGTGAAGTACAAATAGAAATGAATACAAATATAAGTAAGAAATCATTTTAATATGACTTGAACATTGATAGTTAAATATAAAATACAAATGTAAAATTTAAAATAAGAATTAAGTAATTAAGATTTCATACAACATAATTTAACAATTTGTAAACAAAGCTAAAATAAGAATAAGGTTTAGAAACACAAAGATATATATAACGAAATCAATTGTAAACTAGAAGTTAACAAAACAAAATATTTCATATATAAATTAACAACAACTATGTGACAATTATTCAAGTTATAAGTAATGAAACAAATTATTTTCAAACCAAACCAAAGTCAAAATAAATCTGACCCAAATATATTCATTATTCAAGCAAGCAATTAATAAAACATTTTTTTACATAGTATCTTCACATATAAATCTAAACATAAAGTATAAAATAATTAAACAAATGTTTTCAAAGCAAACCAAAAGTGAAAAAAAAGAAACATGACTTACATGTGAAATATTTGAAAACTAATAACAAGACATATATCTAAATGTAACTAACTACATATATAAAAATCAAGTGTTGCCTGCAAAGTACATACTTTCATATAAATATATATATTCAACAAATCTTGATTTTTGCTATGCAGGCATATTAGGCGAACAAAACATATTTTTTTATTAACTCAGCCAAACATAATTATGATATATATAAAGAACCTGACAAATTGTCTTAATACAAGTACTTTCAGCTTCATGTTACTTGCTGGGTACATAGCCTCATACAAACACATACAATATTTTCACAGTACAACATAATTATAATTATGTAAACTAATTGAACAACACATCAATTAATGCTCCTCTGTTCGTGCATATCTTTGTGCCTATTTAAGATTTGAAAATCTTTATTTTTGCAGTGAAAAGATGTGATCAAAATATATAAAACAGAGGATAGTATGTACATAAGCAATATGTTGTCAGTAAGTAAATATGTATTATGTATAACCTGTAGGAGATTATGCAGGCAAGTGATCAAAATATCTATGTATTAATGGATTAAGGTAGACAATAGTACATTCTCATTTAATGTTGTATCATATCAGCCTTAAAAAAAAGAAAAAAAAGAGAAAGAGAAGAGGAATCTTGCCTGATAAAACAAGATTTGAACAGCGTACTTATAGATAACACCTACCTGATTAAAATCTTTTTCCATACATACATAACTTCTTATATTCTATATATATTTAGGTATTCATCTTTTATTTAGTTTAGTCAGCAATAAAGTATACTTGAAGAAAAAAAAATATAAGAGAAAAACATAAAAGAAGCAAATCCAAGTTTAAACTCATAAGAACAGATGGAACTGTAGATGTCAACGGGTTCTGTTCAACAGTTTGTTTTTGGTGAGTAAACAAGAATTTCAAGCTTTAAGTTATTTTAAAATGGTTCAACATTATCGAATATTCTGGATATATTTATATGTTTCAGTTTGTATGACTGTGATGATACTCTGTTCACTACTGTAATTGATCCAGGTTGTGATACTTTCCTTCAAATTCAATTTACTCTCTCAAGATTATTATAAGCTTTAAACTTTTCACCTAAACAAGATGTTTAAACTTAAGATTTTGATTTCTAAAAGCTGATTAAGCTTAATTGTAAAACATAATGACTGTAATTCGGTTTACAGGTATCAAATGATAACTTGATAAAATTTATTTTTTGGTAAAGCATTAATTCAAGATTGTATGTTGAATTCTATATTAAATTATGAATTTTTAAAAACAAACATGAAGTTTTTTAGCTTTGAGTCTTAAGAGCAGTTCAATTGTGAACAAGAAATGGGTCTTTGCCAAATCCAGAAAATCTAATTTGTTTTAAATGCTGTAACTGGGTTAGAGGGTAGTATTAGCTACTGGGATCCTAAGAAAAATGTCATTTAATTTTTCTATTGTGTAAATTTCGAGCACAAGATCGTTTTAGGGCTTGGGTACAGTTTTTTTCCAAGTCTGTATCATAGAGTGTTCGACCTCAATAGGCGATCGAGCCGTACGAACTCTTGGAGAATGATGTTATAGCGCGTTGTTGTGGTGTGGGTGGATTTTGGGTGGTTCCGGTGGTAAGTGCGGCGGTTGATAAGGGGTTTTGGGGTCATGGGTTATGCTTCAAGGTTCACACGAACTGCTATATTTTGCTTTGATTCATTTTATGGCGTTTCGATTTTGATTTCGTAGTGTGCTGGTGATTTAGGACTTACCGAGAGGGGAGCAGACCGCCGCAGCGTGGCCGAGGCGCCGTGCACGTGCACGGCGTGGAGGAGTGAGATGGCGTCATGTCAGTGACGTTCCTTCGAGTGAAATGGAGGGTCGCTTCGAGTTTTTTTTGTTTTTTTATCGCGAGCGTTGTTTTAGCCTGAGGCTGTAAATTTAACTTAAACTAATTACAGAAAAAAAAGAGGAAGAAGAAGAGTTGTGTTCATGGGAAAGTCTCGGGGAAAGGCGTGAAGTTCTCGGAGTAACACTTGAGTAGGTTGGTATGATTCTCGGGTTTGTATAGGGAAGGCTCTGGTTTTCTATAAGATTGCAAAATAAAGAGAAAAGGAGTTAAACAAAATTATTTTCACCAGTTTAACCACTGTAAGTTAATAACTGTTTCACAAGTCAAATTAAAGATCTTAATACAAGTCCTAATTATTTAGTAAATACTTTAATAAGGTTTTTAACACTTAATGATTATTTTAATTTAGCAATTAATTTAAGCTAAGTATAAAGTTAATTAACATTTAAGTTATGTAGCTAATAATAGATTGATATTCAAAGTTAAAGAAGATTCTTTCAAAACGTAAATAGTAATTAACTAATTATTTTAGAAGTAATCAAGATAATACTTTACAATTGTAATTAGAGATTAATTAATGATTAAGTGAGTAACTGCTTCACGTTAATTAATAAATGTTTAATAGTTAATTAATTAAGGAATTAAATCAAGAATTAATTAATACTTAACTAAGTAATTAGTACTTAATAAATGGATAATTAAATTTTAATAAGATGTTAATCCATGATTAAAGAATAGTTAATTAAGAAATTAAGGTTAAACAAATTAATTAAGTGATTGAGAGATTAAGGAAAAGCTAATTAAGGAATTAAGGGATTAATTACTTATTGTAATTAATGAAGTTTAAATATGAATTGTTTAAGTTAATTAATTAAGTTTAATTAATTTAAATAATTATTTGATGATATGATAAGTATTATTAATTGGAGAAGCAATTAATGATAATGGCTAAAGGCAATTGATTGAGGATGAAATGGAAGTAATTTGGGTATAATTACTTTGGGCAATTAATCAAGGGATTGGTACTCAATTGAGGAGTAATTAAGTGATGTGATAAGAGTAATTAAAGGTGGGTGATTACCGAATAGTATTTATCGGGGGGAATTAATAAATATAGTTTAATTGAAAATTTATTTCTTAAGGTAATTAATTTAATACAGAATAATGAGATTAAAATGTAATTAGTAATCATTAATAAATATAAATAATAACAAGGAATTAAAGAGTAATTAATTTGTATAATTAAGAAGTAATGTAATGTTTGTAATTGAAAGTTAATTTCTATATTTGGATAAGATAATTAGTTTGTGAAAATAATTAAAAGATGATTACTCGAATAAAATTTAATATTAATTAATCAAATGTGATTAATTTATTAATTTATTGATAATTGGTCAATGGTTATATAAGCAAGATTTAAATGGTTAAGTAATTAATTTAATTTACTTTAAATTAATTAGAGATGCAAGTAATTAATTTAATTTATTTTAAATTAATTATAGCTGATATGATTATTTATGTATGAATGGATGATATTGTTTGTCTTGAATGATTTGAGATTTCTAGTTTGAGATAAATGATGCTATATGAAATGTATGCTTGATTGAAATATGATGATAATATGAATTATCTGTTGTGATGATAATATTGATTATCTATTTGATATTGTGAATTATCTATCTGTGTGTATATGGATAATTGAAATTGAATTGTTTAAAACTCTGAAACAACTTGGCCCTAAAAGAGACGTTTTGGATTTCGATGAGACCGGGATCGGGTTTCCACATTCGGACATCCGAAAACCACATCGATCCAAATTAATGATAGGTCGTGATTCTGATGTGAAGATGAAGATTCTGAATGCAAGGGTTGTCGTCGTTAACTCTGTGGGTGATTCCAAAAGGAGTGTAACGAGATAATGCCTTCGGTTTCGTTCGAACCCGGAACGAACTTGTATGGATTGAATGCTTTCAGCACATCATCAGGCAGGCGATGAGTATTCTAAGAATAATGTTCTATAAAGGTAATCGTAGCCTCATGCCTCATCAACCGGGAATGGATAAAATAGGGGAGATGCAGCAAGGTTCGGTGGGTCATGCCCAAGCAGGACCTCCAGTCCCTCCCTTCGACCTTGGCCAAGCTGAAGCGTACGCACGCGTGAAGACATCGCCTCCTCTCGAAATTGCAGCCTCGCTCACAAACAGTGCGTGCCCACCACAAATCGCACCATTGCGACGCTCCAACAAGCCCTAGACCCGTCTTCCCTTCGAGCCGCCCCCTCCTTCATCTGGCCTCGACTTCCTGATCCCAGGAAGAAGTATCGTTATTAAGAAAGAAAAGGGTGAGAAAATAGAAAGATAGAGAAGAAAGAACAACAACATCAGAATCTCACAGCGGAACGAATGAAATATAATAATCACATAAGTATTTACATAATATATAACATCGATCAGAGTGATTCATATAGTACATCACATACTAGACAGTTATAAACACCTTCTAGTTAATACAACACAACACACCATACATCACAGAGATACCACACAGCGGAAACTATATATATATATATCTATAACGCTGAAGCCTCCTGCTCCATTGTGTTGAGTCAAGATTTTTATAGAGTTTTGATTTCTGACAAAGGGATAAGCCGTGATCGACAAAAAGAAGTTATTTAGACACAAAGAGCTCCATATGATTAGAGGTTGATTATTTGGTATGTTAGTAATGATTATTTATGTTAAAATCTATCCTCAAATAATCTTATGCCTTTAATCTTCGAATATATATATAAATATATATGAGTGCACATTAACTGTGCAGTCTGGACAAAACCGGTCGACCGGTCCAAAACCAGGTGGTCGACCGTTTTTGCCCAGAATGCACAGATAATGTGCACAAGTGAACATAACGTATATATATATATATTCAAATTCCTGTCTACCGGTCATTTTTTGACCTGTCGACCGTTTTTAAACAGAGAGCAACCTTTTCCAAAAGACACTTCTTTCTCCAATGGTTGCATCTCTTACCTTTCATCAATGATCATATCTATTAATGGCAACTGTTCACAAAGAGTTACAACTATTTTTCTCTATATATACTCATCTAAATCATTGATTCAATATATATGAAAACATGATTTTATATGCTTTTTAATCTAATCTCTGATCTTACTTTCTACATACTCCTGCATTCTAAAAGCTCTCGATTATTTATTGAATCATTGAAACTATTTCATATCTTTTGATTCAATAAGTAATATACTTTCCTTAATCTTTTAAAAACATCAATCGCATACTTTGAGGATAAGATTATAGGAAGGGTGTACTACTAGTGACAAATCCGTGTTTTCAAGAGCACAAGTTGTCAACAACAATTGTATTTGTTCTTTTGTTGAAGTCCTCTGTTGTGACGACCGCCCATGACTCCCGCACCAAAACAAGGTAATAATGCGCTGAAAGGCGTGCAAGGCAGCCATGGGTGACCGTCAAGGGTAAAACAAAGCAAAAGAATCTCTATCGTACAACTCACAGCGCATGGATAAAATACAATAGAGAAATATAATATAGTGAAGCTCCATAGAACAGAACATCATCATATAAGCATCACAGTAGTTTTATACAATCATCTACTCAAATCCATACATGAAAGCCTCACTACAAATCACTCAACCAAATACAGCAGCGGATACCCAGTACATATAGTAAGAAAACTAATATGCAAAGCCTCCTGCTCGTCTTCGTCATCTTCATCGTAGAACTCCTAGCACAGCACCTGTCACCTGCTACCTAGTCTGCCCATCCCAACATGGATGAACAGCCCAAGGTAATAAGGGGAGACATAAAACCTTGAGTCAGACAAAGTCTTAGTGAGCAGTAAATTAACTATCAAACATACCAAAAGAGCATAAGGAATAAAAGGAATAGGAACTAAACCATCCCACTCCACCTCTTCTCACAGTGATAGCCCCCAGACACACACTAAGGAGAAGCAATCATAGCATAGCAGGTAATTAAAATAAAGCAATAATCACTCGAGTCAAGGACGATGTTTTCCAAATACAAACCCCCAAGGCCTAAACCAAGATCAGATAAGCACCCAGAAAACACCGCACTTGAGACCGAATGATAGTACAACCAAACATCCATGACTCTGGCTATCACTGTATCATTGCCTTGATATCACCGTTAGTTGAATGACCACCTGTCAAGGGCTAATGGTAACCCCGGTTCTAGCCATAACTCCGCACGTCGTCGCAGCCCGTGCCTAGGAATTTTCGCAACTACCCAGAGTACTAGCACGTCGTCGCAGCCCGTGCCTGGAACGTCGTCGCAGCCCGTTCCAACGTACCCTTGCTTTGAGCATGCTAGAACCTTCAACAACGATAAGATCTCAGCCTCCTAGTCATCCTCCTCGACGACTATTTCCATACTAGCTCAAGCGCCTCTCAAGCTAACCATTATCACCAACTCGGATCGCATCACCGAGTAATCAACATAACTTTGCACGTCGTCGCAGCCCGTGCTTGGGACGTCATCGTGACCCGTCCCATCACAACATATGTCTTGCCTCATCACATCATAGCAAAGTCTCTCTTCTTGGAACGTCATCATGACCCGTCCCATTTCAACATCACACCTTGCTTTATCGCATCATAGCAAAGTCCCATCTCAATCATGCTTTGCCTTCTCGTATCATGGCAAGATCCCACATCCTCGAATCCATCCATATGAGCTTCCACATCCGCTTCATATGCTACAGGCAGCTTCCACATTCAAGAGCTTTTCCACCTAGCTTTTGAATCGTCTCGAACCATCTTGTTCCAAATCAACCACTAGCTAACTTGAACAATCCAAATCATTCATCAATACAAACAATCAAGCATTCAAACAAGATTTAATAAGCAATATCAACAAAAATGGCAATATCATAAATAAATGAGCATAAGTCCAACATGCATGATTCATAGGTTTTTAGCATAGATCTATCAAATATAAAACATGGGTTTTGTCTCTAATACTTGTTAAACAAATATGCATAGGTAAACATCTTCAAAAATGATGGATCTACATGCAGACTTAAGGACAATGCGAGAAAATGCTATTTCAAACACATAAACTAGCTACCAATCCACTACACTCCTTTGGGTCCGCGTGAGAGATAACTACCACTCACCAAATCACCCAAACACCTCAAAAACCACACACTTCAGATCTGGACAGCGAAGAACAAGGCTTGATCCGGCAAGATCTCGCTTCAATCGATGAAATCTAGCCCGAACGGATGAAGATCTTCAACTTGGACACTTGAATCTTCGATCCCGATCTTCGATCTTGGATGGATGCTAACACTTGATTGGAATGGAGAAAAGAAGATGAAGAAATGTTGTAGTCGAGTCTTCAAAATGGCAGCACTTCGTTGCTTCAAAAACCGGTGCCAAAAAGTGAGCCGAACCCCTCTATTTATAGGCTGGAAACTCCTTAGGTCGTCGCCCCTTAGGTCGTCCCCGACCTAACTATGAGTCGTTGCCGACTCATCAGCCCCTACGACCTACGACCTAACCAACACAACATACAACCAAGGCCGACTTACGACTTAACCCAGACGCGACCTAAAACACAGGCCGACCTAACGACTCAACGCACTGCCGACCCAACTGTCACACGACTCAACACACTGCCGCATTTCCTAAGTCCTAGGTCGCCTGACGACTTAACTAGCATGCCGACCTACGACCTAAGACCCTGCCGACCTAAGTCCTAAACACATAGACCAAGGCCATACGGGACACGACTTAACAGCTTAGCCTTATGGCCGACCTAATATCTCCGACCTAACTTAGGTCGTTTACGACCTAAGTCTAAACAGTACTCACGCGACCTAACTACTCCCACGACCCAAAACTTACACGACCTAACAGCTTACACCTTCTAAGTTAAGTCGTTTACTACTATAGGTCGGACACCTCTAGGTCGATCTACACTAGATCGGTCGCCACTAGCATCATCCTATCTGCTAGGTCGTCCACGACCTAACTTCCTTAGGTCGCTCCAAAACCCTTCCGACCTAACAACCATACGACTCATCGCCTTAACTCGTATACGACTTATCCCCTTAAGTCGTTAACTCGGCAACCTCCCTAACTCGGAAGCCCTCTATTTCATGAGTCGGTCAACTTTCTTAGGTCGGTCACTCTCTTAGGTCGCTCCAGCGACCAAAACTACCTCACGACCTAAGCTAACACGGCAACATGCTAACCCGAGCACCCTCCTAAGTCGTAACTCGTACACGACCTAACTATGAGTCGGTCCCGACTCATCACTTAACACACGAGTTATCTCCCAATACGACTCAGGCTAGGAACACCACAAACAACACTAACGACCTGTAAATTCTACGATTTATCGACACGTAAAATACGGGTCGTTACATTCTCTCCCCCTTAGGAATTTCGCCCCCGAAATTCCAAGCAAACAATCAGAAATCAAAGATATTCCGCATGCCTACCATCCAAAGCAATCAACAAACCATGCAACCAATTCTAGCCTAGCATGCAGAATTCTAAGACTCAGAACAAGCTACAAATTCATGAGATGTCACGACACTTTAGGGCCATACCTCGAAGAGTCCGGGATGAGCTGCCTTCATCCTCTCTTCCTCCTCCCATGTACAGTCGTTAACATCATCACTCCATTGTACCTTGAGCAACGTAATCGTCTTCCTCCTAAGCTGTTTCGTATCGGTTTCAACAATACGAAGCGGCTTACGAGGTCTCGAAACAACTGGATAAACCTCCAAGTCTTCACAGCTATCAGCAGAAACCACAGTAGTTGGGTCGTGCACATACTTCCGTAGATAAGATACATGAAAAACATTGTGCACACCCGCCATCTTTTCCGGTAACTCCAATCTATAAGCGAGCTTTCCAATTCGCTCGATAATCGGGAATGGTCCAACAAATCTCGGAGTTAACTTTCCTTTCTTTCCGAATCTAATGACACTCTTCAGAGGAGAAATCTTCACAAAAACCATATCACCTACGTCGAATTCCAAATCCTTACGACGATTATCTGCATAACTTTTCTGACGATCCTGGGCTGCCTTCATTCTTTGCCGAATGATCTCTATACAATCTGAAGTCTGTCGAATCATCTCTGGCCCAAGTATCAGCTTTTCTCCAGTTTCCAACCAACATGTCGGAGAGTTACACGGTCTTCCATATAATGCCTCATATGGTGCCATACCAATACTCGACTGATAACTGTTATTATAAGCAAACTCCACCAAATGAAGGTGATCTTCCCATGATCCTCCGAAGTCCAAAACACATGCTCTAAGAAGATCTTCCAAAACTCGGTTGACTCTCTCAGTCTGACCATCTGTTTGAGGGTGATAAGCTGTACTCAAACACAACTCAGTTCCCAAAACTTCCTGGAAGCTCTTCCAAAATCTACTAGTGAACAATGGATCTCGATCGCTCACTATACTCTTCGGAACACCATGGAAACGAACTATCCACTTCACATATAATTCAACCAACTTCGATGCAGTCCTAGTCGATCGAACAGGAATGAACCTTGCACTCTTGGTCAAACGATCTACTATGACCCAAATCCCTTCATTCCCTGCTCTTGTCCTAGGTAGACCATCGATAAAGTCCATCGACACTTGCTCCCACTTCCATGTAGGAACCTCTAATGGCTGAAGCAATCCACTGGGCTTCTTCTGCTCAGCTTTCACCAACTGGCAATTCATACACTTGGAAATAAAGTTTCCAACATCCTTCTTCATACCTTCCCAGTAGTAGGTTCTCTTCATATCCCGATACATCTTATTACCACCTGGATGAATTGTCAACTTCGAGTGATGACTCTCCCTCAGAACTTCATCTCTCAATCCATCTACATCGGGAACAACTAGTCGCCCTTGCTTTCGAAGCCAACCCTCTCGATCGACCTCGAATCCCTTATCCTTCTCCGGGTCCAATCCAGATTCCAAATCACAGATAATCTTGACAAGCTTATCATCTCCCCTTTGCCTCTCACCAATTCTTTCCACAAGAGTAGGCCTTATCGATAAGTTTGCCAACATCTCAGGTTCCAATTCACATCTAGGCCTGAAATCAAATCCAGCCAAATACTCAAGACTCTTCCATTCCGAAAACATGGCTCCCAATCCTGCATGTCTTCGACTTAACGCATCAGCCACTGCGTTACCTTTCCCTGGAGTATAGGCTATACCAAAATCATACGATGCTAAGAACTCTAGCCACCTTTGCTGTCGAAGATTCAAATCCTTTTGGGAAAACAGATACTTCAACGACTTATGATCTGTAAACAGCTCGAATCTAACTCCCAATAGATAGTGTCTCCACATCTTCAAAGCAAACACAATCGCCGCTAACTCCAAATCATGAGTCGGATAATTCCTTTCATGCGGCTTTAGTTGTCGACTAGCATACGCAACAACTTTATGCTTCTGCATTAGCACCGCTCCTAGTCCAGTGCCACATGCATCGGTGTAGACCACCATCTCATCATTCCCACTAGGAATTGTCAAAACAGGAGCACTTGTCAGTCGCTCTTTCAGGATCACGAAAGCTTGCTCACATTTATCATCCCATTTGAACACTTGGTTCTTTTTCGTCAATCCTGTCAACGGTGCAGCTATCTTGGAAAAGTCTTTAATAAACCGTCGATAATATCCTGCTAATCCAAGAAAACTTCTCACATCAGATGCATTCTTAGGTCTAACCCAATCCTGGATCGCTGCCACCTTAGCGGGATCAACCGCTATTCCATTTCCAGAGATAACATGGCCTAAGAACCTCACTTCACTCTTCCAGAAGTGACACTTCGAAAACTTAGCCTTCAGCTGATGTTTCCACAAAATTTCCAAAACAATCCTTAAGTGCGTCTTGTGCTCTTCCTCAGTTTCGGAATAAATCAGAATATCATCCACGAACACAAGCACGAACTTATCCAACTGATCTCTGAACACTCTATTCATAAGATCCACAAAATAGGCTGGTGCGTTAGTCAATCCAAACGGCATTACCAGCCACTCATAAAACCCGGATGGTGTCCTGAAAGCAGTCTTCGGCACACTATCCTTCGCCACTCTCAACTGGTGAAATCCCGTTGCCAAATCCATCTGAGAAAACACCCTAGCCTCGTGAAGCTGATCAAACAAGTCATCTATTCTCGGCAATGGATACTTGTTCTTCCTAGTCACCTTATTCAGCTCACGATAATCAACACACAACCTCAACGATCCATCCGTTTTGGTTGCGAACACAACGGGCGCACCCCATTCGGACACACTTCTCCGAATGAATCCTTTCCGCAAAAGATCATCGACTTGCACCTTCAGCTCTTGCTGCTCCCTCGGTGCCATCCGCCTAAGAGGCATCACAACAGGTCTGGCTCCCTCAACTAGATCGATACGAAACTCGATCTCCCTATGCGGCGGCAACCCTTTGACTTCCTCAAAGACATTCTCAAACTCATTCACAATAGGCACCGATGACAGTCCATCCCGTGGAACAACTAGCGAATACATGAAGCTCATGAAGACGCCTTCTTCATGCTTACATCGTATCACAACCTTTCGCCCTTCCACATTCCCGACTGTCACCTCAAGCCTCTCACAATCAATCCTTGCCGCATACTTCCTAAGCCAGTCCATACCCAAAATAATTCCGAACCCCGCAAAGTTCAGAACAAAGCAATCACAAACAAACGAGCAATCATGACTCGACACAACTAGACCACGACATCTCATACACAAACATGACGAACCCCCAACTGGATTAGTCACAACCAATGGCCTATCAACAATATCCGGTTTCAAACCTAACCGGCCTACCAAATCATCACAAACAAAAGAATGCGACGCTCCAGTATCAAACAACACTCTAACTGGAACACCACAAATAGAAAGAGTACCTTGAACCACCACACTCTTCCCCTTCTCCTCAGCAGTAGGAGCTCTTGAAGACGACGGCACAGCTTCCAAAGCATAAGCTTGCACAACTTGCCTGTCCTTCCTCGGTTCTGGACAATCCTTCCTGAAATGCCCTGGCTTATCACAGTTATGGCACTTCGCCGGCGCCTTTGGATTCCTACAATCCTTGGAGAGATGGCCCTTCTTCTGACAATTATAGCAGGTCACTTCGCCCTTTGGCTTCTTCTGGCCATCCTTACTCTTCTGCTGCTGCTGCTTCCTCTTCCTATTCCCACTCTGCTGTGGTTTAGATCCTTCCCTGGTTACAGCAACAACAGAATTTTCCTTAGGGAACAAACTCTCATGCCTAAGGGCTTTCTCCACCAGCTTCTCAAATGGATCGTCCAAGTGATCCACTAACTGCCTCCCAAGATAAGCATCCAGACCAGTCACAAACTTCTCGTTCTTCTGGTAGGGAGAATCAATATACGATCTGGCATACTTAGACAAAGCTTCGAACTCGGAAATATACTCAAGAACTGGTCTCCCACCTTGCTTGAGCTCTACAAACCTCTTGAACAAAACAGACTTCTGAGCCGTAGAGATGAACTTAGCTTCAAATCTAACTCGGAATTGCTCCCAAGTAATCTCTTCTTCTGGTGTATCGATGGTGATAGAATTCCACCAATCAGCAGCTCTTCCCTGAAGCTGTCTCGATGCAAGCTTTCTCTTGGTTGCATCCTCAATCCCTAAGTCACCAAAGATCCTTCGACAAGCATCAATCCATCTCTGTACTTCAATAGTCGACTCTGTCCCCAAGAAAGCTTTTCCTCCAAGAGAAGTATAATCCTTGCAAAGCTTGGCAAAATCCACCGGTCTCGGAGCTTGGACTTGAACTCCCACATCCACTGATGATCCTGAAGCTGGTATCCTTCTCATGATCGAAGTCATCATCGCTTCGAACATAGTTCCATAATCAACAGCTCCTTCATCAGCACGGCTTTCCCTTGCAGCTGGTCTCCCTCTTCGACTCATCCTTAATATCTGTAATAAGAATGATTAGAACACCTTAAGAAACAACTGCATAAGGAGTTCAAATCCTTCTAGGCTACTATATTATATATAGTAATCATCCATCAAAATACAATTACGTCTCTCATACGTAGTTACGTCAGCGAGCGTTGGCTGAAATCGATTAACCAAAGCTCTGATACCAAATGTGACGACCGCCCATGACTCCCGCACCAAAACAAGGTAATAATGCGCTGAAAGGCGTGCAAGGCAGCCATGGGTGACCGTCAAGGGTAAAACAAAGCAAAAGAATCTCTATCGTACAACTCACAGCGCATGGATAAAATACAATAGAGAAATATAATATAGTGAAGCTCCATAGAACAGAACATCATCATATAAGCATCACAGTAGTTTTATACAATCATCTACTCAAATCCATACATGAAAGCCTCACTACAAATCACTCAACCAAATACAGCAGCGGATACCCAGTACATATAGTAAGAAAACTAATATGCAAAGCCTCCTGCTCGTCTTCGTCATCTTCATCGTAGAACTCCTAGCACAGCACCTGTCACCTGCTACCTAGTCTGCCCATCCCAACATGGATGAACAGCCCAAGGTAATAAGGGGAGACATAAAACCTTGAGTCAGACAAAGTCTTAGTGAGCAGTAAATTAACTATCAAACATACCAAAAGAGCATAAGGAATAAAAGGAATAGGAACTAAACCATCCCACTCCACCTCTTCTCACAGTGATAGCCCCCAGACACACACTAAGGAGAAGCAATCATAGCATAGCAGGTAATTAAAATAAAGCAATAATCACTCGAGTCAAGGACGATGTTTTCCAAATACAAACCCCCAAGGCCTAAACCAAGATCAGATAAGCACCCAGAAAACACCGCACTTGAGACCGAATGATAGTACAACCAAACATCCATGACTCTGGCTATCACTGTATCATTGCCTTGATATCACCGTTAGTTGAATGACCACCTGTCAAGGGCTAATGGTAACCCCGGTTCTAGCCATAACTCCGCACGTCGTCGCAGCCCGTGCCTAGGAATTTTCGCAACTACCCAGAGTACTAGCACGTCGTCGCAGCCCGTGCCTGGAACGTCGTCGCAGCCCGTTCCAACGTACCCTTGCTTTGAGCATGCTAGAACCTTCAACAACGATAAGATCTCAGCCTCCTAGTCATCCTCCTCGACGACTATTTCCATACTAGCTCAAGCGCCTCTCAAGCTAACCATTATCACCAACTCGGATCGCATCACCGAGTAATCAACATAACTTTGCACGTCGTCGCAGCCCGTGCTTGGGACGTCATCGTGACCCGTCCCATCACAACATATGTCTTGCCTCATCACATCATAGCAAAGTCTCTCTTCTTGGAACGTCATCATGACCCGTCCCATTTCAACATCACACCTTGCTTTATCGCATCATAGCAAAGTCCCATCTCAATCATGCTTTGCCTTCTCGTATCATGGCAAGATCCCACATCCTCGAATCCATCCATATGAGCTTCCACATCCGCTTCATATGCTACAGGCAGCTTCCACATTCAAGAGCTTTTCCACCTAGCTTTTGAATCGTCTCGAACCATCTTGTTCCAAATCAACCACTAGCTAACTTGAACAATCCAAATCATTCATCAATACAAACAATCAAGCATTCAAACAAGATTTAATAAGCAATATCAACAAAAATGGCAATATCATAAATAAATGAGCATAAGTCCAACATGCATGATTCATAGGTTTTTAGCATAGATCTATCAAATATAAAACATGGGTTTTGTCTCTAATACTTGTTAAACAAATATGCATAGGTAAACATCTTCAAAAATGATGGATCTACATGCAGACTTAAGGACAATGCGAGAAAATGCTATTTCAAACACATAAACTAGCTACCAATCCACTACACTCCTTTGGGTCCGCGTGAGAGATAACTACCACTCACCAAATCACCCAAACACCTCAAAAACCACACACTTCAGATCTGGACAGCGAAGAACAAGGCTTGATCCGGCAAGATCTCGCTTCAATCGATGAAATCTAGCCCGAACGGATGAAGATCTTCAACTTGGACACTTGAATCTTCGATCCCGATCTTCGATCTTGGATGGATGCTAACACTTGATTGGAATGGAGAAAAGAAGATGAAGAAATGTTGTAGTCGAGTCTTCAAAATGGCAGCACTTCGTTGCTTCAAAAACCGGTGCCAAAAAGTGAGCCGAACCCCTCTATTTATAGGCTGGAAACTCCTTAGGTCGTCGCCCCTTAGGTCGTCCCCGACCTAACTATGAGTCGTTGCCGACTCATCAGCCCCTACGACCTACGACCTAACCAACACAACATACAACCAAGGCCGACTTACGACTTAACCCAGACGCGACCTAAAACACAGGCCGACCTAACGACTCAACGCACTGCCGACCCAACTGTCACACGACTCAACACACTGCCGCATTTCCTAAGTCCTAGGTCGCCTGACGACTTAACTAGCATGCCGACCTACGACCTAAGACCCTGCCGACCTAAGTCCTAAACACATAGACCAAGGCCATACGGGACACGACTTAACAGCTTAGCCTTATGGCCGACCTAATATCTCCGACCTAACTTAGGTCGTTTACGACCTAAGTCTAAACAGTACTCACGCGACCTAACTACTCCCACGACCCAAAACTTACACGACCTAACAGCTTACACCTTCTAAGTTAAGTCGTTTACTACTATAGGTCGGACACCTCTAGGTCGATCTACACTAGATCGGTCGCCACTAGCATCATCCTATCTGCTAGGTCGTCCACGACCTAACTTCCTTAGGTCGCTCCAAAACCCTTCCGACCTAACAACCATACGACTCATCGCCTTAACTCGTATACGACTTATCCCCTTAAGTCGTTAACTCGGCAACCTCCCTAACTCGGAAGCCCTCTATTTCATGAGTCGGTCAACTTTCTTAGGTCGGTCACTCTCTTAGGTCGCTCCAGCGACCAAAACTACCTCACGACCTAAGCTAACACGGCAACATGCTAACCCGAGCACCCTCCTAAGTCGTAACTCGTACACGACCTAACTATGAGTCGGTCCCGACTCATCACTTAACACACGAGTTATCTCCCAATACGACTCAGGCTAGGAACACCACAAACAACACTAACGACCTGTAAATTCTACGATTTATCGACACGTAAAATACGGGTCGTTACATCTGTGTTGTAAGAGGCAAGTGTTGAAGTCCTCAGTGTATTAGAGGCGTGAAATCCCGTTCGGTTGCTCGGGTGTTGTAAACCGGTTCCTCCGGGTGAAGCGAGGTTGTTAATAGTGAAAATCCAGATAGAAGTCTGGGACTGGACGTAGGACGGTGCTCCGAACCAGTATAAAAATCTCTGGTGTGATTTTTCTATTTTTTATTTACTATGCTATTATCATCTATTTCCGCATTTATATTGTAGTCCATATTACACGATCCGTGTGTACTATATTAGCACATATAATTGTATGCACACCGCACATTCACATTGCTCCTCCAGAATTCGTCAAAGCTAACCTGAATCCCTTGGCTACCCGTAAAAATTTGGGTACCCGAGAGTTTATGAAAAACAAAAATAAACTTCGGGTCAGACATGGGTCTGGTATGAGTAACAAGTTAAAGTTGCTTAATTTTGAAAAATCCTTTGAAAACATAAGGTATCACGTAAGACTTCCCACACATAAACATGGAAAAGTTTTTACCTTACGCTAACCAAAACATTTGATAGGAAATCCAGTGATATTATAATAGGTTTAGGGTTTTCAAGTAAAT
This sequence comes from Allium cepa, assembly GCA_030765085.1. NCBI lineage: Eukaryota > Viridiplantae > Streptophyta > Magnoliopsida > Asparagales > Amaryllidaceae > Allium > Allium cepa. The sequence continues at coordinate 926,726,930 of CM060934.1, forward strand.
AGAAAATAGCCGAAATTGTTACATCTATTAAATTCCAGCTACTAGCCACAAAAGTGGGTAATACAATCAAAACCGTTGGCACTTATTGGATTGTGGATTCCATACAATGGCAGGGCTACTGGGGTACCGCCCGTCACAGTACGTGGCCTAGATCAACGTACCGAGGATCACTCCCGACCCCCTGCAACACAAGGCCGGAACCATTCCTTACTGAACAGTCCCGAACAAGATAAACCCTGCAGTTGGCTGCAGACCAACTTCCCACACAGCCGAATAAAAAGGGACATCTAGACAGGGGAATATCCTTGTCCTGCTTGGGCATGACCCACCTAACCTTGTTGCACCTCCCCTGTTTTAGCCATTCCCGGTTGATGAGGCTTGAGGTTGCGATTACCTTTATAGAACATATCTCTTAGAATGCTCATCGTCCGCCTGACGATGTGTTGAAATCATTCAATCCATACAAGTTCGTTCCGGGTTCGAACGAAACCGAAGGCATCATCTCGTTACACTCATTTTGGAATCACCCTCAGAGTTAACGACGATAACCTTGCATTCTGAATCTTCATCTTCACTTCAGATTCACAACCTATCGTTAATTTGGAAATGATGTGGTTTTCGGATATTCCAAATAAGGAAAACCGATCTCGGTCTCATCGAAATCCAAAACGTGTCTTTTAGGGCCAAGTTGTCTATTTAGTCTTAACAGTGAATTCAATATTATCAATATGCACAGATAATTCACATCTCATAATAGATAATCACATCATCATCATAAACAGATAACTAATATCATCATCCAAACAGATAATTAAATATTATCATACTTAAACCATACATCCATATCACATAGATATTATCCATCTCATATCTGAGATCGCAATCAACAATGAAATATCAATATCATCCATCAGCAATGATTTATGAATTACAATATATAATTAATTTAAAATGAATTAAATTAACTACTTCCATCTTTAATTAATAAATTAAATTAATTACTCCTTCCATAAATCCTGCTCTCACAATCATTAATTAATTATAAATCAAATTAATTAATCATTTCTAATTACAAGAATAATTTAGTCTTTAATTAATTCTCAAATGAATTATTCTAAATCATTCATAATAGATTAACATTTAGTTACTTTCCTATTAATTATTCCTAAATTAACAATTCTTAATTACATCATTAATTATATTAATTAATGATCTTCAATTTATATTAAATTACTTATTTAAATTAATTGAGTGATTAATCTTTACTTAAACACAATTATTAATCACCCTTGATCAATAACAAACCAGTAATTAACTACCCTTAATTACTTATTAATCGTTCCATGATTAATTATTTTCATAAATTAATCCTTTGATTAATTACAAAAGAAATTACTCAAATTACTTCACTTTCAAATCATCTTGTATGAATTTCATCAAGCAATTATCATCTAATTACTTTCCTAAGTAATTATACTTCATTAATTACACTATGTAATTACTCATATCAAATCATCAAATGATTTCTAAAATTAATTAATTAACTTAATTTAAATCTTATTATCAATTACTTATATATTCAAATTAATTATCTTTGATTTAAATGTCCTTGACTGCATTCCAGTAGTTTTCCTTTAATTTATTTACAGAAATTAATCTTTGAATAAATCCATTACATTAATTTCATTTATATAGATTTATTACCATTTAATTATCATGTTGATTTATTATTCTCAAATAAATCAATCTCTAATACCGTCATTAATTATTAATTAATGATTTCTAATTTAGATTTTCATTTGTTAATTTATATTAAGAATACAAATCTTCAAATCACAAATATTAATCCTTTTGATTAATATATATACAGTAATTAATCATTCATAATTAATTACTTCTCAATAACACTCTTAATTAATCCTCTGATTAATTTCAAGTAATTATATTCCAATTACTTCCATTAACAACATCTTCCAGTTAATTACCTCCAGTAATTATTCTTCAATTATTTCTCTAAGTAATTTACTTCCAAAATATCAGTAAATTAAACTAAATTAATTAACTCAAATTAAATCAATTTACATAATTTATAAGTAATTAATTTCTTAATTACTTTCCCAATAAATAATTGCATTTAAACTATTAGATTAATTAATCTAATTAATTTATTATAGAATCAATCACATTAATTAATTATGAAATAATCTAGTTGATGATCTTCATTAACACTTATTTAATTATTTTCTTCTAAAATAATTAACTTGTATTAATCATCATTAATTATAAGTTTGATTAAACAGAAAAAAAGTTTCAGTTGCTTCAGGTTTCACATTTAAGGTCCTGTTCAAAATTGTAGCATCTGTTCTTCTCTGCAAATATGTGAGTAACACTTTTAACATTTACTTAAGTTTTCACATGTATGGTGTAATGCTCGGGTCAGACCGAGTATTACAGATTTTCAGGTTAGGACGTTCAGGAGCTCAGGAGGCGAGCTGGTGGCAATATCGTATGGAGTTTATCCGCTGTATTTATATTATTGTTTATTTAAGTCATGGTAATTGTATAGATATTCAGTGACTGTATATATGTAAAACTTTGATGTACTAAAATGTAATCGACAGATATAGTATTCTTTTGCAAATGTTATTATTTATTATTATATTTTATCCGCTGCGATTGTGAGATGTTTGGTGTATTTGATCTTCTTCTTCTATCTCTTTCTTCTTTTTCATAACTATCTGGAATTTTCGGGTTAGAAAATTTCGGGTCGTTACATTGCTCTAAATACTACAGTTTGAAGAAACCGAGCCTTCACTGTTAAAACCTGAGATCTCCCCCAGTTACAACTCGCGTAACTCTTCGAGCATCTCTCCCAATCCACCGAGTCACCACCCAGGCATGCAACTTCCCCCTTCTTCCCTCATTTTAAATTTTATAGCGTTTCAATTAAACTTAAGTAAAAGATAATCAACAGAGTATTTCGCACTCAAACTCACACGAAAACCCGAAGCAATCGTTCCTTATTCTCGAGATTGACTCAAGCCAGCGCCCTCTTCTTCCCAACTTCAAACACTGATACACCTCAGTGTCGTACACGTGTACATCGCTACTCATGGCTCCGGCAATCTTCCAACGCTTCAGGCAAATCTCAAATAGCACGAATATGAGAGAACCACAGTTGATCCAAATTAAACGTTAGGTCGTGAATTCTCAAGTGAAGATCGAGATGGTGTTTTCAGAATTCAAGGGTTATCGTCATTGACGCTGAGGGTGATTCCAAAATGAGTGTGACGAGATAATGCCTTCGGTTTCGTTCGAACCCGGAACGAACTTGTATGGATCGAATGCTTTCAACACATCGTCAGGCGGACGATGAGCATTCTAAGAAATATGTCATGTAAAGGTAATCACAGCCTCAAGCCTCATCAACCGGGAATGGCTAAAACAGAGGAGGTGTAGCAAGGTTAGGTGGGTCATGCCCAAGCAGGACGAGATATACCCCTGTCTAGATGTCCCTTTATTTCGGCTGTGTGGGCAGTTGGAATTGCGCACCAACTGCGAGGTTATCTTGTTCGGGACTGTTCAGTAAGGAATGGTTCCGGCCTTGTGTTGCAGGGGAGTTAGGGTGGCTCCTCGGTACAGTGATCTAGACCACGTACTGTGACGGGCGGTACCCCAGTAGCCCTGCCATTGTATGGGATCCAATTTCCAATAAGCGCCGTACATTTTGATTGTGCCCAAATACGTTGGAATGTGAGATGTAAGCATTTCAGCTATTTCTGTATTTTACTTGAAAACCCTAGACACTATTATAATATCACTGGATTTCCTATAAAATGTTTTGGTTAGCGTAAGGTAAAAACTTTCCCGTATTTATTTGTGGGGAGTCTTACGTGATACCTTTGTTTTAAAAGGTTTTCAAAATCAAATAATTTAAACCGTTTACTCATACCAGACCCATGTCTGACCCGAAGTTTATTTTTGTTATTCATAAACTCTCGGGAACCCAAATTTTTACGGGTAGCCAAGGGATTCAGGTTGGCTTTGACAAATTCTGGAGGAGCAATGAAGCAGAAGGCTTCACCGTTGTAGATATCTATCTAGTTCCGCTGTGTTAGTTAATGTATACTGTATCTCTGATGTATTTAGTAACAGATGTATGTATGATTGTCATGTATATTGATATTGCATAACTCGGATGTATATAACGATGTAATATTTATATGATATATTATATTTTGTTCCGTTCCGCTGTGAGATTCTGATGTTTTGTTTCTTTCTTTTCTATTCTTTTCTATTTCTATCCCTTTCTTTCTTAATGATGATGCGTCTTTCTGGTAGTGTAGAAGGGCGGGTCGTCACACTTGACCCCAATAGCCCTGCCATTATATGGAATCCATTTTCCAATAAGTGCCCACGGTTTTGATTGAATTACCCACTTTTGTGGCTAGTAGCTGGAATTTAATAATGTAACAATTTCATCTATTTTCTATTTACTTGAAAACCCTAGACACTATTATAATATCGCAGAATTTCCTATGAAATGTTTGGGTTAGCGTAAGGTAAAAACTTACCCGTATTTATTTGTGGGGAGTCTTACGTGATACCTTTATTCTCAAATGTTTTTCAAAGTTAAACAATTTAAACCGTTTACTCATACCAGACCCATGTCTGACCCGGAGTTTATATTTTGTGTTTTCATAAACTCTTGGGTACTCAAATTTTTTACGAGTAGCCAAGTGATAGGTTCTTGGATTGTTGAATTTTGGAGGAGCTTGGAGCAGGAGCCCAGACGTATATAGATATTTACATAGTTCCGCTGTGTTGGTTAGAGTATGATATATAGTGTGATGTATGTAGTGACTGATGTATATAAAATTGTCAAGTGTAAAATAGTGTATAACTCTGATATTTGTAAAACTATGAAATTGTTATGTGATGTATTATATTTTATGCCATTCCGCCGTGAGTTCCATGATTGTTGTTCTTTCTTTCTCTTCCTTTTCTATTTCTACCTCTTTCTTTCTTAATGATGATACGTCTTTCTGGTAGTAGAAGGGCGGGTCGTCACAATAACTGTAGGCCTCGGCGCCCTCGAATTTCGCTGCCAAAAAATGAAACTTCTCCACTCCACTTGACCATAGATCGCAGTCTACCGATGTTACGTTTCCTTCCCAGCAAAATCAAGCGCAGACCGTTGACACTCACCTCCATAAGATTTCCGCTATGGTCCACACAGTAGATCGCAGCGACATCGAGTTACACTATCGTCACAGCATAACCCAAATGCCTCTGTAGGCATCAGCACCCTCGACTTTTGCTACCCAATAATCCTCAGGAACTAGTTTGTCCGGACTCCTCACAGGATCAACTTTAGAACCTCCCCTTTAGAGGTTCAAGACAGTACCAACCTATGGTACTCCTGAGAAGTTCATCCCAGGGAGTGCCTTTTTCCCCAGAGCCAGCATCAAAACACTTTATACTATACATATATAGTATCGTTCAAATCATACACCTAGTATGATCTCATACAAAGCTCCTTTACACAAAATCGATTATCCCAAATCGATAATTCTCAAACTAGGCTTTCCAAATTCCAAAATTGATTTTACCCAAAAATCAAAAAGCCTTTTCCAAATTCATAGGTTCCCAAAACCTTTTCCAAAATCATTCTCATAAGATCCTTTATACGTATATATATATATATATATATATATATATATATATATATATATATATCTTCTTAAAACTTTGGATCTCTTCAAACTTGTATAAAACCCCTTATTCAAAAACTTTTAAAAAAACCCTTTCTTCTGGCTATAGATTCACGAAGGGAGATTTATCTTATAAAACAAAGATACATAACTTTGTTTATTCCAAATCAAATATTCAAATTTGATTACTCTATAAAGTCATTGACTATATTACTTACTTCCATAAAGTAAATTTCTACCATAGAAATATCCAATTTCTATTTTATTTCATCAAATATTTCAAAAAATATATTTTCCACTTCAAAAACCTTTTTACAGTTCTTATCTACAAAATTTCAATATCAATTTCATTCCAATCCGTACGAGGTACACATACCATTCATACACAATATCAAACTGATCGTTCACTCAATCACACAATTTCCCTTCCGAACTAGTATCGTCCACCGACTTTCTAGTGCGTACACAGATCTGTTTTCTTGATCAGAAACCATCATTCTCCTTGCATAGCCATAACTATGATAGAGAATATCCAGAACCAATCAACAACCCATATCCAGGTTCGCCGTCGAAAATCGAGTGAAAAATCCCAACTCGGATCGATATACTATCTCGAAATTCTATGCTCGAATCTGGATCAAATCACTATGCGAATAGAACAATATACATACATCCTACGATTTATCTTCATTGATTATTAACCAAATAAATTCTCTTTTCCATTCACATTCTCTTAAATTTCTATCCACTTATCCATAATTGCTTAAATCCTCATTTGGATTATCACCTTAATTCTTATCTCAAATGGATATTCAATCATAAACAGTTTAAACTCTGTCCAGCTTAATTTTAGAAAATAGCTTGAAAAGTTAAAAATAGATAAGTAGTTAAAAAATGATTATTAGTTTGTAAAATATTGTAAAATAGTTAAGTAATTGTAAAATAGTTGGAAAATAGTCAAATAGTTATAGAAAATTTAAATAATAGTAAAATAGTTTGTAAAATAGAAATTAGTTATAAAGTAGTTGAGAAATAATAATTAGTTTATAAAACAGTTGTAAAATAGTTAAATAGCTTCAAAAATAATTGTAAAATAAGTATAAAATAGTCTTGGGTTTTAAAAAGAAAAGTTGTATAGTAAATAGTTAGGAAAATAGATTTAAATCAGTTTATATTAAAATAATTTATTTGAAAATAGACAAGAGCCAAACTGTTTAATTTCCAATCTCCATACCAACAATTTAATTTAAATTTCCACATCCATTTAAATTGACTCAATTCCAATTTGAGTAACTTCAATTTCCCTTGAACTTGATTTATCCCCAATTCAAGTTGAAGTAATCTCAATTTCTTTTCAAATTCAAATCAAATTCCATATGTTTTTAAACCTATTCAACTTTAATTACAATTCCAAATTATTCAAATCAATTTTAGACTAACTTCAAATTGAACCCACTTCAATTTCAAATCATCTCAATTCCTGTTTGAGTAAATCCCAATTCCCATTTGAATTTGAACTTATTCAACTTCAATTTCATTTCAAATCAATCCAATTCAAATTTTCCTTTTGAATTTTTAAACTTATTCATCTTCAATCACGATTCTAATTAATTCAAATCAAACTTAATTTGAACTAATTCAATTCAAATTTCAAATTTTAACCATCCCGAATTATATAAGTTCGAGTTAAATTTTTAAATGTTGATTTAATCCTTTAAATCAAATCAACTTATTTTTAAAACCATTTAATTTTGAATCCAAATTCCATTTTTAACCTATTTCATAGTTCAAATAATAATTCAAATCCCTTTTTAAACAACTAAATCTTTGAAACTCAGTTTATCATCAATTTCAATTTTGAAACCAAACCTTTGAAGTTTTATCTTAAACATTCAAATCTTAAGTCCAAAATGATTCCAATTTACCCTAATAATGGATATATTACCACACCCCATTTCTTTAAACAAATCCAATTTACAGTTTAAAGATTATTAATAACAATGGGATGGTATCATTCAAACTATTTTAAAACATCCATCCATTTCCAATTTTAGGATCTCAAACCCAATTTGAGATCACTCAAACTCTCAATTCCAACCAACCATTTAACTTCCCAAGTTAAATCTTAATTTCATCTTGAAATTTCCAAATTAGGTTGATCATTCAGATTTATTTAACTTCTTCCAAGTTAAATTCAATTTACTTAATCCTGTCAAATTTACACAATTTGAATTCCCATTCAAATTTTAAACTTTAGACTAAAATCCTTCCCACTTAAATTTAAAACCTACTTCACTTTGGGTTTCACATCACATTCCAAAGAAAATTCAAAACTCAACCTTAGAATTTATTTCCTTTACACACCTGGTTACCATTAATTTTAAACCACCTTTGGTTTTAAATTCAAACAAATTCCTTTAAAATTTCAAGAAACCCTTGTTTGAAATAGGACCCTTTCATTCAAATATATTAAATAACATCTCTTATTGTAAAATAAGATCATATTCAAAATAGTTTTGAATAATATTATTTCCTTTAACATTTTGAAACCAATTCAAATGTTTAAATTTAGAATCCAGAACTTCACAATTTGAAACCCACTTTAATTTACATCCTTTCAAATTTACAAGTTACTCTTTTTAAATGGTTGCTTCCTTAAAACATTTTATTGTTTATCGGAAAACAATCATCTCATTATTAAATACAGTAACCATTCTATTTCTCTGGTTTGAAACCAATTCTAATTAATCTTATTTTGAAATTCTTCCCCAACTTCAAGATTTAATTTCAGTTTGAATCCAGTTCAAACTTATCTTTGATTTAATTTTAATTTGGTTGTATTTCTATTACCACTTAATTTAATTCCAATAATTTAACAACCAATTGCCTTAATGTTTATTAGAAAGAAATATTTCTATATATATCAAAATGTATTCTTATAAAATCATTTAAAATATTTATATAAGAAAATAACAAGTACGCACTCATATATATATATATATACACACACACACACACTCACACTCAACTCATTCTAGGGTACCATTGACCCTATCCTTAATGAGTAATCCCACCATAGCCAAGGTTCTCGCTTAACCTTCTGCTCTGATACCAAATGTAACGACCTGGAAATTTCGAACCCTAAAATTCCGGACAGTTAAGGAAAAGAAAGAAAGAGAAAGAAGAAGAAACAGAAAACCAAACTCAGAATCTCACATTCGCAGCGGATAAAATATAATATCAAATAATATCAATTACACAAAGAAACTGTACTTGTGAAATTACATTTTTATACATCAGAGTTACACATTTCACAATCACTAGACATTTAAAGCAACTTATCCTAGATATACAACAACAACAAAACACAGTGGATACACTCCATACGTTCCTTTCATCCAGATCGCCTTCTAAGCTCCAGAACGTCCTTACCTAAAAATCTGTAATACTCGGTCTGACTCGAGCATTACGTCAAAGTAACACCCGGGTCAGGCTGGAAACCAGCGTGAGTAAACTTAACCAACATGAAATACCAATGCATAGAACTCATTTAAATCCCGAGTGACTTATATCAATTTACAACTTCGCAAGTTGTTATAGACATCACTGATTTCATTCATCAATTTATCAGTGCTAAAACTTAGATTAAATTGTCCAATTCACTTAAGTCATCCCATTCCAGTTTATCGATTTCACATATCAATCTATAAAGAATCGAAGTAGATTCGGGTATTTGCTAACACCCGACCTCGGTCTCTTCGAATTCAATACCAACCTAACCCACGTTATTTAAGTGAAACACAATTCAACCTTTAAATACAAGGTGTCACTTTTTGTACAGCAATTCATCATCGTCAGATAGCCACATAATCATTGTTCAAGACAAACATATTATATCTCAAACATTCATATTAGAAATTTCAGCCAATCATTCACAAGCAAGATTAATTTGTCACCCATTACTAATTAAATCAAATTAATTACTTTAATCATTTTAAAATCTTGCATACTTAACAATAATTAATTACAACCTATTAATTAATCCTTCCCTAATTATCCTCTCTAATTACATTCAGTAATTAGTCTTTAATTAATTTACCACATTCATTAATCAACCTTCATTAATCACATTAAGTAATTAATTATCCTTAGTTACTTACATTAATTAATTAACCCCTTAATTAATAAATAAAACCTTTAATTAATTACACTCATTAATTTAGTAACCTTCAATAAATTTTCTAAATTAATCCATTCTTAAACTAATTACCCTACGTAATTAATCCTCAATTACTTTCATTAAGTAATTATCATTAAATAAATCACATTTAGTGATTACCCATTAATTACCTCCCTTAATAATGCCATTAAGCAATTATCCTTTATTTAATTTCCCTTCTCTTTTTTTTATAGCTCAATTAATTTATCACATTTATAAATCAAACTTTTAAGTTGATTATATAAATTAATCAACCTTTAATTAATTATCTAAATAATTAAATTAATTAATTATTTTTTGCTTGATTTCATAAATCAATTACCAATCCTTAATGCATTCAATAATTTAATTTCAACATTTGATTCACCTTGATTTATCCTATTTTATAATTACTCTAAACAACAAATTGGAAAACATTTAAACCCTTGGAAACTCGCTTAAGCCTTCTCTAATTTGTTTAAGAACTTGATTTCTATTTTCTTTGAAAAAATAAAAAAAACTAGGTTTATTTAATACCAACCAAACATTATACTTCGGATCAGACCTGACCACCAACTCCAATTTCCCCACATCTTGCGGAGCCATCTTCCTTGTTTGACTAACTAAAAAAAATGATGCTCACTTAAACTCACACAAAACTCTCGAACCTGATCTCGAGCCACAAAAAAAAATTTCCCGATGCAATTCCACCAAACCAAACATCAGATACACACGCAAGTGCGTACACATGCACGTCGCCATTTCTCTGTTCCGATCGACACTGTGACCTCAGGCAAGTCGTCGCCGACCCCCTCATCGCGATCAATCACCCAGAAACCTGAAACACCAACGTTCCTAAAATCGAGCTATTTGTATCCCTCAGGAGCCTATCACTTGACGGAATCCACCTCGAACTGCCATTCCCAAGACGTTATGAACCCTTCAACTCCAGACATAGCTACCCCGACCATCCTGCATTGTTTACCTTTGGACCGGTCATGTTCGATCCTCCATTGACTGCAAATTTCCCCGTTTTAAACTCGTCGACAAAACAGGCCATTAAACCCTAAAATGAAATCGACCGGCCAATTTGATCAACAGGAAAATTTCAACTAAATTTTCCTACGATCATCAATCCCTAAGCGACCTTCGATAAGAACTCTGACCACTCCAGTTACACCGATCACTAGAGAATACTCGAAATCCATATCGCGTTCAACTCTCGATTTCACGAGATTTACTAACCTAAAAATCATGATTATACCATCTAAATCCATGATTTTCAATAACAAATCAAATTATGGGTTCCAAGTATCAAACCAAAATGTTTGATTTTTAACCCAAATTGATTTTTCACTGAATTTTTCCCAAATTTGAATTAATTACAAAATATAAAATTTTGAAATTATTTTTAGAAGTGATATTATATAGTTAGGGTCAGTTTCCATTTAGGAATTCAAACCTGAAATCAAATCTATGAGAAGATATGAAATTTTGAAAAGATGTTCTTAAGCCAGTGAAGAACAACATAACTAATGTATACATGCACAGGTATATTCTAGCCAATTCAATTGTTTGTGCATACATTTACAACCTAACTTTCAAGTAATTTGATATGCTACTATTTTCTACATATTTTCATCTCATGCAACAAAGCAAATCACCAAAATTTTAAACTGTTTTATGGTAAAGGTTTACTCCCAGTTATAGACAGAGAAGTTTGTTTTTAAAAGAACCTGGAACTATACTTAAATGTTTTAATTTGAATTACGCCATTACACCTAAATTTCTTTAATCATAATATGTTAAAAGAAAATCAGGGAAACATTCAAATTTCTTTGAACATATTTAGTCATTCATGAATAAACAGAGATACACATATCTGCACTCAGGCATACAATGTAGAATTGTTATCTATACACCTAACAATCATTATCCCATTCATGCACAACTAATTAAGTTATTTTCATCATCAATTGAGGTATGCACCAATTTTACAGATGATTTAACTTAAAGAATTGAAGTCTACTCACCTCAAAATTACTTGAACAGAAAACAGAAGAAAGAAATTCCGATCTGGACTGTCTCTATCAAAACTGAGGCTTGTTTGATTACTTGATGTTTTGATCCTGAATTTGTTTGCTTTGAAAACTTGATTGCTTCAGGTCAGAGTTTAATCCTTTGATTACTTCGGTTTTGAGTTTGAATTACTATATTTACCATTGCTTCCAAGATTGAAATTCCCAGTTTAAAATTGCTTTGATCTGCCCAGGTTTGTGAATTTGTTTACTGATTTGCATTTTTCAAATTTTTGTTTTCTTTGTTTTAAAAGACGAAAAATAAAAAGAATTGAAAGAGGATGTATAGATATAATTATAAATTTAGTTTATGATTTTAAAAATAAAAGAAAATATTAAGAAAATTGTGACACTTGTTGATTTCATAAATCCTTTGGCTTACATTTGTTAAATTATGTGTTACTATTCCAACACTTGTATTTTGTGTGTGTAATTATATTTTAAAATGTTTTATTAATCTTTATATTATATATTTATCTCATGTATACTTTAAAAAAATATAATAGAACCTTTATTTATTCTTATTTAAATTTTAAACTCAAATTATTTATACTTCAATTGATAATTATATATATAAATACAATTTGTAGAGTTTTTAAATAATTCATTTTTAAGATATGTATATAGAATTCCAAAACATAGTTTTATTTACAATTATGTATATATATACATGAACAATAGTAATTAACAAGTACATCTAATTTATTTGAAAATATAGGTTTCCTTTTGTAAATTTTAAATTATATAAGAAGATTATTAAATAAATACTTATAACCAGATATATATAATAATAAAAAAATTCTATACAATCTACAAACTAGATAATTATCCAATTATTAGATGTTCAAAAATCCGGGTTATCACAACTTCTACATGAATGTATTAGCGTCGAATTCTCGAGGTTGAAATTTTCGGATCGTTACACAAATCGTCAATAAAATCCAGTGAGATACAATCTCATTTCCATACTGGAGTATCTAAAGGATGAAGTAAGCCACTTGGTTTTTGATGTTCGGCTTTTACCTGTTGACACTTCACCCATATGAAAGGGTGGTGTGTATACAATTATATGTGCTAATATAGTATACACGGATCGTGTAATATGGATTATAATACAAATGCGGAAATAGATGATAATAGCATAGTAAATAAAAAATAGAAAAATCACACCAGAGATTTTTATACTGGTTCGGAGCACCGTCCTACGTCCAGTCCCAGACTTCTATCTGGATTTTCACTATTAACTACCTTGCTTCACCCGGAGGAACAGGTTTACAACACCCGAACAACCGAACGGGATTTCACGCCTCTAATACACCGAGGACTTCAACACTTGCCTCTTACAACTCAGAGGACTTCAACAAAAGAACAAATACAATTGTTGTTGACAACTTGTGCTCTTGAAAAACACGGATTTGTCAATAGCAGTACACCCTTCCTATAATCTTATCCTCAAAGTATGCGATATGATGTTTTGAAAAGATTAAGGAAAGTATATTATTGAATCAAAGGATATGAAATAGTTTCAAAGATTCAATAAATAATTTAGAGCTTTTATAATGCAGAAATAAGATCAGAGATTAGATTAAAAGAATATGAAATCGTTTTTTTTTAATCAATGAATTGGATGAGTTTATATAGATAAGAATGGTTGTAACTCTTTGTCATTAAGAGATATGATCTTTGGTGAAAGGTAAGAGATGCAACCTTTGGAGAAGAGAAGTGTCTTTTGGAAAAATTGTTTTCTGTTCAAAAACGGTCGACAGGTTAAAAAGTGACCAGTAGACAGGAATTTAAAATATATATACGTTATGTGCATGTGTGCACGTTCATTGTGCATTTTACACAGAAACGGTCAACCGTATGATTATTAACCGGTCGACCGGTTCCTGTTAATTTGCACAATGAATGTGCAATGCTATTAAACGTATATATATATCGATTATATAGAGGTGCATGATTATTTGAGGATAGATTTTAACAAGTTGACAACTATTACAATATCAAATAATCAACCTATAATCTATAGTAACATATGTAGCTCTAATGACCTTGTTTTGTCGATTGCCTTATTTGTCAGAAATCAAAACTTTCATAAAACTTGTGACTCAACATTCTCCCCCTTTTTGATTGATGACAATATATATCTGCAAATCTGAATCTCCCCCCGAGTACGTGATCTCTTTCTCTTTGAATTCTTATAAATGTATGTTCCTGCAAGCAATTGTTAGCCCTTTCTCCCCCTTTGTCATCGACAAAAAGGAGTAACAGATACTAGAATATGATATGCATAGAATGAATATGATATGCATAGAAAAATAAATTATTAACACATCAAAAAACATAACAGAGTTTACTACAGAACATAATGTCAAATGAAAATCATAAATAACGACACTATTTAGTACAAGTGTCGATGAATGTTTTTAAAGAGCTAAAACATAGTAGAATCTAGGATGAAGCAGATCGTATCTCCTCTTCATCATCATCGTCGTCGTCATCATCATCATCTTCTTCTTCCTCATCATTGTGCCCTCTAGATGATTCACCATGTCCATGACCACTCATGCCTGTAGACTCGTCAGATGATGTCTGGGTGAAAACTGGAGCAGGAGGACGTTTTCCTGGGTCTTGTGCTTGAACAGAGGTGGATGTGGAACATGATATAGCATCCCATAGCATACCAAAGAATGACTTGACCTTATTGAAGCGCTTATCGATTTTAGAGTCCATGCGCTTGAGACGTGATTCAAGCAAAAATTGGTTACGCGCGATTGTTTCAAGTGATTCTTTTGTTGATGACTTTGGTTTTTAAAGTTTTACTTCATCGGAACGAGGACGAGATGAAGTTGCTCGTTGTTTCCTTGGTCCTCTTTGTTGCCATTCTTCGAAAGGCATAATCTCAAGATAAGGTGGAGGAAGCTTCATTCGCTTGATGGTGATAGAATCAATGCATTTTGGTTTTGAGGTTGCAGAATCAGGAGGATTGACCCCACAAGCTAACAAAAGTCTTATGATATATTCATTGTAAAAGAAATGAGGCCGGGTTGAGTTATTTACCTTGAGAATTTCATCAAAAAGCATGTGAACCCAATTGATTTCGATTTCACCATAGATAGCATAGAGTGCCTTGAAGTTTTCTTTGTACACTGCATCATAATTTCCAAGTCTAGGAAAAAGAGAATGCATCAAGACCCGATGAAGTAACCTGGCTGTCGGGCGAAGTCCAATAGACTTAGTGCCATCGCTATTGTCTTCTATAAACTGATGACTGGTACTATTTCGAGTGAAAACTTCACAGTAGGTAGATGAAAACTCTTCGCCTCGATTTGGTATACCAAGTATAGAGGCAATTCTAGCATGAGTAAGAAAAATTTGCTTCCCACAGACCATAGACCAGATGACGCCGTTTGGATTATCAGGTTGATATTCATCAAGATTCATGTTGGCGTAAAATAATTTGATCATCAAATGATTTATCTCCACACTATTTGCAGAAAAATCTATCAATGGAGTAATGTTGGCATTATTGGCTAACCTCCGAACTCCGTATGCCGTGAAATCATCAAATTTGATGAAAGAGCCTGGATGAAACTTGTAATTTGTCATTTGATTCCATCTTGTTACAGCAATTGGAGTTTGAAGCCAATTTTTGACGGAGATGGTAAGAGATGAAGTTTCAGAGGTTGCTCCTTTCTTTGATTTCTTTTGAGGAGGAGCCATTGTTGGAGGATTTGTGATTTGGGAATTGAAGAATGGGAACTAGGGTTTGTGATTTGGGGTAAGAGAATAGTTTGAGTAAAGAGTGAATGAGGGTAGAGGGAAAAGTAACGTATAGGTTTATATAAAAAACTGAAAATACGACAACCGGTCGACCTACTGTTTTTGGCCGGTCGACCGTTTTCAACCAGAGAGAAAACGGTCGACCGGCTATAACAGGGGCGGTCGACCGGTCTTGGTCTGTTGTGACATTTAAGTTTATATTTCTAGTTTTTATCGTATATCAACCTATATATATTATATTTTATACATAATACAAAATATAACCGTCATTACAAGAGATAGATAAAGATATAATAACTATATATATTAGTCTAATGAGAAAGTTCGTTATTAGAATTATCGTTGTTTCCTTCAATACGTTTCGACCATGGACTCCATTGTTTCTGAGCTCCTTCATTCTTCTCATAGTTCCGATCCCATGAGTTAGGACTTTTGGATGTTGATGGACTAGACGGCATTGGTTCATGCACGTCATGTTTGTTGGAACCGCAGAAAAATGTTGCCAACTTTTCTAAAACAGACAATCGTGCCGACGTCCGTTGTTGCTCGTGATAAAGTTGACTTTGCCCGTAATGGAGTTGTCTCTGAAGGTCTATCTGATGTTTCTGGTAGTGGTGTATCTCATCGATTTGAGCTTTGGTACGAGGAGAATAGAATAGTGTCCGCTTCACTCGTTTTGAATTTGGAGTTTTATCAGACATACAAGAGCGTTGATGATGACAACTTGATTTTTGTTTTGGAGTTGTAGGAGAATAAAATTCCTCCGACTCAGAACTCGTAATTGAAATGTATGATTCTTGAGCACATTTATCACAAATGTGAGCCATAGTGTATGTTGTATAGAATATTATGGTTTGATAAAAAGAAAAGATGAACAAAATATAAAATGTTTGCAAATTTATATATAAGTTTGTTATGTATAACCTATGGATGTGAGTTACTGATAAATTTTAACCAAGAAAATATAAGCAAAAAATTTTTTTTTTTTTTTGTAAGTCTAAAAATAGCTTCCTTTTTTTAAAAAAACTGATTTTATAAGATAAGAAAGAAAATAATGATCACAAAAAAATAAGTAAAGTGAATTTAACCATTAAATAAAGCAGTGGCTTATATTTAATGTAAAAAAAATATAGTTTATGTAATAGTTGTAGTTAAAGGATAACTAAAGAGAATAACTAAAGAATAACGAACAAGAAGATGTTCTTTTAGAAATTTCTTAGTCAAGATTTTTTCTTGAAATTAAACCAAGCTCTCTTCGTAATTTAATAAAATTAGATTCGAGCAGAGGCTTAGTAAAAATGTCTGCTAATTGATTGTCAGTATGAACATATTCAAGACATATATTTCCTTTGTCAATATTATCTCGAAGGAAATGATGACGGATATCAATGTGTTTGGTTCTGGAGTGATTTACTGGATTTTTAGAGAGATTTATAGCACTAGTGTTATCACAGTATATAATAGAATTTGATAAATGAATATCAAAATCTTGAAGTGTTTGTTGCATATATAGTACTTGAGTACAAGCAAGAGCTGCTGATATATATTCAGCTTCACATGTTGATAGTGAAACACAATTCTGTTTCTTACTGAACCAAGAGACAAGTGATTTTCCAATAAAATGGCATGTACCACTTATACTTTTTCTATCCGTTCGTGAGCCACCGAAATCAGCATCACTATATGATACTAATTCAATTGGACATTCTTTTGGATAAAAAAGACCGAAATCCTTGGTATTATTAAGATAACGAATTATACGTTTTACTGCTCGTAGATGTGATTCCTTTGGATCGGCTTGAAAACGAGCACATAAACAAACACTCATTATTATATCTGGACGACTAGCTGTAAGATAAAGAAGAGAACCAATCATGCTTCGATACAATTTCTGGTCAACATTCTTACCACTTTCATCTTTGTCAAGATGTGTAGTTGTACTCATAGGAGTTGGTTTTCCAGATGTATTTTCTAATCCGAAGCGTTTGATAAGGTTTTCACAGTATTTTTCTTGATTAATAAAAATGCCGTTTGGAAGTTGCTTTATTTGAAATCCAAGAAAATAAGATAGTTCTCCCATATGAGACATTTCGAATTCTTTGGTCATAATATTTGCAAATTCTTTGCAAAGTTTATCGTTTGTTGAACCAAAGATGATATCGTCTACATATATCTGGATAACTAGAATATCTTTTCGAGAATGTTTAATAAACAAAGTTTGATCAACTTTGCCTATTTGAAATCCTGAGTTAATAAGATAGCTACGTAGTCGTTCATACCAAGCACGAGGTGCTTGTTTTAACCCATACAGAGCTTTCTTAAGTTTGAACACATGGTCTGGATATTTTTCATGTACGAACAGAGGAGGTTGTTCGACATAGACATTCTCTTTGATAAATCCATTGAGAAAAGCACTTTTGACATCCATCTGATAAAGTTTTAAATTATGGTGACAAGCAAAAGATAATAGGATTCTAATGGCTTCTAGTCGAGCAACTGGTGCAAAAGTTTCTTCATAATCGATACCTTCTTCCTGATTATATCCTTGTGCTACTAATCTTGCTTTATTTTTGGTGATATTGCCTTGTTCGTCAGCCTTATTTTTATAGACCCATTTAGTACCAATTACTGACTAATCAGTTGGTCTTGGAACAAGTTCCCAAACGTCATTGCGCTCAAACTGATTTAGTTCTTCCTGCATGGCAATGATCCAGTAATCATCTGTAGCAGCTTCTTTTGGATTCTTAGGTTCGATATTTGAGAGAAAAGCGACATGACCCATTTGATTGAGTTGACTCCTTGTTCTGACATGTGATGTTATTTCACCGATTATATTTTGAGGCGGATGGTCTCTTAATATTCTTGGTGGTGATTGTAACTCACATATTTGAGGAATATTCTCAATAACTATTTCTGAGTCAGAATCAATATTTGTGATGATTTGATTGTCAGTGACTATTGATTCGTCATCATCTGATATAGTGTGAGGGTGCTGATAGATTTCATCAAAAGAGACATGAAGTGATTCTTCAATAGTTTTGGTTCGTTTATTAAATATCCGATAGGCCTTACTTCGTTCCGAATAACCGACAAATATTCCTTCATCGGCCTTTGGATCGAATTTGCCAAGCTGGTCTTTTGTATTTAAAATAAAGCACTTCGAACCAAAAACTTTGAAGTATGAGATTTTAGGCTTCCTTTTGTTAAATAATTCATAAGGAGTATTCTTGGTAAGAGGTCTTATGGATACACGATTTAAAACATAACAGGCAGTTGCCACAGCTTCTGCCCAAAAATGTTTTGGTAAGGTGGTTCCATTCAATAATGTTCTTGCACATTCTTGTAAAGTTCGGTTTTTCCGTTCTACAACTCCGTTCTGTTGTGGAGTTCTGGGAAACGAAAAATTATGATATATACCTTTCTTTGTACAAAATTGTTCAAATTCATTATTTTCAAACTCTCCGCCATGATCACTTCTTATATTTTTAACTTTAATCCCTTTTGATTTTTGAATTCTTTTGACGAAAGATTTGAAATGATCGAAAGTATCACTTTTATTTTTTAATAAAATTGTCCATGTATAACGAGAGAAATCATCAACAATTACAAGCACATATTGACTGTGATTTATTGATTGAACTCTAGTAGGTCCAAATAAATCCATGTGTAGTAACTCAAGTGGTTGTAATGTTGATATGACTTTCTTGGATTTAAAAGATGATTTGGTCAATTTTCCTATTTGACATGCGTCACAAATGTTGTTAACTTTAAAACTCATGGGTAGTCCTCTAACTAGATTGTTTTTGGCTAGCTTGTCAATAGTTCTGAAGTTTATATGACAGAAGCGTTTGTGCCATAGCCATGGATCATTGTCATTAGCCACAAGACACATATCTGAATTATGATTAATGTTCATATTCAAAATATATATATTTCTGTCTCTATAACCATCGAAAACCAAATTATGGTCTTTATCTAGAATACTACACTTATTATTTGAAAATGAAATAATAAAACCCTTGTCACATAACTGACTAATACTTAGCAAATTGTGTTTCAAATTTCTAACTAGCATGACATTAGTAATAAGAGGTAAGTTAGATGTACCGCAATTGCTCACATCGCCTTTGCCGATGATATAGCCTTTTGAATTGTCTCCAAAAGTGACGGAGCCACCATCTGAATATGTAATATTTGTTAATAAACTCTTGTCTCCTGTCATGTGCTTTGAGCAACCACTGTCCAATATCCACTTTCCTCTTTTCTTAAGTGGGACCTGCAAAAAATAGAATTAAGTCCATGGTACCCACTTTTTATAGGGTCCTAAGAGTTAGGTCTTAGGAGTCCAAACCCATTTGGGTCCGGTATCCCCTTTATATATATAATTGTTATTAAAATGCACAGTATTCATGAATTGCTGAATGTATTTGTTCCTAATCAAATTATTATTTGTTTTAGGAACCCATATTTTGATAGTCTTGACATTTTTCTTTTGAAATTTCACAACTGGTTTTGGTTTGGAATATAATAAACTAAGATTTTTCTTAGCTTCAGTTTTTTGTACTTTCTTTTTCCTTTTATTTCCAAGATGTTTCTTGGTTTCTTGTCTGTTATATCCCAATCCTTGTTTGTCTGAAATAGATTGTGAACTTTCAATGATTTTTGTCAAGTTTTCTCGACCTTTGTTAAAATTAGAAACATTTTGAGTAATGTCATCAAACTTTGTTTGTAAGCTAGCTTTTTCTAGGTCTAGAATTTTGATTTTTGCTTTAAGCTCATGATTTTCAGTAGTGAGAGCATTATTTTTCTCTTTTTGAGTTTCTATTTCTTGACTCAAAAGGGATATTTGAGAATCAACATTAGATGATGATTCTTGAATATTTTCAAGTTCCTCTTCTAATATTTTCTTCTCATCTTTTAACATATCTCGTTCAAGCTCTGCTCTACTTAAATCTGCTTTGACTACTTTTAATTGACGTTTTATGTCTTTATATTTGACTATCAATTCAGCATTAATATCAAGTAATTCATCAAATGTAGGAATTTGTACCTCATCTTCTGTTGCCATAAAACAAACATTAGCTTGTTCATTCTCTGAATCACTTTCACTTTCTGATGAAGATGACTCTGAATCATCCCATGTTACTGAGAAAGCTCGTTTCTTAGATTTGTCCTTTTTATATTTGAATTTGTCATTTTCTGACTTCTTCTTTTGTTCTGGACAATCTTTCTGCATGTGTCCCTTTTTGTGGCAGTTGAAACATTCTATAGCAGATGAAGATGGTTTATTTGATCCAGGTTTCCTTTTATTGTAACGACTGGCTTTTCGATATTTTAAGAATTTTTTGAATCCTTTCGCAATGAATGCCAAATCTTCGTCTTCAGAATCTGATTCATTTTCATCTTTCTCAACATGAAATGCTACATTTTTCTTTTCTTCTCTCTGTTCTTTTCTAGCCTGCAAATTTGCTTCATAGGACATTAAATTTCCTATCAATTCATCTGGCTTCATGACGGAAAGGTCATTAGCTTCTTCAATTGCTAATACTTTTCCTTCCCATTCACTAGTCAGAGAATGTAGGACTGTTGAAACAACATCGAAATCAGAATACTTTTGTCCTAAGCCAATAAGTGCATGGTGAATAGTTTGAAACCGTGAATACATGTCATTGATTGTCTCATTTGGTTTCATTTTGAAATTTTGAAATTGACTTTTCAGCATGGCTATTTTGGCTTATTTAACCTTGTTAGTACCTTCATGAGTGATTTTTAGTGTTTGCCAAATTTGATATGCAGTAGTGCAGATACTAACACGGTTATATTCATTTTGGTCTAATGCACAGAACAACATATTTATTGCTCTTGCATTTACGGCTGCTGCCGTTTTCTCAGCTACTGTCCATTCTGAATAATCAGTTGTTGGATTCATTATTTCTCTTTGAGTGGCATTCCAAGCATCATAGCTATTTGATTGCATAAAGAATGACATACGTGTTGCCCAATAACTATAGTTAAGACCATTGAAAAATGGAGGTCTTTGTGTTGATTGACCCTCCGTGTAAGTGGTGTTTTGAGTGCTGGTACTTACGTTATTTGCCATATTACTATAATATATCAAATAACTGTGTTACGGTTATATGATGACCGTGCTCTGATACCAATTGAAAGGGTGGTGTGTATACAATTATATGTGCTAATATAGTATACACGGATCGTGTAATATGGATTATAATACAAATGCGGAAATAGATGATAATAGCATAGTAAATAAAAAATAGAAAAATCACACCAGAGATTTTTATACTGGTTCGGAGCACCGTCCTACGTCCAGTCCCAGACTTCTATCTGGATTTTCACTATTAACTACCTCGCTTCACCCGGAGGAACAGGTTTACAACACCCGAACAACCGAACGGGATTTCACGCCTCTAATACACTGAGGACTTCAACACTTGCCTCTTACAACTCAGAGGACTTCAACAAAAGAACAAATACAATTGTTGTTGACAACTTGTGCTCTTGAAAAACACGGATTTGTCAATAGCAGTACACCCTTCCTATAATCTTATCCTCAAAGTATGCGATATGATGTTTTGAAAAGATTAAGGAAAGTATATTATTGAATCAAAGGATATGAAATAGTTTCAAAGATTCAATAAATAATTTAGAGCTTTTATAATGCAGAAATAAGATCATAGATTAGATTAAAAGAATATGAAATCGTTTTTTTTAATCAATGAATTGGATGAGTTTATATAGATAAGAATGGTTGTAACTCTTTGTCATTAAGAGATATGATCTTTGGTGAAAGGTAAGAGATGCAACCTTTGGAGAAGAGAAGTGTCTTTTGGAAAAATTGTTTTCTGTTCAAAAACGGTCGACAGGTTAAAAAGTGACCAGTAGACAGGAATTTAAAATATATATACGTTATGTGCATGTGTGCACGTTCATTGTGCATTTTACACAGAAACGGTCGACCGTATGATTATTAACCGGTCGACCGGTTCCTGTTAATTTGCACAATGAATGTGCAATGCTATTAAACGTATATATATATCGATTATATTGAGGTGCATGATTATTTGAGGATAGATTTTAACAAGTTGACAACTATTGCAATATCAAATAATCAACCTATAATCTATAGTAACATATGTAGCTCTAATGACCTTGTTTTGTCGATCGCCTTATTTGTCAGAAATCAAAACTTTCATAAAACTTGTGACTCAACACCATAAGCCTACATCCCTCTTCATACCTTTCCAGAAGAAACTCCTCTTCATATCATGATACATCTTAGTTCCTCCCGGATGAATAGTGAACTTTGAACGACGACATTCTCCAAGAATTCCTTTCTAATGTTTCCCACATTTGGAATACATAATCTTCCTTTCTTCCTCAACCATCCATTCTGGTCAAGACTGAAATCTTTTAAGCTTTCACTTTCTGTTCCATCTCTTAACTTTCTGATCTGTTCAGCTAATTATGGATCCTCTCCTTGCTTGGAAGCAATCCTCTCTATCATCACTGGATGAACTTCTAAACATAGCAACATAGCATTTTCCTTACTAGAACTGATCTTAGATCTCTATTGTACTCTGCATGTAGTCAATGCTTTCAAATCTTTTCACCCAACTATCATTTCCTATACTACATTTTGATGGTTTTTGCTAAGTGCATCTGCAATCTTTTGTTTTTTCCAGGTGTGTACTCAATACCAAAGTCATAAGCGGCTAAAAATTCTAACCACCTATGCTGTCTCATATTCAGCTCCTTTTCAGAGAATAAATACTTCACCGTTTTATGATCCATATACAATTCAAATCTTTCTCCCAATTTATAATGTCTACATACCTTCAATGCAAAAAATACTGCAGCTAATTCCAAATCATGAGTTGGATATCTAACCTCATGCGGTCTGAGCTGTCGAGAAGCGTAGACAATCACTTTACCTCTTTAGATTAACAAAGCTCCTAACCCTGTTCCACATGCATCCGTGTACACCTATAAGTCCCGATTCCCCTTTGTAACAACTAACATAGGTACATTCGTCAATAAGTGTTTCATCTTCTGGAATGCTTCCTCACACTTATCAGTCCATACGAACTTTACAACTTTCTGATTTAGCTTAGTCATTGGTGTCGCTATTCGCGAAAAATCCTTAATGAAACTCCGATAGTATCTTGCTATTCTAAGAAAACTCTTTATCTCAGTCATCATCTTGGGTCTCTTCCAATTATTCACTGCCTCTATCTTAGTCGGATCTACAGACAACCCTTTCACTGAGACTACATGACCAAGAAACTTTACTTCCTTCTTCAAGAAATGACACTTCGAAAATTTTGCTTTCAACTGATGTTGCCTTAATGTCTCAAGCATCACTCTAAAATGAATGTCATGCTCTCCTTCACCTTTAGAGTATATAAAAATATCATCTATGAAAACCAACACGAACCTATCTAAGTGTTCCCGAAAAACTGGGTGCATCAAATCTACAAAGAATATTGGTGCATTAGTTAGTCCAAATGACATTATTAACCATTTATATGATCCATATCTCGTTCTAAATGTCATCAAAGGAATAGTATCTTTTGCCATTCTAAGCTGATGGAACCCTATTGCTAATTCCAACTGGTAAAATACTTTGGCTTCACTCAATTGGTCGAAAAAAGTCAATTCTAGGTAACAGATATCGATTCTTTATCGTCTTCTCATTCAACTTACGATAATTGATACATAACCTCAAAGATCCGTTAGTTCTTTTGCAAACACTATGGCTGCTCCCCAGGTGAACTGCTTGGTCTGATAAAATTCTTACCTTCTAAATCCACCAACTACACTTTTAACTCTTTCATCTCGGTAGGCGTCACGCGACATGGCGGTTTACTCCCCGATTTTGCTCCTGGTACTAGATCTATCCGATACTCAATGGATCGTTTTGACGGCAATCCCACTACAGGTTCAAAGACATCTGCGAATTCTCTTATAATGAAAACTCGATTCAACTCGTCTTCTTCCTTCATAACACCCAACAAAGCATTAACCTCAAAGCTAGGGTTTTCTATGGAGTATTCTATTTGATCGTTATAGTCAGGTTGTCCAAGTGATATTTTCCTATAATGGAAAAATATCCTAGCATCGTATTTACTTAACCAATCCATACCCAAAATAATTGCGAACTCTACAAAATCAAGCACATGCAAACTGCAAACAAACACATGACCTAACAATTCAAACGCTAGGTGGTCATATCTCATCCCAAGAGTCACATTACCTCATATCGGATTTGTAACCCATAAGGAAGCAACTAGGTATGAGGATTCTATGTTAAGCTTATCTAACAAACAATGAGATATAAAAGAATGCGATGCACCAGTATCAAATAGAACTCTAACTAACGTATCATGAATCAAAAGCGTACCTCCCAACGTAGCTTTCCCTTTCTCCTCTCATGTTATCTCGAGGTAGCTGGCTCCAAGGCAAACACTTTGCTTTTCCCATCCTTGGATGACTCCTTACACTGGCTCTTACAATTTCCAATTTGATCGCAGTTGAAGCATCTAATATTCTTCTTCATGATCAACTTCTTTCCATCTCCTAAGAGACATTCATTAGTGAAATGCTCTTTCCTGTCACATTTATAGAAGATAACCTCTGCCTTTCCCTTCTTGGCAGCTCTACTCTTCTAAGCTCCCTTCTTGTGGAAAAACTTTCTCTTCTAGTTTTGTTCTCCTTGAACTCCACCTACCTTCTTCCCTTCAAGAAAAGCAAGCATCTTCTCCCGCCTCAAAGTCATTTCAAAAAATACATTACACGGATCCCTAATATGCGACAATGTGGCTTAGCAAGTTCAGGCTTCAACCTACGAATGAACTTATCATTCCTTTTGATGACAGTATCAAACATAGCGTTTCCATATCTTGCTAGCTCCTCAAATCTGGTTGCATACTCAGGTATTGTCATATCTCAACTCAGCAAACTTTCTAAGCATAGTAGATTTAGCAATCTCGGACATAAATCTTTCTTCAAATCTTCTCCTGAACTTAGCCCAAGTCATGGTCTCCTCATTAACTCCGACCGTAACACTGTTCCACCAGTACAGTGATGCTCCTTGCAACTGTCTAGAAGCAAGCCTTGTCTTTTGCTCCTCATTAAACCAATTCTCCATTTCAATAGCGTCTTTGGTCTAGATAAATAGTTTTCCTCCTAGCCTGTCATAATCTCTACTCGGTACATCATAGTTATTGACCATTGGAGCTCCTTGACTTCCTCCTTCAACATTTCCTCCAACTAATCCAGCAGCAACTTCTGCTTGCATCATGTTAGCAAAGAACTGGTACATAGTCCCTATATCAACTTGCGGCATTCCAACTCCCACATTAGCAGCTTGTGCCTGACCTAGATTCCTCCTAGTGTTTGGTCTGGCATTTCCATTGGTTGTGGTGCTTCCCTCCATGGTTAACTCTTCCACTTCTAGTATTCATATCTTACTTCCGTAAAATCTGCATACCATTACATCTCGGTTTACTAATATTAAGTGAGATAGGCCGCTTAACGGAACGGGTTTCCCCTTACTATACCCCTTTAAAACATATCTTTTTGCAAATCAAAATCCTACAATCAAACTAATTAAAACAATAATAGCATTATCATATATGCTTATAAATCAGGTAATAAATGGACTATCTGTCTAAACAATATAGTTTTATTTGGCTAATTACTAACCATTGTCTGGTTCGGAACTCTAGACAAAGTAAACAATCTAACATCTGTTAGGCAAATTTTTGGATGGTCTGTCCTTAATTTACTTCTCCTAATGTCACCTGATCCTAATGGTTTTGCGGGCTCACCAACAACCTATCCTTCCTCTCTGTTTATATTCCTTTATGTATGTAACATCATTTAGGTCTTACCTGTGACTAAGTCCTACACGCTAATGTATAGGGTGCGATCCTATACCAGTCCTATCTAGTATTCAAATATCTGAGTCATTTACTTAGCATTAACTACCTGTCAAATTTTCCTTGAAAACATCTTTCAACTTGATTTAACCCTTTAAATCATACTTAAACAAGGAAAACATACTATTTGCTTTACTTAAATCTATTTTCCATGTTATATGCTTTATTCAAAACATTGTTGATGAAAACCTTCGAAGCCCTTATTTAAAATCTTTAAATAATTTCTTTCGAAACCTTTGAAAGTACTGCTTTCAAAACAAGTTAACTACTTTACTTCGTAACATTAAGTCGGTAGGCTAAAACATACCTTTAGAAACCATTTACAAAAGACCTTTCGAAAACATTGAAAGTGTCCCTTTTAAAAGCATTATAGAAACTTTGACATCCTCCTTTCAAAACACTTCTATTGGCCTTTCCAAAACATTAGAATCCATCCATTCAAACACTAAAGGTAAACCTTTTGGAAACATTAGGGAACCTCCCCTTCGAAACCGTCATTAGATACCTTCCAAAAGTATTAAAGTCCTTTACTTAAAACAAACCTTTCGGTAGCATCGGGTTCATGTAAAAATGTATAGAACATAGTTTCGAAACCTTCAAAACCATTCCTTTTAAAACCTGTAGGTTTATCTTTCAAAATATTAAAAGGTTCTTAAAAGAACTAGGATGAAAGCAACTATTTCGAAAGCATTTTCCGAAATAAGAGAAGTGGATGATGTTGAAACCAACCTCTTCGAAAGCATTGGAGAAGTGGCTTCAGGGTTTAATATAAAAGAACTCTTTCGAAGGCATTTCTTTAAAAGGTAGAATGTGGCAGTAGGGTTTTCGACCCCTTTGAAAGCTTCATTTTAAAACATATGTAGCAACCTCTTTCGAAAGCTCTTTTCTTTAAAACAATTGACCAAGTCGAATGCCATCTCATTCGAAACCTCATTTAAACCAAAGTATTTCTAAGTTTTCAAAGCTACTTCAACTCCTTCGAAAGCCCTGTTTTAACTCCATACCTTTTGCCCAACTCCAATCCACTACGTACCGAAGCTGATACCATGTGTATCGGTTTTGATTTAGATGGAAGCGGCAGTATGAGGTCGAAAGGCGCTGTTGTAAGTGGCGAAGCAGATAAACCTTATAAAACTGATATATATATATATATATATGTATGTATGTATGTATGTATGTATGTATGTATGTATGTATGTATGTATGTACACATGTATGTGGGCATTTCTGCCTACTATATGGTGAATATGAAAAGTCATGGATAAAATTGTCATTTTCTTAGAATGGACCTAAACTAGTTCAGAAGTATTCTCGAGATCAAGATTTTGACATAAGTCAAAACCTCTTCTCAATCCGAGTAACAGTTTGAAAGATATGAACATCTTAACAATAGCCCATTCTCTAAGTTATATGGGTCTCACTTTAGAGAACTGCTAATTTTCTCTCTCACATGGAACATTTAGGGGCATTGGAATACTCTACTTAGCAATACGTAGCAACCAGTTCAAGTGTCATTAAATTTTGACCTGGATTGAAGGGGTTATGGCATAATAACATGTGTAGCATAATGGTAAAAACTTGCGCCTTTTAGCCAACCCACCCAGGTTCAAGTCCTGGCAAGCACTTAATTTCATGAAGCATGAGTAATGGTCCAATAGGGAATCAAACTACTAAACATCTAACCATTTTCAATGGAAGGAAGGTTGAAATGGAAGGTTGAACCAAATCCCAGAGGAAGGAAGGTTGAACCAACTCGCAGGTGATGGAAGGTTGAACCAAATCTCACACGAAAGAAGGTTAAACCAAACCCCATAGGAAAGAAGGTTGAACCAAATCTCATAGGCTATGTACTCAGCTGCCACTCCTATCATGACCTCAATCTATAAATACCTGGCATATGGCATTATAAGAAAGGGGGTTGGAAAAGAGTGAAGCCATCATCAACAATGGCAGATAACTTTGAGTGGGAAAACTCTTAGTTCCAATAGCATATTTACTCATGTTCAAAGCTTATACTTGTAATAAGCAATGAAAGAGATAATAAAAGAGGAACAGTGGACGTAGACACATTCAGGCCGAACCACTATAAAATCTGTGTCTTCTTACATATAAGTCCTTTAGTTATTCTTTATTGCACATTCTTAATTTTCTATCTCAATCATCCGTAATTAAATTCATCAAACAATAGCTCTATACTAGTTCTATTACCAAGACTTGGAGGTGTTTGCCCATTTTTTATGTGAACAGTATGTATATTATAATACATAGTAAAAAATAATAAATGCATTGTCCTGTTCTATAAACATACACGTACGTACAACTATATATACATACATACATGTATGCATGTATGTATGTATTTGTGTGTGTATTAAACGTGAGTCCTCTGCCAATAATTTGCAGAATACTTATTGTGCATCGGTAATTTATGGTTGAACTCTGGAAGTTATCTTCTCAAAATATATCTAGTATG
The DNA here is from genome assembly GCA_030765085.1 of Allium cepa. Classification (NCBI taxonomy): domain Eukaryota; kingdom Viridiplantae; phylum Streptophyta; class Magnoliopsida; order Asparagales; family Amaryllidaceae; genus Allium; species Allium cepa. The sequence continues at coordinate 926,756,137 of CM060934.1, forward strand.
TTTGTTAGTATACTGATGTAATGTGTTTTTGCCCAGTTTAATCTTAATACATAGTATAACTTATTTGGTATCGAATTTAATACTTCTGTTGCGTTTAGCATGGATAATTATTTTATATTTTGGAATATGAAGCAGAAAGGACAAGGATTCATAATAAATTGTGATAACATATTTGGAATGAATAAACCAAACAAAATAAATTTGCATTGGTAGTTTGAAATAATTTCTAAATGAATAGCCAAAAGCAGAAGAGTTACATAGGTAAATTATCAGTCGAGTAGTTTATGTGGAAAAAATTGACATGCCACTACATTGTTACTGTCAATTTGGCTGACTTTTACACTTAGATATGACTGATTGATAATTATGGGTGATTTTAAAATGGTCGAAATAATATATTTCTGGCTAAATGATATAATTTTAGGAAGTGGTTACAGCGAATTTAATATTCTTTTAAATAAAGTTTCATGCATTTTGATGCTTATTGTTTAATGTTTACTATCATTTACAACACTGGTTTGAATTTGCTTGCTTCAGGATAAATTGAAGGGAATGTGAAAAATGCCAGTACTCTCAGGCCTATCCCATAAAATAAACCTTCTCAATTTACTTCTATATTCATTCTTTTTTTCAAACTTCCCTGGATATTAGTAATCGTTTCAATAGAACTTAATCTTTGCCGAAACAAAAATAGGTTATTTGATGAACTATATTTTTTTGTATGTTTGATTTTGCCATATTTCATGTTCGCTTTTTTTTTTACATTCTTTTCTCTGGGTTTTTTTACTACCCAACGATTATGTCCTGTTATTTGCTAATTGCATGATCTTATGCTTTCCACTCCACTAATCTTCAGAGTTTGGTTTCCTATTGTGAATGGCGGTTCCTATTGTGATTTTTAAGCGAGATTGAATGAACTATTATAAATGTCAAATATAATTTGTTACTACAAAATGGTATGCACAAAGTGAATTATCAATATTTGATGTGTTGCAAAATGATCCAAGTCATACCAATTCACTTTTGAATATAAAGCTGCAGTTTGGCTTAAAATTGGTACAAATATTTATGTAACTTGGTGTTTGATAGATTTGAAGTTTGTTCTTCACTTCTTTGTCATTGACATAATTAGAGACAATAATTATCATATTTTTATCTTGAATATTATTGGAACATGAATTATAACATATTCTGCCTTGAATTAGATTAGTAACATGTTGCTTATTTATTTCAACCCTTGGGTAATTAATTCAAAGTTCAGACACTAACATGAAGTTCTATTACCGTTCATTAATGGACTTTTAAATTTGTCTTTAACGAACCATTGGTTATAAGGGACAATTTTGTTTGCCTCATGCAATATTAAATGATCATAGAGTATCAAATGACTAAATTGACATTGTTTGGTCAGTCTTTTGATTTCATTTTTAATCATAAGAAAGAGTAATTTATGTAAGTAATTTATTTAAATCAAGTTGATTTATTTCTCTTTAATTTTTTTTACTATTGGGTATACTAACGATTTATCTGGTTAGCTTTTAAAACGTATCTCCCAAAGGTCAAAGATTGGTAAGAAATTCATATGGTTGTAAGCTAAAAAATATATTCATATTTATGTTATTATTCAATTTCATTTAGTTTTGGACTATACGCCAAGATGGTTGACCTCAATATAATGACTCTTGATATATAAGGAGATGAAAAAGTGAGGATTGAATCGACTACTAATCGAGTAAAGTACATCAATGCTACACTCTATGAGTTGAAGATAATTTGTAATAAAAAAATGGTCACATATTTGTTTTCTTTGCACTCTGTGGTCCTATATTAATATATTATTTAGTTTTATATAATGGTTTTCATATAGTTTCTCAAGGAAACAAAAGAGAAAATTTATTACCTACCGGTTTGGATCGATGTATAGGAGAATGTTTATTACTTGCAGGTATATTATGTGCCATATGTTTTACCTTTTTTAATTCGGTTTCAATTGAAAATTGTTATCTCAATTGTTTTAATGATCAACGTATGTCATTCATGTTTACGAAATATTGAACTATAATGATTTTGTATATTTGTTTTTTGTTACTGAAAATTTGGATTGATATATGCTCTTATAAAAATTCATTAACATCGAGAATTATGATTTTATAACTGGCGACTTTCCATATTTAGGTAGCAAGTGTATTATTATATGCAATCAGTGCAAATAGTATATGCAATAAATTTTATTATAAGATCCAAAGAAAGTACGTCGGCTAGGAAAAGTTTAGTTGTCTGTTTCCAAATACGTATTGTTAGGTGTATGCATGTTTATGTTCTTATATAACGAGTTACGTATCAATTGCTAATGATATGTTTTGTGAAGCTTTTTATACTTTTATCTTGACAAGACATCAATAAGGGAATCTTTTATCAAAAGGGAGGGTCTACAAATGTGATAACCCGCCTCTCTCCACAGAAAGACGCATCATCTTTAAGAAAGAAAGGGATAGAAAATAGAAAGATAGAGAAGAAAGAAAAGAAACAACATTAGAATCTCAACAACAGAACGAATAAATTATATTAATCGCATAAATATTTACATAATATACAACATCTATCAGAGTTACATAGATTATACATCACATACTAGACAGTTAAAAACACCTGTCTAGTTATTACAACTCAATACAACACAAACATTTGACTCAGAGATCACACAGCAGAATACTATATATATATATATATATATATATATATATATCTACAAACGCTGAAGCCTCCTGCTCCATTGCTCCTTCAGAATTCGTCAAAGCTAACCTGAATCCCTTGGCTACTCGTAAAAATTTGAGTACCCAAGAGGTTAAGAAAACGAAAGATAAACTCCGGGTCAGACATGGGTCTGGTGTGAGTAACAGGTTAAGGTTGCTTAACTTTGAAAACCTTTTGAAAAGAAAAGGTATCACGTAAGATTTCCCACACATAAACATGGGTAAGTTTTTACCTTACGCTAACCAAAACATTTGATAGGAAATCTAGTGATATTATAATAGTGTCTAGGGTTTTCAAATAAAATACAGAAATAGCTAGAATGCTTACATCTCACGTTCCAACATAGTTGGGCACTACTAAAACGTACGACACTTATTGGAGTTTGCATTCCATACAATGGCAGGGCTATTGGGTTACCGCCCGTCATAGTACGTGGCCTAGATCACCGTACCGAGGATCCACCCTAAATCCCCTGCAACACAAGGTCGGAACCATCCCTTATTGGACAGTCCCGAACATGACAACCCCGGCAGTTGTTGCAATCAACTGCTCCACACAACCGAATATAAAGGGACTTCTAGACAGGGGTAAATCTCGTCCTACTTGGGCATGACCCACTTAGACTTGCCGCACCTCCCCTTTTTTAGCCATTCTCGGTTGATGAGGCTTGAGGATACAATTACCTTTAGAGAACACATCTCTTAGAATGCTCATCGTCCACCTAACGATGTTTTGAAAGCATTCAATCCATATAAGTTCGTTCTAGGTTCGAACGAAACCGAAGGCATTATCTCGTTACACTCATTTTGAAATAGCCCTCAGAGTTAACGACGATAACCATTGCACTCTGAATCTTCATCTTCACTTGAGATTCACGACCTATCGTTAATTTGGATCGATGTGGTTTTCGGATATCCAAATCTGGAAACCCGATCCCGGTCTCATCGAAATCCAAAACGCCATCTTTTATGTCCAAGTTGTTTTAAAGTTAAAAACAATTCAATTCTATTATCTATATTCACACAGATAGATAATTCACAATAGATAATCTACATTATCATCACAACAGATAATTCACATTATCATCACAATTCAACCAAAGCATCCATATCACACAACATCACTTATCTCATATTTGAGATCTCAAACCATTCAAGGCAATCAATATCATTCATCCATACATAAGCAAGGATTAATCACTATTTATAATTAATTTAAAATGAATTAAATTAACTACTTCATCTCTAATTAATTTAAAATAAATTAAATTAATTACTTCATCACATAAATCTTGCTTAAATAACCATTAATTAATTACAAATTAATTAATCAATCATCCTCTAATTATCCACCTTAATTAATCATCCCTGATTAATTATTCTTTAATTACATTCAAGTAATTATTCTTTAATTAATTCCACAAATTAATTATTCTTAATCAAATACAGTAATTAACCTTTAATTACTTCACTAATTAATTAACTATAATTAATGACATTAACCCTTAATTAATTAAATACTTCATTAATCACTTATTATTGATTAATTAATCTTAATCAATCAATCCTTAATTACATCATTAATTATATAAATTAATGATGCTTTAATTACTTCTTAATTAATTATTCTATTTAAATTAATTACATTAAGTAATTAATCTTAAATTAAACCACAACTATTGATCACTCTTGATTAACCCCATAAGTAATTAACTACACTTAATTACTTCATTAAATAAATTAATTATTCCTTAATTAATTATCTTAATTAATCCCTTGATTAATTACAAAAATTAATTATACTCAAATTACTTCCATTCTTAAATCATCTTCCATTAATCACATCCAGTAATTATCAATTAATTACTTCACTAAGTAAGTACACTCCATTAATTACATTATGTAATTATTTATCAAATCATCCAGTGATTAAATTAATTAAACTTAATTAATTAATTTAAACTAATCACATTAAACTCACTTAATTACATTAAGTAATTAATTCCTTAATTACTTTCATTAAGTAATTATTCTTAAACAATTTCATAAATGATTATCATTAATTAATTAATCTAATTAATTTAAAATTAATCATATTAATTAATTATTAAATAATCCTAACTTAATGACCTTCATTAACTATTAACAATTCTTTAATTACTTTCTTAAGTAATTAAACTCACATTAATCATTATTAATTACAAATTAATTTATCTTAATTACCAATTAATTAATCTCTAATTATCTAAATAATTTAAGTTTTAACTGTAACTTAATTAATCATTAATTACTTGATTAACTAATCTTCAATCATTAATTAAAATCTAATTAATAATCCTTAATTATAAATTAATTATCCTTAATTAATTAATCTCAATCATTAATTAATTAATTTAAACCTTTAATTACTTATTTAATTAATCCAAATCATTAATTAATTAAATAAATTAATCATCCATTTTAATTACAAATCATTAAATCTTTATTTATTTAAAGATAAATCATTTTCATATTAATGATAAAATTATCATTAACAAAGTATTTAAAAACAATTTACTTTTAAATTTACCTTCAAATTTCATTTTAAATTTAAGATTTAAAATGAATACAAATTAACTTTAACAAAGTTCAAAAACAATTTAAAACCCTTTTTATTTTATAAGTTAAAGAAATATTTATCTTATAAAGAAGTTTAAAAGAATTTAAAAACCAAATTTATTTTTTTAAATTCAAATCAATTTAAAAATATATTTTAAAAATCAAAATTGTTCAAAATAATTTCAATTTAAAAACTTCCTTTAATTTCAAAACTGAAATACAGATTAAATTTTGATTCCAGATTTTAAAAACTTTACTTATATTTTAAAACATCATTTTAAAATTCAAACCATTTAATCATTTTAAAGTAGTTACAACAATTTAAATCCAAAAAACTTATTTTATTTTAAAAACTGAGATTCAAACTCAAATTCCAGATTTTAAAACTTAGGTTTAAAACTTGTTTTAAAATTCTACTTTACAATTTAAACTTTCAGTTTTAAATTCAAGCCAAATATACTTAAATACTTAAAAGTTGTTAAAACCAAATTTAAATTTCAAAAACTTAAATCATTTCAAAACTAAGGTTCAAACTTACTTTAATTCAGATTCAAACTTAGGTTTAAAACTTAGTTTAAAACTTTGATTTTCATTTCAAACTTTATTTTAAAATTTTAAAAACATAACAGGTTTTTCTTTTAAAAACATGTAACAAATATTTACTCGAGCAAACCCTAAATGACTTCGAGTCCAAACCCACACTGCTTTGAGCAAAACACCCAAAAGCTTCGAGTAAAACTCGAGACTACCAAAACCCACAAACCATACTTCACCAGAAAATGAACTGTGCACCGTGTACATGCACCGTGCCTCCGACCACCTTTGATCATCTTCGCAACCTTCCTAGAGTTGAAGATCATCACCTCAGACCATCCAAACACCAATCCAGTCGATTCATGCTCGAAATCAAAATCGAGTACCCTGAAATAAAATCTGGAACAAAACTGGAACCTCCTCAACCAAAACCTGGAAACGCCTCGCTCCTACAACTCCGGCCACCAGAATATCAGCGACTCCGGTCACACATTCGCCATCTACCTTACTATCATCAACCAAAACCTTGATGAACTCGATCAATCCTACAAGTCGTGGTGATCGATTAACCAAGCCTAGTTAAAAACTAGGGTCCCAGACTTCAAACAACAACTACCACCTCCACACTGAAATGCACCATCATCGGACAATTTTTCCATCAACTACGATCACTCCTCCACCTCCAGGAAGAAACTCGACCCCTCCGATCATTTAGATCAACAGAGACAACCCAAAATGCATAATTCAGACAACCTTGAAATTCTCTCTGATTCTAATACTAGAAATTGTGATTTTGCTTTTAAAAATCATGATTTCGTATGATGATTCAGATCCTAACTCTAAAACATTGAATCATGGTATTTGAATTTTCACTAATTTAATGTTTGATCATCTGTTTATAATTTCCAGAGACATTTACATATTATTTCAACTTAAGTACAATTTAAAACTAAAGTTTATGATTAAGCAAACAAATTTCATTTGAAACTTAAATTTAAACAGAGTCAAGATCAAAAGGTTTGAATTTTTCAATCAAACTGGAATACTGGAAGGTAAAAGCAGAGAGTATTCTGAAGAAACAACATGCATACTATACATGAATATATACACAGCAGATATCATACAATTCACATTCATTTCACATTAAATAGCATGCAACCAAATTTACCTACTTAAATTTTTAAAAGTGAAATTACTCACCTGACTAAAGAATGAAGACAGAGCACCATTGTGAAAAGCTTTTGAAAATAGCTTGAAAACAGAAATCCCTTAGCTTTAAAACTTTTGACTTGAATGCTTTTATTTTTAAAATTGAGTTGCTGAAATGTTGTTTTGATTTATAAACTTGCATGCAAACTTGATCTTGCTTTAATTTGAAAATGTGGGCTTTAGATTTGCTTTGCATGTGAACAGGTTTGCTTCAGATTTTAAAAGTTACAGGGAATAAATTTGAGATGCTTAATTGCTGATTTTGGCTTTGATTCTTAGAATTGTTTTGATTTGAGGATTTGTTTTAGAGTGAACGAGTTTCAGTTGAGAATATTTTTCTTTAGTTAAGAAATGAAAATGAGAAAAAGAAAAAGAGGAAGATGTATGTGTTTATATAACTAAATTTATGATTTTTTAAAAATCGAAGAAAAATAAAATATGACACCTGTCAACTTCCCTAATTAATATGTTAACACATGTGCTTAGATTGTTTTATTATCTTACATTTGTAATTTTACATGAAAAATGAATTTATAAATGAAAATAAAGCTTTTATTAATTAATTTCCTAATAACTAAATACTTATTCTAATTTATATAAATAAGAATTTTTTTTAAAGAAATAGAATAAAACAAATTATACTTATACAAAATCATTTTTGTTATACCTTTAAATCCAATATCTATATTAAGATATATATATATATATCATCTCTTTTGAAATCCAAATATACGTTTAATTCAATTTTTAAATACAATTTAAAATCAACTTGATATATATATTTGAACAACCACCGTTTCAATTTGAAAATAATATTCTACTCAAAATCTAAATTTATATATATATATAACATTATTATTGTTTAAAAATAACCCATCTATCAAATTAAAATAATTTATAAAATAAATTATTCCTTATTAATAAATCACTTATATTATCAAGCTATATTTAAAAACAAACCATTTTGTTAATCTTATTTAAATTTTAACGTATGCTAAAATCAATTTAAACAATTTAAACTTAACAGTTTATAACCATATAATTATTTATTAAATAGCTTTTGAAAATCTTAACATTAGATAAAAAATCAAATTTCCAAATTACCAAAAATATTAGAATTAGAAAAGATGCTTTATTTGTTAAATTTAAAACAAAGCTTATCTATTTACAATATATACAAATATATATATATATATACACACACATTATAAATAGAAACATTTTATTAGCTTTTAAAAGATAAAATTCAACAATTAAATATTTATTTAATTGGATTATTAAATCAATTCAAATTTTTATTAACAAATATTATTAAATCAATTTAATTTTTATCACAGATTATTAAATTGATATTGCCCAAAATCCCGGGTCATCACATTCCTCACCCTTGAAAGAATTTCGTCCCAGAAATTTAAAACAAAGGTAATTTAATAATCTATTTAAAGATTTTAATTTTAAAACATAAGCTTATGTTATCTACCATATGCTAACAACAATAGCAACCAATTCATCCAATCAAACAAATCTAACTATCCAGACAAAATTCTGGATAGAACTTCCTAGAGTTTCCCAAGTATAAATACCTGAATACTCGCTTTACAGAATCCAAACAATCAACACTACTAATCTACGGAGCTCCTACTCATCTAGATCTACCAAACTAAACAGGATATCAGACCATAGACAAGTCTGATCCAACAACCAAACCTTCCAGAACTGCTGTTTCCATAACCAAAGATTGATCATACACGTACTCTCTCAGAGATACGTGAAACTCACTGAATTCCAGTTATCCAAACAGGCAATTCAATCCTGAAGACCAAAGCATTTATTCTCACAAGAATCCAGAAAAGATCCAATATACCTTGGAGCTAGCTTCTCAGCCTTACCAAATCTTATAGCTCCTTTGATCGGAGAAAATTTATCCAAAATCAAATCTCCGACTCTTATCCACAAAACTCTTCGGACGATCCTGGGCTGCCTTGATCCTTCCTGAACAGCTCAACCTTCGCTAATGCCTCTAGGTACAAAATGGACCAAACACAACTCAACAGAATGATCCTATCAAAATCAACCAAAATCAAGATCAAACTCTACTATCATCAGTAGACTACAAACTTCTCCTATCCGGAAAAGATAAAACAAAAGCACTCCCAAACTTGCTTCCGCTGCACAACTCTAATATGGAATAGATGAGAATGCTGATGATGAACACGAGCACAAACTGGACAACACATCTCAGGAATATGGTTCAACAGATCCATAAAAGAAAACTCAGAAGTTCCACCAAAACCTGAGCTGCTTCATCCACTCTATCTCTAGGAACCATCCTTCTACTAAGCTGAACCACCGGTTCCACTCTTGGAATCCTATTCGATAAGAAAATTGAATCTCCAGATGCTAAGGCAAACCTCTGACAACTTCCAATCCCTGTAGATGCCTCGATCCCGAGCAAAGATAACCCAAGAGAAAACTCAACTATCGCAAGTCACTTTTGCGATCAACCCGGCACAATTTCCAAAGAAATTGTTCTCTCTTTACAAATCAGAACAACTTAGGCTTATCTAGACAATCCATCAAAGAAATGGATCCACTTTGCTGCTTCTGAATTCCACTGCCAGAAAACTACTAGCCAGAATACCTTCTTGCAGGCACACAGAACAATCCAAGCTGCAACGCTGCCACAGATGCCAAAGACTTCCTAAACCAGAAGCTCCTCGAGAAACTCGAGCCTCAAAGCCAAACACAAACACCCGTTGAACCAAGCCTCAACACTGAAGCAGACACACTTCTATAACTTGTTCTAAAGAGACATCTTTGGAGACAATCCATAGTCACTGCATCTCATCATGCAGCTACTACTTCTTGAGGTATCAAGATATTATTTCTCGCTTTTGCTTAACCGACAGACCCGAACTTTACCCATCCACACTGCACTTCAAAGATAAAAATCCGAACCATTTAAAGGTTTCCTTCAGAGATCGATGAATTCCTTCACCACGGCAAAGCTTATTCGAGACGGTATTAGGTCCATAGTCTCGACAGATACACTTCCAACCTCAACAGTCAAACTCCAACCATTGGTAGTAGTTGTGTTACACACTCCACTACCTCATCTACCTTTATAACTTATATTGGAAAACCCGTACAGGTAATCCAATCAAATAGGTAGAAATATATAAATATATATATATATATATATATATATATAAATACAAGTATGCTCTCTCAAGAAAGAAATCACTCCAAAGCCTAGGTGTTAACTCAACCTAGCGCTCTGATACCAACTATGACGACCCGCCTCTCTCCACAGAAAGACGCATCATCTTTAAGAAAGAAAGGGATAGAAAATAAAAAGATAGAGAAGAAAGAAAAGAAACAACATCAGAATCTCCATAGCAGAACGAATAAATTATATTAATCACATAAATATTTACATAATATACAACATCTATCAGAGTTACACAGATTATACATCACATACTAGACAGTTATAAACACCTGTCTAGTTATTACAACTCAATAACACACAAACATTTGACTCAGAGATCACACAGCAGAATACTATATATATCTACAAACGCTGAAGCCTCCTGCTCCATTGCTCTTCCAGAATTCGTCAAAGCAAACCTGAATCCCTTGGATACTCGTAAAAATTTAAGTACCTAAGAGTTTAAGAAAACAGAAGATAAACTCCGGGTTAGACATTGGTCTGGGGTGAGTAATAGATTAAGGTTGCTTAACTTTGAAAACCTTTTGAAAAGAAAAGGTATCACGTAAGACTTCCCACACATAAACATGGTAAGTTTTTACCTTACGCTAACCAAAACATTTGATAGGAAATCCAGTGATATTATAATAGTGTCTAGGGTTTTCAAATAAAATACAGGAATAACTGGAATGCTTACATCTCACGTTCCAACATAGTTGGACACAACTAAAACGTACGACACTTATTGGAGTATGGATTCCATACAATGGCATGGCTACTGGGGCACCGCCCGTCACAGTACGTGGCCTAGATCACCATACCAAGGATCCACTCTAAATCCCTTGCAACACAAAGCCGAAACCATCCCTTACTGGACAGTCCCGAACAAGACAACCCAGTAGTTGTTGCAATCAACTGTCCCACACAGCCGAATATAAAGGGACTTCTAGACAGGGGTAAATCTTGTCCTACTTGGGCATGACCCACTTAGACTTGCTGCACCTCCCCTATTTTAGCCATTCCCGCTTGATGAGGCTTGAGGCTATGATTGCCTTTAGAGAACACATCTCTTAGAATGCTCATCGTCCACCTGACGATGTTCTGAAAGCATTCAATCCGTACAAGTTCGTTCCGGGTACGAACGAAACCGAAGGCATTATCTCGTTACACTCATTTTGGAATCATTCTCAGAGTTAACGACGATAACCCTTGCACTCTAAATCTTCATCTTCACTTGATATTCACGGCCAATCGTTAATTTGGATCGATGTGGTTTTCGGATATCCAAATGTGGAAACTCGATCCCGGTCTCATCGAAATTCAAAACACCATCTTTTAGGTCCAAGTTGTTTTAAATTTAAAAACAATTCAATTCTACTATCTATATTCACACAGATAGATAATTCACAATAGATAATCTACATTATCATCACAACAGATAATTCACATTATCATCACAATTCAACTAAAGCATCCATATCACACAGCATCACTTATCTCATATTTGAGATCTCAAACCAATCATGGCAATCAATATTATTCATCCATACATAAGCAAGGATTAATCACTATCTATAATTAATTTAAAATTAATTAAATTAATTACTTCATCTCTAATTAATTTAAAATAAAGTAAATTAATTACTTCATCACATAAATTTTGCTTATATAACTATAAATTAATTACAAATTAATTAATCAATCATCCTCTAATTATCCACCTTAATTAATCATCCCTGATTAACTATTCTTTAATCACATTCAATTAATTATTCTTTAATTAATTCCACAAATTAATTATTCTTATTCAAATACAGTAATTAACCATTAATTACTTCATTAATTAATTAACTATAATTAATGACATTAACCCTTAATTAATTAAATACTTCATTAATCACTTATTACTAATTAATTAATCTTAATTAATCAATCCTTAATTACATCATTAATTATATAAATTAATGATGCTTTAATTACTTCTTAATTAATTATTCTATTTAAATTAATTACATTAAGTAATTAATCTTAAATTAAACCACAATTATTAATCACTCTTGATTAATCCCATTCAGTAATTAACTACCCTTAATTACTTCATTAAATAAATTAATTACTCCTTAATTAATTATCTTAATTAATCTCTTGATTAATTACAAAATGTAATTATACTCAAAATACTTCCATTCCTAAATCATCTTCCATTAATTACATCCAGTAATTATCAATTGATTATTTCACTAAGTAATTACACTCCATTAATTACATTAAGTAATTACTTATCAAATCATCCAGTGATTAAATTAATTAAACTTAATTAATTAATTTAAACTAATCACATTAAACTCAATTAATTACATTAAGTAATTAATTCCTTAATTACTTTTATTAAGTAATTATTCTTAAACAATTTCACAAACGATTATCATTAATTAATTAATCTTATTAATTATTAAAATTAATCACATTAATTAATTATTAAATAATCATAAGTTAATGACCTTCATTAACTATTAACAATTCTTTAATTATTTTCTTAAGTAATTAATCTCAGATTAATCATTATTAATTACAAATTAATTTATCTTAATTACCAATTAATTAATCTCTAATTATTTAATTAATTTAAGTTTTAACTATAATTTAATTAATCATCAATTACTTGATTAATTAATCTTTAATTATTAATTAAAATGTAATTAATAATCCTTAATTACAAATTAATTATCCTTAATTAATTAATCTCAATCATTAATTAATTAATTTAAAGCTTTAATTATTTATTTAATTAATCCAAATCATTAATTAATTAATTAAATTAATTATCCATTTTAATTACAAATCATTAAATCTTTATTTATTTAAAGATAAATCATTTTCTTATTAATGATCAAATTATCTTTAACAAAGCATTTAAAAAAAAATTACTTTTAAATTTGCTTTCAAATTTCATTTTAAATTTAAGATTTGAAATGAATACAAATTAACTTTAACAAAGTTCAAAAACAATTTAAAACCTTTTTATTTCACATGTTAAATAAATATTTATCTTATAAAGAAGTTTAAAAGAATTTAAAAACCTAATTCATTTTCTTTTTAAATTCAAATCAATTTAAAAATATATTTTAAAAATCAAAATTGTTTAAAACAATTTAAATTTAAAAACTTCCTTTAATTTCGGAACTGAAATACATAGTAAATTTTGATTACAGATTCTAAAAACTTTACTTATATTTTAAAACTTCATTTTCAAATTCAAACCATTTAACCATTTTAAAGTATTTAAAACAATTTAAATCCAAAAAACTTATTTTATTTTAAAAACTGAGATTCAAACACAAATTCCAGATTTTAAAACTTAGATTTAAAACCTGTTTTAAAATTCTACTTTATAATTTAAACTTTCAGTTTTAAATTCAAGCCAAATATACTTTAATACTTAAAAGTTGTTAAAACCAAATTCAAATTTCAAAAAATTAAATCATTTCAAAACTAAGGTTCAAATTGACTTGAATTCAGATTCAAACTTAGGTTTAAAACTTAGTTTAAAACTTTGGTTTTCATTTTAAACTTTATTTTAAAATTTTAAAAACAAAACAAGTTTTTCTTTCAAAAACCTGTAACAAATATTTACTCGAGCCAACCCTAAATGACTTCGAGTCCAAACCCACACTGCTTCGAGCAAAACACCTAACAGCTTCGAGTAAAACTCGAGACTACCAAAACCCACAAACCAAACCTCACCAGAAAATCAACTGTGCACCGTGCACATGCACGGTGCCTCCGACCACCTTTGATCATCTTCGCGACCTTCCCACAGTCGACGATCATCACCTCAGACCATCCAAACACCAATCCAATCGATTCATATTCGAAATCAAAATCGAGTACCCTGAAACAAAACCTGGAACAAAACTGGAACCTCCTCAACCAAAACGTGGAAACGCCTCGCTCCCACAACTCCGGCCACCAGAATATCAGAGAATCCAGCCACATTTGCCATCTACTCTGCTATCATCACCCAAAACCTTGATGAACTCGATCAGTCCTACAAGCCGTGGTGATCGATTAACCAAGCCTAGTTAAAAACTAGGGTTCCAGACTTCAAACAACAACCACCACCTCCACACTGAAATGCACCATCATCAGGCAAATTTTCCATCAACTACGATCACTCCTCCACCTCCACGAAGAAACTCAACCCCTCCGATCATTTAGATCAACAGAGACAACCCAAAACGCATAACTCAGACAACCATGAACTTCTCTCCGATTCTAATACTAGAAATTGTGATTTTGCTTTTAAAAATCATGATTTTTTATGATGATTCAGATCCTAATTCTGAAACATCGAATCATGGTATTTGAATTTTCACTAGTTTAATGTTTGATCATCTTTTTATAATTTCTAGAGACATTTACATATTATTTCAACTTAAGTACAATTTAAAACTAAAGTCTATGATTAAGCAAACAAGTTTCATTTGAAACTTAAAATTAAACAGAGTCAAGATAAAAAGGTTTGAATTTTTAAATCAAACTAGAATACTGGAAGGTAAAAGCAGAGAGTATTCTGAAGAAACAACATGCATACTATACATGAATATATACACAGTAGATATCATACAATTCACATTCATTTCACATTAAATAGCATGCAACCAAATTTACCTACTTAAAAATTTTAAAAGTGAAGTTACTCACCTGAATAAAGAATGAAGACAGAGCACCATTGTGAAAAGCTTTTGAAAATAGCTTAAAAATTGAAATCCCTTTGCTTTAAATTTTTTGACTTGAATGATTTTGTTCTTAAAATTGAGTTGCTGAAATGTTGTTTTGATTTATAAACATGCATGCAAACTTGATCTTGCTTTAATTTGAAAATGCAGGCTTCAGATTTGCTTTACATGTGAACAGGTTTGCTTCAGATTTTAAAATGTTACAGGGAATAGATTTGAGATGCTTAATTATTGATTTTGGTTTTGATTCTCAGATTTGTTTTGATTTTCGGATTTGTTATAGAGTGAATGAGTTGCAACAGAGAATATTTTTCTTTAGTTAAGAAATGAAAATGGGAAAGAGAAAAAGAAAGGAAGATGTATGTTTTTATATAACTAAATTTATGATTAAAATCAAAGAAAAATAAAAATAAAATATGATACTTGTCAACTTCCCTAATTAATATGTAAACACATGTGCTTAGATTGTTTTATTATCTTACATTTGTAATTTTACATGCAAAATGAATTTACAAATGAAAATAAAGCTTTTATTAATTAATTTCCTAATAACTAAATACTTATTATAATTTATATAAATAAGAATTATTTTTAAAGAAATAGAATAAAACAAATTATATTTATACAAAATCATTTTGTCATACCTTTAAATCCAATATATATATATATGTATATATATATATATATATCATCTCTTTTGAAATCCAAATATACAATTAATTCAATTTTTAAATACAATTTAAAATCAATTTAAAAATCAATTTGATGTATATATTTAAACAACCACCATTTCAATTTGAAAATAATATTCTACTCAAAATCTTGATATATATATATAACATTATTATTGTTTAAAAATAAATCATCTATCAAACTAAAATAATTTATAAAAGAAATTATTCCTTTATTAATAAATCACTTATATCATCAAGCTATATTTAAAAACAAACCATTTTGTTAATCTTATTTAAATTTAAACTTATCCTAAAATCAATTTAAACTTAACAATTTATAAGCATATAGTTATTTATTAAATAGCTTTTGAAAAGCTTAATATCAAATAAAAAAAATCAAATTTCCAAATTACCAAAAATATTAGAATTAGAAAAGATTTTTTATTTGTTAAATTTAAAACAAAGCTCATCTATTTACAATATATACAAATATATATACATTATAAATAGAAACATTTTATTAGCTTTTAAAAGATAAAATTCACCAATTAAATATTTATTTAATTGGATTATTAAATCAATTCAAATTTTTATTAACAAAGATTATTAAATCAATTTAATTTTTATCACAGATTATTAAATTGATATTGCCCAAAATCCGGGGTCATCACAACAAAACTTTATGCAGGTTTAACATTATTTTAGTGGTTCATTGTAATTATTTTTTGCTAAAATAATTGTTGGCTGAATTAAATAGTTAAAGCATGTGACATATTTTGATAACCCTTTTATTCGAATCATTAACTTGGACCTTTTACTTACTGTCGAGATTTAGTCTCTAGAATGTCATGCTATGCTATGCTCCTTCCTTACATTTGAGACTACTAAAAAAGTCAATATTACGACATGCTATAGATAAAACTTTGATCGATCGCATGCTAAGAGGGACAAGGATTTTCCATGTACATGTACTTTAGGCTATTAATGAGGATCTAATGTTTTACTTCTCATAAATTATTTAAGGAAATGCATCTATATACCATTTATGTGTTTTTATACAGATTAAGTATTGTCAATAAGTTACCATACCATAATTAATAGAATTGACACGAAATCACTACTTTTGGTTAGAAATAAACTTTAATCAGTAATAGGATAGTCTTTTCTCCTTAAACATAAACAAAGGTTACTATAAATGATGAATGGAAGGTGGAAAGCTCAAAGAGCTGAGGAAGAGGAAACAGTGTAGAAATTATGAACCCTGCTCCACCTAGGAGAAGGACAAAACTTGTGTTTACAAGCAATACTGTAGGTTTTCTACGTTTCTTCAAAATTATTTATAACTTAATTACAAACTATTGACTCAACTACTTTAGCCTTATGTTTTCTTTGCAGGATTTTTTATCTGAAACTATTGATGCAATTTCCATCAGTTAAGTTAGATTTTTTTCCTCTTTTCAAAGTTTTATTAGTATTAGTACTTTGATTGATTAAATAGTTGATATATTGCATAAGTTATATTTAATTACCAATATGATTATAATTTTGTTCTTAAGCATGAACTACATTGTCTTCCTTATTCATGGAGTTCTTCCACAATTCTAACAATGAATTTAGTTAGTTATTCTTGAAACTTAAATCATCCTATCATTTATTAAATTACTTCATATTGTTAAAATAGTTTCTTTATCTCTTTGGATCAAAAAATGAGAGTTTCAAACTTTTAGGGAGAACTAATTTAATAGAGAGGACGTAACAAAATATAACATAGTCTTCCATAAAATTTGCTACTATCTCCTACATCTACAGTGTGGCCTTGATTATACAATTAAACTATTATACTAAAGCAATATTAAGTATGGCTTAACATATAGTTTGTGTTTATGATTATGGATGAGTTTAAAAATGGATATTCTGAACTAATTCACCTGAAGTAGTAATCATAGAAATCATGTACTATTAGGCAATTCAAAATAATTATTGGTTTCACATGATAACCTGAGCTAATTCATTCTAAATCAAGTTGCAATATATTCATTATTTAATTACGTAACTTAGTGTAAATCATAATTGATGTTTCACTTTAAAAATAAATTTCTTTCAAACTCTTTACTGTGGCTTTCTTAAATCCTATATTCTTTAATTTTGATACAACTTTGTAAAAGATATTCCATCATACATAACATTATACTATTTTTTAAGTGTATTATGTTCAATAAAATTATAAAACCATGTATAATTCTAAGTTTTTACACTGATCTTTTTAAGTGTTAATATTCATCATTCAATTCCTATTTTTCAATTTTCAATACCACTTATTTAGAAGTTGAAAACTGAAAACATTTAGCGAAAAATACAACTTATATTACCCTGCAATATGGAGTGAGATGAAACTTAGCTCTAAAAAAATGTTGATAATCCTTGGACTTGGACCGTCTGAAATATAAAAATGAAATAACGTTCATTCAATGTATGAACTTAATTTGTTATAATGATGTTACCAACCTAATGAATTAAATAATTAAATTATTGCTTTATGTCAAAATGTATACGAATTTTTTATGCATTTATCTTCTATCAATATCAAGGTTTTCAAACTATTCATTTCTGTAAAATTTACAATAGTTGAACCTATGGCTTAGATAAGTTTCGATTATTATACCAAAACATTCAAGTGACAGATTAAATTGTGCAAAGAAGCTAATTTGGCACAGTTGCAATCAAAAAGGACAAAACTACTGAAACTACAAAGTCAATAATGTCCGCTGCTACAAATAGGGTTAGGAAAGGTTATTGCATTATATATATACAACTAGTGCGAACCCGTGCTTCGCACACGGGTATGGTGATCATATTATAGTTATACATTTCATAGAAAAATGTTTAAAATGGGTATGCAAACAAATTTGCACCATACCTAAAATATGAATATCAAATACGTAGATCACCTGATTGTATCATACTTTGTTTATTCGTTCCCTTATTTTCAACATGTTGAATAATTAACATAGAAAGACAACAATTTTCTAAAGGATATACAGGACAATGAAAAGAAGATATTGAAATATGCAGGGAAGAAGTAACATATGGTACAGAAAGTGTGCCAACTTGCAACTCAAGCTGTAAATACTTGATATATTAAACACGCAGGTTTCAGCATATCAAAAATTTGAGAACAAAGGTTTAAATACTGACAGCAGCATTGTAGCCCAATCAGTCTATAGATCTCCTCTTAGCCAGGAATATAATTTGTGGAGTAATTTTAAAGAATTATAAACTCACCATAGCAAGACAATCCAAATGAGGCCTAGTATGTCAAATGAATTTGTTAACTGAAGGTATATGAGACAAATAGATGCTAAGGTAGAACATATAATTCAACGAAATATTACTAAAACAAAAGGACTACACCAAATTTGCGTATAAAGAGGAAATGTAGAGAAATTAAGAAGGATTTTTTGTATATGCACTAAGCTTTATCTGATACACTAAGAATTTAGTAACCATATGTTAACTGGTATTCAAGTATATTTTAAAAATTGAAAAATCTAGGAAAATTTTACATGCAAAATACATACATACGTACATATGTATATGTACATATATAAGTATATAAAACATGTAAAAGCGAGAAAAGTTGCAAAGAAGGAAAGGACAACCATGAATTTATATCGCATCGATATCTGTTTCAACCGAGCAAGAATACACAGTAAGTTGAAAAATGCAGTTGGAGAACATAGTTGCAAACAGAATCATCTATCTATTTTTTCACAAAAGACAAAATTTAAAACATTTCTAGCTAACATCCAGATTCAAGATTACCTTAAGCTTATAGTCTTTACTCATGCCACCCACATTGTAACCTCTACTTCGATCCATTTTACATATTTGCATAGAAGGCAATAGAGGAAAATGTACATATACAATTATATATTTCCTTTTACAAATAATCTGACATAAGTTTCAAGTTATAATACAATCAGTAAATTCAGCAAGTAAACTACAAACTATTAATAAAATTTATGTTTATTTTAATACATGTTTAAAGTATTATTTTCACAGCATAGCATAAAAATGGGAGCTATTACATTGTAAGACACATATTACCAAAAAAGAAAAGGAAAGCCTGGAAATAAAAACCGATATGGACATGCAACAATAAAGATGATGGGCCCTCCAACTTTGTTGTGACTAAAACATGTCGCTTCATCTCTTTCAACAATTAGAAGACATAGGCTTCATCTCTGTGTGCAGTTGAAAGACATGGGCCACCTCTGTCTACAACTGAAAGACTCGGGCTTTGATTTTGATGCATTGACAATGCTTATTCATGTACTGAATATGGCAAGAGTTCAAGATGCACTTCTTCGTATTATAGGTATTAATCTGATACCATTGATACATATAGCTTACATACCTATTAACATATATTGAAGTCTTTTCCTCTTCACTTGTATCAACCCAAAAGATTCAATCACTGTTGTATGCGATCTACTTGCAATCATGAAAAACATATCTAATGGCTCCTGAAATAAGAAATAAATGCAGTAACACAAATAACATGTGATATAACAAATAATACCTCATTTCTCAAGAGCATAATATTGGTTGGACTATTGCACATGTTATGGCAAATGTCCTTTTGTCACATAAGATGACCTTCCCAAATGATCATAAAATTTATTTACTTCATGCCGCTTCTCAATGACTGTGAACTATAATTAAATTTAGTTGAGTGAGGTTTGAAAGCAAAGTAATAGTTAAAATATGACGTAAAGAATTTTTTAATGATTTACATTAATTATTGCAAAACCATGAATCAGTCGTTTATAATTTTGATACAACAAACAAAAAATTGACCTGAGATTTTATGTTATAAGGAACTCAATAATCTAACGGCTGAATCAACATACATTAATCTTGTCCAATATAGCTACTTCTAGTCGACTAAAAATTTGTTAAGATGAACTGAATACCATAATGAAAATCAGAAAAGTAGATATGTTATATTGTTGCATCTATCATGATAGTAATAAGGTATGCCTCAGTTCTCATGAGAACCACTGATTTGGTAATAGTCTCATTTTGTTTAAAATACAATTACCATGACAGTAATAAATTTGAACAAAAGTTTCCAATATAGAGGTTTTCCATGCAACTTAGAATTCACCATGGTAGAATTTTGATATACATACCAGTGATGTTTCTAAAGCAACTTTTGTTTCATTGGGAAGTGCAAGAACTTCGATGTTTCTTCGCTAGACAGAATCTAGTGACAGTGGGGAAATTATAGCTTCATCAAATGGGAAATCAACATCTCAATCTTTCCTCACCTGAATCCAGTGAATTGACTGGATGAGCTTCTAAATGATTTTTTGGCAGCTACAGTGCATACTAATCTTGTAGCACCACCAAAACTTCTCATTTGTGAACTCTTAATTCATCTTCTATACATTGCAGTTCTATAAACAACCAGTATATTTTTCAATGAATAATTAGTTTTTCGTAACAATACTTTAGGTATTGCTAATTTTAACAATTATTTGTATTTGAAGCCGAAGGTTGATAAACTACAATTTCAATTTAAAAAATTGAACAACAAAAATATATAAGATAGGATGAACACATACACAATTTCTCTTAATCGTCTACGATATAGTTTGCTAATGCCTTGAATTGCTTTCTTACATCAATAAAATGCCTAGACCTTATAAACTAACTATAAAAATAACCGTATCAAATATCATTCTCATTCAGAACATATACATACATATACAGAATACATCCACAAAGAAATGCAGAAAATTCACCTCACCTAGCATTTACGTTTGCAAAGTCAAACAATTATGTAATTTTACCTCATTGTCTCATAGATCATTGACTCATTAGTTGTTTTTACCTAAAAATGATAATAACATAACTATTGGTTGAAGCAAAGTAAATGTAGAGTGGTAGAATTACAATAAGAGTGTGACAAACTTCACTTGAATTGCAAATGCCATTATTATTTATATGCCAGCCAAGTTTTACAGGATTTACAGAAATAAACACCATTATTATTTCTCATATAAAATGATGCCGGTACAAAATTTTGATTACCTTAATAATGTATTATGGCAAGTATAAAAGAAGAATACATCAATTCACATTCTCCATCTTCATAATTTTCTCAAAATGTATAACTTTCAGTCCATACTTAATTAATTGCCACAAATAGTGTACGTTCAAGTTGAAATTTCTACTTCATGACACTAATGAGTTATTTCTGGTGGAAATAGTCTGCAAGTAAGGAAAATAGTAAAAAAAAATATTTCCTAATAATTTATGTGTTAAATAGTTATATTATATCTTCCCTTAATTATTTAGGAATACGAAGATGTTGATCTTTATTTTTGAACCAAGCCCTTTTGTTGTTAACTGCAAATTTGAATCTTAGTTGCCATGAAAAAGGTAAAAAGTTTAAAGCTAAAATTAAACTTGGCAAAAACACTATTAAAAATATCAAATTGACCGCTAAAATTTCAAGTATTGCGTTGAACATCCCAATTGGCATGTCACGTATAAAGAGAATCGGCTATGAATAATACTTACATTATTGTAAGACAATAGAGCCTTATCTGCTTGTAAGATGACTTGTTGTAAGGCATTAAGTAACGATATACTGAAAATATTGACACGATATAGATAGATGTGTGGGTTAGTGGTGACTGGAAAATTGAGGTAGGGACGAAGTAAAGAATGCTTTAAGAAAAGGTGCATAGCAAAATTCGGAAGCGATAGCTATTGATAAATACAACCGAGTAAAAAAATATTATGTCAATGCTCCGTGAAATGAATATCATGATAAAGTGCTAAGTTCATGTTTCACTATTCTAACAATTTCATTTTGGCTAATTAGACAGAATATTAATGTTGCTTTATATTCGCATGAACACGTAATATTGTTGACTATGCAAGATTAGCAGTAAACTAAACGAATTGAGTCTCATTGACTGAAAAAACTAAAAATAAAAGTGTGATGGAATTAGCTGTCAAAGCTATACAAAATTGATATAGAATCTCTAGCGCAATTGGATAAATATAGATGTTCTAAGGTCTTGTGCATCAACTTTTTGACTGAATCTGGATGAGATTCACTCTGGAATATCCAACATATGTCTTGGAAACATCATAAAGATAGTTTAAAACAATGCAAGTTTCATCCAACTTTATCAAGTAACATAAGTATCCCAAAACCTTTAGAGTTAAAAAATCCATGAATTTTTTTAGAAAACCCCTCAAAGCAAACAAATTTTCAAGTTTGTATAGAGCAATCAGAAAAATAATGTACAAAATTATCTCACCAATCAGTAGATAGTTCCAATTACTCCATTAAGAATCATAAGCATGAGCCTTCTTAAAAATCTTTAATGACCGCCCTTTTCACCTTCTGTATTCAATTGGTCTAGTATTAACATGACATTTTTTTGAATAAAACCTAGCTATTGTATCAAACAGAAAAGATACTAACGAACAGAAGGAAAACGATAATAGAGTTCAATACAATTTTCAAGGACAATACTAAAATACCGAATTCAGAAGCATTATAAAAAAAACGTTCAAAGTAGCAGAAATTCATACCAGAAAATCCAAGGCGGTAGATCGCAAGGCAAGATGAGGCGAGGTAGTATTCGGATTCGGGTTGGCAGCTAAAAGAAGAACGAAATGAAGATCTGTTTTCTATGGAGAAGAACGCCATTTAATTTAAGGTCCTGCCTCCCAGTGCGCTGACTCCATTACCCTCATTTAATTTAGGGTTGGATAAAGAAAAGGAAAGTGCTAGATGGGAGGAAAAGGGAGCACGTATGCGTGTGACGGTTCTCGTCATAAATTTCACGCGAAAAGGAAATTGCTCTTGAAATCAAACTGTATACTGATTACAGAGTATAGATATAAATTTCGTGACTGTTCAGTTGCCAAAATTGAAGGGGGCTTGTGTGCTTTTAAAATAGAACTCACTAATAATATAATAGTATAGATGATAACTCACATGCAATATCCAAAACACTTGGACATGTTTGGGGTTTGATGTAACTAAGTAAGATATTAAGAACACTCCATGAGAATGCGCAAACTATGAACCTTGATACGACTAGCTAAGATGGAATAATAAATATAAGGTGCGTTTCTGTTAAATAAGATGCCTATAGATGTACCCATTTAAACATTTTCATAAACACCTAACATGTACCACAATTGATGTTGCATTTTTCCTTTAGCATGATAAATTTAGGTCCACTTCTAACCATTAACATCGAGAGCTTTAGCACTTTGACATTCACAACCTCTTTAATGCTAAGGTATTTTTTATTGTGATACTTCTTTAATGCTAAAGTATTTTTATGTGATACTGTGTTATGAGAGCCAACATTGAGGGTGATTATTGATATCTTGAAGTTTGATGTCTCTTTAATACTAGCATAGTCGATTGTTTTTAATTTTTATTGTTAGGCAGTTTGTTATTGGTTTTTCTCTATTCTCAACAGCGTGATACCTTCTGTATGATTACAATAAAAGGAGTCATTAATAATAAGTTTGCTGGGAGAAGTGTATGAAAAGTGACGAAGCCATGGTTATATGTACAACATAATTGGATAAAGTTTACTAGGTAGAAAGGTATATTTACGCTTCAGGCCCCCAATATATGAAGTCAACAAATATGTGTTACAAAAAGAGTTCGGAGGAAGGATGCTACAAAGTTTTCAAATACAAAGCGCATTAAATCATTTTCAATTCCAAAATCATGATATATTATGATATTTGACTATATTTTTTGTATTGATAGGCACACAAATGCATTGAAAATCCATTGCAAATATTGTATGATAGCCTTATGAATGTTTCCTTATTATTCAAAAGGCAGTTATAAATTGTATGCATTTTGAAATCAATGGACATGAATATTTGATTTTCTGTTTCAATCTGTCTAATATCAGTACTCATAATGCATGTGATATAGTTCAGCTGATGTTAACTTCTTATGTTGTTGACTATTTCAAAACATTGTAATATTTTCAACTCATTTATAAAATGTAAGTCTGACACAAATCCAAATAATTTGAACAATCTGCCATCAGCTGCGTTATTGTTTTGAAAATTAGATTTATCACAACTTTTTTATTTGCGAATTGATTTGATTCTTTTGATACACGTTGATTTATCACAACTTATTTTACTTACAAATTAATCTGATTCGTCTAATATTTGTTTGATCGTAATATTGATCATTGTTGCTTCCAATCGAATAATACGAAGATAATATTAAATCATTTTCCTCATATCAATAATACCTCTAATAAAGTCAAGAAAGTATAACTTCATCTCTATATTCTACTATCAAAAATTTCAATTGAAAACCGTGTGCGTAGCATCGTACGCGCCAGTGTGTGTGTGTGTGTAATCACTACAAGAATTACTGTTTATAGCAACGGGCGGGGGCAGCGACCTCCAACGGCCATTGACCAACGGCTAGCAACGGCAAGCTTTTTCCCGGAATTTTTTAATAACAAATAACACTTGCCATTGGAAGCCGTTGGAAATATGCCGTTGGCGGCCATTGCAAGCCGTTGGAAAACCGAGACTAGCCTGCAGCTCGATCTTCTTCCTCCTCATTCCTCTTTCACCCAAAATCAAATCCAAAAACCCCCATTTCCCCTCTTAAAACATTTCCAACCCCATTTTATCCCCTTCTACACGTTCTAGCATCCCCATCTTCGTTTGCAAGCTTCACAACCTCCAAAATCAGGTATTATTTGCTAAAACCCTAATTTTGTAAATTTTTTTATTTTAGGTTAAATTGATATTTTTAATGTATGTATTGTGCTATTGTTCGTGTATTGTAGTGTATTGGACCTTAATTACTGTTATTAAACTAATTATTGCATGTTTAACTATGATTTGTTAAATTAGGTTTATTATTAAATTAGTTTCAAACTTAATAATTGTCACTAACCTAAGCATGAACCTCACTTGTTATTATATTGGTGATTGAATTGCGTAAAAACGTACGTAGAAATTAAGTGATTATATTGACATATAAATTATTCACTTTTGACATGTAATGATAGGATATATACGTGATACAGTTTGTGCATGACTGAATGTGATTTGTGATACGATTATATGTATAACATTGTTCGTTTATTTTATACGTTGCGTGCACACATTGAATTTTTTTTTTTGTTTTAGGAAAAAACATTATATATGCATTGATTCAACAATTTGTTTATTGATATAAAAGTTTAAATTTTATGAAAATAAAATTTAAACTTTTATATCGCTAGTTTAAAATTTTAAACCCTTAGAGTGTTTCTGGTCCCGTCTGATAAGTAATGTATATGATCGTTGTGTGGATATTCGTTTTTTAACAGAACGGACATCTATATTCATCGTATACAGTATTTTTTGGATTTGTCCCTGTATTGGACAAGTTACAAAAACAATAATGTAATTAAATCTCGTAAATCATTTCAGTTTAAACGGTTCGCAAAATTTCGACAGCGCTTCTCTTTATGTTCCTTATGTACACGCAATTGTGTGCTGTTCAGGGAACTAAAGCGAAGTGCTGTCGAAATTTTGTTGGATCATTTAAATTGAAATGATTTATGCGATTTAATTACGTTATTGTATTTGTAATGGAAGGTAGGATGACCCATCAACAAAGTGTCAATGATCAATTAATATCAAATTCGCTAATAAAATTGTTTAAATAGAATATAATGTTCATTTCAAAATAAGCTTTAAGTATTATTTTAACAGATAAAACAAAAAGAAGAATGTTTATAAAATTGATCTAACAAAAAATGTCAACGCAAAATTATATCGTACTTTTTAATTATATGCGTAGGTAAATGGACAATTATTTTACTGATCGGAGCTGGATGTACAAAAAACGAAGGGTCGATACTGAAGGCTCAACAAATGAACATTTTAATAATGGTGTTAGCGTATTTATGGATTTTGCTTTTTGTAATAACGAAAACTACAAAGAAATCCGTTGTCCATGTAGTAAATGCAAACTGTTAAATCATTTGATACCACAAATGGTTAGAGATCATTTGCGTCAGTACGGTTTCGTATCGAACTATTTGATTTGGGATCGTCATGGGGAACAGTTAGCATCTAATCCTGTACAAGATGAGGAGGTGGTGAGTAATGAAATTGGTACGACAAATCTTGTAGAACATATGGTTGAAGATGCTGCACGTTCAATGTTTCATGTTCCTCAATTAACTAATGACGATGGTAATGCTGAAGAAGAACCAAATATTGGGGCAAAAAAAATATATGATTTGTTAGATGCCGCGAAAAAACCCCTTTGGGAAGGCTGCACAAGCGGAACCCAATTATTAGTAACTGCTGAATACATTGTGATGAAATCCAAATACAACCTCACAGAATCTGAATTTACGGCTGTTGTACAAGCTGCGAAACGACATATGCCTCCTAATAATCTAATGTGTGAAAATCATTACGAAGTAAAAAAACCGATGTCGACTTTCGGTTTACCGTATCAAAAAATAGATACGTGTCTAAAGGGTTGCATGTTGTTTTGGAAGAAAGATATCAACCTTAGAAATTGTAAAATATGTAATCAGGAAAGATACAAACCAAGAAAGAAAAAGGGAAAGGAAGTCCCGTATAAGCATATGCATTATTTACCAATTACTCCTAGACTTCAAAGGTTATATGCATCTTCTGTAACTGCACAACATATGAGATGGCACGGTGTGAGAACACAGGAAGTAGGTACGTTAACACATCCAGCTGATGGGGAAGCATGGAAGCATTTTGACCAGAAATATCCCGATTTTGCGTCCGAAATTCATAATGTTAGACTTGGTTTATGTACAGATGGATTTTCCCCATTCTCTCAATTTGGTTCGAAATATTCGTCTTGGCCTATAATTGTCACACCTTATAATTTACCTCCTTGGATGTGTATGAAAACTCCATATATGTTTCTTACAGTTGTCGTCCCTAGTCCCGATGATCCGACACAAGGAATCGATGTTTATTTACAACCATTGATTGATGAATTAAAAAAAAATTGTGGTACGAGGGAGTAGAGACATATGATATTTTCCAAAAAAGAACTTTTGCATGTATGCTTCTTTATTGTGGACAATCAGCGATTTTCCTGCATATGCAATGCTTTCAGGTTGGAGTACGGCTGGTCGTCTAGCTTGTCCTTATTGCATGGAAAAAACACGAGCAATTTTTTTACCTCATGGAAAGAAAGTTTCGTGGTTTGACTGTCATCGATATTTTCTTCATATTAATCATCCTTTTAGAAGAGATTAAATAAAAAAACTTTACAGCTAATAGACATGAAACTTTGAGACCACCTACGGTTTGGTCAAGCGAAGAAATTTATGAACTTGTAAAGGATTATCCAAAGATACATGAAACCGGAGAACAGATTGAAATTCAGGGTAAATCATCGATACATAACTGGTGCAAACAGAGCATATTTTAGGAATTGCCTTATTGGAAAAATCTCTTGATTCGTCATAATATTGACGTGATGCATAATGAGAAAAACGTGTTTGATAATCTATTTAATACAATTTTGAATGTTAAAGGGAAGACGAAAGATGATTTGAAATCAAGACGTGATATCGAAGTAATATGTAATCGTCCTGAGCTTCATATAAAACCAAATGACACAAAAAAGCCAAAAGCTTGCTATGAGCTAGACAATAATCAAGTTAAATTACTTTTAAAATGGGTGGAAGGATTACGATTCCCAGATGGCATATCTTCTAATCTTTGTAGATGTGTTGACTATAAGAACAATAAACTTGGCGGGATGAAAAGTCATGATTGTCATGTTATGATGGAAAATTTGTTACCCATCGCTTTTAAAGAACTGTTGCCCGTAAAAGTTTGGACTGTTGTAACAGAACTTAGTCTGTTTTATAAAGAGATTTGTTCAACTACATTAAAAGTTGATTGTCTACGTAAACTTGAGGAAAAAATCCCGATATTGCTTTGCAAATAGGAAAAAATATTTCCTCCAGGTTTTTTCAATATTATGGAGCATTTACCAATTCATCTTCCACTTGAAGCACGTCTTCGAGGGCCTATGTAATATGGATGGATGTACCCATTTGAAAGGTATATTACTATTTAGTTTATTACATATTGGTTTAATTAAATGTATAAAAAATTAAATTAAAATAATTTTTGCTAGGTATTTAAATCATCTAAAGAAAAAAGTGAGACAGAAAGCTCGAGTTGAAGGTTCGATTTGCAAATCGTACATCGAAGAAGAAGCTTCGTTTTTTCTCTCTCACTATTTCAGCGACCATGTGAACATATCATTTGAAAGTGCTACGCGTAATGATGATGGCATTGATGAAGATGATTGTCAAGCGACTTTATCTATTTTTAAAAAAACTGGTCGGCCTGCTGGTGAATGTGTGGAAGTATGGTTGGATGATAGAGATTATCAAGTAGCACACACGTACATTCTTCTCAACTGTGCCGAAGTTGCACCATTTATTAGGTAATATATATACACATACGTCTACACATATGTATACACAAATATATATGCACATATGTATTTTAATCATAATGCAACATTTGTTTTATAATTGCAGTATTTACGAATCACAACATCCAAACGACGATATCGGTAAAGAATTTGCTGCTTGGTTTTCTAACTACGTTTTTGATACAACAAATTGTGTTGTAGATGAAGGATTGAAACATTTAGCTATGGGACCAAAAAGGATAGTCAAGACATATCCAATATTCTTTGTCAACGGATATAAATTTAATACCAAAGAATACGGTGCCGAAAAATCAACTAACAATACTGGTGTATTTGTCAAAGGTAGCGATGATCCAAATGATCACATAAATGACTTTTATGGCGTGCTGACCCAGATTTTGCAGTTGACATATTTCACACGACCCGCGGAAGAAGTATTTTTGTTTAAATGCAACTGGTTCAACAACGTTCCAGGTTCTGGAATAAACGTGGATCCAAAATATAATCTTATAGAAATGAAACATACTTCGAGGTATTATAAGTACGACCCTTTTGTACTTGCCAAACAAGCTCTTCAAGTTTATTATGCTCCTTACCCATCTTTAAGAAGAGATAAAATAGATTGGTCGGCTGTTTTTAAAACCAATCCAAGGTTTACATTTGATGGACGAAATATTCCTAAACAGCAAGCTTACCAAGCAGATATCGAGGAAAATAGAGGAATAATATTAACCGACGATCAAATAGATTTTGGACCTCTAAACGATGAATCAAATGCATTAATTGAAGCATTTGAGAGTATAGAGGAACAAAATATAGAGTGCGAAGAAGAGTCAAAATCCGAAAGCGATGAGGATTGACCGCTAATCAATATTTTGAGAAGGTATTTTTTTTCATTTTTCTATTTCCAAAGTAATTTTATATGATATGTATCACAAAGTCTCTTTTATGTTACGCCATAATGTATGTTACGCCATGTTCATTATTCTGACACCATTTGCATATTAAATTAATCAATGTTACCCTTGCTTTTCTTTATACTATGATTTCATATTGGTATGTCGGGACGCAGACGTTCACGCTTCGGATCTTCCAGCTCACAGAGAGGTGATGATGCTGGTCCTTCACAGCCGGGTGTTCGGCCTATGGTATGGCTGAAACCCAAAGTCGATGGCAGGTAAGTATAAAGTTTAAAAATTGAATTTTATTCCATACAATCTTTTATCAAATATATATAGTAGTAACGGAATATTAAATATTTTTTTTCTGTTTTTACACAGCGGTGGGTTTTCGTTGGAGCCTTCCAACATAGTACTCACGATCTCGCGACGGGCGTATATGGCTCGTATGACCTCGTGTTGGCCGAGGTGGACTGCGATACCAGAGGGGGTGCGGGAGGCTATCTGGCAGGACTTTTTGGTATGTGTGGTATAGCAATTATTGAATTATGTAGTCATGTACATTATGTCAATTCATGTTTGCACTATTTATAGCAACTGTATAACTCATATTTTTTCAAACGTGCAGGGGGAAAAGGACTTGGCCGATTCTGATGTTTCAGTTGTCCGTCGCCATTGGAGCAGCAAAATTGCAAAAAACTATCGCGAAACGATTAACAACATCAAAACATCGGGAAAGAGGCCTCATTGGATGAGTAAAGCTGTTTTTGATGAGTTCGCCACCTGGTGGAGCAACGAGGATTTTGTGATAAATCTCTATCATATATTTAATTTAAATTGTTTGAGGCAAATAATATATAAATAATTAAACTGTCAAAACAATTTTTGTTTTCAATTTGAATTTGCAAAGGCAGTCCGAGAGGAATTCTGCAAACAGGAGCAGGAACCCCGTTACACATCGCAGTGGTTCCAAGTCTTTCCAGCATCACCGGGAAGATTTGGTATAATTATTAAATAAGACAAATAGTTAATTATTTTAAGTTTTAATTTGTTAAATTATAAATAATGTACATTTATATGTGCATATTTCAGGAGAGACAACGCGGGGGGCTGTTAATTATTGGGATGTGTTTACCCATACACATGCATTGACTCAGGTCGATGATTCCGGCGCAGTTTCTTACTCTTGGGACCACGATGACAAAGCGCGTGCTGCCTATGTAAGTATAACATAAGTAACTAAAACTCACAAGTTAATTGAAATAACGTAATTAACTAAATTCAATTATATTTTGCATGACATCAAAAGTTTCAGGAAGCGCGGATAGCCTTACTTGAGAGTACGGGACGAGCTCACTTGACCCCCGATGAGGAGGACGCCATTTTTGAGTCCGTCATGGATCCAGTGATCCGCGGCAGATGCTACGGATATGGAAGCCAATCGGTTGGTTAATTTGCAATTATTTTAATACTAATTTTTTAGTGCAGTTGATAATTTAAATTTGTTTACAGGTTCAGACAGCCCAGAAAGAATATCAAAGGGCTCAAGATAAAGAAGAGATTGCGTAGCTACGAGCCGAGCTTGCTGAGCTGCGGGAACGCAATTTGCTGCATGAAGCGAGGACGGAGGAGTTGAACCGGCGTATGGCGGAGTTCATCGCACAGTATGGACAGCCTCCTTCATCTGGTGGTTCTGGTGCTGAGTGATTTAGGTATGTTTTGTTATTGGCATGTATATTTTGGAGTTGGTGAGAATTTGATACATTTTGATGTGATGGTTTGTGTATATTTGGATTTCATACATTCTGATGGTTTGGTTGTGGATGTTGGTTTGGATTTGTTGATGTTGGTTTGGATTTTTTAATGATGGTTATGTTGTGTTTTGTTTGGTTGTTGGTTTATGTTGAAATATATGTAAGATTTGGTTATATATATATGTTTGGATATAGTTGTTATATGTATATGCTCGAAATGGAGCTGTTTTGATATAATTGTTGTTATGTGTGGCTGGAAGCAAGCACCGCTGCTTTTATATAAAAAAAATTACCCAGATTTGCAACGGCTTCCAACGGCTACCAACGGCCAATTGGCCATTTAACTCCAACGGCTTCCAACGGCATATTCCAACGATTTCCAACGGTATGTTGGTCAACAGGCTTTGCCACATTGGCAAATTTTCCATTGGAAGCCGTTGGTGTATCCACGTTGATGTCGTTGGAAACCGTTGAAGTGTATACCAACGGCAATTCCAACGGCCTCCAACGGCTTTGCAACGGCCATTCGCCATTGGAAATAGCTGTTTCTCTTATAGTGAATGGATGTAGATGGTTAATACATATACGATAGCAATAGTATAAAAGCCGAGCTCTAACTTATTACCAGCAACTGTTTAATGGGGAAAATAAACAATTTTTCCCCACCATCAACACGAGAATGGTAATAAACGACATAGGAAAAGAGTACTTATCTTTCCGGGTCACCCCAGAAGAAGTTCAATCTGCTCTCTTCTCCATGCACGATGCTAAAAGTCTGGACTCCGATGGGTTCTCATCTAAATTTTATAAACTGCACCGGCCAGCCCTAAAAGAGAATATCACAAATGCAGTGTCAATTTATTTTTGCAGCAAGTAACTACCGAAGGGAATGAGCCATGACTGTATTACTTTGATCCCTAAGAAAGATAAGCCTCAAACTATTTTAGTTTATCGTCCTATTTCTTGTGCTAAGTTTTTTTTATAAAATAGTATCTATGATTATTTGTAATCAAAATAAATGGTTTTTTTTCATGATTAACTGCAGAGAATCAGTCATCTTTTATACCGGATTGAAGTGTTGGTGAGAACGTTTTACTCGCTCATGAACTAATCCAGAATTTTACTAAGGGTGGTGAATTGAGAATGTGTATTAAAATTAATCTCCAGAAAGATTATGATATGATTCATTGGAAATTTGGTATTCATATGCTTACATCTATGGGGTCTCTGATTCATTGGGAATTTGGTATTCATATGCTTACATCTATGGGGTCTCCCTTTCCTTTAGGGGAGCTTATCTACGAATTTATAACTAGGCCTACATTTTCAATTATTACCGACGGTAGAATGGAAGGCTTTATTTCCTCCAACCATGGACTTTGGTAGGGAGATCCTTTGTCCCCATACTTATTCTGTATTGCCATGGAGTTTTTTAGCCTATTGATGGAAGAGGGATTTTATGACGGACATCTACAACCTATTTCTCACATTCAACCTGTTATTACAGGTTTATTATATGCAGATGATGTAATGATATTTTTATCTGCTACCACATTTGATGCTACCTGCATGACCAATATATTCAGCATTATGGAGGAGACAGTTGGGTTGATGATTAACCAAACTAAACCTCAGTTTTTTTAGACAGATGCAATGAATAAGACTGAATTGCTACCATACTACAAATGCCAGGCGAAGAATTACCAGTGAAATATCTCAACGTCCCGCTCTTAGTGGACTACATCCATGCATCACATTGTATGCCTTTACTGCAGAAAATAAGTAGCAAATTAGAGGGGTGGGACTGTAATCTACTAACTACAGCTGGTCGAGCTGAGTTAATTCACCGTACAATAACACCTATTGCTATTATTGGGTTTTGATCTACAACCTGCCAAAGTCAGTACTAGCGAAGTTGGTCAAGTTATGTGCAGATTTTTTTTGGAAAGGAAAACTTCACAAAATTTCCTGGGAGACTTTATGTAAACCCAAAATTAAAGGGGGTGTAGGTTTACGCTGATTCATTGATTTGAGTACAGCTGCCAGAATCAAACTCCTTTGGAATTTACCGGCTACAGATAGTTTGTGGTCTAGGTGGATGAGGATCAACTACTTGGTCAAAGAAAATTTTGGATCTTACCCATTGATAATAATTACTTTGAGACAATGAAATCTATTCTGAGACACTAAGACATTGCTGCCTCCGTAATAACCAGAGTAATTATTAATGGGGAAGACATAGATTTTTGGTTTGATCCTTGGATAAACCACAAATCTCCTGTTGATTTTTTAAGATGGAACATAATTCATTAATGTCACACAGCTAATAGTAAAGTTTCTTATATCGTACATGAAGGCAGGTTCAACCTCAAATGTTATCAGAGAATAGGTAAGTGGCTGCGCATATACAGAATGTCAATATTGTCTTCGATAACACAAGATATTACCGGAAAATTTATGATAGTAAAAAAATTGTTTTCTCGAGATTGTGGAATGACATAAGACCGTCTACTGATAATGATGAAAATTTTAGGGTTATTTGGTATAACAAAACAACTCGTAAGTTTGCCTACACAACACATTTAGCATATTTACAACGTTTGCCTACGGTTGATTGACTTATGAATTGGAGGATAAACACGGCTTCAACTTGTGATTTACGTGGTGAAAACACAGAAAATCATCAACATTTATTTACAACTTGGAATATAGCTTTTATCTATGGGATTGAACTCTGTATCGGCTTGCAATACCGCCTATCAACGCCACCAATTTATGGTATTGCCTGGCCAAACTTCGGTTTTGATTCAACACGAAATCGGTGAGATGTGACTTGGCGTATGTTGCAGCGGTAACTTTTGTCCACCACATCTGGATTGAGCGAGCTAGGAGACGGTTTGAGAATTTGAGATGCTCGAATGAAGTAAGATTTAAGCTTGCGGAGATTGATGATAGACTGCAGTTGCATCGGTGGGTAAATCAACGCGGTGTGACTTTTGAGGAGAAGATTCTGCTAAGTAGATAGGGGATTGAACTCCATGACAATGGATGAAGGTGGCGGTATCTGTTGTAGGGTTTTAGAATGTGTATGTTATTTATAGAGATGGGTTGATAGGTGGCCTTTATCTGATTAGCGGGGGTGTATATTTCTTTATTAGGCTTTTCAGTGTTTTCGGCCGACAATATTTCCTGTTGGTTTATATCAGTTGTGTATTTTTATATGTTTTTTGGTCTTTGTTTTTTATTTTAAACGATATTTATTTGTAATCCTTTATTAGATGCTGACTATATAGAGGATTTCGTGCTCTTTTTTCTTACCATAATGGTAAGGTTTTTTAAGGAGGCGAGTCTACCTATTAGAGGTTCTATCTGATATTAATAAAGAACCACTTTATTTCAAGTGTATATATATATATATAAGTTGGTCAGTGCACTAGGGATGAGTTGTTTGTCCTTAGTTTTTTCTCACTATTTTATTAAATCTGAACTCCTCTATAACTATTTCAATTATTATATATATATATATATATATATATTCTTATGTGTATATATATCTGTCCTATATAAAGTTACCATTTTGGTTTTATGCAAGTATACTTTCATTTGCTTTCTTACAACTATAAGGATAGAGTAACTCAAGTCTTATGTACACACAATTACAATATTTATAATGAAATACTGCCAATAGGTTGTCAAGATTCTATAATATTTAATTAAAGGGAGTTATATAACATTATATGTGTTTATGTTAGTATATAGAATAAACTTCCATTTTAAATCGCAGTGGAGTTTTGTAATTGTATATTATACTTAAATTTAATATATAACTTTCTTAACGTTATATTCATATATATTCAAGAATGTAAATATACAAATTTGGCAAATTTGTGAAGTAGTTTCATTAATATTATTTAAATAGTATTCCATTTTGTGCTATGTTCCTTGTCTTGCGCATTAAATAGCAAGTTTATATATTGATTCACTTTTCATTTTTGTCATTTTGTTTCAAATATAACTGCATATATTTGAATTACATATATTTTCTTAGTGTGTATAACTTGTTTACATGGCAACATGCATATTTTAATGCCTTGAGTATATTAGTAGTATTATATGTTTTCATTGCATGTGCTGAGCATTTATACATATATTATTTTGATATTTAACACATACATGTTTGTGTGTATCAATATAGTGTGTGTGTTTGTATTTTAGCATGTAAGAATGAGTTGAGTAGATTTTCATGTTATTGTTTTGTTTAGTTTTTCTTATGCCTTATTTTTTTGGAACGGATTTTAGTTCAAATCCTTGGCTTGCATTTTCCTTCCTGTGTGTATTTTAACAGAGCATGATTCTTTGTTGCATGCATTTCTATATAAATACAAACTTGGTAAAAGTATAGTGTGCATATAAATATATAAGAATATAAACTTATGTTTATATAATGGATAGAGTAATTTTAATCTCATAAATTACTAAAGGAGTATTATATATTATTTTATTAAAGTATGGAGTTTGATATATAATATGTGATTTCGTACACTACTTTGGTAGTTAAATGAATTGAAATAAGGTATTTAATATGTTTGATAAATAGTTAACTTCTTTTTATTGTTTTAAAGATTGAACCAAATTAATTACTCATTTCACATAATTAAGTTAGCATCGAACTTATTCTTGTCAATTCACGTGTATTCATAGTTTATTTGTAAATACTTATTTCCATTTGGGTTAACTTAGGGGAATAATTTTTTTAAGCACCGAATTTTTATTTCTAATTATAAATATAATTAATTTAGATTATCTATATCACAGTTTTCTTGTTTAATCTTTAACATATACTGATTGAGATAGTTATAATTGTCTTAAAATCGTATAATTTAACAATTTACTGCTTATCCTTGACGTACGTTAATTTAGGATATATGAAATTATTTTTATATGAAGTATTTAATTTCATATATGTTAAGATATGTATTACTTATTCATTTCTAATATTTATTTTGTTATATAAAATTATATATTGCAAATGATTTATTATTAAGTATTGTTTTGTTTATTTTATATTTATTAAGAGAACCAATTTTATATTACCATTCTGATATTTATTTTTTTGTTTAAAAATTATATTGATTCACCGTTTGATATTGATTGGATTGATGATTTTGATATGATATGGTGATGACATGTTTCTTTGCGATTTTATTTTGTTTTATTCGGTGTGATGAGAAATATGAATAAATGATTTAGTGATACAGTTTGGTATAGGACTTTTGGTAACACTTTTCTAGTTATTCTTTGGACTCGTTATATAAAATAAAGGACGAGTGTGATGTATGAGTCTGAATAAATGGACTAATAACATGCGGTGGTATGGGACGTCGTTTGTGTTATTTATTCAGTTATTCTTTGCTCATGGAAGACACTCATACGGGGTATGTTATGTATGTGGTGTGCGCGACTCATTGCGGGGAGCACGTATGGAGGCTACTGGTTAGCCATATAGTTTGCGTATATTATATGTCTGTCTATTTTTGTTCGAGTCCATTTATGTTTCACGAGTGAACCAGATTGGCCAATATCCACTATGGCGGCCTGATCATGGGATCACACCCCAGATCTACGACACCTTATTGTTGTTGATATTCGATGCGCGTCACGAGATTAGTATTGGTTACCCCTTGTGTTGCGTAGGCCAGCAGTCAGATACCACGGGGGCACATGTCAATAGTCATGGCCGAAAAGGCTACGCGTTGTCGAGCCTATGGTAGATCATTATCATGATACCGAGATTTGAGAGTAATGGTAACCGATGATTGTAGGAGTCGTGACATATGGACCATATGTGGCTCCTGGAGGAAGCAGACGTGCAACTAGTCTCGAGTTTAGTTTTGGTACATGTGGTGTATGTGCATGTATATAGGTAGTCCTGTGTATAGTCAACCCTGTATCCTTCTCAGACAGATGGCCTATTTATTTTTGATTTGCTATTTCTATCTCTTAGAACCTTTTAATCGAGAGTTTCACCTCTCCAAGGGCCTGGGGTCGAGATATATGATTTTTCATGTTGTGACATTATTATAAGCTGCTTATATCTTTCTTGTTGATGATATTGATATAATATTGCTATTTTATAATATGAGATTGAGAGAGCTAGTGGGCGTCGCTTCATTACGGCCCGACTTCACTTGAGGATATCTTATTATATATTATTTTGGATTTGCTGTTGATTTCTGGATATGTATGATCCACCCATTTGTATTGATTTTGTGATTTTTTGATTTAGTGTATTTCTATATGGGTGATGACATCTTTTGATATTAGTGTTGATTGCTCTATATAAAATCGAGTTATTTAAGAGGCACGATGGTTTGATAAATATATACAGTATTATATCGAAATTTCAAACGTATATTTCTATACTTATCTATATAACATGCTAGTTGGTGATTTAAGTATCTTTGATTATAATATCATATTTTTATTTCTTGTACAAACTATTATCCTTATGTATAACCATTTAGACATAGTCTGACCCGTGTAATATTTTACAATGCTTGGGTCAGTCCGAGACATTTGAGGTATAGAAGCAGAGACCAATTTGAGTTGTGGGCGTAGAGAAGACTAGGTTGTAGCATTATAGTTTACTATCAATGTATATTATAATTTCATAAATGTATATTCATGTGATGTATATTAGATATACTTTGTATATTATTGAATTGTATATTATTCCTGCGTTTGGCTCTGTGTTCTTCGTACTGTATGTTATGTATTATTCTGTCTTGCAAACACGCGTGTCTATTATTTTGTACCAATATTTTGTACGTATAGGTGATATATATATATATATATATATGTGTATATATATATATATGTGTATATATATATATATATCTGTGTGTGTGTCTATGTATATATTTGATGTTTTAATATGTACCAATGTTAGTCCAAGGGAATATTCACGTATGTAAACCATATAGCCTTATTCTCTGTACTATCTGACAGTATTACTCTGTAATACTCTTGGATAGCATGGGTATAGAGGTAGGATGTTACACAATGGTATTAGAGCAGGTTTAGAATAATATATCATATATAAGGGACACAAGTCAAGTCCTTAGATGAGACTTAGGAGTCCCTAGGTGAGCTGGGTGATTTTCTATAATAAGAGAAGGTATATATTATTATATATATATGATGATTACCGGGGGTAATCATCAAGAGACATATTTATAAACCAAATTAAATTATTTGGTTCATATTTATTGAAATAAATATAAGTAATATTATTGACATTATAACTTGCATTTTGAAACGATTTGTTGAGTAAAATGCATATAGCTAAATGTGTTTTAAGCACCATTTGAAATTGTTTAAAAATTAGTAACTGTTTGTTGAAAGCAAAAGTTTATTGTATAAATATATTGGTCACTATTTTTATCGAATGATTTTAAAAAGCGAAGTGATGCTCTAATAAGAAGTTACTTGAAAAGTATATATGCACTATAAGTAAAGTATTAAATAAGGATTTGGAAAATTGTTAGAAACTAGTACATTTAATGACTTTATGAAGGTAATATTTATAGGTGCTTTTAGAAATGAAAATAGCGTTGACTTGTCCATTGAGTGTGTTAGGGATTTTGGTCGATACGAGTGCACACGTATTCGATAGAAATTTTTAAACGCTTGAAAAAGATATTTGGACAAGATGATTCAGAAAGGTATAATTAATTTTATGGAAAAACTAAAATATTTTGGAGTAGAGTTGAATATTTTAAATGGGAAATTAGCCAAGTAAAATATTTTGGTAAAGAGATATTTTAGATTTGTATTTGGAAATGATTTGAAGACTGGTGTTAATATTTATTATTTTAGCAAATAGTTTGTAAAATATATTTTATATGTTAATATGTATTTTTGGTGATAGTTGTAGTCATTGGATAATAGTGCACCACTATGATCACTAGCGAGGCAGTATTGATTATGTGATCAATATTGCAGCCACGAGGAAATATCACATTGTTTTATAGTAGCTGAGAATTTATAAATATATATATATATATATATATATACATACATTTGACTAAGTTTTATATATATGATGATGAGATAGTTATATAGAGTTTTGGGAATTTTAAGATGTGAACATGTATGTTTATATAATTTAGGGGTTTATTTTGTAATAAGTTAATTAAATTGAGAATTATTGTAATAAATAATATGCAATAATTTCCGAAGTGTTAAAATTTTGACATTAAATTATAATTTAGCCTCCTCGATTTGATTTAAATGAGTTAACTATTGGTTTAATTGGTGAAAGAAGTTTGCAAAATAATTGCTAACGTAATTCATGGGATTGAATTTTTTGAAATTATGAAATATATTTATATGCAAAAAAGTTAATTAATGGGAATTTTTTATAAGATTTTGAAAGTTTGTTAAAAAAATTTAAGGTTATTTAAAGAGTAGTAAATTAGAAGTTAAAATTGATATTTGGAAAGAAATTTATTTATAAGAGGGATTTTGAGATTTTATAAAATAAGTTTTTCTTGAATAAATGATTTAATATGTAAAATGAAATTTAAATAATATGATTAAGTTTGTATATATGAAATGTTATAGATATTTCCTTATTGGATATTACGAGGATGCAATTTTATTAAGGGGTGAGTGTGTAACAACCCGTTTTTAAGTAAAAATTAATTTAAGTTAGTGATAGTAATTTGGTTAATTTAATTAGAATTTGGTGATTTATTAGATCAATGGGTATTAAATTTATTTAATAATAGAAAATGAAAATATAATATTTAAAATAAGCAGTAATGTAGAAAATATAAATTTTATATAGGTGATGTAATTAAAATATAATATTAATTTTGTAAAGAAGTGATTTGAAATGAGAAATTTACTTATATTTGAAGTAATTAGGATTTGGATTTTATAAATGAAATGAGATGAAAATTTCTATATTCATATTTGCTGATATTTGCTAAGCAAAAAAACCTAAGTAACCAATCCCAATTTTATATTTCCAAAATTCTATTCTTTTCACTGGAACCTTATGCCCATTCCCAACATCTTCATTTTCTTCTTACTTACAAAGAGAATCACATGCACAACCATGGTTTGAATTATCTTCATCCTGAAACCATTTAAGCTAACTTTCACCACTTTAAAAATAAAGATCAAATAAATAAATTATGTACAATCATCAAATTAAAGTATAAAGTTTCTCTCACCATGGTTCATCTACGTGAGAAGCAAATCTGGGTGCAGTGTGAGTTTCTTATGTGTCTTCATATATATAGTGAGAGGAAGAAGAGCACATAGTTCTCAAGTGAGTAGTTTACAATCACAAAACCTATATACTAATCATTTAGGCCTTGATATATGAAATGCTTGCATTGTACTTGCATTTGTTTCTTGCATGCAAATTTTTGAGCTCTGACATTCCACTTCTTACGTGTATCATCCTTACATTCTTTGTATTATGAGTTTAGTTATTTTGTTACTTTAAACCCCATTAATATAATACATCTTTCCATGATTTTTCTTGGATTCAATTTGGTTAGTTTATTAAATTGTTTTTGCAAAAAAAGCTGATACCGCCTTCTTTTTATGGGTGCAATTTGTAGAGTATGTATGGGTGTATGAGTGTGGATAGTGTTCAAATGTACCGTGTTGGGCAGTGTTGGCACACGCGCGTGTGAAAGTGTTGTTGTGATTCTTGGTGAAGTGTGAGTAGCTGGGAGTATATATAATAGTGTGTTAGTGCTCATATATTTACATATATTAGTGGGTCAGTGCGTTGGGGATGAGTTATTTGTCCATAGTTTTCTTCTCACCGTTTTATTAAATCTGAACTCCTCTATAACTATTTCAATTTTTATATGTATTCTTGTAGATATATATAGCCTATATAAAGTTACTGTTCTGGTTTTATGCAAGTATTACTTTCATTTGCTTTCTTACAACAATAGTAAGGATATAGTAACTCGAACCCTTTATACACATATATATTATCCACGTACATGGACTTAAACAACTTGGAATGGACATTAATTGACTTATGACATGTTACTAGACATTGAACAAAGCATATATGTTGTAGATGGACTTTGGTTTAGATTGGACTTGGATTTAGAAATGTACTTACAACGATAATCGCTATAGAAGCAGCTTGGAATTGTCTTTTTTTGCTATTGTTATGAAACTTTGTAAGAGAACCTTAGTGGTTTCTTTTCATACTTATAATGTTATATATATATATATATTGCTATTAAAATATTAAATAGGAAAAATTTAAGTAACACCTCAAAAACGGCCAAAGCATCACTAGTGTAAAACTGCCTATTTAGACTTGATTTTTTTGGACTTCAAAGGTCTGGAAATATATTTAGATTTAAATATTTTGTTTCATTCCATTTATAAGTAGTTACTAAATATTATTATAGTATTTTAAAAGTGGTTTGAGATCTTTATGAATTTACAAGAATTAGTTATGAATTTTTAAAGGAGTGATATTTTGTTAAAACATGTCGTTTTCAAGTTTCTAATGATTTTTCAAACTTGTTATTTTCAAGTGATATTTAAAAGAAATGTTTTAAAACATATTATAAGTATTTTGAAGTATTAAAAATTATCTTATACAAATATCTTGTATAAATATCTTGTTTTAGATTATAAAACAAAAGGCTTAGAAAGGTGTTGGTAATTGCTTAATGGCCAAATGGTTAAATTGTTTAATTACTTATTAGGAAAGTAATTAACTATGCTTAAAACTAATAAGCCGACAAAGTAATCTTATCTATTTGTGAGAGATAAGAATGATGTCGAGTAGGAACGGAGCAATAAAGCTCTAACCTACCAGTTTCCCTCTTAACCGAGAAATAGGTAAGTGGAAAATGTCGAAACGTGTCAATCGTGTTGATTTCTTATTGTTTATGGAAATCAAGAATACTATACTTTACACTAATAGCCTAGGATGTGGACTTATCTATTTGTGAGATTTAAGAATGCGGTGTTTGAGCAAGGCTTGGAGCAACCAGTGCCCTACTTACCTAGTTTCACTCTTGAATGAGGAATGATTAAGTTGAGAATGTCAGAAATGAGTTAAGCATAGGAATTCTTATTTGTATAAGCAATGTTTTTTGACTATATTATTGGTTAGTCGATTATCAAACTTAACCGAATATGAACTTAGATCTTTAAAACAAAGGTTTGCGAAGATGGTAACAATTGGAAAATGATTTGGGTTTGTTGTGACAATGTGTTAATCACATTCATCTTTAAGCCTTTTCGATTATACTTAAGGTTGTAAATAAATTTTTAAAAGAATGATTTAAAGACAAGTAAAAGTGAAATGTTTTGGGTTTATAATGGTCATGTAAGTAATATTCATCTTAAACCTTTTATATGGATTTGTGAAAGTACTTAGATCCTTAAAATGGATATTTTGAAGGAAATAATAAGTGATGGAATGTTTTAGAAAAAGGTAGAAAAAGTACAAATTTGTTAGATAAATGAATTTTACTAATAAAGGAATTTTAATTAATAAAAGGATTAATTAAATGGATGGGATTTGAAGTTGCTTAAGTAACTTAATCATACTTTGTGTAGCTTAATTGTATTTTGGATGATGATAGTGTTTTTGTGTTTATTCACTTATGGAAAGTAACCTAGACGGTTTCCATTTAAGAACATCTATCTTATACCAGATAGTCAATTAGTCAACTATCGAACTGACCAAAATATGACTTAAGAAGTTATCGAATGGCTTCGCGATTTCATACCAATAAGAACTCCCACGGAGGAGTATTGATACGAAACGTCTCTAGCTTTCACTTACTTCTAAGAGAACCATGATTGAGTTAATCGGAAAATTCATTGATTGGTTTTGAATAGACCGGGATGGTAAGTGTTCTACTTATTGAATACCACTTTAAAATTAGTACCTGATCTATTTTCTGGAAGCGGTTGTGAAATAGAATGTTATAGAGTCTAACCTAAGGTTGGTTCAAGGGAAAGGTCAGCATAAACACTTCGAACGATGCTATCATGTGGGATTGTCTATCTTGAGGAGTAATCCAAGGTAGAGGACAACGCTAGCATTCATCAGAAGAGTTATACATGGGAATCTATGTGGAGGTTTGAGATCTGTTCAAGATGCTTAAATCT
This sequence comes from Allium cepa, assembly GCA_030765085.1. NCBI lineage: Eukaryota > Viridiplantae > Streptophyta > Magnoliopsida > Asparagales > Amaryllidaceae > Allium > Allium cepa. The sequence continues at coordinate 926,800,228 of CM060934.1, forward strand.
ATGTGTTGATTCATGATCTGCTCGAGATATGGGAATTCATTTGGGAATTTGTGATCTGTTCGAGACGATGGAATCAATTTAGGGATTCGTGCTCTGTTTGAGTGATGAAGAATCGTGTGGAAGATGCCTAACATAACCTCGACATCAAAAATGACTAAAGATAGAGTAGGCTACACAATATGGGGTTTGGCTAACCCGCAACAGGATATTATCAACTCTATATCTAAAGTATGCTTATTGATATGTTGGTACCCGGAGTTGATGATATTTTTGGTTCACATTGTTCATGTTTATGTTCAGGCATGGGCCTTTGTGTTTTCCTTGTGAAATATTTCATTTAGAGATATATGACGTTCGGTAGGTAAATTCTGATCCTTATGCAAGGGGTTTGGATTCGACTTCCCAAAAGAGATGTCTATAGAAAATCCATTATGCAAACGTTCTTTTCGTTTTTGGTTGTACTCCTATTATGCTGGAATGTAATCAATATAACCATTTTGGCTATGATTAATATTTATTTTGAACCTTAGACATGATTATAATATTATTGGATTCTCTATATATGATTTGGTTTTCATAAATTAAAAACCCGTCTGAATTTATTTGCGGTATAGTCTTATGAGATACCTTTATTTTTAAAGGTTTTCATACTGCTAAAAATATAGTTGATCTATGTTTCTCATGATGATTTACTAATCCGGGTATTAATTTCTTATAATACTTGGGCCAGCTTCGTGTATTTTTTCAGATTTAGCCGTGGATGCCTTGGAGCTTCTGGAGATGAGCTGGATGATTTCCGACTATAATATTTAGTTTCGTTGCATTGATTTATGTGTATATATCAGTATTTGTTATGAAAGATTGTTATAACTGTCCGGGCTGATTATTGTACCTCTCAAAAACTTTATATCTTAGGATCACGGTTTATACTATCTTTTATATTATATAAGATCGTTCCATGGTGGGATCTGATATAGTATTCTCATCTTTCTTGTTCTTTTCCTTCTTATTTTTATTTTACACTAACGATTCGTCTTTCCTGAGCAAAAGAATACCGTGGAGGTATTAGTATCGAGATTTAGGGGTTGAAAAGGAGAGTCATTGCACTCTCTTTTCAACACTTTTAAATCAAATCAAAATCCAAATTTTGGGTCAAACCTCAAAGGTAACGTGATGTTGGCTTGAGAATTTAGGCTTTCTTTGGAATATTGTTTAACTTGAGTTTGAAGTAAAATATTTGGTTGTTTATAAAAGAAAATAAACTCAACACTTAACCATTTTTTCCATCTCATTTTCAACATTTCCCACTTATCTCTCTTTTCATTTTTCATTCACAGTAAACCAAAAAAAGGCAACCAACTTCAAAAATCAACTACTCCCAATCCATTGACAATTAGCAAAATCTTCCAACATGGAAGTTGTCAAGTCCAGTCTCTAGTATTTTTTTAAAAATGATCCCTGAGTTTTCTTCGAGTGTAGTGGTTATGGTTGCCTGATGACAGTAAGTGGCGAAAATTGGTCACGAACTTCAAAAATTTATTCTCTCGATGGAAGTTAAGTTAGATGACGTCGTTCATTGCGTTGGCTTCGTAGGGTAGTTTAGTATTTTTGCAAAAGTTACGATGACGTTTGGAGATGGTCATCGACGATGGCTGAAAGTAGGGTTTCGGTTAAATGAAGATTTTGGCAATGATAGGCTAAACGAAGATTGGCATTAAACTTTGCATGAGAAGGCGAGCTTATGGTGGTTGTTTGGTGAAGTATGGCTCTTAATTGCAAAAAGCGACATCGGGTAGTGATTTATGATGGCTATATGATGGGAAATAGAAGGGGAGGACGAGCATGACTTGGTTGGGATGGGGTTGAAGCTCTTGAGAAGAGAAGTTTGCTACAATGTTCGATGGTCGATTTCGTGGAGAGGCGTGGGAGATAAGGAGAGAGAAGGTGGTGCGATGGTGGATTTTCATGTGCATGTTCATGGATGTGGATGTTTTAAGTTTGGGGAAGAACGAGTTTAAACTGATAAGGGTAATTAGTTTGTCAATTTAATATTTAAAGAATATTTTAATCTCAAATCTTATAAAATTGATATCTTGCTCATATGAGTTCATATTTCGATGCAGCCTTTTGCGTTGGACTCGTATCGACATTATCTACACAATAGAGTTGGATTCATCGAGTTTAAAGCTAGTAAAATTTTAAGCTAAAATAAAACGTCGTTCAGTTTTTGACCAATCGAAATGCAAGAGCGACAGTTGGAATTTTGGTGAGTTTCTCACCTTTAAATTAACTATGTTGTATCTATATTGCTATAGATTATTATTGAATGCTTGAATGGTGGTTGATAGTTTTAATGAACTATAAATTAATGATAAATTATAGTGATTTAATTTAATTATGTTTAATGTTGCTAAACTAGTTATACTTAGTTTGTGATATCTTGTTAGTAGAATAAAACACCATTCTGCTATAATTAAGTTGAATAAATTATTTTGTACACCTTTAGAGAAGAATAAATCATCATTCTATGCTTGTGAAGTAAAAAGATTATTTTTAAATTTAATTAATATGTGGATTAATTAATAAATGATATGATTGCTAATTGTTGAAAATAATATGTTTGTTATTGTTGTATGATCTTACATGACAGCAGATGACATAAATAACTATTTTGTTGTTGGGGACTAAAAGAAGAAGTTGGAGTGTTTTTTTGTAGCGAATAGGTCGCTATGGGACACTTCGAAGTGCATATATATAAGAGATTTACACGGACTTTGTAGAGAGACCCTAGGGAGTCTCTCGCAAATATTGATTTATTTATATTCTTATATTGCTTATATTAATGTCTGGTTGAAATATTTTGGACATGTTGTTCAATTTGCGTAAGTGTCGTTATTGCATTTTTCGCTATATCATCACTTATGAAATGCCATTCTTGTATTTTCACAAAATAAATGTTTAGCTGCACTTTTACGATTTGAAAGTTTTTTAAAATAATATTTCCAAATATTTTGATGATTTTGGAAAGAAATTTTAAGTGTCGATTAAAATTTATAAAAGAAGTAATAAACTTGACTAATTACCCTTTGGGATAATTAATGTTGCTTTAAATTTATAAAAGAATATAAACTTGATTTACTTTTCTTCGAAATAATTAATGTTGTTATAAATTTATAAAAGATTATAAATTTGATCTATTTTCCTACTAGATAATTAATATTGTTTCAAATTTATAAAAGATTATAAATTTGATTTATTTTCCTTCGGAATAATTAATGTTGTTTTATATCTATAAAAGATTATAAATTTGTTTTAATTTTCTTTGGGATAATTAATGTTGTTTTAAAGTTGTAAAAGATTATAAGTTGGATTAGTTTTCTTTCGGGGTGATTAACATTGTTTTAAAATTTATAAAATTCTTTTTAATCGATTTATCAACTTCTGGGATAACAAATGTTGTTTAGAAGTTATAGAATATAGTTTATATATGAAAATCTTTTAAAAAGGAATGTTTAAAAATAAAGCTAAGTTTAAATGGTTTTGGGTTTATAGTATATGATGTTTTATTGGCATTTGCTTTTGACCCTTTCTTTTAATACACTCGAAAATATAATTTACTCTTTAAAAAGAGTAATTTAAAGAGTGTTGTTTTAAAATATTTTACATATATTTTATGATGTGAAAATTGGTGTGAGTCAATTTTTTTAAATGTTTGATTCATCCATTTCTACAAGTAATATCATTTTGTTATCTCCGATAGTTGATTGATTGACTGTCGATTTTGCTAACTTCTTTGTATTTCGTCAATTCAAGACGAATTTATTTCTCATTTGGGGCATTTAAGCTCTTGCTATTCTTAAAGTTAGTAATGCTATTGAGACATGTCAGGAAGCAACATTGCCCTTACTCATCCAGCTTCTTCGTTTTCCCTAGGGAAATACTAGTTTGTTTCCGATAGATGATTCATCGACTATCTATTTTGGTATCTTTTTTTGTGTTTCGTCAATCCAACACTGTGGATAACTAAAACCAAAGAGCTAGTGGGAGCCAAGCTAGTTGGGTCACACCCATTAGGGTATATTCACATTTATCTAGAGATGTGTTGGTAGCATGCATGCGGTGATGTGAAATATTCGGATGCACGTGTGTAGCGGGGTCCAGCTTGGATGTTTCCGAGAGTGATGCGTGTTTGGCATAGACTCTCAAGTATATTTTATCTGGAGGTATACTTTCGGTGTACGGGGCATACCCTCCTAGTCATGTTGGTTGAGTTTCGTTCCCCTTATTTTGATTTGAACATTGGTATTAATCTTTTCTTAATTTTATCACGACGTGCCTTGTGTTGTCCTTTATGTTTAGTTCTTTAAGTTCAGATTTTGATTTTGTTTGAACCTACGTTTTCAAACTTTGATTTTGGATTAAATGTAACAGCCCACTTTTTTGACCTCGAAAATCGACGCTAATACATTCACTGTATAGAGTGCCGAGCAATCAAGTGTCGGCAATCCCAGTCTGTTAGGGTTAAGCAGAAAGAGGTAGAAGAAGAAATAGAAAACAACAATACAGAATCTCACAATCGCAGTGGATACAATTTATAATATACAAATAGTGGCATTATATACAAAGAAAGCAGTAACTGACTATATACATACAAGATATCAGAGTACAACCATCAACAATTACATCTGGACATTTTTAATTACTTGTCCCTATACACAAACTATACAATCTAAGATACACAGTGGAATCTAATCAATACGTCTCTGCCATTCAGCTCGTCTCTTGAGTTCCAAAACGTCCTAACCTGAAAATCTGTAATACTCAGTCTGACCCGAGCATTACAATAAAGTAACACTCGAGTCAGGCTGGAAACCAGCGTGAGTAAACTCATTTAATATGAAATACTTAAGTTGCAAAGCTTCTTTGGAAACCAAGGTAACTCGTTCATTACTACGAGTTTCATCTTGCTATAGCCAAACACTTATTACACAAATCCATTGGTATTTAAAATACTATCTAAGTACCGTTATTTAATTCAAAAAGGTTAGGTTTTACTTCATTTTATTCAATTCCAGCCTTTAAGACTCTATAATCAAAACCGTAAGGTTTTGTAGTACTTATTAAATCGAAGTGGTCCCGGATATCGCTGATATCCGATCTCGTTTTCCTCGAAATCTAAACGGCGTTTTTAAGGCCAAGTTGTTTAAGTAAAACAATTCAATTTTACTTTCAAAATGTCATATTCACAGAGAAATTCCATCACAGATATCTATTTCAAATAAACGTCTCACATTTACAATAGTTCAATATAGGGTATTTCATATTACAGAATAACAGGAATCATCATATTAGAGATATTAAAGAAATCCAAAGTATTCAATTCAAACATTCATACTCTAGCCTAACTAATCACACAACCATCTAATTAATTTTAACCAAAATTAATTATCAACAAGTCCTGTTTAATCATTGTCAATCAATTTCAAACGAATTAATCATATTTTATTTTTATCAAATATATGGAATTAATTAATCATTAACATGTAAAATCACTTAATACTTTTCATTAATTAAAGGGTCAAAACATTTTATTTTCCTCTAACCATTACTTATTTCCTATCATTTATTTTACTTTAATAAGCTTCTGTAATAACTAATAATTTATATATATATATATATAGTTATCTCAAACTTAATTAATTTAAACTTAAACCATTAAACTTGCATCATTTATTAACCTAAATTTTGGGTAAATTTATAGCTTTAAATTACTTATTATCCAGAAAGTTTAAGTTAAAAAAAACATTGGACTATGAAAATAATTTGGTAAAAAACTTCTTTTGAATCTTCTTTTATTTTTTTATATTATATATTTTATTTTATTTTTTCACTATGGATAGCTAATATATTTACTTAATACATATTTCAATTTCTAACACACGTATTCTTATTTTAGGCTTAAGTTATTAATACTTCAATTAATAACTACATATATACACACACACACACACACTTATATCTTGTGTTTTATAATGTAGAGTTTAGATTTAAATCATTTTTGGGAGATTTACTTCGAATTTGCAAATCATAGTTCTTTCGACAATCTATATATGTATATATAAATAAATAGTAAATAGTTATTGTGTTCATCTTTTCAAGTTTGGAATTTGTTCTGATTTGTTTCCATTATCTCGTGTGTGGATGTTGTTCTTATGAGGTAAAAACTTATTCCATGTTTAGCGGCATGGTCTCACAGAATTATTATATGTTCACTATATTACTTAAGTTTCTCATGCTAGTTTTCCAGAATGATCTGGGTGTTATTTTATTATAATACTCGGTTAGGAGGAATAATTTCTAGGTTGACATTAATGTTACGGAGCTCTTGGAGAAGAGTTGGATGTTTACCTACCATAGTATTTTATTTATGATGTATTATTATGTATAACTATTAGCATTTGTAAGGTCGAAAATTCACAACTGCCCAGTTGATGAAGTTTGTTTTTAACTATGATATGCCTTGTATGTTGGAGTGACATTTTACACTGTCTTTATTATATTATATGTCGTCATTTCCACTGTGATATTTTGTTTCCCCTTTTAATGATCTAGAATTTTAGTCATTTGATTTTGAGATAATTAATTAATTTTAAATATTGAAATATTAATTTTACGAGTCAAACAACTTAAATTTAAAATATAAGGATTTATTTGAATATGTGGATTGGGAAATTAATAATTGAATCTTGGATTTAATTTGGATAGAAATGTTATTAAAGGCCAATTTATATTCTATTTAAATAAGAAAGAAGATAATAAACCTTTAATTTATATTTAAAAATGATTAATTTGGCTTTTTCCAATAATTTGTTTAATAACATGTAAAATAACCTTCCAGGGCACTATTTCGGATTTCAACAAAATCAGTTTCATTGGATTCATAATAGTGAACTATTATATGTCGTCGAATTTCATGGCGATTGGACGTATCGTTTGGACGTGTGAGTTTGAAACGAAGAAATTAATTTAAGGAATTTAAGTTAATATAATTTGATTTTTGAAAGCTAAATTCTGTATACGATGGAATTAGGTCCCGTCATATATTCCATTGTGTCCGGAATAGGGGTACGACATATAGTACGCCTGGCGGCATGTTTCATTTGGAGTTCAAAAATTTAATGAATGAGTATTGCTTTAAAAAATTTCTATATAAGGACCTAGACATTTTCATTCTACAAAACCCAAACCTATTTAGCTTCAGCCGCCATTAAACTGAGCCTCCATCCTATGGCCATAGTTCATCAGAGCCACATTGTCCACCTTCAAGCCTCGACCCTAACTAGCAAAACGTAGAGGTTGACAAAACGTAGGCAATCAACGACCATGATCGTCGATGGCAAAGAGTGATGGCTGAAGTTTGGCTCCATTCATGGGCTGATTGGTTTCGTTTCTTTCACGATGTGGCAGAGTTTGGCGAGGCGGTGTGATAACAACGAGCTTAGGGGAGGGGGTGTGCCACCGATGAGGCAGCGATGACGAGTGAGTCATGATTGAAGAGAGAGAAAAAATATAGTTGTGACCTGGAGCAAGCATGAATAAAAGTGAGAGGGAAGGTTATTTAATTCAAACATTTATTTCCTTCAGTTAATTATATTTAACTATTTCGAAACGTTCATTAATTCATATTAAACTTATACAAGGTCAAAATTGAATGTGAGGAGTTGCACTGCGATCGTATCGACGAATTCTGTGCTATGGAGTTGGTTTGGATAGATTTGGAGATCGTAGAAATTTGGGTTAAAATTGAACATCTGTTCAATTTTAATTCAAAACGGAATGCTTTGGCGACTACTAAAATTATGGTGAGTTAAATTCATCTTTTTGGTTAACTGGTTATGTTATATAGTTGAAAATAAATTGTTGATTGGATGTTTGGATGATTTACTGTATTTGATAGTTGGTTTGGGTATATTCCCGCATCTGGAGTGAACGAGACCCTATTATGTTCTCGTGTAAGAGCGGATGGCCCTTTGTAAATGATCCCACCTCGAAACGGTTCATTTATTTTATTTGATTATATACTGTATGTGATACAGGGGGATGGGTTGGAAGGATCCGACAGGATTCCTTACAATGTTGATTTTATTTTTCATATAATTTGATATAGGATATGTTAGATGCCAAAATTGATGTCATGAATGATTTTCCCTTTGTAACAACCCATAATTTAAGTCATTTGAAATTGGGATATTTAATAGATTTTAAATATTTAAAAGTTAACTTTATAAGTTGATTAACTTATATTTCAAATATAAGGATTTAATTAGATAATTAAAATGTTAATTTCGTATTTGAAATTATGTAAATAATTGAAATTTGAATATGTGAATAAAAATAATTTATAAAGATGAATTAAATTCTATTTGAATTAGAATGATGTTGGTAAACTTTTAAAATTTAATTAAAAGTAAATTTATAGAAATTAAATATTTTAATATTTAATAACGTGTAAAAATATTCATTTTCAAACAGTCTCGGATTTCGACGAAACTAGTTTTATTGGATCCGTAATGTTATATTATTGTAGCATTTCAAATTTCATATCAATCGGATTTACGGTTTAGTCGTGGTAAGCTGTAATGCATAGAAATTTGTTTAAGTAAATCTTAATTTAAATAAGTTGATTCGAAAACCTATCTTCAAAATACGATCAAATTAGCTCCCGATATATATTCCATTGTGTTCGGAATAGGGGTAAAACATTATAAACGCTAGGCGGCATCGTTTGGAGTTTAGAAAAATTTCGAATGAATAGTGCGTGAGAATTTTCTATAAAAGGACGAATAATTTCTATTTTCACTCAAAAACCCTAGTTCCCAAACCCTAGCTGCCACCGTGAAATGCATGGCCAAAACTTCACCATCTTCCTCCTCAAACATCTTATGATCCATCGACTTTTACGAGAAACCTCCAACTACAACATTGAAGAGCTTCGCAAGGTCTAGTTGTTCAACGGTGATGATCGAAAATTATGCTAGGAATCGTTGGCAAATTGGCCACAAAGGCAGTGCGTTCGAGAATGAAATCGACAGATGATGTGGCCGAGCTTGACCAATCTTCGGGTGTAGGTGGAGTCGATGTGGATCTTTGTAGTGGCGTTACCCAATCATTGTCAAATCGAGTGTAGTGGTCGGAAAAATTCAAAGATAGATGGCGGCCGAGTGGGTTTGTTCTAACGTAATGAACGGTGGAGGAAGAAAAGAATAGCGGCCCATATTTCTCAATTAAAATGTGCGGCCGAGATTTGATTAGTAAATAAAATTAAAAAAATGAAATTAATATATATATATATATATATATATAATTTGTATAAACTTTAAAATAGCGTAACTTCTTCATACGAGGTCTGTTTTTGACGAAACAGTTGCATTAGGATCGTATTGACAAGAACTTCATTATAGAGGTGGTTTGGAATTGATTAGAGCTAATGAAAATTTTGGGTAAAATTAAACGGTTGTTTAATTTTATTCGAAATAAAACACCGCAACTGCTATTGGAACCAAAGTGAGTATAACTCGCTCTTTCTGACTCACTGATATTTTTAATTTTTTTTATGATGATTGATGATTGTTTGGATGATATATGATATATGATATCTATATTGATTGGTATTGGATATATTCCTGGCTATTAGAGCAGATGAGACACTATACGTTCCCATGTATGAGCAGATGACCTTTTGTACGCGCGTGTACCACAAAGCGGACATTGTACACAAATTCTAATATGTATATTTGTTGCGGTGACAGGTTGGAGGTATCCAACTGGATTCCTCACCAGTGTTGATTTTTATTTACAGATATTGATATATATGTTGTTATCACATGATATATGATGTTTTGTATGCCGTGATTGATATATTTAGTGATGTTGCAACATTGGTGTTGTTTTTGGAAAATTAAAAATGTTAAAGTGATGATCTCAAATCAAAAAGGATTTTCAAGTGATTTTGAAAAAAGATGTTTTATTAATTTTTGAATTGTTAAGGAAATGAATTAATTTTTAGTAAATAAAAGTTATAATTTTTATGTTATAAAAATTATGATTTTTGGAAAATATAATCAGAAGGTGATTTTTGAAATATGAAGTTAACTATTTTGTACATAGTTTAAATTGATATTTTTCAATTATTATAAATGGTTTATCTGCAAAGATTTATAAAAATTGAATTTTTTTATAAATCAAAGTAATGGGATATTAAAGGAGTTTTATAAGTGTTAAAATAAAGTTATAATTGAATCTTATAAGTTGTGATGACCCGGAATTTTGAGCAATATCAATTTAATAATCTTTGATAATAATTAAATTGATTTGATCATTTTACATTATAAATTGACAAGTTAAATTTATTTTAAAGATAAATGATAATAATTTGTTAATATCTATTAATATTATTTTTCTAACAATATGAATTGGCAAATTTAATTCTTTTAAAGGCTAATAATAATTTGATTTTGAATTATTTATTTTGGTAAATAAGAAGTTTTAATGTAATAAGACTTTGTATTCAAATTATAATATATATGAATGTATATATATTGTGATTTGATATTTGTTTTAAAATTTAATTTGGAAATTAATAAATTAATGTTAAAATACTGTTCTATTTGAAATGTGTATATATATTTGTATATATATATATATATATATTTGAAATAGGAATTATTAATTTGAATTTAATAAGAGTTTTCAAACTTGAATATATTTAGTTTGAATTTAAAATGATAATTTGATTTAAATGACTTTAAATTGATAATTGAGATTTAAATTTAAAATATCAAAGTTAATTCCTTATTTATGATAAATATGTACTTTAAGTTTTTAAATAAGATCTAATTTAAAATAGAAGTTTCAAACATATAAACATGATTGGATTAAAATGTAAATTACTTGTTTCATATGAATATCTATTAAAAGATAAGTATGCATATTTTATAATTCATATGAGTATTACATATACATGTATATTAGACTTTAATAAATTGTTAAAAATAAAATAACATTTAAAAGAAAACATTAATAAAACATATAAATAATACTTATATAACACATGTAAGAATATTAATTTACATTAAAGACACTTGTAAATAAATTGGTATAGGTGTAAGTAAATTAGAAACTTGAAGTGACAAATGTCTTCTACATTAATAATTAAATTTAAGATTTAATTGTAAATTATAAAATGTAAGTTTTATTATTCAGCTGAAATATTTTCTTCAACTCAAACAAGAATGCATGTAAACCAAATCAAAAACAAGATGAATACAAATCTGATAAAATCAAAACAAAGTTCTGAAACAAATGCAGAAAACTGTAAACCTGGAAACTCAATCAAATGCAAGCTCATCATCAAAACAAAGTTCAGGAAAAAGAAAAGAAAGTGTGAATCTGGAAATCCAGGAAACAAAGGGAAAATTCAATCTGAGGCTAAACCATGATAAATTCAAATGCAACAAGTTCAGGAAGAAATCATCAACATACAAACTGGAATCAAGCAACTCAGTAATCAAATAAGCATTTGGGTGTAAATCTTCAACATGCAAAATGATAATTAAAGCCTGGAGATGCAGTTCTGTTCTCTGCAATGAAAAGGTGAGTAAATAAATTTTAAAAACAGATTTAAACTTGAATCTTATCTTGGATTGTGAATGAATATCATGCTATTACTTGATTGAATTTAATGCATGATTGTATGTGGGTGTTTGATTTCATGTTTGAGTATATGTTTGAAATACCTGTACAGTTTAAAAATTACAGTATTTATAAATCAGGCTCAACTTCATAAATAAAATCAATAACTTGAAAATGGATTCGAATTTGACTTTGATTTGTATATAAAAGATGTTTGTAATCATCTAACTTATCATCTAAAAATACTTGTAAGTTTTAAAAGTAAACAATTAGTATTCTTTTTAAAATTTACAGTAAAATATAAAAATTGGGACAGAATTCAATGGATTCAATTTAAAGTTTTGATTTCATAAATGGATTGTAAGTGGAAAATGATGATTTTAGAAGCTGGAATCACAATTTTAATGGAGTAATTTGTGAGCAATTTGGGATTTAATGATTTGGGAACTTTTGCCAAATCACGGCAAACTACGGCGAGGTTGACATCGCAGTTGAACTCGGAGATGGAGTAGACTTCTATGAGCACACGAAAAATGGTCCATGAATTTTCTGTTGAGCGTGATGGCCGTGATTCGATCATATAGGGTTTATCACTTGTTTTTTTTGCCGTTGTGTTCATCTTGACCTCGCGACTTCGTGGGTGTTCTGGAGGCTATCGCGAGGGGTTAGAAAGTTGATGGGAAGTGAGATGAAGCCACGGTGGTGAAGGCGTGGTCTACGGTGAAGGGGATGGTCGGCGTTGATAGTTTTTTGGCTGCTGTGTTTTGAATTTGATGGGTTCGAGCGTGATATTTTCGTGTGTGATTCGAATTTGATTTCTGGGTTGAGCATTGGAATGGAGGGGTTGAACGTGACTTGTGGTGGTCGGAATAGTGGTCGTTGGCGATGGGGAACTCGGTGCACGTTGCACGGTGGGGTGGTATCAGTTGCTGTTGGGTTGAATGGGAGAAGATGGTGAAGAACTCGAAGCAGGCACCGTGTTTTGTGATGTGGAACTCGAAGCAAAGGGTAGGCAGGGGAGACTCGGGATGTTACTGGGTGTTTTGTTGGGTTACTCGAGTTAAAGCTTGGTTACTCGAGTATTTAAATATCCAGACTTTAGGACTTGATGTTTAAGTTGTAACTCAAATAATTTGTTTTTAGGAATAAGGTTTTTAAACGAAATGGGTTAAACAAGTTTCAGATTAAATTTGTTTTCAAAGTTATGTCTTAAAAACACGATTATATATATATTTTAAATATGGAAATTTTAAAATAAAATAGGTGGGTTTGAAATAAAGTTTATGTTAAACTTTATTTAAATAAATTTGGAAAAGATTTAAAGATTTAAAAGTTCAATTTAAAATATGTTTAAATTATAATTGATTTCTAAATATTATATTATTTTAAATAAAGTTTAATGATTTAGAATTTGATAATCAATTGTAATAAAGATTATCTTTAATTATTTTGAATTTTGATTTAATTAAAGATAATTAAGTTTAGAAAGATAATTAAGATAATTAGATTTTTAACTAATGAAGGTTATTGGTTAATATAACAATTTAATTAAGACAATGTTTTCTTAATTAAGAGTTTAATAATATTAAAAGTTAAGAATCATTTAATTAATTTTAAATGATTTAGTTAAATAGTTAATTAAATAATAAATTTGTGATTAATTAAAATAATCACTTATGGATTAATATAATATAATTACTTGGGAAGTAATTAAAGTAATTAAGTGATTAATTACCAAAGGTAATTAAGTAAAGAATAATCACTTTATGAAAAGTAATTAGGTAAATGTGATTAAGGAATAATCACTTTAGTTATTAATTAAAGAATTAATTATAATTAGTTAAAGGTTTAAATTATTTGATTAATGATTAATTACTTGATTAAGAGTAATTAATTAAGATAGAATTTTAATTAATGAGTAATCATTAATTAATGAAAATAATTAATTAATTATTAATTAATAATTTAAAAATAATTAATTTGTAATTAAGTTTAATTACTAAATGTAATTAGAGTAATTAATCAAAGGTGATTAATTAAAAGTAATTAATTAAGTATGATTAATTAAAAGTAATTAATCAAGTGTGGTTAATTAAAAGTAATTAATCAGGTATAATTAATTAAAGGTAATTAAGGAATAATTACCAGAATAATTAGAGAATAATCAATCAAGTATGATTAATTTTTAAAGGTAATTAAGAGGTAATTACTTAGTATAATTTGGAGTAATTAATCAGGATGATTAATTAATTTGGTAATTAAGTAATAATTACTTAAAGTAATTAAGTGATAATTAATCAGGAAAGATTAATTGAAATGGATAATTAAGTGATGTTAATTAATTAATTTGTAATTAATTAATAAATAGTATTGGATTAGAGATAATCCAAGTATTTAATTAAGGATTAATTTAATTTAAGGATTAATTAAATTAATCAAGGTTGAATCAAATTTGTTTATGAATGGTTAATGATTGGATGATTTATATATCATTGGATGAGTTAATGATATTGATTGTTGTTGGATGATATTGATAGATGTGATGATGTGATTATGCTATATGTGATTGTGACATATATGCTGCTTTGTGATATGTATAGATGCATGTTATAATAGATGCTTATCTATCTGTGTTGTGAATACATCCATTTATGTTAAGTGATACTTCTGAATATCTATTGTTTAAATCCCTTAAGTACAACTTGGACATTAAAATGGCGTTTGGTTTCGATGAGACCGGGATCGGGTTTCCATATTTGGAATCCGAAAACCACATCGATTCCAATTAAACGTTAGGTCGTTAATCCAAGTGGAGCAAGTGAAGACTCGAGGTGTAAGGGCTATACGTCAGTATAACTCTGTGGGTGATTCCGTAATGAGTTTAACGGAATAGTGCTTATAGATTCGAGATGGTGAATCAGAGTGCAAGGGCTATGGTCGTTGACTCTGAGGGTGATTCCAAAATGAGTGCAACGAGATAGTGCCTTCGGTTTCGTTCGAACCCGGAACGAACTTGTATGGATTGAATGCTTTCAGAACATCGTCAGGCGGACGATGAGCATTCTAAGATAATTGGTCCTATAAAGGTAATCGCAGCCTCAAGCCTCATCAACCGGGAATGGCTAAAACAGGGGAGGTGCGCCAAGGCTTCGTGGGTAGCCCCCACTGGAGAGCAAGATACATCCCTGTCTAGAAGTCCCTTTATATTTCGGCTGTGTGGGCAGTTGGTCTGCAGCCAACTGCGGGGTGGTCTTGTTCGGGACTGTTCAGTAAGGAATGGTCCCGGTCTTGTGTTGCAGGGGAGTTAGGGTGGCTCCTCGGTACGGTGATCTAGGCCACGTACTGTGACGGGCGGTACCCCAGTAGCCCTGCCATTGATGGAATCCAAAATCCAATAAGTGCCTGTACGGTTTTGATTGTGCCCAACTATGTTGGAACGTGAGATGTAAGCATTCCAGCTATTTCTGTATTTTATTTTGAAAACCCTAGACACTATTATAATATCACTGGATTTCCTATCAAATGTTTTGGTTAGCGTAAGGTAAAAACTTTTCCATGTTTATGTGTGGGAAGTCTTACGTGATACCTTTTCTTTCAAAGGTTTTTCTAAAGTTAAGCAATCTTAAACCGTTTACTCACACCAGACCCCTGTCTGACCCGAGTGTTTATTTTCTGTTTTATTAAACTCTTGGGTACTCATATTATATATGAGTAGTCAAGTGATTCAGGTTATCTCTTGACGAATTCTGGAGGAGCTTTGGAGCAGGAGGCTTCAGCGTGTAGATATGATTAGAGTTTCCGCTGTGTTGTTGTCTGTATGATGTCTTGTATTGTATTAGACAGAAATGATATAACTGTCTAAATTGAGATGTTTAGTTGTGTACTCTGATGTATATGATACTATGTATATGTTCTATATTATATTTAAATCGTTCCGCTGTGAGATTCTGATGTGTTGTTTTCTCTTTCTTCTCTTTCTTTTCTTCTTCTATCCCTTTCTTTCTTAATTAGTGATGCGATTTTCCGGGAGTGGAAAGTTGGGTTGCTACAGTTGGTATCAGAGCGTTAGGTTGAGTGAATACCTAGGCTCTGGAGTGGTGTCTATCTTGAGAGAGCGTACTTGTAATTTTTATATATATATTTATATAACTACCTAATCTGTTGGGTTATCTGTTCGGATTTTCCAACATAGGCTATAAAGGTAGATAAGGTAGAAGTGTGTGGAACACGACTACCACTTTTGGAAGGGGTTTATATGTTGTGGTTGGAGGTGTGTTTATCGAGATTGTAGACCTGATACTGTCTCGAATAAGATTGGTGAAAAGATTTCTTTAAGTCCAAAGGAAGTCTTTTTAAAGAATTGGAGTATATTCTTGAAGTGTGAGGTTGATTTTCTCTCGAGTGAGCAGAGATTTCAAAGATTTGAGTTGTCCGCTGAGGAGAAGCAAGTGATGGTGTCTTGATAGCTTCAAGAAGGAATAGCTGTGTGATGAGATGAGATGCAGTATCCATAGATGGTTCTGAAGATGTTTCTTTTGGAGCCAGATTTAGATGGTGTTGGAAGAGCATTGATGTCTGCTGCAGGGAAGGTTCAGATGTTTAGAGATTTTCTGGATCTTAAGTAAGGGTACCTTATCTTTATTAAAGTTTGAGACTAAGGTCGATGAGTTACCTCATTTCGGACATGGTCTCATTTGTTTTTCTTAAGAAGATAAGTGGCGGTGTTTGGTTTGGAGCCGAGTTTCTTGAGAAGATGTCTACTCGTCTCAAGGATGTTTTAGAGGAATTGGATGTTAATTTTGAGTTTCAAGGAGCTTTTGGTTAAGGATGATCTTTTGGTTTAGCTGTATCATTGAAGTGAAGTTGGAAGTAGCAGCATGGATCTGTTTCTTCGATGATTCTGAAATCTTTGGAATTCTACTATCGGCAGACTAGGCAGATGGTGAAGGCTTATTCTTTTCTTTGGGAGGCTCAGCAGAGCGAGATATCTGTTGGAAGTGATCTATCAGTTTCTGATAGGTAAGCCATTCTTGAAGATTTGTCTTGAATAGGAAAAGCTGTTCTAGTTGGGGAGACAGTTCTTTGGAATCTGAACTGAGAGAGATCGCAAAAGTGACTTGCGATTAGTTTGGGAATCTTTGAGTATTCTTGGTTTGAGTTTGAGGCATCTCAAGTAGAGGTGAAAGTTATGGAAGCTATTAAAGTAGTCGGGGATTCTCCAGATGTTTTTGAGGGAATTAGAAGTTGACCCGAATCGGAGATTGAGATTTCTTTTCGACTTGGATTTCCAAGAGCAGTTTTGATGGTTCAACCTTATAGTAGGATGACTCTTAGAGCGAGAAGAGTTTGGTGAGACAGCTCAGGATTCTTAGGATTGGTCATCTTATTCTAAGTTGAAATTCTGCTAAGATATTTTGACCAAGTGAATGGTCGTTGAGATTTTTATGAGTCGAATGAGCTGTGTTTGGTGGTAGATTGTGTTTGTATTCTGTGATAGCATTCTTATCTGCTCTAGATCAGAGTTGTGCAGCGGAAGCAAGTTGGCAGTTATTCTTGTATGGAGCAACCGGGAGTTGCAGTAAGGGATTTCTACAGGAAATTCAAGTATGAAGGAATTTTCTGGATTTGGTAGGTAGGTTGTCTAGTACAACTGTTGGCTATTTCAGATAGGAGATAGGTTTAAAGTCCTCTGATGTTTATGGTATAGAGCTGTGGAATGGATTTCAGCAAATTATTTTTGGAAAAGCCATTTTGTTGAGTAGAACCTGGAGATTTGGTTTGAGTTGGTGCTGTTGTTTCTTGAAGCAGTCAGCAAGGGTTAGGCTGATCAGGAATACTGAAGGTGACTCAGAGCATCTGAAGAATTGTGCAGTTTAGAATTGAGAATTTTGGATGTGTAGTTAGAGTTTGGATGTTGATTTGGTTTTATCCAATCAAACATGATATAAGACAGGGTATAACTGGAGAGTTAGCTTTGAAGGTATTTGGAGTTTATCTGTGATCTCTAGGGATTTGATTTTGATCTACAGGATTGAATTGCCAGTTTGGATAGCTGGAATTCATTGTATTTCACATATCTCTGAGAAATATGTGTATGATTCTTCGAGTGATAGAATCAGCAGTTCAGAAGGAATCTGGTAGTTGAGTTGGTTTTGGGATTAGTCTGGTATCTTGTTCAGATTTGTAGAATCAGATGAGGGAGTTCTTGGTTTTAGTAGAGTAGTTAGTTAAGATTCTGTAGAGTGAGTGTTCCAGTATAGGTATCTGGAAACTCTTAATAATATTAGGAAGTTCTATTCATAATTTTGTTTGGATAGATAAAATTGTTTGTTAGAATTGGTTGCTATGATTGATTGTATGATTGCTAATTTAAATTTAAATTTAAATTCTTTAGCTGGGTTATTAAATTATCTTTGCTTTTAAATTTCAGGGACGAAATTCTTTTAAAGGGGGGAGGAATGTGACGACCCGGAATTTTGAGCAATATCAATTTAATAATCTTTGATAATAATTAAATTGATTTGATCATTTTACATTATAAATTGACAAGTTAAATTTATTTTAAAGATAAATGATAATAATTTGTTAATATCTATTAATATTATTTTTCTAACAATATGAATTGGCAAATTTAATTCTTTTAAAGGCTAATAATAATTTGATTTTGAATTATTTATTTTGGTAAATAAGAAGTTTTAATGTAATAAGACTTTGTATTCAAATTATAATATATATGAATGTATATATATTGTGATTTGATATTTGTTTTAAAATTTAATTTGGAAATTAATAAATTAATGTTAAAATACTGTTCTATTTGAAATGTGTATATATATTTGTATATATATATATATATATATTTGAAATAGGAATTATTAATTTGAATTTAATAAGAGTTTTCAAACTTGAATATATTTAGTTTGAATTTAAAATGATAATTTGATTTAAATGACTTTAAATTGATAATTGAGATTTAAATTTAAAATATCAAAGTTAATTCCTTATTTATGATAAATATGTACTTTAAGTTTTTAAATAAGATCTAATTTAAAATAGAAGTTTCAAACATATAAACATGATTGGATTAAAATGTAAATTACTTGTTTCATATGAATATCTATTAAAAGATAAGTATGCATATTTTATAATTCATATGAGTATTACATATACATGTATATTAGACTTTAATAAATTGTTAAAAATAAAATAACATTTAAAAGAAAACATTAATAAAACATATAAATAATACTTATATAACACATGTAAGAATATTAATTTACATTAAAGACACTTGTAAATAAATTGGTATAGGTGTAAGTAAATTAGAAACTTGAAGTGACAAATGTCTTCTACATTAATAATTAAATTTAAGATTTAATTGTAAATTATAAAATGTAAGTTTTATTATTCAGCTGAAATATTTTCTTCAACTCAAACAAGAATGCATGTAAACCAAATCAAAAACAAGATGAATACAAATCTGATAAAATCAAAACAAAGTTCTGAAACAAATGCAGAAAACTGTAAACCTGGAAACTCAATCAAATGCAAGCTCATCATCAAAACAAAGTTCAGGAAAAAGAAAAGAAAGTGTGAATCTGGAAATCCAGGAAACAAAGGGAAAATTCAATCTGAGGCTAAACCATGATAAATTCAAATGCAACAAGTTCAGGAAGAAATCATCAACATACAAACTGGAATCAAGCAACTCAGTAATCAAATAAGCATTTGGGTGTAAATCTTCAACATGCAAAATGATAATTAAAGCCTGGAGATGCAGTTCTGTTCTCTGCAATGAAAAGGTGAGTAAATAAATTTTAAAAACAGATTTAAACTTGAATCTTATCTTGGATTGTGAATGAATATCATGCTATTACTTGATTGAATTTAATGCATGATTGTATGTGGGTGTTTGATTTCATGTTTGAGTATATGTTTGAAATACCTGTACAGTTTAAAAATTACAGTATTTATAAATCAGGCTCAACTTCATAAATAAAATCAATAACTTGAAAATGGATTCGAATTTGACTTTGATTTGTATATAAAAGATGTTTGTAATCATCTAACTTATCATCTAAAAATACTTGTAAGTTTTAAAAGTAAACAATTAGTATTCTTTTTAAAATTTACAGTAAAATATAAAAATTGGGACAGAATTCAATGGATTCAATTTAAAGTTTTGATTTCATAAATGGATTGTAAGTGGAAAATGATGATTTTAGAAGCTGGAATCACAATTTTAATGGAGTAATTTGTGAGCAATTTGGGATTTAATGATTTGGGAACTTTTGCCAAATCACGGCAAACTACGGCGAGGTTGACATCGCAGTTGAACTCGGAGATGGAGTAGACTTCTATGAGCACACGAAAAATGGTCCATGAATTTTCTGTTGAGCGTGATGGCCGTGATTCGATCATATAGGGTTTATCACTTGTTTTTTTTGCCGTTGTGTTCATCTTGACCTCGCGACTTCGTGGGTGTTCTGGAGGCTATCGCGAGGGGTTAGAAAGTTGATGGGAAGTGAGATGAAGCCACGGTGGTGAAGGCGTGGTCTACGGTGAAGGGGATGGTCGGCGTTGATAGTTTTTTGGCTGCTGTGTTTTGAATTTGATGGGTTCGAGCGTGATATTTTCGTGTGTGATTCGAATTTGATTTCTGGGTTGAGCATTGGAATGGAGGGGTTGAACGTGACTTGTGGTGGTCGGAATAGTGGTCGTTGGCGATGGGGAACTCGGTGCACGTTGCACGGTGGGGTGGTATCAGTTGCTGTTGGGTTGAATGGGAGAAGATGGTGAAGAACTCGAAGCAGGCACCGTGTTTTGTGATGTGGAACTCGAAGCAAAGGGTAGGCAGGGGAGACTCGGGATGTTACTGGGTGTTTTGTTGGGTTACTCGAGTTAAAGCTTGGTTACTCGAGTATTTAAATATCCAGACTTTAGGACTTGATGTTTAAGTTGTAACTCAAATAATTTGTTTTTAGGAATAAGGTTTTTAAACGAAATGGGTTAAACAAGTTTCAGATTAAATTTGTTTTCAAAGTTATGTCTTAAAAACACGATTATATATATATTTTAAATATGGAAATTTTAAAATAAAATAGGTGGGTTTGAAATAAAGTTTATGTTAAACTTTATTTAAATAAATTTGGAAAAGATTTAAAGATTTAAAAGTTCAATTTAAAATATGTTTAAATTATAATTGATTTCTAAATATTATATTATTTTAAATAAAGTTTAATGATTTAGAATTTGATAATCAATTGTAATAAAGATTATCTTTAATTATTTTGAATTTTGATTTAATTAAAGATAATTAAGTTTAGAAAGATAATTAAGATAATTAGATTTTTAACTAATGAAGGTTATTGGTTAATATAACAATTTAATTAAGACAATGTTTTCTTAATTAAGAGTTTAATAATATTAAAAGTTAAGAATCATTTAATTAATTTTAAATGATTTAGTTAAATAGTTAATTAAATAATAAATTTGTGATTAATTAAAATAATCACTTATGGATTAATATAATATAATTACTTGGGAAGTAATTAAAGTAATTAAGTGATTAATTACCAAAGGTAATTAAGTAAAGAATAATCACTTTATGAAAAGTAATTAGGTAAATGTGATTAAGGAATAATCACTTTAGTTATTAATTAAAGAATTAATTATAATTAGTTAAAGGTTTAAATTATTTGATTAATGATTAATTACTTGATTAAGAGTAATTAATTAAGATAGAATTTTAATTAATGAGTAATCATTAATTAATGAAAATAATTAATTAATTATTAATTAATAATTTAAAAATAATTAATTTGTAATTAAGTTTAATTACTAAATGTAATTAGAGTAATTAATCAAAGGTGATTAATTAAAAGTAATTAATTAAGTATGATTAATTAAAAGTAATTAATCAAGTGTGGTTAATTAAAAGTAATTAATCAGGTATAATTAATTAAAGGTAATTAAGGAATAATTACCAGAATAATTAGAGAATAATTAATCAAGTATGATTAATTTTTAAAGGTAATTAAGAGGTAATTACTTAGTATAATTTGGAGTAATTAATCAGGATGATTAATTAATTTGGTAATTAAGTAATAATTACTTAAAGTAATTAAGTGATAATTAATCAGGAAAGATTAATTGAAATGGATAATTAAGTGATGTTAATTAATTAATTTGTAATTAATTAATAAATAGTATTGGATTAGAGATAATCCAAGTATTTAATTAAGGATTAATTTAATTTAAGGATTAATTAAATTAATCAAGGTTGAATCAAATTTGTTTATGAATGGTTAATGATTGGATGATTTATATATCATTGGATGAGTTAATGATATTGATTGTTGTTGGATGATATTGATAGATGTGATGATGTGATTATGCTATATGTGATTGTGACATATATGCTGCTTTGTGATATGTATAGATGCATGTTATAATAGATGCTTATCTATCTGTGTTGTGAATACATCCATTTATGTTAAGTGATACTTCTGAATATCTATTGTTTAAATCCCTTAAGTACAACTTGGACATTAAAATGGCGTTTGGTTTCGATGAGACCGGGATCGGGTTTCCATATTTGGAATCCGAAAACCACATCGATTCCAATTAAACGTTAGGTCGTTAATCCAAGTGGAGCAAGTGAAGACTCGAGGTGTAAGGGCTATACGTCAGTATAACTCTGTGGGTGATTCCGTAATGAGTTTAACGGAATAGTGCTTATAGATTCGAGATGGTGAATCAGAGTGCAAGGGCTATGGTCGTTGACTCTGAGGGTGATTCCAAAATGAGTGCAACGAGATAGTGCCTTCGGTTTCGTTCGAACCCGGAACGAACTTGTATGGATTGAATGCTTTCAGAACATCGTCAGGCGGACGATGAGCATTCTAAGATAATTGGTCCTATAAAGGTAATCGCAGCCTCAAGCCTCATCAACCGGGAATGGCTAAAACAGGGGAGGTGCGCCAAGGCTTCGTGGGTAGCCCCCACTGGAGAGCAAGATACATCCCTGTCTAGAAGTCCCTTTATATTTCGGCTGTGTGGGCAGTTGGTCTGCAGCCAACTGCGGGGTGGTCTTGTTCGGGACTGTTCAGTAAGGAATGGTCCCGGTCTTGTGTTGCAGGGGAGTTAGGGTGGCTCCTCGGTACGGTGATCTAGGCCACGTACTGTGACGGGCGGTACCCCAGTAGCCCTGCCATTGATGGAATCCAAAATCCAATAAGTGCCTGTACGGTTTTGATTGTGCCCAACTATGTTGGAACGTGAGATGTAAGCATTCCAGCTATTTCTGTATTTTATTTTGAAAACCCTAGACACTATTATAATATCACTGGATTTCCTATCAAATGTTTTGGTTAGCGTAAGGTAAAAACTTTTCCATGTTTATGTGTGGGAAGTCTTACGTGATACCTTTTCTTTCAAAGGTTTTTCTAAAGTTAAGCAATCTTAAACCGTTTACTCACACCAGACCCCTGTCTGACCCGAGTGTTTATTTTCTGTTTTATTAAACTCTTGGGTACTCATATTATATATGAGTAGTCAAGTGATTCAGGTTATCTCTTGACGAATTCTGGAGGAGCTTTGGAGCAGGAGGCTTCAGCGTGTAGATATGATTAGAGTTTCCGCTGTGTTGTTGTCTGTATGATGTCTTGTATTGTATTAGACAGAAATGATATAACTGTCTAAATTGAGATGTTTAGTTGTGTACTCTGATGTATATGATACTATGTATATGTTCTATATTATATTTAAATCGTTCCGCTGTGAGATTCTGATGTGTTGTTTTCTCTTTCTTCTCTTTCTTTTCTTCTTCTATCCCTTTCTTTCTTAATTAGTGATGCGATTTTCCGGGAGTGGAAAGTTGGGTTGCTACATAAGTAATAAGATTTATAAATTGCTGAAGTTATAAAATGAATGAATTTGTAAATAAGAGAATTATGAGTGAATTAACTTATAATTTGGATTCTTGCATGTAAATGAGATATAAATAGAATTTATTGATAAAGGGATTTAATAAATGGAAGTTTTTATAATATATAAATGGAATTTATTAACATTGTTTTATAAATCCGAAATCAACTGAATTTGATAAGTAAATATGAAAGTTTATTAAAGGAATTTCATCCACTATTTTGGACAATTGATAATCCTTTAAATTCAATGTGCAATAGTAATGAATTTGGTAAATGGATTATATTCACGATTTTGATCAGTGAATAATCCTTTAATAAATGTGTAGAAGTTTTCGATTTGGATAAGAGAATTATATTCATGATTTTGGACAGTGAATAGTCTTTTAAATTAAAAGACATGTTTTGGGGAGTGATATTTTTAAATAGAGTAAAATGATTTGAAGATGTTTTAAAATGTGTTAAGCATCGAATATATAGATTTCAACATTTACTGTTGAAATAGATGTTTTCGAGAAGGAAATGATGGACTATAATACTATTGTTATAGTAAATGATTTTCCAAAGGAGATGTTTTGTATATTATATGGGATTTATATATCTATCTAATTATCGAATCCCTATACTAGTGATTTTGGGTCGTCGTAACGATGTTTTATGCAACATTCGTTTTGACCCAAATAAATATGTTTTAATAGAATGTTTTTCAAAAAGAATAAAATATATACTTAATCGTGATTTATATATATGTAATATTTTCTAAATGTTGAAAGTAAAGAGAATTGTGAATTACTTATTATTGAATAAGTATATGGAAATGTTTTCCAATATTGAAATGGTTTTGAGAATATATATTTTAAAAGGATAATTCGAAGTGAATATTTAGCAAGTGATTTAATTAATAAAGATTAATTAAAAGGGCCTAGTGATTGCACATGGTGCTAGATATTTGTTTGTTTGCTTTGGTAGTTAAACCACCGACTATCAAATTTGCCCATTTTAGTTCCTCGACTTGATGTGAGAACTATTTAATCGTACACTTAGTACGGAGCCTTCTATGTAGGCTTGATTATCATTTGTGTTGAGGATGATGATTCGTGTAATGTGGAGTATTACTCCACTCCATCGATCTTTCTTCTTGGCTGAAGGATAGAAAGTTGAAAGTTGGAGACGTGATAAGTCTATGAGGCTTAGGTTCTGTGTGAGGTTGAGGAATGTTTTTGCGTTATTGGTGTGAAGAGACCGGGATCGGTTTATCTGAAAACCACTTTGGACCAACATTTATGCGACGATTGTGCAGGTTGGTTGTGATGATATTGATATTTAGGATTCTCATAGCTGAGGGCTGCTTGTTGATCGTTTGGGGTTAAAATCTCAATATACATATAGTGGCAGTTGTCTCTTCTTTATGAAATATCCAATGCAAGGACTATTCGCTACTAATCCTAGGGATTTTCCGATAGGATGTGGTAGGAAAGTATCTTCGATTTATCCTGTTCCTGCATAACTTGTATGGATGTTTGTCTGAAATCGCATTTCTAAGATTATGTACATTGGTTTTTTCAAACGTACATTAGTGGTGGCGGAGAAGGAAAATTCTCTTAGCTTAACGCCATCCTTAAGACACACGAGCTCAAGGATTGTATTTTTGTGGAAGGCAATTAGTAGTCAATGGAAATGGCCGTGTGGCATTCTCATTGATGTGATATGTGATTTGTGAAAGGTAATCGTTACCTCAGGCCTCATCAACCAGAAATGATCGAAACAGGGTTGGATGCGGCAAGGCTAAGTGGGTCACTCCAATCAGGATATGATCATCCTCTTCTAGATATATTTCTTCCCGCCATGACATTCGGGATGTAAATTAATGTGTTTTGTATGCTATAAGGGCACTCGAAAAAGGTCGGTAATGATCGGAGGATGACATATTAGGTACAACCTAGTTATAGAGGTAGGTCGGTCTTGTGTTGGTAGAGGGCTAATGTTCTGTGCCTCGGGACATCCATCTAGAGGTGCACCCATCGGAAGGTAGTCCCTTCACTTGGTCAGTTGTATGAAAATCCAAACTTCGCAATGTGCCTGCCATTTTGAATGTATTACCAATTTTGGGCTATATGCTGGAATCTAATCAATGTAACAATTTTGGCTATGATTAATATTATTTGTGCAATAGACACTATTATAATATAAGAGGATTAGATATGAAAAGTTTTAGTTATCGTAAGGTAAAGACATGTCCGTGTTTATGTTTGGGAGTGTCTTACGAGATACTTTTGTTTTGAAAAGGAAAAGTTTGGTAATTTAATAAATCCAGTTGAATGTGTTTTCTCATGCTTGTTTACCAGAATGATCCGGACGTTCCTCCCTTTAAATGCTCGGGTCAAACCGAGTATATTTACAGGTTTAGATTTGGTGCTTTTGGAGCTTCAACGAAAGAGTTGGAGATCTTCATTTTCGTATACACGCATCTGTTTTGATTATCTGCTACTTAGTTGTTCTCTATATTATTAGCAATTGTAAGGACAGTTTATTATAACTATCCAGGCTGATAACTAATGATTGATTGTTGAACTCTGATTGATGTATGTATATATAGTTTCTATTTTGTAAAGGTCATTGATATGATATTATACATATTCCACTGTGATGTGAGATTCTGTATTGTTTTGCTTGGTTCTTTCTTCTCTCCTTCTACTATTCTCTTCTTCTCTCTTCTTTTCTTTCTCATGACTTTCCGTCAGTCTGTGCTTTTTGGGTCAGACATGTGTGGTTTATTTTCGATTTAAAGAGTACGGATTTGCGGGTTATCACATTTGGTATCAGAGCTTAGATTTAGTATATTCCTAGGCTTTGATGTGTACTCAGTATAGATAGGGACAGTAACGCCCTAGATTGAGTTGAGTGTACTATACATATGGCATATTTGTTAGTCATTGTAGAATGTTTTATATTGTGCTTACTTATCCATTGAGTTGTTTGTGAATTTTGGTCTGTGTGTGGGATGCCATGTTATCGATAGGGATTTCTAAACACTTAAACGAGGCAAGTCGACATAGTATTATTTTTAAATTGGGTAAACAAAATAATTTTACCTCGATTATATTATATATATAAAGGAAACTATTTTTCAGAAATAATAAAGCATATATAAATTGATTGTTTGGTTGTTTGAAAATGTAAATATATATAAGTTAATAAAAGGTGTTTGAATAATCTTAATAAAAACAACAATTGTAAAAGAATATATTATATAAGAAAATGACTTATAAGTATGGGATTATAATTAATATGATTTACAATTGTGAAATAATCTTATATATAAGAAATAAAACTGTAACAACCCATATTTTGATAATTAAAAATATTAAATTTAATAAGGTTTTGGGCTTTAATATTGTCAGAAATTAAAATTTATGATTTATTAAATTGAATCCTATTAGATTTGAAATTTTGACTTTAAGATAAATCTTAAAGGAAATAATTTAATGAGATAAAACATATAATTGGCTAATATTGATTGAATGTAATTGACTACTATACTATGTTAACGTAATTTCAATCAATTTAAATAATAAAGGTTAATAAGGAATAGAATAAATGATGTATAAATTGATGTAATCTTATGTTATTAATTGCAATTGGTTTTGATATGGAGTATGAAATCAATTATTTTGTACGTAAATTTATTTACCTTTGCTTGTAAAGAATAAGTTAATAGATATAGATTATTAACGTATAACCATTGTTTCATTTATTTTCTTATTATTAAATCGGTTAGAAATTTATTTGGTAATTAATGGAGAATTAACGTAATTAAAATATTACAATTGATATAAGAAGAAACGTTAACTCTTGAGTGGTGAGTGTAAAACTTATGTCAATCGATTGCATAAGGGAATAGTTGATTTAATAATAAGAATGTAAATCAAAATAAAGGGATTGTTTGAAATTTAAATATATAATGAACAGGTTTTATTACATCTGTAATTAAATGATGGAATTAAATTAGTATATAGATATTGGGTTTAACATAGAAAATTGGATTTCAAAGGAAATAATTGGATTGATTATCTTGCATGTATTAGGGTATGTTTTGAGATATAATCATTGTAAGTATTAGTAATTATATCTTGCCATTAATAAGAGATAGAAGTAAATGGTAATTAATTAATGATATGTGCAACATATGTTTTATGTTAAAAATATAATGAGAATTTCATTGAGAAATATTAGATCAAATTGTAAGCACTTAAATTTGGTACAAATATAATGGTAATATGAAATTAATTGATAAAGAAATGATGTGGTTGTACGAAGTATTATTTCTGTGACTCTTTAATGGGATAATCTTTAAATATAAGTTGGTTTAATGAAAAGAACATTTATTATCAAATAAAATGGATCTTTCATTTATGAATGTAGTTTTAATTTCATTAAAATAAAGAATAGAATGATTGATTTAAAGGAAGAAATATAAGTATATTTGAACTGTGTTTTAGCATATAGATGGATTACAAGAGTGGAAAAATAATTTATTTAAGTAAGTTATTTATTTCTCTACTTTATAAGCAACAAATTTATAAATGTGCTTAAATGACTAAAGGAAACAATTATTATATTTTTCATCCATTTTAGTTGTCTGTTTTGAAATTTAACTTTATAAGTAACTGTAATTAATATAATTAAAATATTTCAATGAGAAGGGAAGTGACTGCAATTAATATATTTAATAAAAGAAACGCATCTTTTGGTGTTAAACAGAAAGGATGTTTTAATGGAAATAAAAGATCATTTTGGGAAAACCAAATTGAACGTTTTCATTTTTATGGTAAGTAATTTTATTTATTATGCATAGATAAAAAAATTAAATGCGTACAAATTTGAATATTATTTGAGTTAATGATGTCAATTTGGTTACGTTTCACAAATTGAATTTCAAAAAGGTTGTGCGATGTACATGGTCCCTTCATTTCTTTTATTATTAATTGTTGCATGTTTTGAGACGTATAAAAATAAAACTTTCATTTTGAACAAGAATGATTTTGGATAAAAAAAATTGAATTTTAGAATAACATATACACACGCACGCACATTAATATTCAAACTTTTAAATATATCAGAGGGTTCATGGTTGTGTGAATATCGTGGAATCAATTAGAGATTACTTTTTTTTACAGTTGTACATTGATTACATAAGTTTATATTCATTTTTCCATTTTATATATGGTTAAAATTTGTAAATGTGTTGCATTAATGCGACCATTACAGTAATTAAAAAGTAAAGTAAATCATTTTTACAGTGTATAGGTTGATATATATTCATTAATCAATAAAATTTGTTTGAGTAACATAAATAAATATATGTTGAATGTTTGGTTAATTGATTAGATGATTGTTAATTGATTGATTGAGTTAATGTAGTGTGCACATATATTAGCATAAAACGAATGTTTTATTATGGAATTTAATAATGTAAATATATGTATATTTGGGTTTATTGATATAAATTAATTGGAGCAAGTTTTGGAATGTGGACCCAAAAGGTTTGTTTATAGGAAATAGGTGGTCCCTTCATTTACTTTACATTTATTATCACCTTGCAATCTCTCTCTTTTCGTTTTCAAGTAGTCTAATAATTAAACTACTTGTTCATTTCTTATAAATTTATAGTTGCTTCATCTGATTTATTTATAATTAATAATTTCCACATTCTTTTCATTTGTTTCTCCTTTATTCGTTTGCTCTTTTTAAATGCTTTACCTGAAGTTTTTTCCTTTTCTGTTTTTTCGTTTTTTAATGCGAACATCCGAATTAATATGCATGCCCTCTAATTAGCATTTACTATTTTCCGTTTCAAAAGTTTATTTGCTTATGCATCATTAGTTCTGGTAGCTTCCTTTCATTCGCAATTCTTGAAGCTTCATATTTAAAACGGAAGATTTATTTTTATCTTTATTGATATATTTATTCCTTTAGTTTACATCTTTCAATACTACATTTTAGGGCTATTCATATTTTTACTTTATTTCAATTCCTAGTTTGTTTATATATACCTTATTAGCTTTTCATATTTTTTTTCCATCTTCATTCATGTAGCCTCATTTCTAATCTCTTCTTCTGTAGCTTCATTTTTCCAAAAAAAAATTTCATCTCATTTCTTTTCACTCTTCACCTCCCTCATTCCATCTTCTTTCTTTTTTTTTTTAAATCTCCTTCTTCTCTTTTTTTGCTTCATTTTTATGCTTTTTTTATTCTTCTTCAAATCTTCTTCTTCTTTTTCAAAGCTTCCTTTTCTTTTTCAATTCTTCATCTCTTTAAATTTTCTTCTTCTTTTCCAAGCATTCTTCCTTTTCCAAATCCTTTTCTTCATATCCAGATCTATATAAACTTCTCTGTTTCTTCCAAAACATTACAAAAAAAAGACTAAGATAGCAAGGAAATAAATCAAAAGGAGGAAGTAGTAGCGGATTCAAATCCGACTAGACAAGGGAAATCCCAAAGGTGAGTGTTTAAACTCACTCACGAAATACTAAAATTTTGTTGCAAGTTAAACCAGGTCATATAGTGATAAATTTTTGATTGTTGGTTTGGAATATTTATAAATATTTAATTTTAATAGCTAAATTCCAATATGTGATGACTAATAATTACTGTGACATGTTATTGAATTGGTTGATTTGTTGAATTGATTGATTTGAATGTTGAATGGATTGTGTTTGAATGTATATTTGTTCATTTATTTGATATATCCTTGTTATCACCCTATATTTTGTTGTAATTATTTAAATTTTCAGATTGATTATTTGCACACTGAATAAGGATGTAAAACCCATGAATTTAAAGTATTTACATCAGAGGAAAAACAGTATGTTTAGATTTACTATTTGAACCATAAAAATGATCTTGGGGAGTAAACTGTCGTTACCTTACTTGAAAGTTCTCAAAATTAAATTTTGAAACAATGGGAAGTTTCCAAAAAAGTGAATATCGAAACTTTGGAACATTTTTATAAATCAAATCTCTAAAACTATGAAATTTAACTGGGAATTGTTCTGTAAATTTGAAATTTACTAGAATGGATCTATTGTGAGATCCATTTCATTTTGAATATGGAAATAATAACATTTCTAGAAATTTGAACCTTCAAAAAATGTAGTTATCTGCATTCCTTATTTCATATACTTTTGATTTAATTTGCATAAGAATTTTAGTTCTGACTCGAGTGTATTATCTTCCTTTATGCTCGGGTCAGCCTGAATTTTTCAGTATTGAAGACTATTTCTGGTGGACGAAGACGAAGATTCAGTATATTATTGCTATTTATTATTCCACTACATTCTGTGTTCCGCTGCTTTATTGGTTATTTATGATATATGTATAACTCTGATTTGAATTTGTAAAAGTGTAATCAAATGTTATTTGTAAAACAGCATCATCAACTGTTTATTTGATTATTATATTTTATCGTTACGCTGCGAGATTCTGTATTTTGTTTTTCTTTTTCCTATTTTTTTCCTTATTTACCCCATTAACAATCCTTACTTTTGAATGGTTTGATTCTGACATGTGTGGTTTATTGTCGATTTGAACCATCCAAAAGGGTAGGTCGTTACAGTTGGTATCAGAGCTTAGGTTTAGACATACCTTAGCCTGTTTGGGGTTAACTCATTAGAGATAGGGTAGTAATACTCTAGAATGAGTTGTCTGAGTGTATATACGAGAGCGCGTATTTGTTAGTGTTATAAACATGTTTTATATAAATTTTGAAATGAAATTATTTTTCCTAATATTATATGATATATATAAAGGAATAAATTTTTAAGACTAGTATAGTTATTTGTAATGTGTTTGATTTATGAAATGGTAATATTTAATTATTATCATTTTGTTGACTTGTTGTATTTAATCAAAATTACAAACATTGGTTAATTATTGTTGATTGAATTAATGGACTAAACACGAGTTTAATAATGGTGTATTAAAGAGAATAAAATGAATAATTAGGATATTTGTTTATGAAATTGAAATGTTGATGTGAATTTTGTTGTTTGTTGACATGTAGTTTCACCTATTGGAAAAAATGCAATATTTGGATATTTTGGATAATCAACACCCTTTTGTATTAATATATGAGTGAAACTTGATAATTAGGTTGAATTATATAGTTGAATTGATAACCTTAATTTGAAAGCAAGTAAAATAAGGTTTAATTTGTTATATCTATGTTTAGTAAATGAATGGAATTGGGGTATACATTCTTGGCATGAAATGTAATAATATACAAGTGTGTACTTTAAGCCTTTGGATCTTTAAATTGAAATTGTTATTAAGGAAATGTTGTAAATACGATTAAATTGGAAAAATATGTTTATAAACTTAATTAACATTTACGAAACATGTCATAAATAAATTTAAGGTAAAGGTGAAACTAAATGGAATAAGCAATATGAATTAAAAGTGAAATGATTTCAAATAAAGCCATGGCTTGTAAATTGTTATGAAATAAATAGACGTTGCAATAAATGGTTATAAATAAAGTTGTGATAACTTTAAACTCAAACAATTTCTTATACAAAGGAATTAAGTTTTATAAATTAGTCCTAAAGAAATTCCTTATGAAATGATTTGCAAATAAATTAGTTTTAAATGAGAAATATTACATGTGAAATGAATGTAATTTAAATTAAAGAGAAATATAAGCAATATTATGAGAATGGATATATTAATGTTTATATTAAATAGAGAAATTCTGTGAAACAAATACTAAAGTATGAAGTGATATTTGTGTTAATCGATGAGATTAAAAATGAATTTAATTGAAATGAAATTGTGATGAAACAAATTGGAATAATTACATAAGTTGTATGTATATTATTTTATTCGCAAAATTAATTTAATCCGGATTTGAGTACACAAGTTCTATGTGAATTACATATTGAGATTTTTCATTCGATTCTTGATGGCGAATATTTGATATGGATTTTTGGTTTGATTATAGAATTCTCTATCATAGTATATGGCTATGCAAGGAGAATGATGGTTTCTAGTCAAGAAACCATATCGAAGTCCGCATTAGGGAAGTTGAATGGATAATACTAGTTCGAAAGCTAACTTGTGTGATTGAGCGGGCGATCGAATGTGAATTTGCGAAATGATGACATACGTACATCTTATGTTCTAATATTGTTGATATGCTTTGGCGCTGAAAATGAAAGTTGTATGGTTGGATATCTTCATAATTTAAATTGGAATTTTCTTCTATGCAAAACTACTATTGATTTAAAACCATTTTTACAAAACTATTTCTTTTATTTTTCTTATACAAACTATATTATTCTATTTTATTTACCAAACTATTTTATAAACTATTTCACAAAACTATTTTATGTACAAAACTATTTTACAAACTATTTTACACAACCGTTTTATATACAAAAATACAAAACTATTCTAAATTCAAAACCTTTTATAAACCAAAGATGTTCAATTCTATATGGCTTTTCATATAGCGAAATTTATTTTGGAAATTTTTATTCTTGTATAAGATGGACTTTGTATAAGTACAAGTGATTTTGAAACAGATGATTTTGGAAGGTATTCGATCTGAAGAGATAAATTTTATATATAACAGAATTTATATCAGAATGATTTGATATATTCGAGATTATTGATTTGGAAAGTATTCGATTTGAAAATGGAATCCTATATATAATGGACTTTATATAAGTATGATATTTGAAAGTGATTTGAAAACGGTACTATATGATATATATTTTCGAAGTAAAGATATGGAAAGTGCCTTCTGCTTGATATCCGCTTTGTGGCCACATCGTGGATTCATTTTATTGATATTATTCTCTCTGATTTTTGGTTTTTCGGATGTAATACTCGAGTGTTCCCACCGTGGCGTAACCCATGGTTTTTTTCTCTTGCGACTGCATAGCGCAATTGCCTGGCTGAGTCTGGCCTAGGGGTACGGATTGTTTCCTGGGGATCCAGGCGTAACCATTGTGTATCCTGCAATCTGTGTAGGTCGCGAATAGTAGCGAAACTGCCTGGCTGAGACAGCCTAGGGGTACGGATTGTTTCCTGGGGGACCCAGGCGTAACCATTGTGTATCCTGCACTCTACAAGTCATCATGGTGTAACTCGCAGGGCTGAGAAAGCTTACGGATACGGATTGTTTCCTGGAGGATCCAGGCGTAACCATTGTGTATCTGCGAACCATGGTCGGACAAAGGTTTTGGTTTGGTTGTTTTGTTTGGATTGTACATTCCATATCCGTTTTAAAGGTTTTTTCAAGTATTTTCACTGGGTGTTGAAACAAGTCTACTAAGTACTTGAAGAATTCTAGCTTTGCGCCTGATCAACGCATGGCCAGAGTCTGCAAGAACGAGGATAAACTTGTTGAAACATCGAGTTATAAAAGTATTTTCGAAAGGAAAATTTATTTCGATATAATAGTATTTTATTATAAAGGTATTATTATAAAGGTATTTATTATAAAAGTATTTTTCCCAACAAAGAAATTTTGAATTAATATTTAAAATTTAAAATTTTATGGTTTGATTTAACGATTCGTGCCCGATACTATTCTTTTGAATCTGCCTTATCTGCTCAGCTTTAGTTGTTCACCTATATTCTGTTTTGAGAATCTACCTTCCTTTCCTTTTTGAATATAATCTTTAAAATATTTTTTTTATTTATATACTACACGGTTTAATAGAAAATTATAAACATTTTGGAAGTTATTAATTAAATAAAAATATTTAAAGCAAATGATTATTGATTTATTAATAATGTTTGCAAAGTGTCTTGAGGTAAATTAATAAATTTATGAATTATGGATTTAATGCTTTCAAATAACTTCCTTGTAAATATAACTAATGACGTGAATAGCTGTTTCCAAATAGTTTTCATATGTTTATAAAGGTGTCATTTAAACATATAAATGTTACTTATAAAGGAAGCAGGAAATTTTACAAATGGGTTTTGAAATTTTTTAAAGTACTAAAGATAATTGAATTTCAAATGAAGCTTTCAAATGAATATAGCAAGTAAAATTTATATAAATTTCTTTGAATGTAGAATTTAAAGATATTATATAAATGGGAAAAAAATTGATTTGCGAAGTTTATTTATAGCAATATACTTGACAAATAAATTTGAATCCCTATGTTGGATGTATAGTTTGAAATATTTACTTGGTTTCAAAGTACTAATAGTAAAGTTTATTGGTTTATTTACTGTTTAAATTTTGTATTAGAATATTCATTTTGAAACAAGAGTTTAAATTAATTATGAAGGTATGAAATTTATACTTTGATTTAGAAATTTAATGTAAGATTTGAGTATATTATTAGTTTCAGTTTAATAATATTGAGTGTATACTTATTTTAAAAATAATGAGTCTAATAAATTTTTTGGATTTAAGGAACCCTATTTTAAAGCTTATTATAATGTTTGATATAAATTTCTAACATTGTTTTAGACTTTTGAAAAATCTTTGCATAATGCTTTGAGGATGTTTTAAATATATCTTATATTTTTACTAAGTGAATGAGGTTAAATGTTTTAACTAAATTTTTAGATATGTTGAAATATTTCTTTTCTCTTCAAGGGCAAATACCAAAAAAATTAAATTTTTATTCAATAACCGAATGGAGTTATTTTCAAATTTATATTAAATTTAAATATGTAAGTTAAATTGTTTATAAATTGATCATTTTGAATAAAATATTTCAAACTCCTCGATTCCTTCTTGTTCCTTTTTTAGGACGAAAAAGTTTTGAGCGGGGGAGATTGTAACAACCCATATTTTGATAATTAAAAATATTAAATTTAATAAGGTTTTGGGCTTTAATATTGTCAGAAATTAAAATTTATGATTTATTAAATTGAATCTTATTAGATTTGAAATTTTTACTTTAAGATAAATCTTAAAACAAATAATTTAATAAGATAAAACATATAATTGGCTAATATTGATTGAATGTAATTGACTACTATACTATGTTAATGTAATTTCAATCAATTTAAATAATAAAGGTTAATAAGGAATAGAATAAATGATGTATAAATTGATGTAATCTTATGTTATTAATTGCAATTGGTTTTAATATGGAATATGAAATCAATTATTTTGTACGTAAATTTATTTACCTTTGTTTGTAAAGAATACGTTAATAGATATAGATTATTAACGTATAACCATTGTTTCATTTATTTTCTTATTATTAAATCGGTTAGAAATTTATTTGGTAATTAATGGAGAATTAACGTAATTAAAATATTACAATTGATATAAGAAGAAACGTTAACTCTTGAGTGGTGAGTGTAAAACTTATGTCAATCAATTGCATAAGGGAATAGTTGACTTAATAATAAGAATGTAAATCAAAATAAAGGGATTGTTTGAAATTTAAATATATAATGAACAGGTTTTATTACATTTGTAATTAAATGATGGAATTAAATTAGTATATAGATATTGGTTTAACATAGAAAATTGGATTTCAAAGGAAACAATCGGATTGATTATCTTCCCTGTATCAGGGTATGTTTTGAGATTTAATCATTGTAAGTAATAGTAATTATATCTTGCCATTAATAAGAAATAGAAGTAAATGGTAATTAATTAATGATATGTGCAACATATGTTTTAGGTTAAAAATATAATGAGAATTTCATTGAGAAATATTACGTTCAAATTGTAAGCACTTAAATTTGGTACAAATATAATGATAATATGAAATTAATTGATAAAGAAATGATGTGGTTGTACGAAGTATTATTTCTGTGACTCTTTAATGGGATAATCTTTAAATATAAGTTGGTTTAATGAAAAGAACATTTATTATCAAATAAAATGGATCTTTCATTTATGAATGTAGTTTTAATTTCATTAAAATAAAGAATAGAATGATTGATTTAAAGGAAGAAATATAAGTATATTTGAACTGTGTTTTAGCATGTAGATGGATTACAAGAGTGGAAAAATAATTTATTTAAGTAAGTTATTTATTTCTCTACTTTATAAGCAACAAATTTATAAATGTGCTTAAATGACTAAAGGAAACAATTATTCTATTTTTCATCCATTTTACTTGTCTGTTTTGAAATTTAACTTTATAAGTAACTGTAATTAATATAATTGAAATATTTCAATGAGAAGGGAAGTGACTGCAATTAATATATTTAATAAAAGAAACGCATCTTTTGGTGTTAAACAGAAAGGATGTTTTAATGGAAATAAAAGATCATTTTGGGAAAACCAAATTGAACGTTTTCATTTTTATGGTAAGTAATTTTATTTATTATGCATAGATAAAAAAATTAAATGCGTACAAATTTGAATATTATTTGAGTTAATGAAGTCAATTTGGTTACATTTCACAAATTGAATTTCAAAAAGGTTGTGCGATGTACATGGTCCCTTCATTTCTTTTATTATTAATTGTTGCATGTTTTGAGACGTATAAAAATAAAACTTCCATTTTGAACAAGAATGATTTTGGATTAAAAAAATTGAATTTTAGAATAACATATACACACACACGCACATTAATATTCAAACTTTTAAATATATCAGAGGGTTCATGGTTGTGTAAATATCGTGGAATCAATTAGAAATTACTTTTTTTTAGAGTTGTACATTGATTACATAAGTTTATATTCATTTTTCCATTTTATATATGGTTAAAATTTGTAAATGGGTTGCATTAATGCGACCATTACAGTAATTAAAAAGTAAAGTGAATCATTTTTATAGTGTATAGGTTGATATATATTCATTAGTCAATAAAATTTGTTCGAGTAACGTAAATAAATAAATATTGAATGTTTGGTTAATTGACTAGTTGATTGTTAATTGATTGATTGAGTTAATGTAGTGCGCATATATATTAGCATAAAACGAATGTTTTAGTATGGAATTTAATAATGTAAATATATGTATATTTGGGTTTATTGATATAAATTAATTGGAGCAAGTTTTGGAATGTGGACCCAAAAGGTTTGTTTATAGGAAATAGGTGGTCCCTTCATTTACTTTACATTTATTATCACCTTGCAATCTCTCTCTTTTCGTTTTCAAGTAGTCTAATAATTAAACTACTTATTCATTTCTTATAAATTTATAGTTGATTCATTCGATTTATTTATAATTAATAATTTCCACATTCTTTTCATTTGTTTCTCCTTTATTCGTTTGCTCTTTTTAAATGCTTTACCTGAAGTTTTTTCCTTTTCTTTTTTTTGTTTTTAATGCGAACATCCAAATTAATATGCATGCCCTCTAATTAGCATTTACTGTTTTCCGTTTCAAAAGTTTATTTGCTTATGCATCATTAGTTCTGATAGCTTCCTTTCATTCGCAATTCTTGAAGCTTCATATTTAAAACGGAAGATTTATTTTTATCTTTATTGATATATTTAATCCTTTAGTTTACATCTTTCAATACTACATTTTAGGGCTATTCATATTTTTACTTTATTTCAATTCCTAGTTTGTTTATATATACCTTATTAGCTTTTCATTTTTTTCCATCTTCATTCCTGTAGCCTCATTTCTAATCTCATCTTCTATAGCTTCATATTTCTAAATAAAATTTTCATCTCATTTTTTTTCACTCTTCACCTTCCTCATTCCCTTTTCTTTTTTCTTTTTTAAATCTCCTTCTTCTCTTTTATTTGCTTCATTTTTGTGCTTTTTTTATTCTTCTTCTTTTTCAATTCTTCATCTCTTTAAATTTTCTTCTTCTTTTCCAAGCATTCTTCCTTTTCCAAATCCTTTTCTTCATATCCAGATCTATACAAACTTCTCTGTCTCTTCCAAAACATTCCAAAAAAAAGAGATTAAGATAGCAAGGAAATAAATCAAAAGGAGGAAGTAGTAGCGGATTCAAATCCGACTAGACAAGGGAAATCCAAAAGGTGAGTGTTTAAACTCACTCACGAAATACTAAACTTTTGTTGCAAGTTAAACCAGGTCATATAGTGATAAATTTTTGATTGTTGGTTTAGAATATTTATAAATATTTAATTTGAATAGATAAATTCCAATATGTGATGACTAATAATTACTGTGACATGTTATTGAATTGGTTGATTTGTTGAATTGATTGATTTGAATGTTGAATGGATTGTGTTTGAATGTATATTTGTTCATTTATTTGATATATCCTTGTTATCACCCTATATTTTGTTGTAATTATTTAAATTTTCATATTGATTATTTGCACACTGAATAAGGATGTAAAACCCATGAATTTCAAGTATTTACATCAGAGGAAAAACAGTATGTTTAGATTTACTATTTGAACCATAAAAATGATCTTGGGGAGTAAACTGTCGTTACCTTACTTGAAAGTTCTCAAAATTAAATTTTGAAACAATGGGAAGTTTCCAAAAAAGTGAATATCGAAACTTTGGAACATTTTTATAAATCAAATCTCTAAAACTATCAAATTTAACTGGGAATTGTTCTGTAAATTTGAAATTTACTAGAATGGATCTATTGTGAGATCCATTTCATTTTGAATATGGAAATAATAACATTTCCAGAAATTTGAACCTTCAAAAAATGTAGTTATCTGCATTCCTTATTTCATATACTTTTGATTTAATTTGCATAAGAATTTTAGTTCTGACTCGAGTGCATTATCTTCCTTTATGCTCGGGTCAGCCTCAGTTTTTCAGCATTGAAGACTATTTCTGGTGGACGAAGACGAAGATTCAGTATATTATTTCTATTTATTATTCCACTACATTCTGTGTTCCGCTGCATTATTGGTTATTATGATATATGTACAACTCTGATTTGAATTTGTAAAAGTGTAATCAGATGTAATTTGTAAAACAGCTTCATGAATTGTTTATTTGATTATTATATTTTGTCGTTACGCTGCGAGATTCTGTATTTTGTTTTTCTCTTTCCTTTTTTTTCCTTATTTACCCCATTAACAATCCTTTCTTTTGAATGGTTTGATTCTGACATGTGTAGTTTATTGTCGATTTGAACCATCCAAAAGGGTGGGTCGTTACAAAAACTATATGAGTTATAAATAAAAATGAATTTAAAGTAAGAATTTGAGAATTTGGATCCTGTTTAGTTTGAAAGTTATTTTTCAAAAGTTAAAGAGATTATATTATTATTACTCTAAGTAAGATAAATAAATTTGGAATGAACTCCATATAAGTGAAGTGAAATAGTAAAATTGTATAAATAGGATTTTATAAATGTAATTTATAAATACGAATGAGATTTTTGAAAAAGAATAAAAAACCATTGAATTCACTACTATTGCTATGAAATAATCAGGATGATGACTGCAGCATAATCAATATTATTTTCGAGTTTCTATGTGATGGATTTGTTACCAATAGTAAATCAAAAATTTAAAGTTTTGTTGTGATAAACAAATTTGAATTTAAAATCCTCGTTGAAATGGATAAATATAAGTAGAAATGAGTTTTGGACTTATAATATGAAATAAATTTGAGTTAGCATAATAAAATATGTGATTTTAAATTTAACTAAAGGAAAGTTAAATAAAGTGAATCAGATAGTGAACTGGATTGGATAAGCTATTGAAATGAAAATTAAACTTAAGACAGTAAAGTTATTATATAATATGAATTTGAAAGTTTAGATAAATAAGTTGTATAACTTATAAAATGAGAAAATGTAAGTGAAACCAAATATTTAAAATGATTAAATAATTTTGTTGAGCAAAACTATTCAAATTTGAATAGTGATATGAAATTTGACTTAAGTAAAAGTTAAATAAAATAGAATTTGAAATAAATTAGAAGTTAACTTAAGTTGTATAGTGAAAGTAGATGCAAGTGGGAGTGAAATGAAACATAACTTAAGTTATTTTGGATGAATTTAAATTTGATATCAAAATGAATTAATAAAGTGAAATGATGATTATGAATATAAACTTGAGTTATATAACGAAATTCAACTTTAATTGTAAAACTAAATTAGTGAATAAACATGGATAGAAATGTTGTTAAGAATTGAATAAAACTTAAGTTACAAGTTGTGAATTAATAATAATACTGGAAATGTTGTATAAAATGTGAATATAGTGAATATTAGAATTGAATATTGAACCAATTGAAACTATATATGTTGAACTAAATGGAATGTAAACGAAGTCAATATGAATGTTGAGTGTAAATTAAATAAATTTGTTTATGTTGGTTATACATTGGTTGCTAAATGGATGCTAGTTGATTGTGTAGAAATTCATATGGAATTGAATTAACGAAATTGAAAGTTAAGTAATTGAATCCAAATGGGTGGTTAGTGGATCTAAATAGAATTGAATTTGATTTGATTTGGAAGTGAACTAAATTGAATGTAATTAATGAACGTAAACTAATTGAATATGAATAAATGAATGTTAGTAAAATCCAATGTTAATGAATCAAATGTGATTTAATTGAAAATCAATTCAATGAATATTAATGAGAAATGAATGAATATTGATTTGGTATGGTTTGAATGGATAGATTTTAGTTTATTGGATGTTAGTTGGATGATAGTTGTATGATGATTGGATTTGTTGCTTTTGATCTATTGCTATATTGGCATATATATTTGTTGTATTGGTATATGTTGTATATTTATTTTACTTTCGATATATGTGTTCTCATTTGTTGTTGAGTGTTTAGTAGGTGCATATGGTCCTTGCGCTGCATTTGGAGCTCGCTTTCGTGCTATATTAGCTGTAACGACCCGCAGTTCCGTACCCCTTGAGTCGACTCTATTCTACATCAATCAACTTAAGATGAACAGAAATACGAACCATTTGGGTTAAAGAAGAAGAGGTGAAGAAGAAAATATAAAACAAAATGAGAATCTAACCATCGCAGCGGAATAAAATATAATAGATAATAAATGATCTTTACACAAAAACAAATACATCTGTTTATACATTACATCATTAGAATGCATCATCAGAGGTCAACAACATTAATAACATACAACTGTACAGTCATATAAACTTGTCCTCAAAACTGAATACACAACGGAATAATAATCAAATATGGAAGTACGTATCGCCATCCAACTCATCTCGTGAGCTCCACAGCATCATTTCCTGTAATCTATAATACTTGGTCTGACCCGAGCATTATAGTTAAATAACACCCCAGTCAGTCCGGAATACTAGCGTGAGAAAACCACACTCAATTGGATTATTAAAGTTTCAAAATCCTTTGAAATCAAAAGCATCTTGTAAGACCACGCCACAAATAAACATGTCGGGTTTTTACCTTACGATAGCCAAACATTTTTTATCAAAATCCTCTGATATTATAATAGTGTCTATAGAAAGTAAAATAGAATCTAACTGAAATGCTTGCATCTCACGTTTCAGCAATAGTTGGGCACAATCAAACCCGTACAGGCACATAGGGAAAATGGATTTCCAACTAATGACTAGGCACTGGGGTACCACCTGCCACGGTACCTGGTCTAGATCAGCATACCGATGATCCATCGTAAATCCCCTACAACACAAGACTGGGACAACCCCTTTCTGGATAATCCCGAGTAAGATCACCCCATGGTTGGGATCAGCAACCGCACCACTAAGCCGAAATAAAAGGGACATCTAGACATGGATGACCTCACCCTAATGGGTGCTACCCACTTTGCCTTGCTGCATAACCCCTGATTTTCAGTCATCCCCGATTGATGAGGCTCGAGGCTAGGCGTTACCTTTTTAGAACACATCTCTTAAAATGCTCATCGCCCACCTGACGATGTTCTGAAAGCATTCATCCATACAAGTCCATCCCGTGTTCGAACGGACCCGAAGGCACTACTCCTACTACATCCATTTTGGAAACCCTCAGGATTAGTAGCGACTAGCCCTTGCACTTCACTGCTTCATCTTCGAATCCAAACTCTTGTTTTCCACACGAAAACGTTCAAACCGGATCGAAGTGGTTTTCATGAAATAAATCCCGATCCCGTTCTCTTCGAAACGATCAGAGCATTGGCCAATATTGATAGTCGGTTATTTAACTATCAAATAACATTCACAAACATTCATCAAACATAAATAATTTCTCCTGAATTATTTATTAACCTCAAAATATCTTTGCAAGATATATTTCCTTTTTCAACCCTTTTGAAAACGGTTTTTAAACCACACTTTACTCATGAAATAAATTTCCAAATATTTATTCCCACTGAAAACAACAAGCACAAAAACTTTAGATTTTTAAAATAATTCAAAACACTTTGTTACAAAATATACTTTAACATTGAGATTGAAAACTACTTCAATACTTTATAAAAAAATATATACTTTAGAAACATTTAAAATGAGGTTACTTTATAAAATATAAAACTAGATTTTCTCTTTTAAAACAAAATACTAAGTCGCCTTTAAATAATTACTATGATAATAGATTTGAAAAATACTTACTTCAGAATTTAAACATTTAGAAATAATAAATTTTCTAAAACATGCTTTTTAAAACAACATTAAAACTTTTTAACTTATACTTAAAAATTTGCTTTGAAAACGTACTTGGCTATCTAGGGAAATACGCTTCTCTTTCACAGCTTTTAAAAATAAACCACTATTTATTTTTAAACAAATTTACCCATTTCTTTAATAAATTCCCACCGTGAATTTATTCTTCCAAACATCTACAGATATATTACTTCACTTTTATAAACCCAGTTTATAAATTCCATAGTCTCATTTCCCTTTTAAAATTCCAAACTTAAACGCTTAAATCAATTTTCAAGTAGATTTCCGTATTACTCCATTTTGATATAAATTCCTTTACTTACTCAATTTATTCAAAACCTATTAACTTCAGATTTTATTTCTTAATTATGTTTTAAAATCTTTTTAACTGAAAATACCAATTTCAGATTTCCCAAATTCCTTCTTTATTCTTTCATATAAATTTAAACCTTTAAATTTAAAATAAATTCTTTATTCCTTTAAATAATATCACTTAAGTTTTTAAAATTCATTATTACTCTGTTTATTCAAAATCCCCTTTTTCATACTAAGAACTTATTTATTATAATTTTAAAATCACTTTCATTCTTTTCCAATTCATTCTTAAATTTATTCAAATTTTCTACAATTATTTCACTTACAAATTCTCTCTCTTTATTTTCTTTCCAAAAATCCAATTTATATATTTTTGATAACTCATTATACCCAAATGTATTCGATCACACCATAACATCCAATACTCCAATTATCAATAAAATTCATCACAGTAGATCAAATAATCGTATCACAGAATATTTAAACAAATCTAAATATTTTGAGGAATCCGGTTGAATCCCTCCAACTTGTTTCCCTGCATCCACAGATGTTAGCACAACATAAAATACCAATTCCACTTCGAGGTGGAATATCGCAGTATATGGGTTTATGTAATATCATCCGTTATTATGCGGCGCATAGGGTCTCATCCGCTATATAATGCGGGAAATCAATCACTCCAATATATATTATATACTACTATATATAATATAGCTCATTAAATCAATTCAATCATCCAACCAATTATTTAAATTTAACCATTTAAATTTAAATATCAATCCAAAAGAGTGTGATTAACTCACCATTGATTTTTGTTTGCAACACATTTCCATCTCAACTATTTTCTTCTCAGTTTTGGACCTTGTAGCAAATATTGTACGGTTTATTAATATCTCGGCTAATCGAACAATCTATTAGCATTTAATGAATTAATTTAAACTAATTTTCCTTTAATAAATTATTTTTAGTGACTGAAATAATTAAATAAATTAATTAACAAGTTAATCACCTTAATAAATCTCTTTAGAAATTAACCAGCAGATTTACACCGTATAGTATATTTATTTTCTTTTGGAACTACATACATACTTATAAAAAAACTAGATTTAAAAAATCTAGTTTTATATAAACTTCCAATATTCAAAATCCCTATATTTTCAAACCTTATCTATATACATATTTACTAATCTAC
Source organism: Allium cepa (assembly GCA_030765085.1). NCBI lineage: Eukaryota > Viridiplantae > Streptophyta > Magnoliopsida > Asparagales > Amaryllidaceae > Allium > Allium cepa. The sequence continues at coordinate 926,844,855 of CM060934.1, forward strand.
CAATATATACGTGTTCTATTTTAACGGTATATACATATATGTTCTAATAAATTAAAATAGAATTGTTTTATATACTTATTGTTATATATATATATATATATCTGTAATTAACAAAATAGCAATCCTCTTTACTGTAAAAACCTTTCTTCTTCTATATATATTTGTAAAAAAATGAAAACAGGTTTTAAATTTCATTCTCTGTATTTATATATTACTAAGTTTTAATTGAAAAAAAAAAGAATAGGAAAATGAAAAGAAGAAAAAAAACAGCAGATACCTCACTGCCACCATCGATCAAAACCATGACGAGCCCGCCATCGATTCCCAAAACCAACGCGAACCCCCGCTCGTCGCCCCGATCGCAAATGTGACTCCAGTCTTCTTTCCCCTCCAAATCGAAGACCGTGACCCACCTTTCCAATTGCTTACGTGCGAAACCCACCACACGCCTCCTTCCACGTTGGCTACGCTTCCAGATCACGACCCATCAACGACCCAAGTCGAACACAACCCAAAGACCAACCTACCATCGGGCAGCCTCCATTCCTCCGTGACATCGCCTCTAGGCGACGCACTTCGTCCTCCCAAACGAACGCGCATGCACGCGTTCGAGATCTACTGCGCGATTCCTCGATTCGAATCGAACGAGAGAGAGAGGGTGGCCATTTTTTATTGTTGAACACTTGAATACGAAGAGGAGAGAAGAGAAAAGGAGGGCTCGGTATCTTACTGAAAGAAAGATCGATTTGATTTCAAAGAAAAAGATGCGGCCATTAATTTTTTTTGAAACAGCTGTATATTTTTTTTCTTTCTGATTTAGATTTTATCAGCTTGCTGTTTTTAAAAAGAAGAAGAAAGGGGGACATGATTTGATGTATGCGTGTTTGAACAAGCCCGCTACAGTGACCATGAAATGAAAGTAAAAAGGTGTGATGTGAAAAGTATTACAGTTGAAATGACTAGGGTATATAATTTTTTTTAAATTGAATTCAAATTGTCTCGATTTACGTAGCTCAAAATTGCGAACCCCTATCGTGGTGTACCGCTAGGTGTTTATAATGTTATATGCCTAATCCGAACGCAATGGAAAAGGGTTCGAGTCCTAATTCAATCGTATGGAGAAGATAGCTTTTTGATCCTAGTTATTATATTCGATTTAATTATCAGCGCGTTTACTTATCATACGACCAAACAGTCACTCCAAGCATTGCGAAAATTGAAATCCGATAATAATACAATATTACGGATCCAATGGAACTAGTTTCGTCGAAATTCGAGACTACGCCTCTGAACGCTATTTTTAAGTATCGATTTAAACGATGTCTTTTCAAAACTTAACAAACACCTCCAAATTCAATTCCAACACTTTTACTATCCTCGGTACTACCAATATAAATTTCACAGTTCTTTAAAATATTTTTAACAAGCTCGAAACTCAAGATTAAATATTTTACTCAATCTTCAATTTTTGAATTGAATAATTATATTATTCAACAAATTGCTGTATCTACATTCTGAATGGATAAATCCAAGTTTTTTTCCATATTCAAAGCCAATTTATAATTCAATTTCTATATTTAAAACCACCTAAATATTCCAGATTCAATGCTGAAAAATCCGGGTCGTCACATTAGCCGTATATGCACGCTAATAATATATAAGGTACATATCTCGGATTATATATCGTACTTTTATATTTTTTTTCCCTACGGGATGCCTCATCCTCGAAGATGAGATGTATATTTATGATATATATATATATATGTTGTGCTCCTACTATGATCAAACCATGCAAAGGAGTCTATGGCAAAAAAATTTGAAAATTTATGGCGTTAGTGTGATGACCCGGAATTTCTAACAATTTAAATTGGAATATTTAATTGATTTTAAACATTTAAAAGTTAACTTTAACTTGAATTCAAGATATCAATATTTACTTGATAATTAAATTATTGAATTATATAGTTTAAATATTGAATCATATAATTTGAAATTGGGTAAAACGCTGAATCTGGAGTTTTAAGCCTGTTAATAATAATTTGAAGGCTTATAAAATTTATATTAATAGCACTGAAGATAATAGAATAATTGAAATTTAATTTAAACGTAATTTGTTTAATTTTAATAATATATCGTCTAAATTGGAATTTAAAAATAGCCTTCCGAGGTACAGTCTCGGAATTCGACGGAACCTGTTCCATGGGATCCGTAATAGTTAGTTATTATCGGATTTCAATTTTCGTAGCCATCGGAGTTGTCGTTTGACCCTGGCAGCTCGAAACGCGTAGAACTATTTTAATCGATTTAAGTTAAAATTGATCGTTTTCTTCCATAACTCGCACATACGGTCAAATTAGCTTCTGAAACACATTCCATTGTGTTCGGAATGCGGGTATAACCATTTAAACGCCTAGCAACACGTCTCGATAGGAGTTCATGATTTAAGCTATGTAAATCGAGGCGATTTAAATCTAGAAATCTTCTTATATTGTTTGACTGATCAATTTACCTTCACATCAAAAAATTTCGTTTTCTGTAGCAAGTTGTGCTAAATACGTTGACAAAATAAATGAAGATTAACGCAGATATTTTCCTTTGTTCAAATCTCAGTTAATGCCCAGAGGAGAAAAAAAAATTAAAAATTACAAGTAAAATCGAAACCAGAAAATTTCGTAATGGCAGAACTAAATCATGTTCTCCTTTTCGACTCAATGGAGGGGAATGTTCATTGGCGCAATGAGACTCAATCGAAACCAGCATAGTTTCTCGACCGAGAATTGAGAGGGTTGTATTGTGAAGGGAAGGGTATGCAGCTTCGAGATTGTCGCGACTGTTCGTTCATGGTTTGTTCGGTCGCGCATTTCAAATCAACTCGATTCGAGTCGAGTTCAAAGATCTGGGGATGCAAGACGAGGCGTGGGCCTCGTAAAGCGGAGCGAGACAGGATGGATGGAGCTCCGTGGCTGTAGGGTTTGAGTGATGCTCGTGTGATGTCGGGCTCGAGAACGAGAGCTGCGACTAGATTTTGGAGTTGTTTTCAAGGCATGGGTGGACCCAAAGGCGGCAATGGTGGTGCTTTGGGCCGAAGCCATGGTGAGGGAGGAGCAGAGTTTTGGCAGTGAGGTAAGGCTGATTTCCTTTGTTTTTTTTTTTTAAAAAAATATACATGTACAGAAGACAAAACTCTACTTTATTTAATTTTACAGTAAAGGGAATACCATTTTTCAAAAATATATAGATTCAATTATATATGCATAGGTAATCAAAAAGAAGAAGGAAAGTTAGCTTGAAAGAACAAGGAAAGTTAGCTTAAAATTTAGTTGTTAGTTCGAATTAAAATTTTCAAATGATAAATGGGTTTGTTCGATTTCTTCGAATATAAATAAATCATTTAATGTTTTTACAAGGAAAAAACCGGGAAAACCAAGTCGAGTTGAAGTGGATGGAAATCGAAGGACAAAGGTGAGTAAAATCTCACGCTTTTGGGTTTTGTTTAAATTTAGATGGTTAAACTGAAATGATTGGTTGAATAGTTGAATTGAATTGTTATGCTATATTGTATAGTAATATCTAGATTATATTAGGATGATTGGTAGTTTGGGATGATTTTTATTGGCAATTGGAATAATGAATGTCGTTAGTGGCCTGAATATTTCGGTACCCTGAGTTATCGAAAAATATAAATTGGATTTTTGTAAGGAATATAAGGGTGAATTTTGAAAGTGAAAAGATTGTAGAAAAAAATATAGAATGAGCTGGGAAGGAATGAAAATGATATTTAGAAACTGCAGTTAAAATTTTGTAAAGTGCAGATGTGAAAACGAGTTCTAAATCAAAGTTAAATCTAACAAATAAAGTTTTTAAATATTAAGTGTTTTACCAACTTGAATGTTTACGTGTAATTGTAAATTGACTTGAATTTAGAAATAAATTTGGCCTTAAATTCCTTTAAGCCTCTATTGCGAAACGAGTAATTAATTTGTTTAATGAAGTAAATAAACAATAGTTAATTGCACGTTGAGATTTATTGAGAATGATTAATTATTTAATATAATTAAAATTAGATTTGAATAAATTGAAATGTAAATAAAAAAACTCATTAATCTATAAAATCATAATGTAAATTGAGATTGATTAGTTAAGAAAATAAATCAATACAAGTGACTTATGAGAAGTTAATTAATATAAGTAATTATGGACTAATGTAATTAAAATAGTTATTTAATTCCTGAGGTAATTAAGATTTCTTATTGATTTGGGTTAAGAACAATTAATATCGTGAAATGAATTAAAGATAATTACTTAAACGTAACTGAAAATTAATTAATCCAGGGTGATTGATTAAGATGAAAAATGAAGGGATGACTAATTAATTGAATTGGAATTAATTAATATTGAAGGAAGGAATCTAAGAGAATGTGGTTAGAACTTCAACTAGAATCAATTGAATTAATTTGTATGTGATTAAGCATTGCTTATGGATAACTAAATGGTATTGGATGCTTGAATGAGTTGATACCTCTAATATGAAATGTTGTGTATTTCGTGTGGATAAATTGGAATAAGATGATGTGAGACTCGAAGAGGCCGGGATCGGGTATTGGGAAATACCCGAAACCACTTCGAATATTTTTATGGATTGATATGTGAAATCTATATGCTGGAATGAAGTGATTTAAAGGGATTGGACTATTTAAATTTAAGCTTTGGTACTTAGGAAATGGATGTGTGAAATTAGTTATGTCTAAAACATATTGTGAACTTGTAAAATTGGTTAGAGTTACCCCTAGGTTTATATAGTTGTTTGCTTTGGTATTCCATGTTGAGTTTACTCACGCTGGTTTCCAGCCTGACCCAGGTGTTACTTTGATGTAATGCTAGGGTCAGACCGAGTATTACAGATTTTCAGGTAGGTATGTTCTGGAGCTCAGGAGGCGAGCTGGATGACAATAGCGTATAGAGTATTTCCGCTGTATTTATATTATTATTAATTTGAGACTTGATAATTGTATATTCAGTGACTGAATGTATGTGAAACTCTGATGTATATTAAATGTAGTCGACAGAAATAGTATTCTTTTGTAAACAATTATTATTTATTATTATATTTTATCCGCTGCGAATTTGAGATGTTGTTGATTTTGTTCTTCTTCTTCTATCTCTTTCTTCTTTTTCATAACTATCTAGAATTTTCGGGATCGAAAATTCCGGGTCGTTACATTTGGTATCAGAGCTGAAAGGTTAAGTGAGAACCTTGGCTCTAGTGGGGATTACTCATTTAATAGAGTTTGTAGTACTCTAGAATGAGTTGAGAATATATATATATATATATATATATATATATATATATATATATGAGAGCGTACTTGTTATTTTCTTATAAAAAGATTTTAAATGATTTTATATAAAATATATTTTGATATATAAAGCAATATTTCCTTCTAATAAATATTAAAGTGATTGGTTGCTAAATTTGTTGAAATGAAAACTAAGAATAATATAATACAACCAAACTGAAGTCTTGAATTGGAATTAAATTAAGTAGAAATAGAAATACAACTAAATTAAAATTTAAGTGATTGAAAATGAAATTCTAAATCTGATCCCAGAATTTGAAAATTTTGTTTCAAAGTAATGAAGAATAATAAATAAGTATTATTTGGATAACTGGGACTTGATGCAAACAATGGGTTGTTTGGAAATTGATTTGAATTTAAAACCAAAGGTGGTTTAAAATTTTAAAACATGGCTGGGAGGGCCAAGAAATAAATATGTATATATGTATATATGTATGGATATACATGATATCAAAGATAATTCGAAATAAACTCTAAGAGGTTGAGTTTTGATTTTTCCCTGAAGTGTGATGTAAAAACCTAAGTGATATAAGTTTTGAATTATATGAGGGGAAGAATTTTGAAGTTGAAGCGGGAATTCAAATTGAGTAAGGTTGATTGGATTAAGTAAATTGGAATTTAACTTGGAAATTTAAATGGTTGATTGAATTGGGAATTTATGTGATCTTAAACGGGTTTGAGACTTAGAAATTGAAAATGGAAGGACGTTTTAAAATAAATTGGATGATATCATCCTATTGTTAATAAAAATCTTTAAATTGAAAATGGTATTGTATAAATAAAATAAATTCGAATAATTGAATTGTAAAATAAACTGGTTTAAGAACTGGCTTCAAACTGGAAGATAAAATTGGATAATAAATTTAATTTTGAAACAAATAAAATTGTATTGAGCTCTTATTTGAATCTTGAAATACATAAGTAAAGATAATTTAAAATGGAATTTGAGAAGTGAACTCAGAAATTAAAATTGATTAGAAACTTTGAATAAAAGATAATTTGGTTTAGAAAGGTAAACCAACCTTTGAGAATTTAACTCGAATTTATATAATTCGAGATAGATTAAATTCAAGATTGAAATTGAATTTGGTATGAATTTAGTAGATTGATGATTGAAGATGTATAAGATTAAGAAAGTTTAAATGGGAAATTAAATTGGATTTTATTGAAATGATTTGAATTTGAAATGGGTGCAATTGATAATAATTCAGATTAATTGGAATAATTTGAAATTATAATATAAGTTGAACATGATTAAAATTAAATGGAATTTGATTTAAATTGGGAAGGGAATCAAGATTGATTCAACTTGAATTGGGCTTAAATAAATTCCAAGAAAAATTGAAGTTATTCAAGTTAGAATTGAGTCAATTAAATGGAAATTAGTTGGGGAAGTGAACAGTTTGACTTTTGACTATTTTCAATATAAATTGTTTTAATATAAACTTATTTTTCTAAGCTATTTAACATATACCACTTTTCTTTCTTGAAGCCAAATTATTCTATACTTGTTTTACAATTATTTTTAGAGCTATTTAATCATTGTTTTTTAACTGTTTTTAAACTAATTACTATTTTTCAACTATTTCACAAACTAATTTCTATGTTACAACTATTTTGCAATTATTTAAAATTCCTGAAACTATTCTACTATTTTCCAACTATTTTACGATTAGTTAACTATATCATAGCTATTTTGTAAACTAATAATTATTTTTCAACTACTTACCTATTATTCAATTTTCAAGCTATTTTCTAAATTGGTCGGAGTTCAAACTGTTATTAATTAAATGCCCAATAGAGATAAGAATTGAAGTGATAATCCAAATGGGATTAATGTAAATATGAATAAGTGAATGTGAATGGAAAGGGAATTGATTTAGCTAATAATCCATGAAGTTAAATACGCAGGATGTACGTATATTATTCTATTCGCATAGTGGTTTGATCCAGATTCGAGCACAGAATTTCGAGATAGTTTATCGACCCGAGTTAGGATTTTTCACTCGATTTTCGACGGCGAACCTGGATATGGATTGTTGAATTGTTCTGGATATTCTCTATCATAGTTATGGCTATGCAAGGAGAATGACGGTTTCTAATCAAGAAACCAGATCTGAGTCCGCACTAGGAAGTCGGGTGGACGATCTAGTTCGGAGGTGAAATTATGTGATCGAGTGAGCGATCAGATTGGTATAGCGTACGGATGATAAATGTACATCGTACGGATTTGAATGAATTGATAAAAAACAAAAAAAAGTAATCAAATTTGAATATTTGATTTTGAATAAACAAAGTTATATATCTTTGTTATATAAGATAAATATTTCCTTGTTAAATCTATTGCCGGAAGAAAAGGATTTTTGAAAGTGTTTGAAGTATAAAAGGGTTTTATACAAGTTGGAAATGATCCAAAGTTTTAATAATTATATATATCTGTGTGTGTGTGTGTATATATATATATATATATATATAAAGGATCTTATGAGGATTTTGGAAAAGGTTTTGAGAACCTTTGGATTTTGAAAGGCTTTTGATTTTTGAGTAAAATCAATATTGGAATTTGGAAAGCCTAATTTGAGAATTATCGATTTTGGGATAATCGATTTTGTGTAAAGGAGCTTTGTATGATATCATACTAGGTGTATGATTTGAAGATACTATATGTGAATAGTATAAAATGTTTTGATGATGGCTCTGGGGGAAAAAGGCGCTCCCTTGAAATGAACTTCTCAGGAGTGCCACTGGGTGGTGCTGCCTTTAGCCCCAAGGAGGGGTTCTAAAGTTGATCATGTGAGGAGTCCGGACAAAAATAGTTCCTGAGGATTATTGGGTAGCGGAAGTCGAGGGCGCTGATGCCTACAGGAGCATTTGGGTTATGCTGTGACGACAGTGTAACTCGATGTCACTGCGATCTACTGTGGGGACCATAGCGAAATCGTGTGGAGGATGAGTGCCAACAGTCTACACTTGATTTTGCTGGGAAGGCAACGCAACATCAGTAGACTGCAATCTATGGTCAAGTGAGTGGAGAAGTTTCATTTTAGCAGCGAAATTCGATGGCGCTGATGCCTACAGTTATATGGATTTTTGTTGTGATAGCTACGTAACCCCAGTTGTAGCTGCGATCTGTCGTGGGTTCCATGGTGTAATCGAGGGGCGCGGAGGCCTACAGTTATCTATGGATTTTGTAGGGATGGCAACGTAACCATCGAGTTAACTGCGACCATGGATGGGGGTGATGATTTTCCGAGCATCCTCACCAAAGATATTTCCTCTACTTTCAAAAAACAGTTTTCTATATTTCAATAAAATTATTTTCCAAGTATTTTCACTGGATGTTGAAAACGGGTTTACCAAGTACTTATAGATTTTTCAGTCCTATGCCTAATCAACGTATGACTGAATTTCTATGAGAACAAGGATGGACTGGTTGAGGCATCGAGTTATAAAAGTATATTTATTAAAAGATATTTTAAATAATATTATTTGAATTTAAAAGCATTTCTAGAATTTTAAAATAAAGATGTTGGAATTTTGGAAAATCAAGGAAATCCAAACTAGAATTTTAATGAAGGGATCTTGTAATTAAAATCGAACATTGATTTAGAAGTTGAAAGTAAGCTAATGGGCTAAGTTATTGTTTGATTGAGTATATTAATAAAATTTAACTTGGGAAATAAATGGATTGTAAGTTGATAATGGATTTGGGAATGAATTCGAATTTTTAATAGAATTCGACTTAGATTTAATAATGAAATATATTAGAAGAGATGTTGTAAAAATAAAAATAAAATAGAGTTGGGTTGGAAAATGGGATGGTTTGATTACAAATAAAATTCAAAGGTGATTTGAATAATATTTAATGAAATTTGCAAGTAAATTGGACATAAGAGAAGTGATTATAATAGAAATGGTTTGAGTTGCAAAACAAAATCCAAGTGAATAGAAATAAATTGAGGATGGCCTTGTATTAATAAAATAAATTCGATAACGAATTAAGTAAGTAAATTAAAAATTTAAAACGGGTTAATTGAGTTAAATAATAAATGGATGAAGTCTGATTTCATTAAAACTAAATCGAAGTTGTGATTGGAATTGGATTATCAGACTGAACTTAAGTTCGGCGGCATATTAATTTGAAGTACAAATGAGTTAAGAATGTGCTTGGATATTATGTTGATAAATTGAAGATGAATTGAAAATTAAAATTTAAAATGGATGGACTTACTGAATTTAATGGAAGTTGATTAAATGAGAATCAAATAGAAGTAAACTTAAGTTGAAGTCGGAATAAAATTAAAGTAAATTAATTTAAGTTCAAAATTTATGGAAGCTTGGCTTCGAATAAGAATGGAAACTCATTAAATAAAAGCTTGGATTAAATTAATTTGGGAATGGTTAGTAGTATACAAGAATGAAATGTGTCGAGCTAAATGAATGGTTGGTGAATAAATTAGAAATAAAATGGAATTAAATATAAAATGAGTTGAAAATTAGTTTAAATTAGTTACAAACTGAAATAGATACTCTATTAAACGAATATCGTCGAAATTGCATGAAAATGGTTGTCGTTCGCGAAAATAAAAGTAATTAAAATGCTATGAGTCAATAGAGATTAAATAAAATTGATTCTGAATCATTTGAAGTGAATATGAGCTTGTTTGGATTAAAAATCAATGGAATGTAAGAAATTGTGTTGCAAACAACTGAAATTGAATGAAATGGTTTATAACTTGGATGGAAGCAATTGAATTAGTTTTGAAAACATATAAATTGCTTGTGGAAGTTATTTTGAATGCATTTCTTTTAGAATTGAAGTGTTATGGTTGTTTATGTAAGAGAAATGTTATAAACTTCATATATATAGTACTTATATGTTTAAATTGAGTAAGTACAGGTACCTGAAGGTCGTTTGGCTGGATTTGGATTGCACTAATTGCTAAAATAAATGAGCTGCTTGCTTAAAATGCTAAATAAGGTACGCCTACGCAATAAAAATAGGAACTGTTTTTGCTTTTTCCGACCGTGTGGGTCGATGTATATATATTTATATCTCTTGTCAAATTGCAAAAGCTCCTCCGTACAAAGGAGACTCTGCCAAAAAATTTCCAAAATTTTGGGAGTTAGAAAATTTTCGAAAATTTTTGGGAAAATTTTTGTTAACGACAAAACAATTTCAAATTGGAAATTAGAGTAAATTAGTAGATGAAACCACTATGAATCAGTTATAAATGAAAGTTAAAATTCAATGCTCAAATTAAAGATGAATTGAATTCATATAAAAATGGGAAAGACTAATTTGAAATAGGTATGAAACCTATATAAGAGAATGTATAAAATGATTTGTAAAGTTTCGATTGAATATTGTTGCTAAACAAGATATGCAGGTATTAATGGAAAAAGGGATTGGATTTGATTCCAAAGGATAAATTTGAATTACCTGACAAAAGGTATGTACTTAAAATTTCTGAATGGAATTGGATTAGGTTTTTGATGTAGCCACTTGGCTTTTGTTTCTTTTGGAATTTGGGAGCCCGTAGAGGCCTTTTGTAGTAGTACCGAGCTAGCCGCGCAAAGGAGACGCCGGCAAATTTTTTCGGGAATTTAGAGGGTTAGAAATTTTTTGAGAAAATTTTGATAATTCGAAAGTTGGTTAAATTTAAATTTAAATGATTGAACAAAAGGGTAGTATTTGAAACTATAAAGGATTTTGGGAGGTTAGTTAAGATGATAGTGGGTCATTAATAAAAGATAGCTGGTAGGATGTTGAATTGTGGGTTTTGGAAAAAAGTAAACGGGTATTGGTCCATTCTTCCTAACTAGTAATTTCGGGGTCGAAATTCTTTTAAGGGGGGAGGAATGTGACGACCCGGAATTTCTAACAATTTAAATTGAAATATTTAATTGATTTTAAACATTTAAAAGTTAATTTTAACTTGAATTCAAGATATCAATATTTACTTGATAATTAAATTATTGAATTATATAGTTTAAATATTGAATCATATAATTTGAAATTGGGTAAAACGCTGAATCTGGAGTTTTAAGCCTGTTAATAATAATTTAAAGGCTTATAAAATTTATATTGATAGCACTGAAGAAAATAGAATAATTAAAATTTAATTTAAAAGTAATTTGTTCAATTTTAATAATATATCATTTAAATTGGAATTTAAAAATAGCCTTCTTAGGCACAGTCTCGGAATTCGACGGAACCAGTTCCATGGGATCCGTAATAATTAGTTATTATCGGATTTCAATTTTCGTACCATCGGAGTTGTCATTTGACCCTGGCAGCTCGAAACGCGTAGAACTATTTTAATCGATTTAAGTTAAAATTGATCGTTTTCTTCCATAACTTGCACATACGGTCAAATTAGCTTCTGAAACACATTCCATTGTGTTCGGAATGCAGGCATAATGTTTTAAACGCCTAGCAACACGTCTCAATAGAAGTTCGTGATTTAAGCTATGTAAATCGAGGCGATTTAAATCTAGAAATCTTCTTATATTGTTTGACTGATCAATTTACCTTCACATCAAAACTTTTCATTTTCTGTAGCAATTTGTGCTAAATACGTTTCCTTAGCTTTCCTCATACGCTTCTTCGTTGACAAAATAAATGAAGATTAACGCAGATATTTTCCTTTGTTCAAATCTCAGTTAATGCCCAGAGGAGAAAAAAAATTTAAAAATTAAAGTAAAATCGAAACCAGAAAATTTCGTAATGGCAGAACTACCTTTTCGACTCAATGGAGGGGAAAGTTCATTGGCGCAACGAGACTCAATCGAAACCAGCATAGTTTCTCGACCGAGAATCGAGAGGATTGTATTGTGAAGGGAAAGGTACGCAGCTTCGAGATTGTCGTGACTGTTCGTTCGTGGTTTGTTCAGTCGCGCATTTCAAATCAACTCGAATCGAGTCGAGTTCAAAGATCTGGGGATGCAAGATGAGGCGTGGGCCGCGTAAGGCGGAGCGAGACAGGATGAATGGAGCTCGCGTGGCTGTAGGGTTTGAGTGATGCTCGTGTGATGCTGGGCTCGAGAACGAGAGCTGCGACTAGATTTTGGAGTTGTTTTCAAGGCATGGGTGGACTCGAAGGCGGCAATGGTGGTTCTTTAAGCCGAAGACATGGTGAGGGAGGAGCAGAGTTTTGGCAGTGAGGTAAGGCTGATTTCCTTTGTTTTTAAAAAAAAAAAATATACATGTACAGAAGACAAAACTCTACTTTATTTAATTTTACAGTAAAGGGAATACCTATTTTTCAAAAATATATAGATTCAATTATATATGTATAGGTAATCAGAAAGAAGAAGGAAAGTTAGCTTAAAATTTAGTTGTTAGTTTGAATTAAAATTTTCAAATGATAAATGGGTTTGTTCGATTTCTTCGAATATAAATAAATCATTTAATGTTTTTACAAGGACAAAATCGGGAAAACCAAGTCGAGTTGAAGTGGATGGAAATCGAAGGACAAAGGTGAGTAAAATCTCACGCTTCTGGGTTTTGTTTAAATTTAAATGGTTAAACTGAAATGATTGGTTGAATAGTTGAATTGAATTGTTATGCTATATTGTATAGTAATATCTAGATTATATTAGGATGATTGGTAGTTTGGGATGATTTTTATTGGCAATTGGAATAATGAATGCCGTTAGTGGCCTGAATATTTCGGTACCCTGAGTTATCGAAATATATAAATTGGATTTTTGTAAGGAATATAAGGGTGAATTTTGAAAGTGAAAAGATTGTAGAAAAAAATATAGAATGAGCTGGGAAGGAATGAAAATGATATTTAGAAACTGCAGTTAAAATTTTGTAAAGTGCAGATGTGAAAACGAGTTCTAAATCAAAGTTAAATCTAACAAATAAAGTTTTTAAATATTAAGTGTTTTACCAACTTGAATGTTTACGTGTAATTGTAAATTGACTTGAATTTAGAAATAAATTTGGCCTTAAATTCCTTTAAGCCTCTATTGCGAAACGAGTAATTAATTTGTTTAATGAAGTAAATAAACAATAGTTAATTGCACGTTGAGATTTATTGAGAATGATTAATTATTTAATATAATTAAAATTAGATTTGAATAAATTGAAATGTAAATAATTAAAACTCATTAATCTATAAAATCAATGATGTAAATTGAGATTAATTAGTTAAGAAAATAAATCAATACTAGTGACTTATGAGAAGTTAATTAATATAAGTAATTATGGACTAATGTAATTAAAATAGTTAATTAATTCCTGAGGTAATTAAGATTTCTTATTGATTTGGGTTAAGAACAATTAATATCGCGAAATAAATTAAAGATAATTACTTAAACGTAATTGAAAATTAATTAATCCAGGGTGATTTATTAAGATGAAAAATGAAGGGGTGACTAATTAATTGAATTGGAATTAATTAATATTGAAGGAAGGAATCTAAGAGAATGTGGTTAGAAATTCAATTAGAATCAATTGAATTAATTTGTATATGATTAAGCATTGCTTATGGATAACTAAATGGTATTGGACGCTTGAATGAGTTGATACCTCTAATATGAAATGTTGTGTATTTCGAATGGATAAATTGGAATAAGATGATGTGAGACTCGAAGAGGCCTGGATCGGGTATTGGGAAATACCCGAAACCACTTCGAATATTTTTATGGATTGATATGTGAAATCTATATGCTGGAATGAAGTGATTTAAAGGAATTGGACTATTTAAATTTAAGCTTTGGTACTTAGGAAATGGATGTGTGAAATTAGTTATGTCTAAAACATATTGTGAACTTGTAAAATTGGTTTGAGTTACCCCGGGTTTTATATAGTTGTTTGCTTTGGTATTCCATGTTGAGTTTACTCACGCTGGTTTCCAGCCTGACCCGGGTGTTACTTTGATGTAATGCTCGGGTCAGATCGAGTATTACAGATTTTCAGGTAGGTATGTTCTGGAGCTCAGGAGGCGAGCTGGATGACAATAGCGTATAGAGTATTTCCGCTGTATTTATATTATTATTAATTTGAGACTTGATAATTGTATATTCAGTGACTGAATGTATGTGAAACTCTGATGTATATTAAATGTAGTCGACAGAAATAGTATTCTTTTGTAAACAATTATTATTTATTATTATATTTTATCCGGTGTGAATGTAAGATGTTATTGATTTTGTTCTTCTTCTTCTATCTCTTTCTTCTTTTTCATAACTATCTGGAATTTTCGGGATCGAAAATTCCGGGTCGTTACAGTTAGAAAATTTTTGGAATTTTTGGAATTTTTTAATAAACTAAAATTTTGATTTTTATTTATAAGTTGAACAATATTGTTGGTTTTGAAAAGATAACTATAAATGGATTCGAAAACTTAGAAATTTTTTTACAAGAAGTTACGAATGGATTTTGGGAAAGTTGAACACTTAAGAGAATTGGTAAATCTAGTTTGAACGATTTGATTTGAAAAGTTAATGGAATTTTGTGACTTTTTCTTACTTGGTAATTTCGAGGATTTTAAGTATGGGAGAATGTAAGGACTTAGAATTTTAGTCATTTGAAACTGGAATATTTAATTGATTTTAAATATTCACTAGTTAGTTTTATAAGTTGAATAACTTATATTACAAATATAAGGATTTAATTGGATAATTAAAATGTTAATTTAGTGTTTGAAATTGTGTAAATAATTGAAATTTGAATTATATATGAATAAAAATGATTTATAAAGATTAATTAAATTCTATTTGAATTGATGTTGGTAAACTTTTAAAATTGAATTTAATGTAAATTTATAGGTATTGAATATTTTAATATTTGATTAACGTGTAAAAATAGTCATTTTTCAAACCATCTCAGATTTCGATGAAACCCATTTCATTGGATCCGTAGTGTTATATTGTTGTAGGATTTCAAATTTTGTATCAATCGGATTTACTGTTTAGTTGTGGCAAGCTGAAACGCGTAGAAATTTGTTTTAAGTAAATCTTAGTTTAAATAAGTCGACTCAAAATCCTATCTTCCAGATACGATTAAATTGGCTCCCGATATATATTCCATTGTGTTCGAAATAGGGGTAAAACATTATAGACAGCAGGCGGTATGCTTCTTTTGGAGTTCGAAAAAAATTCGGATGAATAGTGGACGAGAATTTTCTATAAAAGGATGTCATAGTTTCTATTTTTCACTCAAATACCCTAGTTCCCAAACCCTAGCAGCCACCATGAAATGCCTGCCGAAACTCCACAGTCTTCCTGTAACGACCCAACTTCCAAACTCCAGGAAGGCGCATCGCTAAGAAGAAAGATAGGGATAGAAAAGAGAAAAGAAAGGAAGGAAAGAAACAGACAACATCAGAATCTCACAGCGGAACGAATAAATTATATTATATCACATAAAACTTTACATAGTATCATATATATCAGAGTTAAACAGCTAATACAACACAAACTAGACAGTTATAAACGCCTGTCTAGCAATTACAATTCAAGTACATCAGAGAAAACAGATACAACTCAACACAGCGGAACCACTACATATATCTACACGCTGAAGTCTCCTGCTCCATATCTCCTCCAGAACTCGTCAAAGCAATCCTGAAACACTTGACTACTCATACGTAATATGAGTACCCAAGAGTTTAATAAAACAGAAAATAAACACTCAGGTCAGATAAGGGTCTGGTGTGAGTAAACGGGTTTAAAGTTGCTTAACTTTAGAAAAATCCTTTGAAAACAAAAGGTATCACGCAAGACTTCCCACACATAAACATGGAAAAGTTTTTACCTTACGCTAACCAAAACATTTGATAGGAAATCCAGTGATATTATAATAGTGTATAGGGTTTTCAAAATAAAATACAGAAATAGCTGGAATGCTTACATCTCACGTTCCAACAAAATTGGGCACAATCAAAACCGTACAGGCACTTATTGGATTATGGATTCCATCAATGGCAGGGCTACTGGGGTACCGCCTGTCACAGTACGTGGCCTAGATCACCGTACCGAGGAGTACGCCCGCTCCCCTGCAACACAAAGCCGGAACCATTCCTTACTGAACAGTTCCGAACAAGACCACCCCGCAGATTGGCCGTCGCCAACTGCCACACAACCGAATATAAAGGGACCTCTAGACAGGGATAAATCTTGCTCTCTAGTGGGGGCTACCCACGAAGCCTTGCTGCACCTCCCATGTTTTAACCATTCCCGGTTGATGAGGCTTGAGGCTACGATTACCTTTATAGAACACATCAATCTTAGAATGCTCATCGTCCACCTGACGATGTTCTGAAAGCATTCAATCCATACAAGTTCGTTCCGGGTTCGAACGAAACCGATGGCATTATCTCGTTACACTCGTTTTGGAATCACCCTCAGAGTTAACGACGATTACCCTTGCACTCTAAATCACCATCTCGAATCTATAAGTACTATTCCGTCAAACTCATTACGTAATCATCCACAGAGTTATACTGACGTATAGCCCTTACACCTCGAGTCTTCACTTGCTCCACTTGGATTAATGACCTAACGTTTAATTGGAATCGATGTGGTTTTTGGAATTCCAAATTTGGAAATCCGATCCCGGTCTCATCGAAACCAAACTCCATCTTAATATCCAAGTTATACTTAAGGGTTTTAAAATAAATTAACTCATTTCATTATTATCTAATTCACATAGATAGATAAGTTACATATCACAATAGATAAATCACATTCATATCATTAACAGATAATCTGTATTATCCACAAACATATAATCATCACAACTAAATAATCCATCACAAACCATCATACTTAAACCAAATATTCATATCATACAGATACAACTAATCTCATTACTGAGATCACAACCATTCAATCAATAACATCCATAAGCAATGATTTATTAACCATCAATTATAATTAATTTAAAATTAATTAAATTAATTACAACCATCTCTAATAAATTTAAAATAAATTAAATTAATTACTCATTTAAATCCTGCTTAATATCCATTAACTAATTAACCCAGTTAGTTAATTATTTCCTATGTATTAAACTTGATTAAACATCTTTGATTAATCATCCACTAATTACAATAAGTAACTAGTATTAAATTAATTTCATAAATTAATTAACCTTAATCATAAGTAATTAACATTTAATTACTCATTTATTAATTAATTATAATTAATTATATTTATCCTTAATTAATTACAATTACTTAATCACTTAATTTAAATTAACTTAATCAAACAATCCTTAATTACATCATTAATTATAATAATTAATGATCTCTAATATTTAAATAAATTATTTAATTAAAATTAATTATATTCAATTAATTAATCTAGGTAATTATCAAAATTAATTACATTAATTAATTACTAAATTATCCTTAGATAATTATTTTTATTAATTAACAACATTTTCAATAATTACATACTTAAGAAAATTTGAATTAGATTAATTATTAATAAATCATTTCTAATTAATAAATTAATCTAAACCATTATTTAAAAATTAAATAATTAAGTAAATCCTTAATTATCTTAAATATTTTTCAATATAACTAAATCACTTATCAAATGACTCATTTATATTAAAAATGTATTAAAACAATACATTTCAAAATTTAAATTCAAATTCCATTTAAAAATTTAATATTTAAAATGTTTAACTATTGAAACATTGATCCAAATTTTAAATAAATAAAATTTTTAAAATAAAATGAATGTTAAAGAAGATTCATTACTTAAATATAAAGAAAGATTTAAAATAAATTACTTAATTAAAATAAATTAATCTTTGAAATAAATTGATTATTTCAACTTTCAAATTAAAATTAACACTTCATATTTTAATTCAATACTAAAGGAACTAATTCTTTCAAGTTTGAACTTATTTGAAATCAAATTTCATTTTCAAATTTACTTTTAAACATTTGAATATGTTCATTCATTTTTTTTAAATTTACAAACTGTTTTGAAATCAAAACTGGTTTCCAAAGAAACTTGAAAACAGTTTTTAACTTGATTTCAAAACAAATTTAAATCTTGCTTGAAAACATTTAAATCTGTTCAAAATTTAAAAGCTTACAAAACTGTTTTGAATCTGGTTTTAAAAGTAACCTGAAAACCTGTTTTAAATTTTGATTTAAAACTGAATTTAAATCTTTTTTAAATTTAAGATTTTTTTTTTTTTAAACTTTGAATTTCAAACTTCATTTGAATTCAGACCTAACTTACATTTGAATCAAATTAAAATCTTTAAATTATGAATTTTATCTAAATTTTTAAAAACTGCAAAACTACAGATTTTAACCCAGCAACACAACAAACCGAGAAACCCCTTAATTTACTCCGTGTTTCCAAACACCCTGCATCGAGTCAAAATCCTAAAAACCCAAGAAACCCTTCGAGCCAAAAACCCTGCACACCCTATATATACCAGATTCCAAACATGCATAGTGCATATACACCGGAGCTCTGATCAACTCCTGACACCCTAGGCTTCTCCCCCTAGTTACCTACCATCTCCTGACATAGGTACGATCATCAAAAACCTACTGTAACTCGAAATTCGAAGTTTGAGAAATCACTGCAACCTGAAACTCGTCTCCACCCCATAGCCAAACCTGTCAACAGCTCATTAGCTCGTCTCCGACCATCATCATCGCTGCAATTCCGGAAAATAACCCATCTACACCCCCTCTACAACCTCCCAAATCCCACTCTTACTCGATGCAACATAGAGCATGATGAGAAATTAAAACTGCAACACTCAAAGACAAGGTTTTGGAAACCTAGAAATCTCAGTCCCTATCTCCTCTCTCTCTGATCATCCATCACCAACATCTCCTTCATTCTTACATCAAAATCCACTAATCATGAAGCATCTTAACACCCTAAATCCACTATCTCCTCAGAAAATTCCTAAATTCCTAGTTCTGTTCAAAACAGAATGCTAGTTCCACAGTAATTTAAAAAGATGAAATTTTGTTTTAAAATTTCTGATTTATAAAATACATTCATGTTATAATCTTGTTGAAATAATTAATGATGTTGATATTTTTATATTGAAATACTTACTGCTGTATTTGCTTCTGAAGTAACAGATTTTTCAAACAACTAAATTATGATTTAAGGGCATAATTTATTATTAAACAGCATTATTTGTTTGCTCATATTAATTCCTAACAGAAATTAAACAAATAAATAAAGTATTTCTATTAAACTTATTTTAAAAAACAGAAAACTGTAAATTAGGATTACTGTAATCCCATACATATATATATATATATATATATATATATATATATATTCACACATCATATTGATCACAAATAAAATTATACAAGCATACACAATCTTACATATTCACATGCAACAGATAGATTCAAACTTTTGCATTGAGGTTCTCAAAAAATAATATTTAACAGAGCAGTTTTAATCATCCAGGTTTTAATTAGTGTGAACTAATACTTTCAATCAGGAAATTTTATAAAATTTTGATTTAAAAGAAACTGTTTTCAAAACAAGAAGTTTACTCACTAAACATAATAATAATGGTACTGCAGTCTGATTTCCCTTTTTTTTTAAAAAAAAACAGTATGCATTAGCCTTTAGATCTTATTCTTGCTTAAACATTAATTTTAAAAGAGAAACTGTTTTTAAAAATAAAGGTTTACTCTCCTAATTTAGAAGGAGCAGAGCACAATTTCAGAGATGCAATTGCACAATCCAGGAACTATTTTGAATTGCAGGTTGAAATCTGGCTTTCATTTAGAATACAGAAATTGATCTTCTGGTTGATGTTGTTTTAAGACTTTGCAACAGTTGAATCTGATAATTTGATTGCTGAGTTTCTCCCAGATTTGATGTTGTAATATTGCATGCAGATTTGAAGAAATTGATTTTGCAGAAATTGATTTGTATTTGGTTTGCACATTTTAAAACATGCAATCTGTTTTGGGTTTTTGATTTTACAGAAATCTGAGAATCAGATTTCAAATCAAAAAATTGTTTTAACAAAAATGAATTTGCTAAGTTTCTCTGATCAATATAATTTAAATAATATGTTTTAAAACAAATGCCACTTGTTATGTTATTATGTTAAATGTTTTACAAGTGTCCATTTTATGTTTTAAGATTTTAATACATGTACATTACTAATATAAAAGCAATTCTAAATTTATAAATGTATTTGAATTTATCTTAAACCATTTCTAATTTATTTTTATCAAGTTACAAATGTTTATTAACATCTAGTCTTTAAATAAATACATATAAACTTCTTTATAAAACTATATACTTACATTTTAATGTTTGTTTAAATATTTTTAAAAATAATATTCTCTATAAAACTAAATTTCAAAAGAAAAGATTTTAAGAAGAAAAGAAGTGTTGAATTCATTTTATTTCAAAAGGTTTCAAACTAACTGTTATACTTTAACAAGAATGATTTAAATCTTATTTCAAAGAAAAAAAATTAAAATAAAACAAAACAAATTTTTATTATAAAATAAAATTTAAACTATATTTATTCTTATAAACAAAATAAATACTTACTTATATTTCTATGAAGATATAAGAAAGATTTTTAAAACAAACTTTTGAAAAGTTTACAATACTAATTTTAAATTAATTTATTCAATTTACAAATTATACATTTATATAGTAATTAGAAAATACCCTTTATTTAATATAAATTAAAATTAAAACCAAATCCTCTATTTACAATGTATAAACATTTATACATTATAAATAAATATTTTTAAATCAGCATAGAAAGATAAATTTATTACTTAAATATTTT
Organism: Allium cepa; assembly: GCA_030765085.1. NCBI lineage: Eukaryota > Viridiplantae > Streptophyta > Magnoliopsida > Asparagales > Amaryllidaceae > Allium > Allium cepa. The sequence continues at coordinate 926,865,999 of CM060934.1, forward strand.
TAAATTTTGAAAAGAATATCATTTGACAAATTAAATAATTATTAATTTTCAAAAGAGAATTTCTGTTTGAATTAAATCATTAAATCAATATTTCGCATTTTAAAATAATTTTTAAAGAAATTATTAAATAAATATTGCCCAAATTTCCGGGACATCACATTCCTTCCCCTTTAAAAGAATTTCGTCCCCGAAATTTAAAAGCAAAGGTAATTTAATAATCCTATACATATTTTAAATTTAAAAAGAGCAATCATATACTATCAACCAAATACTAGCAACCATAGCAACCAATTCAAACAAACAATTCTAATTATCCAGACAAAATTCTGGATAAGATTCCCTAGAGTTTCCCAGGTACAGACACCGGGACACTCGCCCTATAAAATCTAAACTAGCTTCACCACTAAGATCTAGAGCCCCTATATATCTAGATCTACAAATCTAAACAGAATACAGGACCACAGACAAGTCCTGATCAATTCCCAAATCTCTCAGAACTACTGATTCTAAAACCAGAGATAAACCATACACGTACTCCCTCAGAGATACGTGGGAAAACAAAACAAATTCCAGCCATCCGAACTGGAAATTCAATCATGTAGATCAAACACTTAACTCTCAAGAGAAAACAGATCCAATACCCATATCCACAAATCTCTCATATCGATTCTGGGCTGCCTTCAACTTCTAGGCAAACAAAATCCACCTCACAACTCAACTACACAAACATCAGAAGACTTCAGACATACTACTCTATCTGAAAACAAACAGATGCAAAACAATCAAGCCTCCGTATCCAAAATGAATTTCCTGTAGAAATCCTCTGATCCAATACAAAACTCAAATTCCCAAAGAATCGGTGTTGCTCCTATTCTGGAATAGCTACCACCATGCTTCCACTGCGCAACTCTGATTCGAGAATGTTGTTGATGAACACAAGTATAAACTTGATCAACTTATCCCGAAATATTGTTCATCAAATTCTATAAATCTCAGTGACCTATCCGATTCGGTCACAACACCACAGCAAAAATTCAACCAGAAAACTGGATCCAATCAATCCTGCCAGCTTAAACAGATTTCTTCCTCAAAGAGCCCTCCTACTATGTTGAACCACCGACAAAGCTCCAAGAATCAAGTCGAAACAGAACTCAAACTCTCGTTGTGGATGCAAACCTTAACGTCTTCGAAGATATCCAGAAAATACCACTTCGAAAACTCAAACATCCACTAGAGATGTTTCAATCCCAAAACAAAGAACACTTAGAGAACTTCCGAACCGTCGCAAGTCACTTTTGCGATCCCACTCAGTTCAGATTCCAAGAATCGTTCTCACTTCAACAAACAGAACAGCTAAAACCTTCTACCCAAAAGAAGAACTAGTGGTCTACCTTCAACCACAAACATCACACCCAACTGAGCTCCAGAAGAAATGGACAAGTTCCACCATATGCCCGGACTACTGACAGAAAAATCACAGAGATTTGTGACCATTGATGAACATGCCACTCACTGCTGCTACAGCTGCCAAAACTTCCTTATCCAAAAGCTCATCGAACCTCAAAGCTACACCAGCCTCTTCACAAAAGAGCCTTCAAAAGACAGATATCTTTCAGGAAACTCGCTCCCAAACCAAACACAAAATACTCTGCCAAACTGAGTCTCAAACTCAAGTACAGACAGAACTCCTTCCTAAGGTTGCCCAAAATACCAACTCTGGCTTCAGAACTCCCAACCATTGGTAGTTGTGTTACACACACCACTACCCTATCTACCTTTATTACTTATATTGGAAAACCTGAACAGGTAACCCAACAAATAGGCAGAAATAAATAAAATATATATATATAATTACAAATACGCTCTCTCAAGAAGGACACCACTTCAGAGTCTAGGTATTCGTTCAACCTAGAGCTTTGATACCACAATGTAACGGCCCAACTTCCAAACTCCAGGAAGTCGCATCGCTAAGAAGAAAGAAAGGGATAGAAAAGAGAAAAGAAAGGAAAGAAAGAAACAGACAACATCAGAATCTCACAGCGGAACGAATAAATTATATTATTCACATAAAACTTTACATAGTATCACATATATCAGAGTTAAACAGCTAATACAACACAAACTAGACAGTTATAAACGCCTGTCTAGCAATTACAATTCAAGTACATCAGAGAAATAGACACAACTCAACACAGCGGAACCACTACATATATCTACACGCTGAAGCCTCCTGCTCCATTATCTCCTCCAGAACTCGTCAAAGCAATCCTGAAACACTTGACTACTCATATGTAATATGAGTACCCAAGGGTTTAGTAAAATAGAAAATAAACATTCAGGTCAAATAGGGGTCTGGTGTGAGTAAACGGGTTTAAAGTTGCTTAACTTTAGAAAAATCCTTTGAAAATAAAAGGTATCACGTAAGACTTCCCACACATAAACATGGAGAAGTTTTTACCTTACGCTAACCAAAACATTTGATAGGAAATCCAGTGATATTATAATAGTGTCTAGGGTTTTCAAAATAAAATACAGAAATAGCTGGAATGCTTACATCTCACGTTCCAACATAGTTGGGCACAATCAAAATCGTACAGGAACTTATTGGATTATGGATTCCATCAATGGCAGGGCTACTGGGGTACCGCTCATCACAGTACGTGGCCTAGATCACCGTACCGAGGAGTACGCCCGCTCCCCTGCAACACAAAGCCGGAACCATTCCTTACTGAACAGTTCCAAACAAGACCACCCCGCAGATTGGCCGTCGCCAACTGCCACCAACTGCCACACAACCGAATATAAAGGGACCTCTAGACAGGGATAAATCTTGCTCTCCAATGGGGGCTACCCACGAAGCCTTGCTGCACCTCCCCTGTTTTAGCCATTCCCGGTTGATGAGGCTTGAGGCTACGATTACCTTTATAGAACACATCAATCTTAGAATGCTCATCGTCCACCTGACGATGTTCTGAAAGCATTCAATCCTACAAGTTCGTTCCGGGTTCGAGCGAAACCGAAGGCATTATCTCGTTACACTCGTTTTGGAATCACCCTCAGAGTTAACGACGATAACCCTTGCACTCTAAATCACCATCTCGAATCTATAAGTACTATTCCGTCAAACTCATTACGGAATCACCCACAGAGTTATACTGACGTATAGCCCTTACACCTCGAGTCTTCACTTGCTCCACTTGGATTAACGACCTAACGTTTAATTGGAATCGATGTGGTTTTCGGAATTCCAAATTTGAAAATCCGATCCCGGTCTCATCGAAACCAAACGCCATCTTAATGTCCAAGTTATACTTAAGGGTTTTGAAATAAATTAACTCATTTCATTATTATCTAATTCACATAGATAGATAAGTTACATATCACAATAGATAAATCACATTCATATCATAAACAGATAATCTGTATTATGCACAAACATATAATCATCACAACCAAATAATCCATCACAAACCATCATACTTAAACCAAATATTCATATCATACAGATACAACTAATCTCATTACTGAGATCACAACCATTCAATCAATAACATCCATAAGCAATGATTTATTAACCATCAATTATAATTAATTTAAAATTAATTAAATTAATTACAACCCTCTTTAATTAATTTAAAATAAATTAAATTAATTAGTCATTTAAATCCTACTTGATATCCATTAACTAATTAACCCAGTTAATTAATTATTTCCTAAGTATTAAACTTGATTAAACATCTTTGATTAATCATCCACTAATTACAATAAGTAACTAGTATTAAATTAATTTCATAAATTAATTAACCTTAATCATAAGTAATTAACATTTAATTACTCATTTATTAATTAATTATAATTAATTATATTTATCCTTAATTAATTACAATTACTTAATCACTTAATTTAAATTAGCTTAATCAAACAATCCTTAATTACATCATTAATTATAATGATTAATGATCTCTAATAATTAAATAAATTATCTAATTAAAATTAATTATATTCAATTAATTAATCTAGTTAATTATCAAAATTAATTACATTAATTAATTACTAAATTATCCTTAGATAATTATTTTTATTAATTAACAACATTTTCAATAATTACATACTTAAGAAAATTGGAATTAGATTAATTATTAATAAATCATTTCTAATTAATAAATTAATCTAAACCATTATTTAAAAATTAAATAATCAAGCAAATCCTTAATTATCTTAAATATTTTTCAAAATAACTAAATCACTTATCAAATGACTCATTCATATTCAAAATGTATTAAAACAATACATTTCTAAATTTAAATTCAAATTCCATTTAAAAATTTAATATTTAAAATGTTTAACTATTTAAACATTGATCCAAATTTTAAGTAAATAAAATTCTTAAAATAAAATGAATGTTAAAGAACATTCATTACTTAAATATAAAGAAAGATTTAAAATAAATTACTTGATTAAAATAAATTAATCTTTGAAATAAATTGATTATTTCAACTTTTAAATTAACACTTCATATTTTAATTCAATACTAAAGGAACTAATTCTTTCAAGTTTGAACTTATTTGAAATAAAATTTCATTTTCAAATTTACTTTTAAACATTTGAATATGTTCATTCATTTTTTTTTATTTACAAACTGTTTTGAAATCAAAACTGGTTTCCAAAGAAACTTGAAAACAGTTTTTAACTTGATTTCAAAAAAATTTAAATCTTGGTTGAAAACATTTAAATCTGTTCAAAATTTAAAAACTTACAAAACTATTTTGAATCTGGTTTTAAAAGTAACGTGAAAACCTGTTTTAAATTTTGATTTAAAACTGAATTTAAATCTTGTTTAAATTTAAGATTTTCATTTTTTTAAAACTTTGAATTTCAAACTTCATTTGAATTCATACCTAACTTACATTTGAATCAAATTAAAATCTTTAAATTATGAATTTTATTTAAATATTTAAAACCTGCAAAACTACAGATTTTTACCCAGCAACACAACAACCCGAGAAACCCCTTAATTTACTCCGAGTTTCCAAACCCCCCGCTTCGAGTCAAAATCCCAAAAACCCGAGAAACCCTTCGAGTCAAAAACCCTGCACACCCCATATATCCACCAGATTCCAAACATGCATAGTGCATATACACCGGAGCTCTGATCAACTCCTGACACCCTAGGCTTCTCCCCCTAGTTGCCTACCATCTCCTGACATAGGTACGATCATCAAAAACCTACTGTAACTCGAAATTCGAAGTTTGACAAACCACTGCAACCTGAAACTCATCTCCACCCTATAGCCAAACCTGTCAACAACCCATTAGCTCGTCTCCAACCATCATCATCGCTGCAATTCCGGCAAATAACCCATCTACATCCCCTCTACAACCTCCCATATCCCACTCTTACTCGATGCAACATAGGGCGTGATGAGAAATTAAAATTGCAACACTCAAAGACAAGGTTTTGGAAACCTGGAAAACTCAATCCCTATCTTCTCTCTCTCTGATCATCCATCACCAACATCTCCTTCATTCTTACATCAAAACTCCACTAATCATGAAGCATCTTAACACCCTAAATCCACTATCTCCTCAGAAAATTCCTAAATTCCTATCTGTTCAAAACAGAATGCTAGTTCCACAGCAATTTAAAAAGATGAAATTTTGTTTTAAAATTTCTGATTTATAACATACATTCATGTTATAATCTTGTTGAAATAATTAATGATGTTGATATTTTTATATTGAAATACTTACTGCTGTATTTGCTTCTGAAGTAACAGATTTTTCAAACAACTAAATTATGATTTAAGGGCATAATTTATTATTAAACAGCATTATTTGTTTGCTCATATTAATTCCTAACAGAAATTAAACAAATAAATAAAATATTTCTATTAAACTTATTTTAAAAAACAGAAAACTGTAAATTAGGATTACTGTAATCCCATACATACATACATACATACATACATACATACATACATACATACATACATACATATATATATATATATATATATCTATATATATTCACACATTATATTGATCACAAATAAAATTATACAAGCATACACAATCTTACATATTCACATGCAACAGATAGATTCAAACTTTTGCATTGAGGTTCTCAAAAAATAATAATTAACAGAGCAGTTTTAATCACCCAGATTTTAATTAGTGTGAACTAATACTTTCATTCGGGAAATTTTATAAAATTTTGATTTAAAAGAAACTGTTTTCAAAACAAGAAGTTTACTCACTAAACATAATAATAATGGTACTGCGGTTTGACTTCCCTTTTTTTTTTTTTAAACCACTATGCATTAGTCTTTAGATCTTATTCTTGCTTAAACATTAATTTTAAAAGAGAAACTGTTTTTAAAAATAAAGGTTTACTCACCTAATTTAGAAGGAGCAGAGCACAATTTCAGAGATGCAATTGCACAATCCAGGAACTGTTTTGAACTGCAGGTTGAAATCTGGCTTTCATTTAGATTACAGAAATTGATCTTCTGGTTGATGTTGATTTTAGACTTTGCAACAGTTGAATCTGATAATTTGATTGCTGAGTTTCTCCCAGATTTGATGTTGTAATATTGCATCCAGATTTGAAGAAATTGATTTTGCAGAAATTGATTTGTATTTGGTTTGCAGATTTTAAAACATGCAATCTGTTTTGGGTTTTTGATTTTACAGAAATCTAAGAATCAGATTTCAAATGAAAACAATGTTTTAACAAAAATGAATTTGCTAAGTTTCTCTTATCAATATAATTTGAATAATAAGTTTTAAAACAAATGCCACTTGTTGTGTTATTATGTTAAATGTTTTACAAGTGTCCATTTTATGTTTTAAGATTTTAATACATGTACATTACTAATATAAAAGCAATTCTAAATTTATAAATGTATTTGAATTTATCTTAAACCATTTCTAATTTATTTGTAGCAAGTTACAAATGTTTATTAACATCTAGTCTTTAAATAAATACATATAAACTTCTTTATAAAACTACACACTTACATTTTAATGTTTGTTTAATTATTTTTAAAAATAATATTCTTTATAAAACTAAATTTCAAAAGAAAAGATTTTAATAAGAAAAGAAGTGTTGAATTCATTTTATTACAAAAGGTTTCAAACTAACTGTTATACTTTAACAAGAATGATTTAAATCTTATTTCAAAGAAGAAGAAGAAATCAAAATAAAACAAAACAAATTTTTATTATAAAATAAAATTTAAACTATATTTATTCTTATAAACAAAATAAATACTTACTTATATTTCTATGATGATATAAGAAAGATTTTTAAAACAAACTTTTGAAAAGTTTACAATACTAATTTTAAATTAATTTAATCAATTTACAAATTATACATTTATATAGTAATTAGAAAATATCCTTTATTTGATATAAATTAAAATTAAAACCAAATCCTCTCTTTCCAATGTATAAACATTTATACATTATAAATAAATATTTTTAAATCAGCATAGAAAGATAAATTTATTACTTAAATATTTTTAAATTTTGAAAAGAATATCATTTGACAAATTAAATAATTATTAATTTTCAAAAGAGAATTTCTTTTTGAATTAAATCATTAAATCAATATTTCACATTTTAAAATAATTTTTAAAGAAATTATTAAATAAATATTGCCCAAATTTCCGGGACATCACACTTCCTCCTTTAATGTCTTGTGATCTGTCGACTTTTACGAGAAACCTCCAACTACATAATTGAAGAGCTTCTCGAGATCTAGCTGTTCAACAGTGATGTTCGAAAATTACACAAGGGATTGTCGGTAAATTAGCCACTAAGACCATACGTTCGAGCACGGAAATTGATGCTATGGTGTGACCAAGCTTTACCTGTCTTCGGCCGTAGGTGGAGTCGAGGTGGAGCTTCGTCGTGGCATTACCTGATCGTCGACAAATCGAGTGTAATGGACGCGAAGCTTCAAAGATAGATGGACACCGAGTGGGTTTGATCGAACGTGATGAATGATGTAGGAAGAAAATAATAGCGGCCCAGATCTATCAATTAAAACGTGCGGCCGAGATTTGATTGGTAAATAAAATAAAATAAAAGTGAAATTAATTTATATATGTATAATTTGTATAAACTATAAAATAGTGTAACTTCTTCATACGAGGTCCGTTTTTGATGAAATAAGTTGCATTGGGGTCGTATCGACCAGCACTACATTTTAGAGCTGGTTTGGAGTTGATTAGAGCTAGTGAAAATATTGGGTAAAATTAAACGATTGTTTAATTTTATTCAGAATAAAACACTACAACTGCTATTGAAACCAAAGAGAGTATAACTCACTCTTTCTTACTACTGATATTTTTTAAATTTTGTTACGATGATTGATGATTGTTTGGATGATATATGATATATTATATCTATATTGATTGATATTTGGATATATTCCTTATTATTGGAGCAGATGAGACCCTATACGTTCCCGTGTATGAGCGGATGACCTTTTGTATGCGCATCTGTCTTGAAGCGGATATTGTACACATATTCTAATATGTATATTTTTTGCAGGTGATAGATTAGAGGGATCCAATTGGATTCCTTACCATTGTTGATTTTTATTTACGGATATTGATATATATGCTGTTATCATATGATATATGATCTTTAGGATGCCATGATTGATGTATTTAGTGTTGTTGCAACATTGGGCCTATTTTTGGAAAAGTAAAAATGTTAAAGTAATGATTTCAAATTAAAAAGGATTTTCAAGTGATTTTGAAAATAGATTTTTTATTAATTTTTGAATTGTTAAGGAAATGAATTTATTTTTAATAAAAAAATGTATAATTTTTATGTGATAAAAATTATGATTTTGGGAAAAATAATCAGAAGGTGATTTTTAAAATATGAAATTAACTATTTTGTAGATAGTTTAAATTGAGATTTTTGAATTATTATAAATGGTTTATGTATAGATTTATAAAAATTGAATTTTTTTATAAACCAAAGTAATGGGATATTAAAAGAGTTTTATAACTGTAAAAATGGAGTTATAATTGAGTCTTATAAGTAATAAGATTTATAAATTGCTTAAATTATAAAATGAATGAATTTGTCAATAAAAGAATTATAAGTGAATTAACTTATAATTTGGAGTTTTGCATGTAAATGAGATATAAATAGAATAAGGAATTTTATAAAGAGAAGTTTTTATAATATATAAATGGAATTTATAAACATTGTTTTATAAATTCGAAATCAACTGAATTTGATAAGTAAATATGAAAGTTTATTAAAGGAATTTCATCCACGATTTTGGATAGTGGATAATCCTTTAAATTTAATGTGCAATAGTAATGAATTTGGTAAATGGATTATACTCACGAGTATGGACAGTGGATAATCCTTCTTGGCCGAAGGATAGCAAGTTGAAAGTTGAAGACATGATAAGTCTATGAGATTTAGTTCCTTTGTGAGGTTGTTGAAAAGATTTTGCGTTGTTGGTGCGAAGTGATCGGGATCGGTTTATCCGAAAACCACTTCGGACCAACATTTATGCGACGATTGTGCAGGTTGGTTGTGATGATATTGATATTTAGAATTTTCATTGTGGAGGACTGCTTGTAGATCATATGGGGTTAAAATCCAATATACATATAGTAGCAGTGGTCTCTTTGTTATGAAATATCTAATGTAAGGACTATTCGCTACTAACCCTAGGGATTTTCCGACAGGATGTGGTAGGAAAGTACCTTTGGTTCGTCCTGTTCCTGGGCAACTTGTATGGACGTTTGTCTGACATTTCATTTCTAAGATGACGTACATTGGTTTTTACAAATGTACATCAGTGGTGGCCAAGAAGGCAACTTCTCTTAGCTTAACATCCTCTTTGAGACATACAAGCTCAAGGGTTGTATTTTTGTGGATGGAAATTAGTATTCAACGGAAATGGCCATGTGGCATTCAAAGTGATGTGATATGTGATTTGTGAAAGGTAATCATTACCTCAGGCCTCATCAACCAAAAATGATCGAAACAGGGTTAGATGTGGCAAGGCTAAGTGGGTCGCTCCCATCAGGATATGATCATCCTCTTATATATATATTACTTCCCTATATGACGTTTGGGATATAAATTAATATGGTTTTTATGTTATAAGGTCCCTTGGAAAAGGTCGGTAACGACTAGAGGATAACATATTCGGTACTACCTAGTTATAGAGGTAGGGCGGTCTTGTGTTGGTAGATGGCAGATGCTCTGTACCTTGGGACATCCATCTAGAGTTGTATCCATCGGAAGGTAGTCCCTTCACCTGGTCATTTGTATAGAAATCCAAACTCCGCTACGTGTCTGCCATTTTGATTGTTTTACCCATTTGAGCTATATGTTGGAATTTAATCAATGTAACAATTTCGGCTATAATTAATATTATTTGTGCAATAGACACTATTATAATATCAGAGGATTTGATATGAAATGTTTTATTTATTGTAAGGTAAAAACATGTTTGTATTTATGTGTTGGAGTGTCTTACGAGATACTTTTGTTTTGAAAAGGAAAAGTTTGGTAACACAATAAATTTAGTTGAGTGTGTTTTCTCACGCTGGTTTACCAGACTGATCTGGATGTTCTTCTCTTTCAATGCTCGGGTCAGACCGAGTATATTTACAGATTCAGATTTGGTGCTTTTGGAGCTTCATCAGGAGAGCTGGAGATCTTCATTTTCGTATACACGCATCTGTTTTGATTATCCACTACTTAGTTGTTGTTTACATTATCAGTAATTATAAGGACATGTTATTATAACTGTCCAGGCTGATAACTAATGATTGATTGTTGAACTCTGATTGATATATGTATATACAGTTTTTGTTTTGTAAAGATCGTTGGTATGATATTATATGTTTTCTGCTATGATGTGAGATTCTATATTGTTTTGTTTGGTTATTTCTTCTCTCCATCTTCTCTTCTCTCTTCTTTTCTTTCTCATGTGTTTCCGTCGGTCTGTGCTTTTTTGGTCAGACATATGGGGTTTATTGTTGATTCAAAGGGTATGGTCTTGCAGGTCATCACACCCTACTTAGTGCTTAGGTAGCATTAGACCTTATTTTTGGTATTTTAAAATACTATAAAATAATGATTGAATTCAAAGGGATTTCAAGTGATTGTGGAAATTATATATGTTTTTAGTAATTATTCTCGAATTTAAAAAAAATTAAAATAAAATGTATGATTATTTAGAGATGTAAGTTTATAGTTTTATAAGATATTTTAAATAGAGATTTTGAACTATGAATAAAGGTATTTAAAATCTTAAAATAAGTCTGTATTTTATAATAAAGGAATATGGTTTTAAAAAGATGATGTAAATATTTGGTATAAGTATTTATTAGTTGTTTTATATAAATTGATATGTATATAATACATACAAATATTAAGATTTAATTATAAATGTGGAAATTTATAAAGATGTTAATGTATAATGTGACATTTTACAAATAAGGTGAATATTTGTAAAATCGCATTTTATTTATAAAGGGATAGATTTATAAATGGTATTTTATAAATAAAAAGGAAACTATTATCATTTAATAGATTGGAGGAATAAATCAAACGCTGGATTTATTATAAGATGTGGAATGTTGTTTTAGAAAATAGTTGATTCAATTTTGAAAATTGAAGGTAAGGGTAAGTTGGGAGATGTTAAATGATATTTTACAAATAAAAAGAGATTTATGAAAGAAATTCATAAATATGGGACAGCATTCAACCGAGGTTGAAATTATGTTTTAAATCAGATTTTGTAAATAAGCGAGATTTATAAAGAAATAGAGTTAATAAATAGAGAGATTTTATAAATAGGAAGTTTTATATAATAGTTTTATAAAATAGAAGGAGATTTATAAAATATAGTTTCATAAATATGGAAATGATTATGTTGAAAATTAAGGATGAATTGTATTAAGGAAATATATTTCTGTTTTTTTAAAAGTTGTTTATTTATTTAATATTGTTTTAAAGTTGTTTATCAATACTTTTATATTTTGAAAATCTAATTATTTAAAATATTAATATACTCTGAAATTAAATAAATTTATTTATCAATAAAGTTTTGGAAATTAATTACTATTATTTATAAAAATGTTGAAGATAAATTATTATTGTTTTATTTAGAATGTTTTGGAATTTTTTAGTTATTACTTTAAAATGTTTTAAAGTTAATATTTATTATTTATAATGTTTACTAATATATATAACAGTGTTTTTAAGTAAATGATTAGAATTTATTTATAAATGAATTCAAGATTTATGAATAGGGTTTTATAAACAGACGTGGATTATAATAGGAGTCTTATAACATGGGTTGGAAAAATTAAAAAACGGTAAAAAGAGTTTTATAAATGGTCTTGGATATTTATAAAAGAATTTTAGAAATTGGTTACAAAAGGAGTTTTATAAATGGTTTGTGGAAGTATGAAGGAGTTTATAAATAATTTTGGAATTGTATAAAAAGGGAAATCATTCTCGATGTTTGGTGAATATACTTACACCGTTGAGATAAGTATATGGTTATTTTGCCGAGTATTGAGAAATAGGGATTTGAGGATATATGTAAATTTTTGTAAAAAGGATTTTGATTCAAGTATTTATAAAGTGAATTAAATTAATGAAAATTTAATTAAAAGGATGTCAGTGGTTGCTTGTATACTTAACATTGTTAGTTTTCCCTATGGATTAAATTCTTTATTGCATGTTTGTTATTTGATAGTTAAATAACCAACTATCGAATTTGGACCCAAATCGTAACTTTGGAAATATGTAGGAGAAACACGTCAGTTATATAGCACAGTCATCTCCAATGATGTTGTACTGTGTGTTTAAATCTCGTTTCTTTCTTTGAGGACAAGGATAAGGAAATCTGTCCACTAATAGTTAGAATGCCATCTCCGCTCTTATCTTTGACTGCTTATTTCCTAAAGAACCGGGGTTGAGTTACCAAAAAATATCGAAAGTTGTATCAAAGAGGCCGGGATTGGATAGGTTATCCAAAAGCCACTTCGATCCAACTCGAGTGTTTCAAAGTTAAGACATCTTGAAGATGATGGAATTGAATATGGAGCTCTCAAGCATTTCGTTCAGTCCCAGAATGAACTTGTATGGATGAATGCTGGCATTACGTTGTTGCATGGAAGGCGGTATTAGCATTTCAAGTGGGAAGTGATATATTAGAGGTAAAAGATAGCCTCTAGCCTCATCAACCGGGAATGACTAAAACATAAGAGATGCAACAAGGCTAATTGGATCGCTCCCAAGTAGGGTATGATCATCCCTATCTAGGATTGGTATTATCTATCATTTATATGCTTCAGGGCCCATTAATGGAAAGGTGATCACATTCGGTACTACTAGTCAAGTGGTAGGCCGCACTATATTGACAGGGGATCCTAGAGAGATCCTCGGTGTCATTTTATTTAGAGATGCACCATGACGGGCAGTACCCTAGTAGCCCGGTCATTGTATGGAATCCATTTTCCAATATGTGCCTTTACAGTTTTAGTTATACCTATTATGCTAGAATTTAATTAATATAACAATTTTGGCTATGATTAGTAAGTATTTGCATCTTAGACATGATTATAATATCAGAGAATTTCATATGAAATGTTTTGGTTATCGTAAGGTAAAAATCCATCCGTATTATGTGCAGCATGGTCTTATGAGATACTTTTTATTTTCAAAAGGTTTTCTAAAACTTTAGAATTCAATTGGGTGTGTTTTCTTACGCTGGTTTTCCAGACTAACGGTGTTATTTTATGATAGTGCTCAGGTCAGACCGAGCATATTTACAAATTGCTTTAGATGCATTGGAGCTCAGGAGATAAGTTAGAGGTCTTCAAGTCGTATTCACGTATATGTTTATTTTCCACCGCTCTATTATTGAAATCATGAGCATTGTATGGATAGATTGTTATAATTGTCTAGGCTGATGATTGTGATTTGCTGTTGTACTCTGGTGGATGTATGTGCATAACAATTTCTCTTTTGGAAAGATCATTAATATTATATTATATATTATTTCGTTGCCATTGTGAGATTCTATGTTGTATTCGGTTAATTTTCTCTTCTTTTTTCTACTTTCTTTCCCCTTAACAATCAGTTTTTCTGGCATTCGATTGTTAGGCATGCAATACAGTGGATGTATTAATGTCGATTTTCGATGGTCGAAAATCGCAGTTCGTTACACCCCTATTCCATTTCGTGTTGTTCTTTTATTTTACCTTATTAATCTACCTTTCTAGCGATTAGATGTTCAATATTAAATACGGTGGATGTATTTGGTGCCGACTTTCGATGGTTGAAAAGGTGGGTCGTTACATTCTTCCCTCAACAACAATACGTTAGAACTCTTCACTTTTATCCTTCAACTCCTTTTGTTTTCTGGTAATAAAAAATATCTGTAACTACAAAACAATGATTATAAAGAATAGAAGATCAAAGATTCATCTTTACTCTACAACTGCTCCAACTCCTACAATTTTTTTTCTAGCCTTTAAAAGTTTTGATGCACATCGAGTTTTTTTGTCCAAAAATATAATATAGACTCAGTCCAAAATACCAAATGCGATTTGCCTCGGCATTACCTGGTCAGTCGAACATTTACGAGATTGTGTGCATTTATGAAATTGTTTATAAATTTTACTCTCAATACCAATGTTTTTTGGGATCCTAAAAGGTCTAATTTACTCTTGGAAAGCTTATATTTATGTACCTTTTGTTCCCATAGTTTATGATTTTTGTTCGTTTTCTTTATATTTCAATCTCTTTTCATCCTAAAAATACGTATAAACTATAAAATACATTATACAAATAAATACTAAAATTTATTTTAAATTCTCTTCAATGACTCTCACCAAGTCTAAATACAAAAATAACTCATATCAAGTAAGCACAAAACTTATGTATAAAAGTTAATGCCTTAGGGACTTTAATATATATGTCTGTGTTTATATATATGGCATATATTAGTATATCATGATGAAGTGGTTGAATAAACAATGAACCATCAACTCCTTAAGGTATATCAAACATGTCTCCTACACTCTTTCTTAAGCCCTTCAGGTTGTATCATATGCCAGTACATGGTCAAATTGACCTTGTGTTTGTGTTTTAGTTTTAATGATACCCTTAGGATAACGAATTTGACTTATATTCATTTATTTTATCATTGATTTAAAGAGTTAATAGTAATTTATTAATAAATTATTTTATTATATTAGTTAATGATTATTGATGGAATGGTTAAAGAGCAAAAATCGATAGTAGTCACACAAAGAGCTATAGATAAACATAATGAATAAATTTCGAAGAGGAGTTATAGATACTTGTCAAGTACGCATGACATATTTGAAACGTGATCAAGCATGATATGTGACCAAATGACTGGCAAATAATGCAAATATCCAGTTTTCATTTGTACTAAGCGCCAATATCCACATCGTGACCTTTTGCTAATCTTACTTCCATCTTTGATGGTAATGGCTTATTAGGTGAGATTTCAATCAAGGCTCTAGCATACAACAAACTCTTATGCACCTCAGTACTAGTATCAAAACACTTAAGATTACCTATAAGACTAGCAAGCCAGTTCAAACCAACCAAGAGCAGTGGGACGGACATGATATGTCTTATAGTGGCCCAAACTAGAATAGAGAGAATCCGATATCAGCTTTGTCCACCCCAAGATTCTATGGTGTGACAATAAAACGTTTTCCCTCAATGATAATTGGGCTGGTCTTAAGAGCTTTGAGCCTATCTTCTTTTTTGGCGAATTTAAAGTAAAATATGGCACTAAAATATTGGACTTACAGACTACCTTTCAATTTCTCAACATATTTGCATTGATCATGCACTTCGTTACATGGTGGGGAAGAGTCCAAGAAAAATCCAACAAAGTACTCAGATCAATAGTTCACGCCCTTCTAAATCACGTCAGTTGGTGGCACACTGACTCCATCAATCACAATAGTGCTGAAAGTGCTAGGAGAGAAGGAACCAAAATTTTTGTGCAAAATCTTAAACAATGATGTCCACTTGGTCAAAGCAGGCACATCATCTGCTACTCAAGGAAAAACAGAAGCATCTTGCATATACTTATTGAACACTATATTCCCACATACATTACGAGTGCAATTAATAGCTTACTCTATTCAACATATATTAGGAATCCAATGAACCTCATAAAGCCCTAGAGCCAAAACACCAACAACTACACCATTAATATTCGAACTACAAGCACCAAGGAAAGGCTTTTACAACTAAGACCACCGACCAATCTCACCAAATGCTACATCAAAAATTATAGGCAAAAGCAACGTACCCTGAGATCGACTATTAGCAATTCCAAAGATGGAAGTATAGTAGGGGTCTTGGACTTTGTGATATACAAATCAGTTACCAACGATTGAAACTGAGTAGCTGGTCTAGTATGTGGCATAGGAGGATTTGAAGGCAGATAAACCGAGGTCGGACAGACGATAGCTGATCTAGGAGTTCATTGACAAGATATGGATGGGGCACTTAAAGATAGCCCAGATCTGATCAATGACAGAGTTGAAGCTAGTGGCACTAGTAGATCCATGGGGCACGACATGGATGGAGAGAAGGCATGCTAGAACAAATGGGATAAAGGAAGGAAAAGAAGGGAGGAAAGGCAGGAGTTTGGTTATTGCGTAGGAAGGTCGCTAAGGAGTTTGGTTATTGCGTAGGAAGGTCGCTAGAAAAGTTAACATGAAAGGAAGCCATTAATGTTATGTTCAAAATTTCAAACATGAGTGAAAATAAGATTATTATTCCTCATATTTCATATACTGATTTTAAGCTTTCTTACATAAAAAGAATAAGCATTTCAGGCTCCATTATATGTACTGATTTATTATTGAATGGTGTGGAGATAAAGGAATTATAATTCCATTAATTCTTGGAACTATGAAGTTTTGAAATAAAAATCGTAAAAGTTAGAGAGTGATTTGTAAAAGAGATTAAGATTTGGGTGGGATTAATCACCTTAGAATTTAGTTATTTTCCTCTAAAGTCTATGCATGCAAATTGTTGTTAAATCTATGTGTTAGAAAGTCACATTTAGAAAACAAAATAAATATATTAAATTAGAAAAGAGTAAGGTTGGAATTTCATAAATTAACGGGCATACATGGATATGCATATTTCTATTCCTCTCTCTAATTAGATTAATCAATATATTTATTGACACAAACATGTTGCCTTGGGCATCAAGTAATTGATTGTTATAAATATAACTTTCATTCTTTATCAAGGAGAGTGTGAAAAAGTGCGAAAAAATATTTTATGTTTCTCTCTTCTTTTGGCTTTTTTCCCTCTTCTCCAAATACTAAGAAGTCATTTTCATAGAGATTGAGACTTCATTCCTCATTAGGTTATCAATTCTACTTTTGTTTGTTTACTTTTATTTGGTAGATTAATTGTAAAAATTGTTTTTGATAATCAGTATAGAGGGTGGTTTGGTAGAACCTTGATTTTGGTTTTTTGTGATTAGTTTGTGTGTTTTAAAACTATCATCGACATTGTTTATGTTTAAATATTATTATTTTTATCTAATATTTCATTTGTGACTTAGAGGCCACCATAACGTATTTATCCCTTGTTAGGTTTTGCATAAAAAAATCCTAACGAATTGGTATTAGAGCCAGATTATCGCCACTAAGGGTATAATATTATTTAGATGTTAGACATGATTTGATTTTCGAGGATTTCTCTTTTAAATGGAAAAAATTAAGATATTTGGGAGCCTAAGGTCAAGCCTAGCCTTAAGGGGAGACTTCCAAGGCATCCCCGTAGGGCAACAACATGGAGGAGGCAATGATGGAGATAATGATCATGTTAATTTTCTAATATAATTAAAATTATATATCATTTAAGTACAGTTTAGATAACCATCATGCTAAGTCTCAAGTGATTTGTTCATTACTCAGTTAAACAAAGACCAAGTTCAACAGGGGTGCTTAATGTGTGCGCTACTAGTGATAATCATGTTGGTGATTACATTTTCAACAAGGGTCCACATGTTGATGATGCTCGGGGTATCGTGGGTGATTGGGTAGGGGGCATAAATCAAGTGGCAGACCTGTTTTTACTTAGGAAATCAACAAAGACCATATGCAGATTGTGGTATTACAGACACTTTTGAGGAGACTATTTGCACACTTCTAATGCAATTGGAAAATGTACCGAAAAGGATATAATCCATCGAGCGTAAGTGAGTCTTCGAGAATATTGTCAATGCAATTGGAAGTGTATAAAGCAAGGTTGATTGGAAATGACCTCAACGATCAATTTCGAATATTGAAATTAATGAAGCAATTTCACTAGTTAACATGCTAAGTTCATTCGGATTTCTCTCATAAATGGTTGCATAATATGACAATGAGTTTTGACATATTGACATTGAGATAAAACTTCTAAATAATAATATAAAGGAGACTATTTGCACACCGTAGCCAATATATATCAAAGTGGATGCGGTAACAAATTTTATTAGATTTTTAAGATATAATCTTAAACAAGCATCTAGAGGTTGAAGAAGTATTCTGATAAAATCAAATAGTTTGATTTCAGCCAAAATGAAGGGGAATCATGTGCCTATAAGGAAAAAAAAGATGGTACTATGACATTTCTAATACTATAAGTGAGCACTACAGATTAGTAATGATGTTCCCATGTTAAGATAAGTTAAAGTTCAGTTGTTAATTCTCGATGAAGGATTTGAAAGCGATGTCCTTTTACTCAGTATAAGTGGATGTTGACTTATACAGTGATAGTAAGAATCAACATATACGTTACGTTATGTACTAACCAAAATTTTCCTATGCACTCGTGCATTAAGCAAATATCAAATCTGAGTTAAAATTAATGAAAGATCGTTAAGAATATTCTTGATATTTACAAAATACTAAAGAATTTTTAATGGAAACAATAAACTCCTTATAAAGGAGTATTTAGAATCATAATTCTTAAGAAACATCAAATTAATTAAGTCAATGTTAAAGCTGTTTGCCCTTGATAAAGGCTTTAAATTGAAAACATTCCAAATGAGTGGTTATGGTAGATTCGACTATAAAGGCCGAGTACAATGCCTTGAATAATGTTGTAATAAAAGCAATATATGTGCGTAAATTTATAAGTTAATTTTGTTTTCACAATTGACGATCTAATAATGTATTGTGATGACTATGGTGCAATAAGATTATCGTAGGAATGGATATCTGAATAAGGGGTTGAGATATGATCTTCGTAATTAGAACATGATAAAATAATTTATTAATGATAAAGAAATATAATCAAAATGACAGATAAAAAATGGGATTATAGATCCACTTGTTAATACAACGGATATTTATTTTGACGACAACAACCATATAAATATAGGTACTAATGTTTTCCTAGGTTGTACATAATATTTTGTAGAATATTACACAGATACAGTATAATCGAGTTTGAAGACGAATCAGTAAAAAGACTAGAGTTCAAAATTCAAAGATGATCAAGACAATTGAAGACTCATGAGTTTAAAGATATAGACATGAAGAGTTCAAGACTGTAGATAATAGTTAATATAATAATATAAATTTATTAGATACCTTGAATAGAAATTTTATTTTCTTTTAATACTCTCTCACAAAGATAGTTATTTTATTTTCAAAATATATTTCGAAAAATATTTTATAAAAGTTTTATATATTAAAGTATTTAAAAACTAATTTTCAAATGATTTTACAAAATATCAGAATTTTGTAACACCTTAAAAGTGTTGCTATTTTTCAAAGCATACAAGGTTATGCCGACATATCCTTCCTAAGTATGTCGACATATGTACCATTGAAAAGTTTATTAAATTTGGAAGAGTTGTGAGTTTGGCTCCATCTCTTTGTGAGCAGACATGCCCCTTCAAACGCTATAAAAACGGGAATGGGAACAGATTTTTTAACAAAATTCTCTCCATTCTTCTTACTCCAAATTCTAATTATATATTTCATAAAATCCATTTTTTATACTCTTCAAATCCACTCGAATTCAATCTCTACTTTACTGCGTTCATTCTCTGCAATCTACTCACTGTTTTGCAAGAATTCTTTCACTAATTCAATTATCAAAGTACTATAAATGGGCTATAGGATATTCTGTATCTAAGTTACAACTATTTGTATTTGGAATCAATAACTCTCTGCTACTAATTTGTGTGCGTGTGCTTGTTGCCCATTCAAATTAAGTGGGTGTGCTTGTTGCCCATTCAAATTAAGTGGGTGTGCTAGGTGAAAGTTTAATGGATCATATATAATATGGCTTATGAGCATAATTAATGTATATGTACTAATTTAAGCAGAACTATAACTGAGATGATAATAAATTAAATAAGGACAGTCATACTATAATTTTTATAATGGTTTGGACATCCCAACCTACGTCCAATCCCGAAGCTCCCCGTTGCAATTTCCACTAACAACAATCCCTTACTTCGCCTAGTGAAACAAGCAATACATAGAGTTTTCGAGTTGAAAAACTTATGTTCGTACAACACTAATCTTGATTGCTGGTACAAATCTTCCTATAATCTCCTAGGTGATTTGAAATGTGTACTTCGTGATAATAGGAGTAATTTGAATGATTCTTGAATGTAGAATGTAATAGAATAACAAAGAGTACTTCAAGAAAGTTTGAGATCAAGAAAGTCAAAAAGTGGAAAAGATAGAAAGTTCAAATTCTGAATTATGATCTATATTTATAGAAATCAAAGAGAAGTGAAGAGTAGTTGCAAACTTTCATTAAAAATCATTTCTGTTCGTAAAGTTGTGAATGAACGATTGAAAATTTTCGAAATGTCTTTTCAAAAATGGTCGTTATTGTCTGGTCGGTCTACTAAATATAGAAAGTCAGTCTACTGAACAAGAATCGAGAATTCGTGGAAAATTTAAAAATATATGGTGTAATAATATAATACCGTTTAGTCGACTAGGTATTATCCTCAGTCGACTACCATCAGTCGTCTGGGGATAGTACCTAGTTGATTGAATAGTGTGTTCCCAATTTTTTATAGTATTTACTTCCTATACTTGTGCTATTCTGTTTGGTAATTTATAAAACTTGCATGCAGGTGTATGTATATTTATGCATGAGCCACCAAGTAGATTTTACAAATAATTCTAGGACCAATAACAAACTTATGTCTCAATGACTTCATTGATTTTTAGAACTTAAAGTTGAGGCTACTCTTCTTGGTTTTATCGTTGAATCTACAATTTAATTGCTTGTTCGACCTGAATTTTTGATAATATAATATATATATATATATATATATATATAGTATTATGGTTTTCATCATCAAAACATCAAAACTAGAGTTTTAACACTAGTTTCCCGTTTAAATCAAGTGGGTAATCTTGTTGCCCGGTTAAATCAAAAGAGCCTACCCTGAGCTCGAAAAGTTAGGATGATGTATTTTATTGCATTGAAATCAAGATTGAATTCTGCTTTTCTTGCTAGCTTATTAAAATAGGCATTTGAAAGGAAATCTATACGGATACCGTATAAAACTACATAAAGGATTGGTTAATCTGAACTAGTATAAAACTCTTGATGTCATCTCTCTTACTTTTACTTTATTTTTACTGCATGTATATGTATATATTATATCAGTGTGTGTGAATCTGACTACCTTTTAATATATATATATATATATATATATATATATATATATATATATATATATATATATATATATTTGTGTTGATTATTTGTGTTTTGATTTAAATCTTAAAACTACTTAGATTTGTTCTATAAAAATTACAAACACTACTCACCCCATTTCCAATGCTAAAGTATCCTTAAAATGAGTTCAGACTATTATAATATGTACTACACCTTTTCCCACATTTGGTATCAAAGCCTTAGGTTTTCAAAAAATTGTTATTCCATTTTTTTTTTTGAAAATTATAAATGAAAAATAACACTAGAAGTACACTTTTTTACACTTTTATAGAAGGACAATCGGCTGCTAGACCCCCATTATTCAACGGTAGTAATTATGCTTACCGGTCATGTGGGATGAAAATTTATTTAAAATCGAATCGCTTAGATATTTGGAACATTATAAAAAGTGAATACACTGAACCTCCTAATAAGTATTCACAATGGAACATATGCCAAAAGACCACTACACCATATATGCAAAATTACGACGCCCACATGCAGAAATTCGCAATGGTCTTGGACCATTACAATATTTCAATGGTTCGTAGCCATTGCAATTTTGATGGCAACGATAAAACTATGGGCCGTTGCAATTTTGCAATGGCTCAAGATAATTGCAAAGTTCCCCTTTTTTACCCACTTAAATTACATTACACCCCCGTTCCTAAATAATATGCTCTAATTACTTTTCCAAATCAATACACTATATGTGCCCTAATTCCTACTCCCTCTCTCTCTCTCTCTCGCTTCCCCCCCACTCTCTTGCATTCGCCCCCTCTCCCTCTCACTTCCGTCTCGTTTTGGCACTTCTCTCTCTCACTTTGGCCCTGTAGATGGGAGATGTTACTTTTGTCAAATAATACGCTCTAATTACTTTTCCTAATCAAATTAAAGGTCTAGGACACCTCAGTACAAAGGTGTTGCTTTTTACAGATGGACCAGTAGATGGGAGTTTCATATTTTGCAAGTTCAAATATTAAATATATTTTCCCATAGTTTATTTAAAATATTGGTTTTGATTAAGTCAAATGTGAAAATATTAACAAGGATTGCGGAAAACAAGTATACTTAGGTATGAAAATTTTATAGTTTTTCAATGTTTTGGTGCATTTTTTTCTAAAGTAAATATTTTCATGTTAACCTTGGTTTTTTTCACTCTTTATACAGGAGGATTTGATACTACTGCCTATGCTACTACTGATGGAGTTAGGGATATGCCCTAGGGGCAATTATGCAATTTGTTACATTTATCTAACTTATTGATCAATCTTGTTCGAAATAAAAGGTATTTTCTTCCTATTATATAATTGATATAATGTGATTATATTAATTAATTAACTTAATTAAAAGTATATTTAATAGAAAAAACCATAAACGGTATATTTTATGATAGTAGTCACAAAGTAATGTAACCGTGAGTAATTTATCATAACGAAACAAATATGCCATTTAAAATGTTCCTAGTCAAGATGCATCGAGACTAGATATCGATGTATCCATTGAGACTGGAGTACATAAAACTCTCCAAATGTTGGACAGTGTATTACTCACGATTATTAGGGGTACCTAGGGTTTATGTACTAATAGTTGTTGGATAACCATGGAACGGCTCACTCGATAGTTTTTTGTTGGTTAATATAACTAAGGTCAAATAGAAAATATCGATGTGACCGATTTACAAAGTTCTCACAACTTGAGAATACCATGGACCTTTAATATGAAATCCCCGCTTTGATTATAACCAAATCATGGCATGGCGTCCATCGAATGACTATAGTTGGGATGAGTGGATGTATTGGAAGTGAAGCAATATTCAAGAGAAAATTTGTCTCCTCAATTACATACGGTTAGTATCACAGTCAACTCAAAGTCAAAGTCTCTAACCAGAGCATTTCGGTTAATAGTAATTGTTATTATTGAACCAAATACTTTGCATTTGTACTATAAAGTTGAATGTGGATGAGGTTCGAATTTTGACCATTACCAAATTCCATAAGTCCAAAGTGATATAGTTTTGATGAAGAGAATTGGTGTAAACAAATGTCACAATCGGGTAACGCTTGTTAAACTAAAATTGAATTTTTATCCAAAATGAGTAAGCGATAAATTTTTCCATAATATCACACCACCTACTAAGTGACATGTGAACATTAACGTTAGAATAGTTCGATGTTAATCGCAGACCAAATGTACACCTAAGAGTTATATAGCCGAAACGATGAATTCCCTTAAGACCGAATGATTTAATTAGTTTATAATTGTAATAAATTAATTAATATTTATGAAATATTAATTATAAAAATTTGAATATGATTTGAGAAATAAATAATGTTAGGGCTGCAAAATTTCAGTTTTAGGAAGGTCTAGGGGCGGCTAAAACATAGGGAATAGGCTTGGAGATAATAGGTTGAGATCAAGTGAGAATGGGTAAAAAGATTTTCCTTGTTTCTCTCTAATGCAACCCTTTATATATATGTGTGTATGTCTCTAAAAAAATGATGAACTTTTTTGGCTGCCATTACCTTCTACATTGCTGATTAAAACATAGCTCTCAATCCACTTAAAATTCTCAAATATATTTCAAATTAAAATAATACGATTCGATAGTTAGTGGTCGGTTATTACGGACTTGCATTCTGACGAATCAAGAACAGAAAAAGGAAGATAAGTCATTGCTTCACATAGATTCAAAGGCATCATTAAATTAGTAATTTTAATTCATATTACAGTAATTAAATTACATTTTATGATCCTATAATGAGCAATTTCATATCTATTTAAATGTATTGCTACAATATGTTTAATTAAGTGAGATTTTTGTAAGTAGATGTGGTTGCCATAAATCAGTTTGGTTATGTATGAATTTCTTTTATTATACTATTTGATTTTTGTATGGACAAATGTTGTTTACTATAAAAAATCAATTTTTTCATTGATATATGTTTTATATATATTTATTAAAAAATTCTTATATATATATATATATATATTAGTGTATATTTCTCTCCCATAATAGCATAAATGCATATATAAGATATATAAGATTTAAAAAAATTAGTACACCTATTTATATATAATACGAATTTACAAATTCGAAAATTAATTATCATATGTATATTCGTATAAATTAACATTTATTGAATTTTTGAATTGTTTATTATATATAAAATAATTATTACTTTAAAAATTCAATTTTAAATTTTTTAAAAATATTATTTCATTTTAGAAACAAATAGAAAAAATTTAGAAATTTTTCAATAAATTTTATTATTTTTAATAATTAATATTATTTTGGAAAAACTTTTATGATTTATTAAAAACAATAATTTAATTGAAAAGTTCTTTAAAAAATTTCGTAACCTTTCATTCATGATCCAGAATTTCTGAAATTTTAAAGTTTGAATATTTAGCAATATATTATTTTATATTAAATAATTATTTCCGAAATTAATGTATTTGTTTTTAAAATAATATTTCAACTTTGAAAAATCTTCTGATTTTTCCTAAGCTCTATTTTATGATCTTAGATTTTCAAAAATGATAAAATTTGAATTTTCATCAATAAATTATTTTACGTTAATTATTTGTGGATGAAAACATTATTTTATTCATAATATATACAAATTAAAATACTAAAATTATTATGTTTACAAAACTAAGTTAATTTTGAATTGTAAATGATTTTTAATAATTGTTCTCTCTCTTTCTATATATATATATATATATATATATATATATATATAAATGTTTTATGTTCATATATTATATATAATATATTTATACATACATACATGTGTGTGTGTGTATACATACATATGTGTCTATACAAACACACACACACACACACACATTTAGATGCATATATTTGAACAACATACATGACATACAAAATAAGCTAGTATGTCTGTTGCGATGTAAATCGCAACACTACATATGGCATATTATACCTTTCATGGATTATTATGTTACACATGCACTCGTACATATATGTATATGGTACATTTATGTATAAACTAAATCAAATAAAATTAATTTCATATCTTAGTATATTTCAATTTAAATAAAATAAATTATTTTATTTAAATGAAATTTAGAAATGTTCTAATCAAATTAGACTTCATAGGCTCCATAAAAGATCCAATGGGGTAAAATTTTGAAATTCACATTTAACTTCCGTTGCGGGCTAGTCCGGTTCCAACAACTACTAGGTAAGAGAAGTTCACTTCATTATTGCTTTTTATTTTTGCGTCCATTTGACTCATATATTGATCGAGTGGCAATTAATTTTCATGGTGTTGAGGTTGATATCAACTTCAATTTGGTGATTAAATTGATGATTTGAAGCAAGTAAGCATATACTATTCCTTTTTTACAAGTATTTTGCTGGTGATCAACTAATTTTGTAATATCCCCTCACATATAGTAGTAAGACCAAACTAGAAATAGGCTTTAACGTGACGATTTTTGCTACTATATTACAAAACAATAAACTATAATAAATTGAATTCTATGTAGACTAGATCTTGTGTTTCTCTAGTTCTACGTAAGTGTACGTTTTAATGATGAATATGTTACCCAAACTATATATTTTATGGCTTCACTCTGAGGCCATTTCACTTACATAAATGTGATTAAGACAAAGAATTGTTTACCTCATTGCAATAACAAAAAGAAGTCCAATCAAGATGCTGATTCGTAAATATAAACATCAGCTATCCAATCAGAATTGTTAATCTGTTTATATCTGATGATATATTATCCATATAGCTTATAGTACAATATTAAATTTATGGACTATAAAGCAACATCTTTGGAAAATTATGCCAAATGTGCATATGAGCTGTAAAAATCTTAACATGATGGATAATTGTACATATGGACAATATGTGTAAAGAGGAATTTGTTTATGTGCTTCATAATAAAATTACAGCATTTCCAAAAGGGAGTTCAAAATATCGACGGGTCATATTGCACAAATGTGGTAGATAGGAAGCAAAAATGGGGCAATTTTGGGGTAAAAAGTATGCCTTCAAATCAACATATTCAAATATCTTTTTTAATAAATGGTTTACTAGCTCTGTACTGATGCATCTAATATTTATTTTCAACTAATACATTTATTTGGTCCTCTTTGATACCATATTAGAAGTGGATTGGTACCATTAATTTCTCTCATTTTTTACATTGAACAATTAACTTTAGACAGTTTTCTGATTTGATAAGGCGTATCGATCTGTTATAGATAGTTTCCTGACTATTATAAACTATTTCTAGTATGAAAACGAACAAACAGAATGATTATTGCAATCTGGCATATATCAAAAATGCTACTATATATATAGGCAAGACAAGTTGGTGTTGTGGTGGACCATCCATTTTTATAGATATAATCGGAAACAAGTGTGAGGCAGGATGCCCTAACAACTACAACTCACACAAACCTAAATTACCCATATAAAAAGCTAGAATAACATGAAAGTACATATAACAAACAAAGTAGTAAAAAAACATAATGGGCTATAACAAGAAATGATCAACAATAGAATACTCCATCACATCATCTAATTCATCAAGGTCGAAGACCATAGGAATGCCTGAGGAGGCAGGTGGGTTGAGAATTCAAGTGACATGTGAGCCTTCAATGATGAAATCAACATTATGAGGAGATTCAACAGTGATGATTTCATGAGAAGTGGTAGAGGAGATAAAAGATTAAAGCTTCGAGAGAGCTTCAAGGCGTGGAGGATCAGGAGGAGAAGCAATTGCAGTAGTTGCCAAAGAAGTATCTGCAATAGCTATAATCTTAATTTTCCACCGACAAGGGCGAGGTTTCTGAATAAGAGATTTAGTAGGAATAGTTGCTTCCTCACCATCTAAAGGACGATGCCTACAAAGAGTGTCAGTGTGGCCAAAGGAGTGATAAATAGTGCATATCGAGGAAGACCACTGAAAATCAATGTTAATGTGGCTAACTCAACTACTTGCTATTATATCGATGCATCTGGATCTATATTTTCCTTAATAATTTTAATTTATTCCTATATATATGAATAAACACAATCTTGTTACGTAAAACCAATAGAATATACATTTGTTAATATAGCACTGTAACTTCCCATAAAATTAATAAGAAATAAATGAATTTATTAAATAAGATAAGGCAAAACATGGAAATTTTGTAAAATTTGAAATTTGGCCACGTAAGTAGTATCATTGCGTTCTGGTGATTTTCCGATCAATTTTCATATATCATGTTTCAAACGGAGCACATACGGAAAAGTTATAAACGTTTGAAGTTTTCGATTTAAAATAATTTAAATGGAATTCAAATTAAAATAAATAATTAATTCTTAATTTGAAAATTGAAAATTAATAGTAATTAGACTTGGAGGTTAAGTAAACGTAAAATAGATGTTAATATTAAAAATTAACTAAGATATAAAATAAATCAATCAACGATAACAAACAACATTCCTAAAATAAGTTAACCAGTCGACCCCTACCTAGTGCCAATCGACCGCTAACGGTCGACTGCCTAAGAAGGTGTGGTCAACGATATTAGTGTTGCTACTAGGGTTTTCTCTTAGCATGAATGGTCTGGATTTTTTATTTTTAACCGACTTAAGTCCGATGGTTTTGGTGCTTTTAACCACTATAAATAAGAGCCCAGCCCCCTTACTTTTATTAAAAATTATGTTTAGAGCTAAGAGAAGCTCTGTTGGTCTCTCTCCTTAAAGATTCAAAAAATTCTCAAGGGTTCCATGTAAGAAATTTTAGGTGTTTATTATTAAATTTCTTATTTTATTCTCCTCCAATCCCTATCTTATACAATTTCCTTATTGTATATTTCTAAAAGGAGAGATTCATAACAAATTGAAGCGGTTGTAAACAAATCCAAAAAGAAAGAGCTAAGTACTTTTTGTGAGTGGAAATCTTAGTCTTTCTTATTTTAGTAATTGTATAGTACAACTTGGATTTGATATATACCTTTGGAGAATTTTAGTTTGCAGAAACATCACGTTAATAACCCAAAATTCTCCTAAAATGAACTATCAATTCTTATATCAGAATCTTAAATATTTTATATTAAAATATAGGAATTTTTGTAGATATTGCAGTTTAAATGTTTTACCATCTATTCCACTTCTTTGGATCAGATTAAGGGATTTTAGAAGAATAAACTAAGAAATGGTATGTAAGCTGTGGATTCTTTTATTTGTAGTTTGCACCGCCTATTTCTGCAATTTAAATAGAAATTATCGTTTTCAATTTTATACAAAGAATTTGAATATAGCGTAAAAGTAATAGAATTGTAAGTTTCTATTAATGTTGATTGCATTATTTTAGTATAATAAAGTTGGGTATGGAATCAATTTTATACAAGTCTGTTGATTAAATTATGGATATTGGATATATAGTATATTTTTATTTAGAATAGGACTTGTAAAAAAATTTAATTTTGATATTCAAACGATAGTTTGGGGGGGTGTGTGTTAGCACAAATAACATATGGTTAAAACGCATCAATTACGTAGTTAATAGTGAATTAATTAACATCAAATCTCCCTTAAGAAAGAAGTTATTATAAAGGCAAAATAAGAGTTTCTTAGAAGGCCTTGACATGAAGTGTGGTGAGATGTGTGATAATATGTTAAGAAAGTGTTATAGATTATGACTAAGTTATAGGGATGTGAGATCAGTCAAAAACACATAGAAGTCTGCCCCGCTAATCTGACTACCAACAGTGTGACTGTGACGCCCCACCTTTATACCCACGCTAGTCAAGGACACTACGGTGTAACGCCGTCAACTAGCATGGAGAATAAGGCTGTTGAGGAGCGACCATCTGTATAATTGCTTTGTGCGAGTACCGATATGCCAGATAAAATATAACTTGCATTTTTCAAGAGGAAATCCGACATACCAACACAAACTCAAAGCTACTACACAGTGGCTATGATGTCTTCGGAAACAAATATAGAAATAAACATAACACAAATCAGTCACAGATAATTCATATCACAAAGGCGGAAAAAGATATGAATATAACACATGAAAGTGTACATCAGAGTAGTGGTCAAACAAGAACCACAATATCACAAAAGAATGATTACAAGTGCTAGACAAAAGAATATGTACACAACTATGAGTCTATATCTCAAATGTACACAACCAAAAACTACTAGTCTAAGTAGTTAGCCAAAAGTCAGGATGATAATCCTAGAAGTGAAGTCAAGCAGAAGCACCTGTAACATCTCGGTCTGACCTGAGTATTATTTAATAAGAAAATAATAAACGGATCAGTCTAGCTATAAATATCAGATGAAATGATATAGGATAAGGGTATGACTAAACGTATAATAATCACAATGCCAAGCTGTGATAAATAAATAATTGAAAATCAACAAGAGATTAATCGATATCACAAAAATCATCTCAAAGATCAAAAGGAATGTCATACTCCTTATTACATTCACCAAGCCACAAATATTGACAACGTATAAATGCCAATCATAAAGTTGGTGAAATTCAAATTCTAGAAATCATCAATAGAAATCCAGAAATCACAAAAATGATCGTAGAAACGATCAATCACAAAAAGGGGGAGGCCTATCACAAAACGAGAGTATGAAAAATCACCGACACGCGTATTACAAAATAGGATGCTATCCCATGGTCGCTAACCATAGAGCCGGTGCAACGACGTAGTATAACGGTACGCCCGAGGAACCAGAAACTCGAATAGTTCGAAACAACGACGTAGTAGAACGGTACGCCCAAAGAATCTGACACTCATAAAATTCGAAACAACGACGTAGTACAACGGTACGCCCGAAGATCCGAACTCCATAAAAACGTGGGTCGCTAGCTCACAAAAATTGGGTCGAAACCCCAAGAAATAAATAGGTCGTCAGCCTGTAATAAAAATGAGACGAAACTCAATAAAACGAGGTACTGTCCCCTACGTGGACAAAGAGACATAGCATGACGCTAGCCTAAATCACAAAAATGATCCTCATCGATCATCAAGAAGTGTCAATTACACTAAGCTAGTAAATATATGAGCTTAGCTTCATGTCCCATAACCACTAGCTTAATTTAAATATTTACGAACAAATTGTAGATCTCCACTAGAAAATTGTCACAAGAGATTCAATCGAACAAGTCCAAGAATTAACCAACGAAGTAAACACAAGTGTTTCATACCACTCGTTTTACTAAGCCGTTTAATTAGATTTCTCATACGAGTGAGGAAAAGGTTTGTATATACTAATAGATTGGAAAACGATTTTAATAAATGATGTTTGTATTGAAATAATGTTGAAATCGTTTTGATGAAAGAGTTTTGATATTTACTACTAGTATAGAAACCTTTATATTTTTAGAGTGACAAATCACAAAAATGATTGTAAAACAATCAATCACCGAAATTCACATTCGAAGACGTGAATAAAATCCAAAGAAATCGATTTCAAATCCATCAAAATGGATATTTCGAAAATTCCCAAAGAAAATGTCATTAAAGTCGGTAATAAATGATAACAACAAAAGGGAAACAACACGAATCGATTAAAGTTGGAAATTCAACAAAATGGGCGAAATAGGCAAAGTAGCAACAGGTCGGTCGGCCGGCTACAGAGCTCGGTCGACCGGACCCTGTTCTGGAAAATTTCTCGGGAAGCAAGTCGGTCGACTGAGCTTTGTAGCAGGTCGACCGGACCATAGACAAAAAAGTGCTATGCACTTTGGTAGCAGGTCGGTCGGCTGGACCAGGGGTCCGGTCGGCCGAACCTGATGTTCTGCAATTTGAAACCCATTTCAAATGAGGTGCAAACTCCTTCAATTTGCAAACGGACAAGCACGACCGCTAGGGGTTTACGCCTATCAGCTACTCGGTCCTATAAGCTCATTGATTCATCACCAAAACATGATCAAAACATCAAAGTTATGATTTTTAAAGATTTGAACTCAAAATACCAAAAATTGGAATATTCACTAATTCAATCCAAACCAAAAGCAAATGCACATGAATAAGTGTTAGGAATTCATACCCAACATTCAAAGGTAGATATAAGCATAGATGTGAGATAAAAATCTCACCTTTTCACAAAATCAATGAAGAAGAAGCTATAGAGCAATGGCAAGAACAATCAGTCTCCAATTCCAACCCCAACAAGCTTGAATCTAAGCTTAAAGGAGAAACATTTCCTAAATTAGGTTTAGGAAATTTCTGAAATTGAATGGAGAAAGAGTTGGAGAAGATGAAGAGAAGGCTTACCAAAGTTTCTTCTATTAGTATGGAGCTAGAGCTTGATTTGCAAAAGAAAACTAGGGTTTGGAGTTTTAATTTCCCATTCCACTCACCATTAATCTCTTTAGAACTGAAAAGTAGAGGAAGAGGGAGTGAATGAAGAGGAGTGGTTCAGTTTCGGGTATTAAGTTGGCTAGTGGGCTGAACCCAACCCAAAGCCCTAAGTGAAAAGGTAGCAAAATTCAACTTACTCCAAACATACCGAAGCTTATACTTAAAAAGATCGCAAACGGCGTTTTGAACTCAATGGAGGTAGTCCTGAGTCCTAATTCGACCGTATGCAAAAAGTAGCTTTTCGGACTAAATACCGAGTATTGATAAAATATTTAAATAAAATATTTAAATATAAAATCGATAAATATGCGGGTTGTTACAGACTCCCCTCCTTAAAGAAATTGCGTCCTCGCAATATTTAAGAAGAAGATATATAGTAACAACCATGAGAGCATATACAACACAAAGAAATTTGAAATAAAAAGTTCATCTCAAAGAACACGGGAGAGTAAGTCCGGATGTGTTCGCTCGATGAATTCTTTAGATTCCCAAGAGCAATCTTTAGGATTTGAGGACCATTGAACTTTCACAAGCGGAACATCTTTATTTCGAAGGCGTTTGACCTCCGAAGCAATAATACGAATAGGATGTTGCTCATAAGTTAAATTAGGCGAAACTTCAATTTCTTCCACAACACCGGGCTCAAGAATAGAATCGGAATCTCGAAGGCATTTCCGCAATTGAGAAACGTGAAACACGTCATGAATAGTAGAAAATTGAGCCGGTAATAAAAGGCGATAAGCCACGGAACCAATACGTTCGGTGATGGAAAATGGACCAATATATCGAGGTGTTAACTTTCCCGATTGACTGAAACGTACAACACCCTTCATAGGTGAAACACGGATAAACACAAGATCACCCACCGAAAATTCTAATTTCCTTCTCCGGTGGTCGGCATAGGATTTTTGTCTATTCTGGGCTTCTTTCATCCTATGACGAATAAGATCAATCTTTTCTGTGGAATCTCGAATAAAATCTGGACCTAAAACCAGCTTCTCACCGGCCTCAAGCCAACAAGAAGGAGAATGGCATGGCCTTCCATAGAGTGCTTCAAAAGGAGTCATGCCAATACTAGATTGGAAGCTATTATTATAGGAAAACTCAACAAGAGAAAAGTGATCTTCCCAACTTCCACCAAAATCAAAAACACATGCACGAAGAAGATCTTCAAGAGTTTGATTCACACGCTAAGTTTGTCCATCGGACTGAGGATGATAAGCGGTGCTAAAATTAATCTTCGCTCCCAAAGCTTTTTGAAGACTTCCAAAATCCACTAGTAAACAATGGATCACGATCACTAACAATAGAAGTAGGAACTCCATGCAATTTAACAATTTCTTTAATAAAGAGTTTGGCCAAAAGAGGTACGGTCCGATTGGATCGAACGGGAATAAAATGGGCGGATTTAGTGAGTCTATCAACTATAACCCATAAGCTATCATGACCCGAACGAGAACGGGGAAGGCCATCAATAAAATCCATGGAAATTTGATCCCATTTCCAAATTGGAATTTCTAAAGGTTGCAATAACCCACCAGACCTTTGATGCTCGGCCTTAATGAGTTGGCAAGTCATACAACACTTAACAAAATTAGCAATATCAGATTTCATTCCCTCCCAATAATAAAGTCGCTTCATATCCGCGTACATTTTACTACTACCGGGATGAATGGTAAATTTAGAACGATGTGAATCTTCTAAAATATCTTTACGAAGATCACTATTATTTGGCACGATAAGTCTACCAAATTTTCGAATACTGCCACGAGAATCGATATCAAAGTCCTTCAAACCTTCAATATCAATTTTATCCTTAATATATTGGCCAAGAAGGGCCAATTCGGGATCTAGCTTTTGAGCAAGAATGCGGTCAAAAAGAGAAGGATGAGCCTCAAGGCTACATAAAAAAAGAGATGAACATAAATCGGAAATACGATCTCGAATCTCACAAGTGGATAAAACCCCGAGATCATTCCATTTGGATATCATCATAGAAACAACCGCTTGTTGCTTGCGACTAAGTTCATCGGCAATATGATTCCCCTTTCCTGGAGTATAAAGAATATCAAGGTCATAAGCCGCAAGGAATTCGAGCCAACGTTGTTGACGCAAATTAAGTTTCTTTTGAGAAAATAGATACTTCAAAGATTTATGATCGGTATAAAGAATAAATTTTTCTCCCAAAAGATAATGACGCCAAATACGAAGGGAGAAAACAATAGCCGCAAGCTCTAAATCATGAGTGGCATATCTAGTCTCAGCAGGCTTCAATTGCCTAGAAGCATAAGCAATAACACGTTCTCTTTGCATAAGAACGGCACCCAAACCAACGCGACTAGCATCGGTATAAACTACGAAATCTTGATTCCCCTCGGGAATAACAAGAATAGGAGCATCAGAAAGGGGTTCTTTTAATCTCTGAAAAGAAGCTTCACATTTGTCCGACCAAATGTATTTAACACCTTTCTTTGTCAAACTAGTAAGAGGCACGAAAATTTTAGAAAAGTCCTTTATGAAACGGCGGTAATAACCTGCCAATCCAAGGAAGCTACGAATCTCCGTCACACTTTCCGGTCTCTTCCAATTTTGAATCTCTTCAATCTTTGAAGGATCCACGGAAATTCCGGATTCGGAAATAATATGACCAAGAAACTTCACACGAGATTTCCAAAAGTGGCATTTAGAAAATGTTGCTTTCAATTGATTTCTCCTAAGAGTTTCCAACACAATCCAAAGATGTTTTTCATGCTCCTCCTCGGTTTTTGAGTACACAAAAATATCATCAATAAAGATGAGAACAAATCGATCGAGAAAATCTTTGAAAACTCGATTCATAAGGTTGACGAAATAAGCCGGAGCGTTCGTTAAACCAAATGGCATAACAAGCCATTTATAAGATTCATATCGAGTACAGAACGATGTCAAAGGAATGCCATCCTCTGCAATACGAAGCTGATGAAAACCGGTAGCTAAGTCCAATTGTAAAAAGACTCTAGCACCACTAAGTTGATCGAATAGATCATCAATCCGAGGTAAAGGATATTTATTTTTGATAGTAAGATCATTAAGCTTGCGGTAGTCAACGCAAAGCCTAAGTGTACCATCGGATTTCTTCACAAAAATAGCCGAAGCTCCCCAAGGAGAGGAACTAGAGCGAATAAATTGCTTCGTATTCAATTTGGATAATTGATTACGCATCTCCTCATTTTCTTTATTGGACAACCGATAAGGAGGACGAGTAATAGGTTGAGCTCTAGGGATGAGATTAATTCTGAACTCAATTGCTCGCTTAGGTGGTAATCCTAAAACGGGCTCAAATATGTCGGAAAATTCACGAACAACGTGAATAAGAGAAATTATATCTTCCTCATCATCATTATCGTCATCATGAGGGTTTAAGGAGTATAAAGATGCAACCAAACAGGAACCCGGATCTTTAAGGTTAATAGAAATCTGCTTAACAGATTGAGGATGTCGAAGATGAATAGTCCGCTCAGAACATTGGATAAAAGCTTCATAACGGTTAAGCCAATCCATTTCCAAAATCATTCCAAAGCCTAAGTAACGCATGACATGCAAATCGGCTTAGAAAGAAAAATCACACAAAATAATCTCCACATCTTCACAAAGCAGACTAAGCATTGCGGATCCACCAACCGGATTCGCAATTTTCAAAGAAGTCATTAAAGCAACAACACTTAAAGAAAAAGTATCAACAAGCTCTTTTGATATAAAAGAATAGGATGCACCCGTATCAAAAAGAACTCGAATGGGTTGATCAAGAAACATAATAATGCCATCAAGGATAAAATGAGAAATACCTTTTCCACGAGACGTGTTGCCAGGGGATTTAGCAACATTAAGCTTTCCCTCCTTCCTACCTTGAAGTTTGGGACAAGAAGATAAATAATGGTCCGTACTTTTGCAATAGCGACTAAAGAGAGGTTTCGAACACTTGTTTGCATAATGGTCCTTAGAACCACAATTGTAGCATTGCCCACCACTTGGGGCAGAAGCTTTTGCTACCGGAATTGCATGCTTCCCTTTCTTGTTGGGATAAGACCCTTTGAACTTAGTAGGCCTTTTGTTGTTGTGGTTGAATTTTGGTTTGGCACCCGCAACATCAGCGTCACTTTCTTTATCTGCCTCTTCAAGTCGAAGAGCGATATCAACAAGTTGGTCAAAAGAAACTTCTAGCTTTAGAAGTAATGGCTTCTTGATATTTTTGTTCAAGCCATAAACAAATCTCTGATTTTTCTTCAATGGGGTGTTAATGTATTCAACCCCGTATTTGGAAAGAGTTTCGAAAGATGCGACATAGTCTGTCACGGAAGATTCACCTTGAACAAGGTCAATAAAGCGACGAGCCAAAGTCACCTTCTCTGCTTTTGGTACGAATTTTAACTCGAAGCGCTCTCGGAATTTCTCCCAAGTAAGATCCACTTCAATAATTTCAGAAATCAGAAGCTCGTACCAGTTTAATGCTCTGTCTTGGAGCATGCTAGAGGCCACCTGAACACGGTGAAGATTGATAAGGTTCATGCGAGAAAAGATTCGATCGCATGATCTTAACCAAGCCTGGACTTCGATAATAGTGGTTTCCCACCCAAACTGGTATAATCGTTGCACAAGCGTGCAAATCCAGACTTAGGATGAGTTGGTTCCAAATTAGAACCGGCTACTTGAGCATTCTTTACTAGATCAAGAAGCTACTGGGCTGACATAAAAACTCCATCTTGGGGAGTAGCACTAGATTGACCGGCGCTGGGACGGCCAGGTCTAACCATTTCTCTTCGTTAAAGAAGGAAGAAGAAAAAGTTTATTCACAAACGAATATCAAGCAATCTTGATAGATAAACAAGGAATCATAAAGAAAATAGGATGAACCGGTACGAAGACACGAATTAAATTCTAAAGCACAATTCCTAAGAAAGACTTAGGACGATGATCCTTGTTAAATTATTCTACATTGTTCCGAAGTTTGGCTCTGATACCAAGCTGTGACGCCCCACCTCTATACCCACGCTAGCCAAGGACACTACGGTGTAATGTCGTCAACTAGCATGGAGAATAAGGCTGTTGAGGAGCGACCATCTGTATAATTGCTTTGTGCGAGTACCGATATGCCAGATAAAACATAACTTGCGTTTTTCAAGAGGAAATCCGACATACCGACACAAACTCAAAGCTACTACACAGTGGCTATGATGTCTTCGGAAACAAATATAGAAATAAACATAACACAAATCAGTCACAGATAATTCATATCACAAAGGCGGAAAAAGATACGAATATAACACATGAAAGTGTACATCAGAGTAGTGGTCAAACAAGAACCACAATATCACAAAAGAATGGTTACAAGTGCTAGACAAAAGAATATGTACACAACTATGAGTCTATATCTCAAATACACAACCAAAAACTACTAGTCTAAGTAGTTAGCCAAAAGTCAGGATGATAATCCTAGAAGTGAAGTCAAGCAGAAGCACCTGTAACATCTCGGTCTGACCCGAGTATTATTTAATAAGAGAATAATAAATGGATCAGTCTAGCTATAAATATCACATGAAATGATATAGGATAAGAGGTATGACTAAACGTATAATAATCACAATGCCAAGCTGTGATAAATAAGTAATTCAAAATCAACAAGAGATTAATCAATATCACAAAAATCTTCTCAAAGATCGAAAGGAATGTCATACTCCTTATTTCATTCACCAAGCCACAAATATTGACAACGTATAAATGCCAATCATAAAGTTGGTGAAATTCAAATTCTAGAAATCATCAATGGAAATCCAGAAATCACAAAAATGATCGTAGAAACGATCAATCACAAAAAGGGGGAGGCCTATCAAAAAACGAGAGTATGAAAACTCACCGACACGTGTATCACAAAACGGGACGCTATCCCATGGTCGCTAACCATAGAGCCGGTGCAACGACGTAGTACAACGGTATGCCCAAGGAACCAGAAACTCGAATAGTTCGGAACAACGACGTAGTACAACGGTACGCCCGAAGAATCCGAAACTCGTAAAATTCGAAACAACGACGTAGTACAACAGTACGCCCGAAGATCCGAACTCCATAAAAACGTGGGTCGCTAGCTCACAAAAATTGGGTCGAAACCCCAAGAAATAAATAGGTCGTCAGCCTGTAGTAAAATGAGATGAAACTCAATAAAACGACGTACTGTCCCCTACGTGGACAAAGAGACATAGCATGACGCTAGCCTAAATCACAAAAATGATCCTCATCGATCATCAAGAAGTGTCAATTACACTAAGCTAGTAAATATATGATCTTAGCTTCATGTCCCATAACCACTAGCTTAACTTAAATATTTACGAACAAATTGTAGATCTCCACTAGAAAATTGTCACAAGAGATTCAATCGAACAAGTCCAAGAATTAACCAACGAAGTAAACGCAAGCGTTTCATACCACTCGTTTTACTAAGCCGTTAATTTAGATTTCTCATACGAGTGAGGAAAAGGTTTCTTTATACTAATAAATTGGAAAATAGTTTTAATAAATGATCTTTTTATTGAAATAGTATTGAAATCGTTTTGATGAAAGAGTTTTGATATTTACTACTAGTATAGAAACCTTTATATTTTTAGAGTGACAAATCACAAAAATGATTGTAAAACAATCAATCACAGAAATTCACATTCGAAGACGTGAATAAAATCCAAAGAAATCGATTTCAAATCCATCAAAAAGGATATTTCGAAAATTCCCAAAGAAAATGTCATCAAAGACGGTAATAAATGATAACAACAAAAGGAAAACAACACGAATCGATTAAAGTTGGAAATTCAATAAAATGGGCGAAATAGGCAAAGTAGCAACAGGTCGGGCGGCCGGCTACAGAGCTCGGTCGATCGGACCCTGTTCTGGAAAATTTCTCAAGAAGCAGGTCGGTCGACTGAGCTCTGTAGCAGGTCGACCGGACCAGAGACAGAGAAGTGCTATGCACTTTGGTAGCCGGTCGGTCGGCTGGACCAGGGGTCCGGTCGGCCGAACCTGATGTTCTGCAATTTGAAACCCATTTCAAATGAGGTGCAAACTCCTTCAATTTGCAAACAGACAAGCACGACCGCTAGATATTTACGCCTATCGGCTACCCGGTCCTATAAGCTCATCAATTCATCACCAAAACATGATCAAAACATTAAAGTTATGATTTTTAAAGATTTGAACTCAAAATACCAAAAATTGGAATATTCACCAATTCAATCCAAACCAAAAGCAAATGCACATGAATAAGTGTTAGGAATTCATACCCAACATTCAAAGATAGATATAAGCATAAATGTGAGATAAAAATCTCACCTTTTCACAAAATCAATGAAGAAGAAGCTATAGAGCAATGGCAAGAACAATCACTCTCCAATTCCAACCCAACAAGCTTGAATCTAAGCTTAAAGGAGAAACATTTCCTAAATTAGGTTTAGGAAATTTCTAAAATTGAATGGAGAAAGAGTTGGAGAAGATGAAGAGAAGGCTTACCAAAGTTTCTTCTTTTAGTTTGGAGCTAGAGCTTGATTTGCAAAAGAAAACTAGGGTTTGGAGTTTTAATTTCCCATTCCACTCACCATTAATCTCTTTAGAACTGAAAAGTAGAGGAAGAGGGAGTGAATGAAGAGGAGTGGTTCAGTTTGGGGTATTAAGTTGGCTAGTGGGCTGAACCCAACCCAAAGCCCTAAGTGAAAAGGTAGCAAAATTCAATTTACTCCAAGCATACCGAAGCTTATACTTAAAAAGATCGCAAACGACGTTTTGAACTCAATGGAGGTAGTTCCGAGTCCTAATTCGACCGTATGCAAAAAGTAGCTTTTCGGACTAAATTCCGAGTATTGATAAAATATTTAAATATAATATTTAAATATAACATCGATAAATATGCGGGTTGTTACAGTGACTTTATAGCTGATGTAAGCCACCGCTTATAATAAGTACTCATGGAGGATGCGAGGTTAGTCTCAAATTTTGTAGGGTAGACCTGCCTAATTAGTCTGCCTACTAGTACCTACGATTAATCAGACTAATGTGAGACGTCATTGTTGGGTTATGGATCATAATACGAAGGAACTCTTCAGGGTTGAAGGTATTAAGTGGCTGGTTAAGGGCCCTCTTCCTCCTTATGAAAGAAGTATTAAATGGTTATGGTTGGGCACAATAGAGGATATCTCAAGGAGAGACCACTTCAGATTTAAAGTATTAAGTTGCCTGAAGAGATTGTGTGCAATGTCAGCTAGATAGTATTGGAGAGGGGTTTGACTTGAGATAGGCATTAAATGATGGGGACCTACCTTAAATAAGGTATCAAATGGTTAGAGTCTGCCTAGTTTCCATTAAAAAGATATTAAGTGGCTTGGGTGTTGTCTCTTACATTGTTAGGACATCATTGACGATAGATATGAATTATTGGGCTAAACGAGTAATGGTTATGGAATTGTAATCGGAAGCTTTAGGGCTTATTGTCGGAAGACTTATCAGATGGTTGAGATACGTAAGACATATTCTTATTTAAATTATACTGCTCAAGTACAATTATAGAAAGGCTTAAGATTTTATTCACCAGATATTGTCGTTCTGACTCCCTCCTTATTACGGCACATGTTAGAGATGATGATGAAGATTATCGAAGATGGTGGCGAAGACGTAGACCTGTGGTAGTTATTTAGCTATCCATGATATTTTATATTTCTAATGCAACAATTGAAACATGATGTATTGTATGATATTGTACTATGAATATTGTTATGTGGGATTATCTTGTTGTTGTTGACATTTGAATTTATAATGAATGGGTACTGTTTTGATATTATATTTGTCCTTCAGCTATGAGAGTCTGAATGTGTAGATAGGTAGCTCTTTGTAATGTTCTTTAAATCAATTTTACCATCCAATAGCCATCTTTAGAATGGGTTTTAGGTTCGATGAGCCTTTTCTAGATTGAAAATTAGGCCCGTTTCGAGGCAGATTGTCACATTTGGTATGAGAGCTTAGGTTACCTGAGCAACAGGGATAAGTATACATATGAGAGACGTACTTATTATATTTGGTAGTAATTTACGAAAAACTTGCTACATATACACACTTATTTTGAACATACGCCCAACTCTATAAATTTCGAGTATGAAATTAATTACGACCATGTTCTGAAAGGATGGGTGAGAAGACTATAAGTGGAAAAATTAAATAGAGTTAAACTTATATTCCTACCCCGACTATCCCCTGGGGTAGAGGTCATATCATAAGGACTGGGCTAAGAAGAGTATGACCGTGACATATAGAAGCACCTCAAAAGTTGGATGATACCCGACTCTTTTGAATAGTCTTCCTTATGATTTTGGATTTTGATGGATTGCAGATTTAAGGCATACATTTCATCTAGACAAATAGAAGATAAGAACCTATATGTAGTAAGCATCCGAAAGTAACGAATGATAGGAATGAAGTAAGATGTAAAGGAGTGAAGCAAGTTTCCACAAGAAGGTGTACATTAATCATCACAAGGAGATAATTGTATTCATATTTAGACTAGGCAGGGAAGAAGGAATATTCAATAGAAAGGACAATTAAAGTCAATTTTTATATCCAACCCAATAGGAAAGAATATGACAAAAGGTTTTTCGAAAATTTCATGAAATGTTTTGAACGAGTTTTCAAAGGATTTATCGAAAAGATGTTTTGAAAAAAAAGTAAGGAAATTTGAAGATTAATAATTTGAATGTTTTTGTTGAGTCAATTATTTTGCTTAAAAGCTTTTTTGTAAAAAGGGTTTTTCATTTATGAAATTTTTAGTTTAAAAACTGATTGTGCCAAAAAGTTTTCAGTTTAAAGGTTTTCGATAAAGGGATTTATCATTTTTTGAAATAAATGTAAATTAGAGCATAGGTTGGACTAGATGATTTTTCCTATTTCGTAAATTTGGAAGCTTCCTTTTTTTTAAATTCTTTCTAAGAAGGGGAATAAATGAAAATAGAACTTGATTAAAATTAAGGAATAGAGAGTATGAAGGATAATAGCTGATGTAGAAGCCATTTATGTAGGGGAAATATAAATGGAGGTAATATTGGAAGATTTTGACAGAAATAACATTAGAAACTTATATAAAATAGGATTAGTAATCTAGTTAGAGGTAATATAGGAGAGAAGTAATAGGATTGTAGAATTTATCCTTGTCTACTCCACTTTTCATCGTTAAAATTAAAGAAGATGTTTTTGAAAAAAATAAATGATGATTAATAGGTATGATAATCGAGATTTTGAATGTTTTCGGTTAAATATCCTACTTTTAAAGAACTAACTCTTTGTAGTAAAAAAAAGTCTTTGAGAAGAAAAATTATTTCGCTAAGCAATTTTTGAATTTGGGTTAAGAATAAAACGGCAAATGTTTTGAAATTTTTTGTTCAAATGCTTGAGAAGTGGAATTCAAATGTTTTTGGAAGATTTTGTTTAATGTGCTTAATAAAAATAATAAACAAAGTTAATAAAATCAAATATGTTATTTAATTCCTCAAACTATTTGTAAATTGGAAATTCTTTTGAAAAATATGTTTAAAAGGTTCCTAAGTTTATGTTTTCAAAGATAAAGGTTTCAAATTAGAAATTTTATTTTTAAGAATGGTGAGGAGTAAGCCGAAATATTTTTATACATATGGAGTAGATAAGGATCACTACATAGGTAAGATAGGGTAAAGGTTGTGCGGTATGAATAAAATAAGAATAGTATGTACAATCTGATATGGAAATTTTAAATCAGTCCCAAATATTTATTTATAGAATATTGGTAAAGTCGTAGAAATATTCCAGATCTATAATTGGATTGTAAATCAGGTTGCCCATGTTGACTTGAAATCTGAATTTCTATGTTTAATTTATTGAAGCGAGTTTCGTGTAATTTTTGTCAATTATCCAATTTCAAATTATGCAAACGTGTCATTTGGATTAACAGAGGATATACCAAAAGCCGAAAGAGATGATATGCTCTTCCACATATTCAATAAAGAAAATAAATAATTTCCTGTAATTTCAAACGAAGCAAAGATCTCACTTTTGATTAATTCATGAAAAATTATAATTGCAATCCTTTTTGGAAGGATAGCCTTGATAACTTAAATGTGGAAAGGAATGATCTAGTTTAGAAATTGGTAATTAGAAATAAGATATATATAAATACGTATAACCTTTCTTCCCGATTAAAAGTAAATAAATAGTGTAATTTACAATAATATTCTTACTAGTTAGAAATTATAGGACTAGGATTTATAAACATAACTACGGATTTGATGGACAATAAATTCGTAATTGATATAGAGTTAAAACGAATTAAATGGGGATCGATTAAGGAAATTAATATGGTATTCATGGAGGAATTGAAGAGGCATAATAGGTGGATTTTGAAACTGATAAATAGATTAAAGGGATTAAATCAGGATTGATTAGAGATTGTCCAAGTTTGACATTAATGACTAATTACTATGGGTGATAGACATTTATTAGAAAGGGAAATCAAGGAAGATGACGATGGTGGAATGACATTATAGGAATGTCCATCTTAACTTCGTAAAAAGTATAGGAATCCAAAATCATTAATGCCAACTGATGATAAATGACAGCTTCTAGCAAAAAAATTCTTTTAGAGTTTTTAGGTTGTAATCACTAGTTGTCTTCTTTAGAATATTGAGAAAACGTACGATATGGTATAAAATATGCTTATGTTTTATCACCGGGTTGAC
The DNA here is from genome assembly GCA_030765085.1 of Allium cepa. Taxonomy (NCBI): domain Eukaryota; kingdom Viridiplantae; phylum Streptophyta; class Magnoliopsida; order Asparagales; family Amaryllidaceae; genus Allium; species Allium cepa. Next base: position 926,909,901 of record CM060934.1, read on the forward strand.
TTTTATGGAAGGGATTAGATCGTTGGCTAAATGCATACTTATTGGGAAACAATGTAAACCAAGAAATTTCATACGAACACTTAATTAGCGATAAACTATAGTTAAGACTGGATGTTAATGAGGAAATTAGACTAGTAACTTGGAATAAGGAATGCTTTAATCCCAAAAACTTTAGGATTTTATTAAATAAATTTTAGCTTGCGGAGTGTCACTGTTCACCCCAAAGGAGATAAGATGTATAGAGATATGAAGAGAATTTTCTATTAGCTATGGATGGCAAAATTTGTTCTAAGTGTTCGATGTGCCAAAAGATAAGGGTGGAGCAAGGGAAATCTCGTAGGATTGTTATTACCATTGGAGATTCCGACTTGGAAATAAGTGCATATATCAATGGACTTTTTAAATGGATTGCCTAGGAACCGAAGAGGTAATGAAGCAAATTGGGTTATAGTAGATAGGCTCACTAAAATTACTCATTTTATTTCCGTTAGAAATAATAGGACTGCAACATCTTTAGCATAGAATTATATCAAAAGACAGCTTTAGGAACTTTATTGAATCTTAGCACAGCTTATCACCCACAAACCGATGGTCGGACTGAATGGGTGAATAAGACTTGTTAAGAGTTTGCATCATGGACTTTGGAGGATATTGGTAGCAGCACCGACCTTTAGTCAAATTCGTGTAGAATAATTATCACCAAATGACGGTTGGTATGGCACCATACGAAATGCTTTATGGGAGACTATACAAATCTCCAAATTTTTGGTGGGAAACCTTCGAAAAAATCCTACTTGGACCAGATTTAATTCACAAGACTTCAAGAAATGTAGAATTGATTAGTTAACGAATGAAAGAAATACAAGATTGTCAGAAATCCCATGCGGGCAAGCGGAGAAAAGAGTTAAAGTATGAAGTAGGGGACATGGTGTTTGTTAAAGTTTCCTCTCTCGGGAAGGACATGAGATTTGGAAAGTCAGAAAAGTTAGCATCAAGATGTGTTGGGTCTTTTCGAATTTTGGAAAGGATTGGAAGACTTGCTTATTGTGTAGAGCTATCTAACAAATGGACAGGAGTCCATCTCGTTTTTCACATTTCACACTTAAAGAAATGTCTTCATAGCACTATAGCAGAGCCTGATCAATTAGGGGACATTGAGATGATGCCAATAACATCTTATGCCACAACATACATTGTGGAGCACGAAACTAAGAAGCTTCGCAAAAAAGAAATTAGAATAGTTCGAGTACAATGTGGGAGGGGGAAATCTAGTGCAAAGCACGAGGACTTCTCATCCCGAGCTTTTCTTTGACAAACTTTTCTTTTCAAAATTAGGTTTTGATTGCATCGTGGTTGCTAGAGTGGATAGTAGGATATGCTTGCCACACTTTTCACTATCACTTTTGCACTCATATAGAAAACTTTTTGCATGTTTAGGATGTCAGATATGCCTATATGTCACAATACTTGCATTGATACTAGGATTGAGCTCACTTATAGTACGTCTGCATACATAATCATATTGCACTTTTAACCGAGTAGATGGTTATGTGGATAACATGGTTGTATAACAGAAATGCTTAGTGCGCATTATGATATCCGTTCCTTAGGGATTTTAAGGACGAAATTCTTTTTAATGGGGAAGAATTTAACACAAGGTAAAAATTAATAAGGAATAAACGAATTGATTGAATAAAATAAGTCTAAAAATGAAATTTTGTAAAAGTCGAAATTTGGACACAAAAGTTGTGACATTGCGTTCAAGGTGATTCTCTCATCAATTTTCATATATAATTTGAAAACGGAGCTCAAATGGTAAAGTTATAGAAGTTTAAAGTTTTTGGATTTAAAATAATTTAAATGGAATAAAAATTCAAATAAGTAATTAATTCTTAAATTTGAAATTTGAAAAATAATAGTAATTGAACTTGGGGGTTATGTAAACATTAAAATAAACGCTAATATTAAAGACTAATTAAGATATAAAATAAATTAATCAACGACAACAAACAACGTTCCCAAAATAAGTCGACTGGTCGTCCCCAACCTAAAGCCGATCGACTGCTAGCGGTCAACCTCCTAGAAAGGTGAGGTCGACAAGTATTAGTGTTGCAGCTAGGGTTTTCTTTTATGGTGGACGGTCCGGATTTTATTATGTTTAACCGACTTAAATCCGAAGATTCTGGTGCTTTCTTACCACTGTAAATAAGTGCCCATCCCCCTCACTTTTATTCATAAATTATTTTGAAAACTAAACGAAACTCTATCGGTCTTTCTCTTAAAGATTCAGAAGATTTTCTACGTTTTAAGATAAGAAATTTTAAGTGTTTATTGTTCACTTTCTTATTCTATTCTCCTCTAATCCCTAAATCTATTATTCTAATTCATGTACAATTCCCTTGATGTATATTTTCAAAGGAGAGATCTGTAAAAGATTGAAGCGGGCGTAAACGAATCTAAAAAGGAAGAACTAATGACTTTTTTAAGTGAAATTTTAGTCTTTCTTATTTTAGTAATAGTACAGTATAAATTGGATATGATATTGTCTTTGGAGAATTTTGATTTACGAAAACATCACACTACAACCCCTAAAATTACCCCAAAGTGAAATGTCAGTTCTTATGTTAGAATCTCAAATATTTTATAAATATTTGAATTTGTGTAGATGTTGCAGTTTTAATATTTTACATTCTATTTCACTTCTTACCTTTTTCTTTGGATTGGATTAAGGGATTTAAAAAAGAATAAATTAGGAAATTGTGTGTAAGGTATGGATTCTTTTATTCGTAGTTTGCACCGTCTGTTTCCATGATTTAAATAGAAATTCTCTTTTTAATTTTATACAAAGTAGTCGAATAGAGCATAAAAGTAGTTGAACTGTAAGTTTTTATTAATGTTGGTTCTGTTATTTTAGTATAAAATAAGTTGGTATGGATTCTATTTTATACATGCCTATTGAATAAATTGTGGATATAGGTTATATGTTATATTTATTGAAATGGATTTGGACTTGTATAAATCTAAAATTTTGATATTTAAAAGATAGCTTATGGCGCAATCTTCGCATGCCTAGAAATATTTAGGGTGCATACATACATACATACATACATGTATATGTATGTATATGTATATGTATATGTATGTGTATATGTATATGTATATGTATACACATACATATACATACATACGTATATTAGCATAAATAACTATGATTACAATGTATTAATTACATAGTTAATAGTCTATTAACTATCATTAAATCCTTCTTAGGAAAGAAATTAACTACAAAGGCGAAATAAGAGTTTCTTATAAGGCCTTGATACAGAATGCGATGAGATATGTGATAATATGTTACTAGAGTGTTGTAGATTATGACTAAAGTTATAGAGATGTGGGGTCAGTCAAAAGCAAACAGAAGTCTGTCCAGTTAATCTGGCTACCGGCATTAAACGTTAATCATAACAAGCAGTGTTATGGATTATGACTTTGAGGTTGATGTGAGACGGCGCTTATAATAAGTACCACGGAAGATGCGAGGTTAGTCTCAAATTTTGATGGGTAAACCTGCCCAGTTAATCCAGCTACCAGTAATTATGAATAGCCGAACTAATACGAGACGTCACAGTTTGGTTATGCGTCATAATAGAAAGAACATGCTTCGAGGATGAAAGTATTATGTGGTTGGTTAAGGGTCGTCTCCTCCATATGAAAGAAGTATTACATGGTTAAGGTAGGGTACGTAGAGAATATTTTGGGAGGATTTGCTTTAGACTTGAAATATTAAGTGGCCTGAAGAGATTTCGTGCAATGTTAGCTAGACAGTACCAAAGAGGAGTCTGTCTTGGGATTGGCATTAAATGACTGAAATATGCCTTAAATGAGGTATTAAATGATCAGAGTCTGTCTAGTTTCTATTAAAAAGATATTAAGTAACTTGAGTGCTATCTCTTACATTGTTAGGACATTATTAATGATAGATATAAGTTATTTGATTGAAAGAATAATAGTTATGGAATTGGACTAGAAAGCCTTAGGGCTTATTGTCAAAAGATATATAATATGGTTAAGAGATATATAATATGGTTAAGATACGTAAGACGTATTCTAATTTAATTATACTGCCTAGGTACTATTATAGAAAGTCTTGAGATTTTATTCACCAAAAATTGTCATTCTGATTCTCTTATTTTTACAACATAGATTAGAGACGACGATGAAGATTTTTGGAGATGGTGGTGAGGATGTAGACTTGTAACAGTCATTTAGCTATCTATGATATTTTTCTATTTTTGATATACCCATTTAAACATGATGTATTTTAAGATATTGTACCACGAATATTTAGCGTTGTTATGTGGAACTATGTTGTTGTTGTTGACATTTGAATTTTTAATGAATGAGTAATGTTTTGATATTATATTTATCATTTTGCTGTGCGATTCTAAATATGTAGATAGATAGCTTTGTGTATTGTTCTTTTAAATTAATTTTATCAAATCAACAATCAGCTTTGCAATGAGTTTAAGGTTCGATAGACTCTTTTGGATCGCAAATTAGACCGATTTCGAGGCGGGTTGTCACAACCACAATTGCATAATTCAAGAGGATATTACCGCATGTCAAGTGTAAAAATAAAAATCATGTATATTTTCTACTTTCGTCTTTATGTTTTCCATGTGTTTTGTTCGGTTACTGAACAAACCACGTCTGAACATTTGGTGACTTCGTCCAACACGGCACTATTGGAAATACCCTAAAATCTAAATAGACTCCTTTTCCTCATATGCATATGTACATTCACTGATATCTAAACTAATTTCCACCAACTCACCGCCTTATTAAATTCATTCAGTATTGAGCTGTAGTTGTAGTTGGAGAACCAGAAAATAGAAATAGAGATAAATTCTTGAACTTTTTATTACTGCAATTTGAACTGTAACGTAGGAGCACTTATAGTATCCCTCATTAATTTATAGAGGATACATTTTTTCTTACATACAAGTGAAATATAAGCTCATACATGTGCACAACCTTAACTAAGCAGCACAAGAACCAACAATCAAGGAAAATAAAAAAATGAACAAACTACTTAACATACTAATTCATTTTCAATAATAGATATGTAACAGCAAAGTTTAAATCGAGTTTTTTTTAATATATTGGTTTTATTTTATTAATCAAAGTCTAACGGAAGAAGAATTAAAAGCTGACCAACGTGCACAAACTGACCGCTGTGCGCATCCTCATGAAAGCTTACCACGATGATATAATTGCATTTGCAATCTTCAATGAAATATCTCATGAATCATGGTTGGAACATATGTTAATCATTCCATAGCTGCAAAATATCAAAATAATAATCAGTTCGTATATTATCAAAATGCACAAAGAGAATGAAGCAACGGCCCACACAACTTAAAATAGTTATAGCCAAATTAATAGTCACCTTTTCACACACTTGTTTATTTTTATGTGGATTTACATTCAATGGAAGGGGAAAGGGGAGGTTTGAGCAAGAGTGATTAGTTTACCATTAACATTTATTTTACACAGATGTGTGCTGATGTATTGAAGGCTTTATGTTTTATTCAGTGTATTGGAGCAACGACACTTGATGAGTACAGGAAGCATATTGAGAAGGATCCTGCTCTAGAAAGAAGATTCCAGCTAGTTGAAGTACCACAACTTAAGGTAAGCATTGGTATTATAATACATCTTCTCTCGGTTCTTTTTCTCTCTTAAAGAATTTTTTTTTTTTTTTTTTTTTTTGAAAACTCAGAAGAACCCGACAAGCCGGTAAACTTCTGACGAGAGTACAGTAAAGCCGTCCACTTATACAATCTATATGAACCAACTTCATGATCTTCCAAAGGACGCAAAAGCACTTTAAAATTAATTAATTACTTGGTTTCAAATATTGCAGACTTTATATTCATCAAAATTATGCAATTCAAGAGTCCTCCTAGAAAACGTTTAATGACGTGTTTAATTTTAGCAACATATCACGTCATGAAATAATATTCTATCCTATAATGTAAAACACCAAATTGTTAACCAATAAAATATATAGGCGGTCCTTCCTAGCCAGAATATAAGTACGTAGATTTTCTCATATTGTATACACATGCAAGGACTTCACTGTGCACACACAATGGTCCTATATGTGCATCAGGTTGTACAAATTTGTTAATTGCGATGGTGTCCCGTTAAACCTACAAGTTGGTGATTACATTTTTTTCAAAATGGACCAAAAGATGAATTTGATAGAAAATATTGGTTGAGGTTAACAAGACAACATAACAATGTACTATAGTGTTTTAGTCGAGCAATGTCAAGTACATTATGGTCGACACTGTTCATTTTATTTTTGGTTTCTAGTCGCATAAACTACCAATTGAACGAGTGTTTTATGTTTTCTCATGTGGCTAGTGTTTTCATTCAAGGGAGAAACATGTTTTAGTTGATAGAAAGGGCACTGAATATATATGGTGTTCATTGCACTAATGCTCGTGGTGTTCGCTGCACTAACTCCACCAGATCAGAACTCTTCATAAGGAAGGAGCTCTTTATAGACATGAAGTTCACTACACTAGCATGTCTTGTTTTTGTTAACTTGAACGTGTGTTAAATGTCTTGGGCAATTTTTTTTAAACTGAAGACTATATGAATACATCATGTTTTTATATACGGTTTCACTTCTCAGAAATGACATGTAAGAAATAGAAAAGTAATAAGATGACCCATGCTAAGGAGAGTTGTAAACAGTTTGGTTTCCCTGTGCTGTATTATATGCATTGTATGATTGACTATCTCCTCTTATAGATTTCATTTGGTCATAATATTATTTATTTTCGTTCTTTTGCAGATGGGTAGTGGTATTATCTCGCATTGCTCCTAATTTATATGACTTGGTTGTTTACCCTAATGGTTAGAGTATTGCAGTGTCAGGTGCATATACACATTAATGTGCACATGAGTACACATATTAACTCAGCAGAAGAAAGGGAAGCTCAGTAGAATAAGAGATGCGTTGACTAAGACAAGTTGGTTGTGTTGAACAAGTCATTATCATTGTGTGTGCGTCATGACTAATGTTTGTAACTGTGTATCTCTCTGATGTAATTCATTTGTTCAGCTTATAATAAAATAAAAATTTATCCATTTGTTAACTTTGTATCAGAGCATTCTCATTGCCTAGCGGCTTCAATCACCATTCTCTAATCAAGAGCCTCTACCAACCTCCATAGGAGCCGAATCAAGCACAGACGAGAATCCACCAATGTCTCCGTCCAGATCTCCACCAACTCAATCATGAACCTCATAAAACCCCAAAGCCAATTAACCACTGTACTTCTTGATGAGAGCAACTTTCTTTTATGGAACTTCCAAGTAGAAACAATGTTAGGTGTGGCTCGCATTGTAAATGGAGTAGGTGCGTGGATTGAATAGGTTAAAGTCCCACATCGTGGAATATTTAGAATAATCGTGGTATATATATGGGATTGGTGGCACGTAACATTAGGGATTCCTTTTGTTACAATGTGTTGCCAAGACCAGATTATATGCTCGATAGAGGCGATGGAGGAATGTTCAATCGAGACGCTGGCATGGGAGACTTCGACCGTTGACTCCAATAGACACGGTGAAGCGAACGCGTACGGTACGCGGGATTGCCGAAACTCAACATGGTATCAGAGCTCCATGGTTCGATGAGACCGGTATGATGCAGCATGACTGAAGCATGGCTCCTAAGGGGCTTGAGCATGGGATGCTCGTCAAGGTGGAGATATGGTTAAAGCAGTCGCTCCGTCCTGCTTATGAGAACTCAAAGTAGCAGCTTGACTTCACTACGAAGAGGACTCGGTATAACTCCAAGGTGACTTGAGCAATGCTCGCCAAGGTGGAGATTGTTAGGTGTGGCTCGCATTGTAAATGGAGTGGGTGCGTGGATTGGATAGGTTAAAGTCCCACATCGTGGAATATTCAGAATAATCATGGTATATATATGGGATTGGTGGCACGTAACATTAGGGATTCCTTTTGTTACAATGTGTTGCCAAGACCAGATTATATGCTCGATGGAGGCGATGGAGGGATGTTCAATCGGGACGCCGGCATGGGAGACTTCGACCGTTGACTCCAATAGACACGGTGAAATGAACACGTACGGTACGCGGGAATGCCGAAACTCAACAAAACAGCCATTAGAGCGTACGGTCTTGAAAGTCTCCTTGATGGAACCGTTGCAACACCGCCAAAGTTCATCTCTGATGAGAATAATAAATCAATCCCTAATCAAGAATATACAGTTCATCTAAGACAAGACTCACTCCTCTGCTCCTAGCTTCTTGCTTCTATCAACACAAGTATCCTACCACAGCTGATTGGCCGCAAATCAGCAAATGATGTCTGGACTACTGTTCAACAAGTTTTTAATTCACAATTTGCCGCAAAAGCGATGCACTACAAAAGAGAATTACAAAATATAAGGAAAGATAGAACCAGCATGCGTGAATACCTCTTAAAGATCAAAACACTATGTGATGCTCTTGAAGGAACTGGGCATAAGGTATCAGATAGTGAACAAATCTTGATGATCTTGAATGGCCTGAGTGAAGAATAAGAAGCAGTCATCGCTGTTCATCCCACGAAAATCTCCCATCCATTCAACATGTACACTCGACTCTTCTTGCCATGAAAGCGGGTTGGAACAGAAAGCAATGACAAGTTCTGATCTCACAATCAAATATATCAACAAATCCAAGCCCAAAGAATATGATAGGTCTTAAGGTTACACAAATGAACCATCACAATATAGAGGAGGCAGTCAATTTAAAAGTGGAAGAGGAAGAGGAGGTAGATGGTCTGGTAGAACAAGGTGTCAGATTTATGGAAGAACTGGTTATACAGCCTTAAGATGCTATTTGCGATATGAAAAAGAACTCTCCATGCCACAGCAGCAAGGGAAATTCAATCCCAGAGATAACAATATCAGCGCCAACCTTTCTATGTTGAATTAAGAACCAAGAACAACCCAAGAAAAGAAAGGAACAAGCCATATTCATCTTCAAGATTTAGCCAAGCCTGATGACATTACCAATGATAGCTGGTATCCAGATTCAGAGGCTACAAATCACGTGACAAACAACCTTCAAAATCTGAATCTTGGATGCTCGGAATATAAAGGTAAACAGCTTATTTATATGGGGAATGGTATATCAACTAATATATCACATACTAGAAATGCAATACTTAGATGTAATGAAAGTATAGCAGAGACTTGCATCTAAGAAATTTGCTTAGAGTTCCTCAAATCAAGAAGAACTTAATGAGTATCTCTCAACTCGTTGTTGATAATAATGTATTTATTGAATTTCATTCTAAAATCTGCCTAATAAAGGATAATCTGAGTAAGAAAGTTTTGCTACATGGTTGACTACATAAGAGACTCTATAGATTTGCTAGTTGTGGGAAGTTGGAGATTCAAGGTCACATAGGTGTTAGGAACTGAGATGTTGGTTTTGATGACAACAACCTTTTTATATTTTATTATAAAATATATACTAACATTGTTGTCTATATAGATATATATATATGCAGGATATATATATATATATATATATATATAGGTATTGATTACTGAAGACTGATCGGTACAAAGACTCAAGACTCAAGATTGAAAACACTAGAGTATTGAGATAAGGATTTCAAGATATGTGTCTAATTTTTGTTGAAACTTCATAATAGCATAGAAATCTTCATTCCGAATTTCATTTGGGATGGAACCCATTTCTACCTTCTTAGTGGCTTACAAACCCATGACAAGTAACTTACAAGCCTATGACGAGTGGCTTACAAACCCATGACAAGTAACTTACAAGCCTATGACAAGTGGCTTACAAACCCACGAACATCCTGGTTTTGTACAAGTTCTCGAGTCCTGATGTGATGAGATATTCTGCAGGAAGAAACTTGCAAAACTACTTCAAAATGATTTTCAAAACTTCTTTTCAAAATATTTTAACCTTAAAATTATCTTTTCAAATGATTTTTCAAAAAGATGTTTTAGCCTTAAAATATTATTTGTTATTGTTTTAAAATAAAGTCTTGTTTAAAATTCATTTTAAAAAACAAATTTTACATTGTTTTTTTACATAGGGATGTCGACATCATGGGATACCCATAGGTCGACATGGTGGTTGTTGAATTCAAAAGTTTCAAAAAAATGTCTATTCGTTTAAATCTCTTCACGAATGGTTATGACCATTGGTGCTTTATAAATAGGTTTCACAAAAGAATTTTTTAATCATCTATTTTCATATTTTCTTCACTTCTTCTCCACAAATCCATATTCTATAATTTTCATATTTTTAAGGTCATGCCGAAATTCCGCCAAATTCTTAAGTGAATTAAATTAGAATCTCATTCTTGTTTGATTCTCTGCCCTCTCTCGAAGATCAAAGTGCTATTTAGCGTTATAGGATCAATTTGTAATCAAAAGTTTATCGAGCCTCTCTATAAGGTGTGGTTGTGTCTGGAAATCAATTGGGTAATCTTGTGGCCCGTAAATCAAGAGAGTTTGTCCCGGAATCGTGATACAGGAGGGTAACTTAAATTAAGGAATGTAATCTCGACATTGGTATAATAAAAATCTGTATGAGGTGGTTCATATAAATCTTACAATCCATTAAACATTATTCACCCCCCCCCTCTAGTGTTAAATTAGCCGTAAGATCCTTAATCCGCACTCCCTTTCAATTGGTATCGGAGCATAGGTTTTCATAATTTTTGTAATCTGAAACTTGAAAATCGTTTTAATGGCTAGCAACACTGGTAATGTCAACTCTGTTACTAGTTTTGTTATCACTAACACTAGTTCATTTATAGAAGCTCGGTCTACTATTAGACCACCATTTTTCAATGGCAGTAATTATGCATATTAAGCTTGTAAAATGAAAATTTATTTACAATCTGTAGGATTAGACACTTGAAATATCACACAAACTGAGTATATTGAACCAACTACCAATTTTGCCCAGTGGACTGCTGAGCAAAAGGGTGTTGCATAAAATAACTCAAAGGACATGAATATATTATTTTGTTAACTAAATAGGAAGGAGTTTAATAGAGTAACTGTTTGTAAGTCTGCATTTGAAATCTGAAAAACTTTACAAGTTACTCATGAAGGAACAAGCAAAGTTAAACAGACTAAAATTTCCATATTAACTAATCAGTTTCAATTGTTTAAAATACAGCAAATGAGTCCATTTTGACATGTATTGTCAACTTGAAGATATTGTTCATTACTAATTGCACTGGGAAAAAGCTTTTCGGAGTAAGACCAAGTCAGAAAATTCTAAATTCACTCACTCTAGAATGGGATCAAAAGACACTTGCAATTGAAGAAGCAACTGATATCAGCCTCATAAAAATAGAAGAACTGATTGGGAATCTGATGTCTTATGTAGTTCAACTGCAAGGAAGAAGAGAAAATAAGGCTACAGAAAAGAAGTCATTAACATTCAATGCAAAAAATGAAGATTCGAAACCAGACAGTGATGAGGAGATTGCCTTCACGACAAGAAACTTTCAGAAATTCCTAAAATATAGAAAAATGAATAATTACAAAAGAAAATCATCAAAGGAATTCCAGAAATAATATGGAGAACGTCAATAATGATAGATGCTACAATTACAATAAGATCGGGCATTATAGAAAAGATTGTCCGTATCTAGATAGATAGTTGTTCCCTCCAAACAATGACTCGTCAAGGAAAAGAAAGAAAACATTCACAGCAACTCTTGATGACTCAGACTCATCATCCGCTGACAATGAAAAGAAGACGAATAATTCAAATCTGTGTTTCACTGCTATTCATGAATCAGATGACGATAGGAGTATGGATCTAAAAATAGGTACGCATTTACATTACTTTTGATTTTTCTTGTTTGAATGGATGCTTGTTTGTTTGCTTGATTGCTTTAAAATTTCTTGAATTTTTAAATTCAAATTTATCCCTTGAAATTGGAATTTTAAATTCAAAATAATATTATTTTAATAATATTTTAAATATTAAATTATTAATATTTAATTATTATCATATTTAATGTTATCATAGGAATTATATAATTAGAATATAGGATATAATATATATATATTTATTAGGAATTAGGAATAGAAACTTATCCTTTGATTCAATAGGCACATGTCGACATACTCGGATACCCCATATCGACATGCCCTTTAGAATTTGATTTCAAAATTTGGATTCAAACTTTTGAATTTTCCTTCACCTTTTGACCAACTTCAATGTTCTGGAAAGATGTCTCTTGACCAGAGAAACTGTCTATAGAATCTCTATTTATTTCACTCTTTTTATCATCACTTTTCACTTTTATTTCAAATTTCAAACTTATCTTCATTATCTTCAACTCCTCTCAAACTTCTTCAATGGCCTCTACAAGCACTCCTGACGCCATTAGGCTTCCAAAGCTGTCAAAAACTTTCTTTTTAATGACCCGAAAGCTATCAAAGCTTACATCAACTATGTGAACTTTGGTAAAATTCATATGGGAAAATTTTCTATTTTTGAAAATTTTCCTTCTTAAGAAATTAAAAATCTTTTTCAATAATGTTCTATTCTTAGTTTAGTTGATAGCAAACAAAATGATTTTTTATGTTATCCAAATCTTGTTAAGATGTTTTATACTAATTTGAATCGTGGTTTTTATGATGGGAAAGAAGGACAAATTTGGAGTAGTGTTAAAGGAACACAAATTATTTTGGATTGTGAAATTTTGAGAAATATTTTGGGATGTAAGTTTACCAGAATGAATCTCTCAGAATTTCAAATCAATGAAAATGATCGAGAGATGTTTCATCACATCTTTGAAGGGGATGACAATTTCGAATTCAAAAATCGTTATTTTCATCCAAAAGCAAGAATCGTTAGTCTTCTTATCTAACACACTCTTATACCAAGATCGAAAAACTAGAACAACACGACTTTAAAAGTTTGCAAAGCTCTTTTTGCAATTTTTGGAAATTATGATATTAATTGGGATCAAGTTATTTTGGATGAGCTAAGGCCCAAGAATTTTACTATGGGTGAAAACACATTATATCATGGAATTTATCTCATCCGGATTTTTAATTACTTTGGAGTTGATTTCAAAAGGGAAGAATTTATAACTAGAAAAGTGTTCAACCATGGAAACATTTCCCTTATGCAAATTCCATTAGTGTTTCAGCCATATGAAACACTTACGAAAAAGGAAGAAAGACTTGCTCATGAAGAAATGGAAGAAATGGAGGAAGAGGAAGAAGAAGAAGAAGAAGAAGAAGAAGAGGAGGAGGAAGAAGAAGGAATGGAAATTGAAGAGGAGGAAGAGGAAGATCAAGAAACCTCCTTAGAAAGTATTGGATATCCTACTAATCCCGCTAATCCATCCAACAAGAACATTCTCAATAATCAAAGAATTATAGTAGAAAATCAAAAGACACTTAAATGATCAATGAGTAAGAAAATGGATAAGATTTTCACTAAAATCGACAAGATCTTTGGGAAAGTTAGTAGAAAGCTTAGACTGCCATCTTCTTCGTCTTCGTCTAACTAGTTTTAGTTCATGTTATCTTAAGTTCTACCTTTGTATTTCCTTTATTTTAGTTAATTTTATATTATCTTATGTAATGTTGACTAGAATTATTAATGGAATCTTTTATTTCCTGTTATTCAACTTCACTTATCTCTGTAATTGCTTGTTTTTATATTATACAAATTTTAGTTTAATAGATTTGTTCATAATATTCAAAACAAAGCAAATGTCATTTTAAGCAGAGGCATGTCGACATACGTCATCCCTCCATGTTGACATCCAATGGACAGAAAATAGTTACACTTTCAAATTTCATTTTCATGTAACTAACTTATGTCTATTCATTTCAAACGACTTTCTACCCCTATTTATATCTGTTTCTTCCAGAATAAATTGTGAAACTTCATCTCTAATCATTCTCTTTCATAATTCTTCATTTTTCTTGAATTATGGTATCTCCGATTAAGAATCCAAGTGATAATCTTGAAAAAACTCTCACTCCGTTAAAGAATATTTTTACATTCATACTTCGTAATCGGCGTCACTTAGAATTGAGTCAAATACAGATGATCAAGGAGCAAGAGAGATATTTCGACACCTTTCGTTGGATGATCTCAGCCCTTAACAAGGATGATCTTGAAGGAAATCCACTAGTCACTCTCGACAAAGATAAAGAAGACTGGGTTGCCATCAAAGCAGACCCTATCTTTGGAGAAGATGGATGGGTGGAAGTACCAAGGAATGTCTAGTCATTTTGTATGTTATTTGTTTGATTTGATTGATATGTTTTAAAATTGATTGACTTAAATTATTTGGTATGGTTTGTATATATGAATAATTACTGTAAATATGATTGGTTGATGATTGATTTACCTTTTGGATTACACTCATGATCACACTTAGAACTTATTACACTTATGTATGGTTTACCCTACTTTATTATGGTTGATTATCTTATAACAAGTTCAGGGATTTATATGAAGTTTTTGTTGATGACAAAGGGGGAAAAGTTATAAAAAATAGTTGGCTTGGAGTAAGGGAGAGTTATGATAGTAGTTATGGTATGATAAGTATATTTTATAAATACATGTTGTCATCATCAAGAAGGGGGAGATTGTTAGGAACTGAGATGTTGGTTTTGATGACAACAACCTTTTTAACTTATCTTATTATAAAATATATGCTAACATTGTTGTCTAGATAGATATGTATGTATAGGATATATATATATATATATATATATATGCAGGTATTGATTACTGAAGACAGGTCGGTATAAAGACTCAAAACTCAAGATTAAAGACTCTAGAGTACCGAGATCAAGATTTCAAGATATGTGTTTAGTTTTTGTTAAACTTCATAATAGCATGGAAATCTTCATTCCAAATTTCATTTGGAATGGAATTCATTTCTGCCTTCTTAGTGGCTTACAAACCCACGACAAGTAGCTTACAAACCTACGACAAGTGGCTTACAAAACCACGAACATCCTGGTTTTGTACAAGTTCTCGACTCCTGATGTGATGGGATATTCTACAAAATGAAGCTTGCAAAATTACTTCAAAATGACTTTCAAAACTGTTTTTCAAAATATTTTAGCCTTAAAATTATCTTTTCAAATGATTTTTTAAAAAGATGTTTTAGCCTTGCAATATTATTTGTTTTTGTTTTAAAATAAACTCTTGTTTTAAACTTTATTTTCGAAAACAAATTTTACATTGTTTTTTACATAGGAATGTCGACATCATGGGATACCTCATGTCGACATGGTGGCCGTTGAATTCAAAAGTTTCAATTTTCAAAAGTAGTGTCTATTCGTTTAAATATCTTCACAAATGGTTATGACCATTGGTGCTTTATAATAGGCTTCACAAACCAATTTTTTAATCATCTATTTTCATATTTTCTTCACTTCTTCTTCTCTACAAATCCATATTCTATAATTTTCATATTTTTAAGATCGTGCCGAAATTCTTCCAAATTCTTAAGTGAATCAAATTAGAATCTCATTCTTGTTTGATTCTCTGCCCTCTCTCGAAGATCAAAGTGCAATTCAGAGTTATATGATCAATTTGTAATCAAAATTTTATCGAGTCTCTCTATAAGGTGTGCTTGTGCCTAGAAATCAATTGGGTGATCTTGTGGACCGTAAATCAAGAGAGTTTGCCCCGGACTCATGTGACAGGAGGGTACCTCAAGGACTTTATAAATTGAGGAATGTAATCTTGACATTGATATAATAAAAATATGTATGGCGTGGTTTGCCTTGGTACAGGACTGGATGTAAGGTAACTCCGAACCAGCATAAAATCTGGTGTGTTCTTTCCCTTTACTGTTTTTTTATTTACTTTCTGCGTCTGTGTTTGATTCTATAATTGTTTTGTGATTAAGTCTTGCATTTGTTTGTGTCATAATTTTAAGTTAGTTCACATAAGTCTTAGAATCCATCAAACACTATTCACCCCTCTTTAATATTAAATTAGCCTTAATATCCTTAATCCGCACTCTCTTTCAATGGGATGCAACAATGTTTCTGTAAGCAATAAGTCTAGTCATAAAAATGTATATGACATCTGGAACTATAGGTTAGGACATCCATGTGATAAAATTGTTAGAAAAGTAATGAATGATAATGAAATAGAGTTTGTTGATGTGAATCAACCCCATGTTTGTACATACTGTCAAGTTGCAAAAATTCATAAGCTTCCATTTTCTTTATCTAACATTGAATATTCTAAACCTCTTGAAATAATCACATCTGACCTATAGGGTCCTACACCCATAAACTGTGATTATGACTACAAATATTACATTTCCTTCATTGATGCCTACTCTAGATTTACATGAATTTGTTTCCTCAAGGCTAAGTCAGAAGTTGTACACACGGTGATACATTTCATCAAGTTTATTGAGAGACAACTGAATACACAATTACTAAGATTCCAATCAAACGGAGGGTCTGAATATAAACCTCTTGATAAATATTTCAAGGACAGAGGTATTCAACATAGAGTGACGTGTCCATATACCTCAGAGCAAAATGGCATTTCTAAAAGGAAATATAGGCATCTGGTTGAGACAGGACCAACGCTCCTTGCACAAGCTTCTTTGCCATTGAAGTTTTGGCCTGAAGCATTTCCAACTGCCTCATAACTGATTAATATAATGCCAACCAAACCCTTAGGGAATAAAAGCCCTTCAGAAGTATTATTAGATCGAAAACCCAGCTATCATGAATTGAGGATCTTTGGTTGCCTTTGCTTTCCCTACCTCAGAGCCTACAATACTAACAAACTAGATATCAGATCCAAACATTGTACATTTCTGAGGTACTCTTTAAATTAGAAAGGGTACAGGTGCCTTGATGCTAATAGAAGAAAAAATGTCTTAAGACATGTTGTATTCAATGAGGAAGTCTTTCCATTCAGAGATCTTAACACACAGCCCACAAAGAAAGTTTGCAATCCAGGTATGCCAAGTCTTCCAATTTATGTTCATAGAACTGAAGATGCTGAATAGGAAGATGAATCCGCTACTGATGATGACACTGGTGATAAACCAATTACACTAGAGAATGCTGATCAAACAGTTGGTCCAAATAGATTCATTCAAAATGATGATGAAGAAGAGAAATCAAATAATGACTCAACAGCTGAACACCAGGATGAAGACACATCATCTCAAACTACCATTGATATAGAAAAGCAACAAATGCCTAGACATCATATGATGACAAGAGCCAAATGTGGGATCTTCAAACCAAAAACCTATAGTGTAATCGGTGAACCATCTTCAATTGATGAGGCATTGTATGACAGTAATTGAAAGAAGGCTGTGGTTGAAGAATATGAAGCACTTATCAAAAATACCGCGTGGACCTTAGTCACCACCTAAAGATAGAAACATAGTTGGTTGTAGATAGACCTTCAAAGTCAAAAGAGATGCTAATGGAAAACTACAAAGATATAAAGAAAGGTTGATGGCCAAAGGCTTCACCCAACAGCATGGATTTGATTTTGAAGAAACAATCTCACCTGTTATTAAACCCACAACCATACGAATAATCTTAAGCTTAGCCCTTCATTACAACTGGAAGGTGACGCAACTAGATGTGAAGTTGTGAACAATGCTTTTCTACATAGTGAACTGCATGAAGAGATATTTATGGAGTAGCCACCAGGATTGAAGCAGGATGATCAGACTGTATGTAAGTTGAACAAAGCTATCTACGGTCTAAAACAAGCTCCAAGATTTTGGTTTATAAAGATCAAGCACTCATAGTCAGTCTTGGGATTTAATCAAGCAAAATCTGATACTTCTTTGTTTCTAAAAGTCACTGACACATCAATAATATACATATTAGTGCATGTTGATGATATTTTGATCACAGGGAATAATATCAAAGAGATACAACAATTGATTAATTGTTTGCATAAGGAATTTTCTCTGAAAGACCTAGGAGATATGCATCACTTCCTAGGATTGGAAGTAAAAAGAACTTCTTATAAGAGCATACATTTGAGTCAAAGAAAGTACATATTAGATATCCTTACCAGAACTAAGATGATAAATGCTAAGTCAATGCCCACTCCAATTGTAAGCAACCTTCAATTATCTAAAAAGAAAGGAGATCCTTTTGAAAATCCTAGTTTATACAGAAGCACAGTAGGTGCACTCCAATATGCTACGATCACAAGACCAGATATATCCTATAGTATAAATATGGTTTGCCAATTCATGCAGAACCTTTAACAGAGCATTGGAGAGCAGTTAAGCGAATTCATAGATATCTAGAAGGAACTCTGGATTATGAAATAGCACTTCAGGGAAGCAAAGATCTTAATATTATATCATATGTTGACTCTGGCTGGGCAACCGATTATGATGATAAGAGATCAACTAGTGGATATTGTATATACATAGGCACAAATATCATTTCTTGGTCATCGAGAAAACAACCCATAGTTGCAAGATCGAGTGCAGAAGCTGGGTATAGAAGCATTGCTGCTGTGGAAGCTGAGACAATATGGATCAGATCTCCGTTGAGGGATTTAAGGGTTGCAAATCAAAGTGTGCCAGTGATTTGGTGCGATAATCAAAGCGCAATAGCAATATCAACCAATTTTATTCAGCATCATCGAACCAAGCACATAGAAATAGATTTGCACTTTGTAAGGGAACTTGTTGATAGTGGAAGATTAATGGTGAACCATATTCCTACAGTGTTTCAAAAAGCAGGCATATTGACTAAATCTCTTTCGGCCACCCGCTACATCAAGCCGAGAAAGCTTTTGAAAGCAGGCATATTGACTAAATCTCTTTTGGCCACCCGCTTCGTCAAGCTGAGAAAGCTTTTGACTGTCACTGAAGAAAAGTTCCTGATTGAAAGGGAGATAAGGAGAGAGATCGATTTGAAGGGAGGAGTTAGAGTATTGCAGTGTCAGGTGCATATGCATAATAATGCGCACATGAGTACACATATTAACCCAGCAGAAGAAAGGGAAGCTCGGTAGAATAAGAGAAACGTTGACTAAGACAAGTTGGTTGTGTTGAACAAGTCAATATCATATTGTGTGTGTATATATATATATATATCATGACTAAAGTTTGTAACCATGTATCTCTCTGATGTAATTCATTTGTTCAACTTATAATAAAATAGAAATTTATCCATTTGTTAACTCTAATAAGCAGGTATAGTAGATAAGTTGCATTTTTCTGCACTATATCACTAGCTATGTTGTCTTTTTTATATAAAAATAAATAAAATAATAAAAGGTTTGAATTTGGTAATGTGGATATTTATTTCTTTGATCTGAATCTTCTCTTGTTTCTCAAAATGTAGGATCGTGTACAGTACTATATAAAACAAATTGTAATTATATCATTACATGTAGCCAATCCGACCAAGCAATTAGAAATCGATGTAGAATTCAAACTCGATGTAGAAGACAGTTTTAAGTGGGAGGGATGTTTTATGAATTATGAACACTAATATTGGTGATTTAGTCTGTAATAATATATTAAAAATATATTAACTTTATTTCAAATCATTAACACATATCTTAGAAGTATGATATGCTTACAGTGTAAAAACCATATTTTTAAATTATATTATTTCCATGCATCACTGCCATTTGGGTGTGATAATATTAATTGTATAATTTTTCTGTCTATTTGATATACCTTTTTTGTTAATTTTAATGTAACTTTAAGATAACCTTTTGATGATAGTTAAAAAACCCTTACGTACATATATAGCAGTTACATGGAATTTTATAGTGGCATTGCATTCAGACAACAAATATGTGATTTTGGTTTACAAACAAATGAAAATTTAAATGCTTGTGCTTCTCAGAATACAAGTAGATAATGCTACTCCAACTGGAAATTAAGGGAACTACTTCAGCTTGATAGATTCGAAGAATTCAGTTTACGCTCCGCATATATAATGGCTTGTACAAATCATTTTTTTCCCTTTCTGTTATAACTATTCTACTTTCTAGCTTGTACAAGTCAAATTCTGGTATAAATTCCAAAGTAAATGAAATTATTATTCAAACATGTCCACCTGTTCGGTGAATAAATTCATATTTGGTATACATTAACCGTTGTGGATTAAACCAAATGTTTACAATCCATTCACTGGAAATAAAAGAAACTTATGTTGTCAGATATAAAGCTGAAACTGAAGCAATTACCATATGCATTAAACAATTTTGAATATTACATTCCTTTAGAAAACTTATAAAACTGTCAAATGTGTTTGCTAGTATATTTATGCTTCTTGTTGTGACTTTAAACGAGCATAAGCAATTCTTGTTATTTCATGTATAAGAATGTTATATTTATGATATTATATCTTATTTCTTTGAATTTTATCAACTCTAGTGCCTTAGATATTATGTTTGTGATATAAGGTTATTATATCTTATTTGTAGATATTGTAGAAGAAGCAATTTTTTTTAAAGTTGCAA
Organism: Allium cepa; assembly: GCA_030765085.1. Lineage (NCBI taxonomy): Eukaryota > Viridiplantae > Streptophyta > Magnoliopsida > Asparagales > Amaryllidaceae > Allium > Allium cepa. Next base: position 926,930,474 of record CM060934.1, read on the forward strand.
TATTTTGCAACGGCCCAAAGTCGTGAATATTTCATCAAATCCCATAAATATTTTATACTGCTCCTTAGATAAAAATTAATTTAATCGAGTTTCTATATGTAAGTCTGCTTATGAAATTGATTATGAAAATAGAGAACTTATACATGATTTGTTTTCAAATGATGAAGAACTAGGTAAAAATCTTAAGCCAAAAGCAAGATTAACGAGTTTTATTTTACAATAAAGTATTACGCCTTGGACGGAGAATTACAACGACCCCACTCACAAAGTTCTCAAAGCTTTTTCTGCTTTTATCGAAAAATATGATATAAATTAAGCTTAAGTAAGTTCGGATGACTTTGTTCGGAAGAAAATACTAGACATGAAAATGTACTTTACCATTGTGTGTACTTCTAAAAAATTCAACGGCTTTGGTATTGACCTAAAAGGTGAAACCATTTTGCCTCATAATGTTTTTGATAAAAAATAATCTCTCTCATACGCATTCCTCTTGAATTTGAACTCTATAGATCTCTTACCAAAAAAGAAGAAAGATTGGCAAGGAAAGAAGAGTAAGAGATTCTTCAAAAAGAGGAGAGTGATGATATGGAAATAGAAGAGAAGTTAGAAAAAAAGAAGGAGGAAATTGATACATCTCATAAAAGTTGTGACAAAACATCTCGCTATTCAAATAAAGAAATTCTTAGCAATCAAGAGAAGCTTCGTAATAATCCAAAGAAGCTTAAGTGTTCATTTAGTAAGAAATTTACTAGCCTCTCAAACAAACTTGACAAATACTTTGAGAAAACGATGAGAAAACTTGATGGAAATTCTTCTTCTTCATCATTCTAGTTCTACTTGGCTATCTTTATATTTTCTAGTTCTTTTTATGTCATTTCCATGTATTTTTTATTATATTTATGTATCTCTTTATTTTAATTATGAAATTTGCCTAGAGACTTCATTTAGTTGTAAATTATGTTATTTTGTTCTCTGAAATCATAAACTAAAATAATATAAAATCTAAAACAAAAACATGCAATTTACCACATGTATGTCGACATATCCTACATACATATGCCGACATATTATGGTATTTCCATATTTTGACTTTCAAATAGATTAGTTATTTAATTATAGGAATTAGTTTTTAATCCGACTCTTTACTACTATATTCCAAAAAAAAAATCAAAAATCAATTCATCCTCTTATTTCATTCTCATTTACACATTATTTTCATTAAAATGAATCGAAACATCAATTTTTCATAACAAAAAACTAAGTGATGAAACTCTTTAATTATTCATAAATGCTTTTCGCTTTAGTTTTTGCAATCGACACTGGGATTTGAGTCGAATGCAGATAATCAAAGAATAAGAAAAACATTTTGATTCCCTTCGACGTTTGATTTCTTGTTTCGCTAAAGAAGTTCAAAGAAACACCTCGAAATCCTCGAACTCTAAAGCGAAAGCAGTACATGAAGATTGGGAAGTTATCAACACCAATCTAGCCTTTGAATCCAAATGATGGGTCGAAGTTCCCAAGAAAATCTAGTTTTGATATGTATTTAAAATATATATATATTTGTACATTTTAGTCTGCATAATTAGAAACCACTTTTTTTGTAATTAATTAGTACAAGTGTGTATAATTATAAAAATTATGATGTATCATTTAAATAAATGTAATTATAAATGTATATATATGAAGTTATTTCTCAATAATACTTAGCAATTAATATTGATTTTGATTCCATATACAACATTATCACATTTCATGTGATGACCGCCCTATACCACCAACATCAGTAGAGTATAGAAAGTATGTTGCATTCGTTCCCACTCGATATAAGATGATCATCATAGTTTAGAATGAACAAATGCAGCATATAACCTGTCGTGCATCTTACAGCACATGGAAAAAATATAATATTACATATACAATAGAAGAGACAAAAGTAATAATGTGAACAAATCATCATCAGAGTATAATATCCATAGAGGTATACATTAATAGTAGATTTTATACAACGGAAATGAACTCAACAACTATCTCAAATACTAATGGTAAACAGTCACTGCTAAGGCTCCCAAGTGCTGTACAGCGAAATAAGTGTAGACTATATATAAGTATATAATACGAGATAGCTCCATCCATCTCATCCTCCAAACAGCTACTACGTCACCTAAAACTGTTATCCAGTCTACTCATTTAGCAGTACACAAGATAATAAGAAGCAAAACATAAAACCTTGGGTCAGACAACAATCTGGTGTGAGTGGTAAATAAATCTCAAGATGCTATACCTGTAAATATGGTAAGGAACAAGATTACACAAACCATACCTAACCTAACCCTACAACCTAAGAGTTAGCACATAACAAAATAATATTCTACTCTACAATAAAATAAAGGTACAATATAGAATACCATAGTGGATGTCCAAATAACCCTATCTTCAGTAACTACTTCCAATGATATTCCCAAGGGATAGCCAACTAAAGGAAAGCAGCCAAAACAACCACATCATCCATCAAACAAGACTCACATCACTCACCCCAATGTGCTTTGCATATACGATAACTCATATGACCTTCTTACTCCCAGGGACTAATGAAAATCTTGGTTCTCTATGTACTCCCGTACTACACAGCCCAGAGCATAATGCGTGTCTCGTAGCTCCAAAGCTAGACACTAGACCTAAAGTGGTTAGGAAATCAAATCCATCGTTTCGATGACAACAACTATACAATGGAAATCGAATATATATACATATATACTTGGTAGAACAACATCACTAGAAAGATAAGAACAAAGATCAAAGGACACTATAAGAAATTACAGGTTGATAGGAACAAAGAAGCACAAGAAAAAGAGCACAAAAATTGATATGCACAATATCAGTGTGATATCCCGGAATTCTAGACATCTGTAATCGATAAATAATTGGGTTAATTAATAGGATATTGATTTATAGATTGAACAAATAAATATGATGATAAATATTTATTTGTTATTCTCTTAGTATAATTATTTATAAGTTGTAAAATCATTATTTACAAACAAATGTAATGTGTTTGTTTAAAAATATATATGAGTAAATTTAAATTTAATCTGAATTTGAGATGGAAAATTCAAAGATAAATATCTTAAAGTAAATTGGATATAAAAATAATGGATATCTTAAAGAAAGCATTTATTTGTTTAAAGATGTATTTATTTACTAGGAAAATTGATTTAAAAAGCCTCTTAGAAATCTTTTAAAAATAAATAATATGAAAGATTACAAGTGTTAATAGATCAAACCATATTAATCACAAGTAAAAGATGTTTAAAAAGCCAAATTAACAAATGTTAATTTATTTGACTTGGAAATAAACAAGTGTAACATTTGTAATATAAGTTTGAACAAGTGTCAAGTTTTTCCCATTTTTCTTTTTAGATGATAAAATCAGATTATAAGTTTACTTCTCTCCTCTCTCATTTTCTTTATCACATATTCTCAATTACAAAGCCTGTAAAAGAAATTTGAGGAAAGAAGATCCAAGAAAAAAAAGAAAAAAAAGAAAAAAAAATCAAGCACGGTAAAACAGCAATTGCAGACCTGAAATTAATCAGCAACTTTAAAACTGAATCAAGGCACGGGATCAACAAAAATAAAAGATCAAGCTTCAAAGTAGATTCAACCACGATCGATCAAGTAGATCAAAAAGAATCAGGATGGCAGCAGCTTTATTTGGAAGCAAGTGCTGCTCTGTTCAATATGAAGAGTGAGTAAAACTTAACTGCTAAAAAATTTATTAAATTACCTCAATAATTTGTGCACGCAAAGATTTATGATAGTAATGATTTGACTATTTGCTTGTATGGATGTAGAATGTATCATTTCTGGAACATATGTTTGAAATTGCTGTACATATGCAATTGCGTGTCTCTATTCTTGATAACCGACCCAAATACCACTCAAAAGAAAAAATCCAAATGTTCTTCATCAAAGAAATTTTTATAAATAATGTTTAAAAGGAACTTATTTGAATGGGTAAAATACCTTTTAAATAAATAATTTCAAATCAAATTATGAAGCGATTCTTTGAGAAACTTAATTATACGGTGAAAAAGCATATATATCAGCAAAATTTGACTATTTTAATTTCAAGCTTCACGCCTAGGATCTGAATCATACTTTAAAATAAAGATGTTTAGTTTGAATATTAAGATTTTTAAGTTAGTAATTATGGGGAATTGGTGAGTTGACCATAAACGAGACTTTGCTCGAATTCCGGTGATCACGTGGGTTTTGGACGGCGGGGTCATGGCTGAAGATATTTCGTGGATCGGGAATCGTAAGAAAATTGGAAGCTTGATTTTAAGATTCTCGTGGTGGCGCGGCGATGCCAGAATAAGGTTTTGGTCATGTTTTTAGGCGAGGGGGTTTCTTCGGCAATTACGACGTCATGGTGGATATTGGAGGCTACGGTGTGAGCGGGAAGGATAGGGGAAGAGCATGGCATAATTTTGGTGAAGGGGCCTCGCTTCAGGCAACTGGAATTGACGGCGTATGGCCGGAGAGCGATCGAGTTTTCTTCTGGTGGGGGGTGAGTTTGACTCGATTTTGTTTCGGATGTTCTCATGCGAAGTTGGGTAGCTGGGATGAATGAAAAGGTCCGTGTTGACTTCACGGAAGTGTCGGCGGCGTTGGGTGATCCTCCGGCGAAGTGTGCACATGCACGCAAGATTGCTTGTATCGGTGGGAAGCTTGATGATCTGGGCTATTGAGGAAGAAGGGTTGGTCTTCGGATGGAATGCTGTCTTGCACGATGTAGTTCACGAGTGAATTGGGATAGAGCACGAAAGCATTTTGGGTAAAATGTGAGTTTGTGTTCCAGGTTTCCAGTTCAAATTTTAATCCAAGTTTTAAATTGATAATAGAAAAATAGAAGGAAGCAACAGACTCGGGTAAAGGATCGATATATTTGGGTTTGATCTGAAGTAAATCTTGTTCAAATTTTCAAGTTTAAAATTAAATAAGTTGCAAATTCAAAAATGAAATCTAGTTTGAACGCTTACTTAAAATTTATTCCTTTATAGTATAAATGTCTTAGATGATTGTTCAAGGATACTATAACTTGTTTAACTTAAATTTGTTAAGTTAAAAGTATTAAGTTATTTTAAACTCTAATTTAATGGTTTAATCGAGTAAGATAATTATAGGATAAATGGTTTATCTTATGATTTATTGAATTCTTGAATGATTAAGGACTAATTAAATTGATTAAGAATTTAAGAGTAACTAATTTATTTAATGAATTAATGATTTTCAAGGTATTTAATTAATTATGAATTAATTGATTAGAGATTTGATTAATTCATAATTAAGAATAAATTAATTAAGTAATTAGAGTTTAATTTCTTAAATGATAATTACTTAATGTAAGTAATTAATGATTAGTTGTTAAGGGTTAATTATTAATTAGAGGATAATTAATAAATAAAATTAAAGGTTAATTATTGGAAATAGTTAACCAATGGGGTAATTACTTGATGAAAGTAATTAATTTAATGTAAATTACTTAAGGGAAGTAATTAAGAATTAATTACTTAGCGTAATCAATTAAGGATTGATAGATTAAGGAAACAAATCAAGGGTTAGCTAATTAATAAAGTGTGATTAATTAAGGGATAATTAATCAATGTAAGTAATTATAGGATAATTAATTTGAGTAATTAATTAAGGATAAATTTAATAAATCATTATTAATTACTTTATAAAAGTAATTAAGGGATCATTTAATGTGATGAGCTAAGGCTAATTAATTTGTGTATTTTATTAAAGAATTAATTACTTCTCGAAATTTAAGATAATTAATCTAGGATGATTAATTAAGATGGATAATTAAAAGATGATTAATTGAATGATTGTAATTAATTAATGGATTGATTAAGCAGGATTAGATGAATAATTATGATATGAATTGATAATGCTTGCTTATGAATGATTTTTTGTTGAATGTCTGAATTAAATGATATCTATTGGATGACATCTATTGGATGATATGCTGTGACATTCTGTTAATATGATATTGGTTATATCAATGACAAATGTGTGATGTTTATCTGTGATTGTTGCTGTGTAAAAGTGACATCCAGTATTTGAATTTAATCACTTGGATAACTTGGATTAAGATGACATTGGATTCAAAGAGACCGGAGTCGAGTATTAGTTAATACCCGAAACCACTTCAATCTTTTATAATTTGATATGTGAACCATTAGGATGAAGTAGGATGATTTAAGTGAATTGGACCATTCAATCTAAGTTTGGCACTTAAAAATTGATGTATGGAATAATTGATGGCTATAACGACTTGTGAAGTTGTAATTTGATACAAGTTACCCCGGATTTATATAAGTTGTATACTTTTGTACTCCATGTTAGATGGTTTTACTCACGCTGGTTTCCAGCTTGACCCAGGTGTTACTTTGATGTAATGCTCGGGTCAGACCGAGTATTGCAGATTTTCAGGTAAGGACGTTCTGGAGCTCAGGAGGCGAGCTGGAGAGCAGGGACGTATGGACAGTTTTTGCTGTGATATATTATAGTTTCTGAAACAGATTGATTTATCTGTCATGTGCTTGTAAATATGTTGTAACTCTGATATATATTAAAGTGTAATTTGACAAGTACAGCTTGCCTTTGTATAACTATTATTTATGTGATATTATATTTTGATCCGCTGCGAACGTGAGGTTTCTGTGACTTGTTTCTGTTTTTCTTCTTCTTTCTCTTTCTTCTTTTCTTAACTATCTGGAAATTTCAGGATCGAAATTTCCGGGTCGTTACATTTGGTATCAGAGTTGAAGATTAAGCGAGAACCTTGGCTCTGGTAGGATTACTCATTAAGGATAGGGTAAGTGGTACCCTAGGATGAGTTGAGTCTATATATATATGAGAGCATACTTGTTATTTTCTTATATAAAGATTTTAAATGATTTTATATAAGAATATATTTTGATATATATAAAGCAATATATCTTTCTAATAAATATTAAGATAATTGGATGTTAAATATTGGAATTAAATTAAGTGGTAATAGAATTACAACCGAATTTAAATTAAATAAAGATAAGTTGGAAATGGATTCGAACTGAAATTTAATCTTGAAGTTGGGAAAGAATTTCTAAATAGGATGAATTAGAATTGGTTACAAACCGGAGAAATTGAATGGTTATTGTACTTAATAATGTGATGATTGTTTTCAAATAAACAATAAAATGTTTTAAGGAAGTAACCATTTAAAAAGGAGAATAACTTGCAAAATTTGAAAGGATGTAAATTAAAGTGGGTTTCAAATTGTGAAACTCTGAATTCTAAATCTAAATATTTGAAATTGTTTTCAAAGTGTAAAAGGAAATATTATTATTCAAACTATTTTGAATGTAATCTTATTTTAGAATAAGAAGTTGTTTGTAAACTTTAAAGGAATTTTGTTTTGAATTAAAAAGCAAGGATGGTTTAAATTTTAAATTTGGCTTGGTGGACCAAGAAGTAAATATGTATGTATGTATGGATATACATAATATCAAAGATGGTTTGAAATAAACTCTAAATATTGAGTTTTAAATCTGGAATGAGATATGATACCCAAAGTGATAAGTTTTTGAACTTAATAAGTGGGAAGATTATTTATGAGAAGTTCAAAATTTGAAATGGAAGATTCAAGTTGGGTAAGGTTGACTGGATTAAGTGAGTTGAGTTTAACTTGGGAAAAGTTAAATAAGTTGGAATGATCAACCAGATTTGGAAATTTCAAAATGAAATTAAGATATAACATGGGAAGTTAAATGGTTGATTGTAATTGAGAGTTTGAGTTATCTCAAATTGGGTAATAAATTAAATTTTTTAAGTTAAAATTGTTTTGAACTCTTATGTAAACTTTGAAATAAGTAAATAAAGATAATTTAAAATGAAAATTCTAGAAATTTGAGTTCAGAAATTAAATTGTTTAAAAGCTTTAAATAAAGGTTAACTTGGTTTAAAGGGTTAAACCAACCTTAGTGAATTTAACTCAGATTTATATGATTCGAGATGGTTTAAAATTGAGATTGAAATTGAATTAGTCCAAATTGAATCTGACTTGAATTAATTGGACTTGAGATTGAAGGTGTATAAGTTTAAAAATTCAAATGGGAAATTTGGGTTGAATTGAAATGATTGAAATTGAACTGGATTCAATTGAATGGATATGAGTCCAAAGTGATTGGAATAACTTGGGATTGTAACTTAAGTTGAATATGTTTAAAATCGAATGGGATTTGATTTAAATTTGGAAAGAAATTGAGAAATAATTCAACTTGATTTGGGAATAAATCAAGTCCATAGAAATTGGAGTTATTTAAAATTGGAATTGGGTCAATTTAAATGGAAGTGGAATTTAAATTGAATTGATTAGAAATGGAGATTGGGAATTGAACAGTTTGACTCTAGATTTTTTTTAAATAAGTTGTTTTAATATAAATCTATTTTTCCAAGATATTTACTATATACAATTTTTTCTTTAAAAGCCCAAACAATTTTATACTTGTTTTATAATTATTTTGAAACTATTTAACTATTTTTCAACTGTTTTATAAACTAATTACTGTTTTTCAACTATTTTATAAATTAATTACTATTTTACAACTATTTTGCAATTATTTAATTATTTCCAACTATTTTGCAACTACTTGACTATTTTACAGCTATTTTACAAATTAATAATTATTTTTCTACTGCTTATCTATTTTTAAATTTTTCAAGCTATTTTCTAAATAAACTGGTTGGAGTTCAAACTGTTATTGGTTAAATACCCAATCGAGATAAGAATAGAGGTCATAATCCAAATGGATTGAAGTAATTGTGAGTGGGTGAATGAAAATCAAAGTGAATGTGAATAGAAACAGAATTTTGCTAATAACCAATAAAGATAAATACGTAGGGTGCACGTATGTTATTCTATTCGCATAATGATTTGATCCAGATTCGAGCACAGAATTTCGAGATAGTATGTCGATCCGAGTTGGGATTTTTCACTCAATTTTCGACGGAGAACCTGGATATGGATTGTTGATTGGTTCTGGATATTCTCTATTATAGTTATGACTATGCAAGAAGAATGACAGTTTCTGATCAAAAAACCAGATATGTGTCCGCATTAGGAAGTCGGGTGGATGATACTAGTTCGGAAGTAAAATTGTATAGTCGAGTGACCGATCAGATTGGTATAGCGTACGGATGATATGTGTACATCGTACGGATTTGAATGAAAATGATATTGAAAGGAGAAATCAAATTTGAATATTTGATTTTGAGTAAACAAAGTTAAATATCTTTGTTTTATAAAATGAAACTCCCCTTGTTGAATCTTTTGCCAGAAGAAAAGGGTTTTTGAAAATGTTTTGAAGTATAAAAGGAGTTTTATACAAGTTTGAAATGATCCAAAGTTTTAAAAATTATATATATCTGTATATATGAAGGATCTTATGAGGATTTTAGAAAAGGTTTTAGGAACCTTTGGATTTGGAAAGGCTCTTGATTTTTGGGAAAAATCAATATGAGAATTTGGAAAGCCTAGTTTGAGAATTATCGATTTTGGGATAATCGATTTTGTGTAAAAGGGCTTTATACGAGATCATACTAGGTGTATGATTTGAAAGATACTATATGTGTATAGTATTAAGTGTTTTGATGATTACTCTGGGGGAAAGGTGCTCCCTTGAAATGAACTTCTCAGGAGTGCGACCGGGTGGTGCTGCCTTGAGCCCCAATGGGGGGTTCTAAAGTTGGTCCTGTGAGGAGTCCGGACAAAACTAGTTCCTGAGGATTATGAGTAGTGTGTGCCATAGCGAAAGTCGTGTGTGCCGCTGAGAGCCAACAGTCTGTGTTTGATTTTATGTCGGTAGACTGCGACCTATGGTAACATAGCAAAAGTCGTGTGTGTCGTTGAGAGCCAACAGTCTACATTTGATTTTATATCGGTAGACTACGACCTATGGTAACATAGCGAAAGTGTGTGTGTCGCTGACAGCCAACGGTCTGCGTTTGATTTTATATCGGTAGACTGTGACCTATGTAGGAGTGGAGAAGTTTCATTTCGATAGCGAAAATCAGAGGCCGTAGAGAGCCTGCAGTTACATGGACTTTTGCTGTGATGGCAACATAACCCTGCAATGTAACTGCGATCTATCGTGGGTTCCATGGCGTAATCGAGAGGCCGCGGAGAGCCTGTAGTTACATGGACTTTTGCTGCGATGGCAACGTAACCCAGGATGTAACTGCGACCATGGATGGGGGTGATGATTTCCAGAGCATTCTCACCAAAGATATTTCCTCTATTTTCAAAATGTTTTCTATATTTTTGATAAAATTATTTTCCAAGTATTTTCAATGGATGTTGAAAATGGGTCTGCTAAGTACTTGTATATTTTCAGTCATACGTCTGATCAACGTATGACCGAATTTCTGTGAGAACGAGGATGGACTTATTGAAACATCGAGTTATAAAAAGTAATTTTATAAAACTATTTTGGCAGTATTACAGATTTTAAAAGTGTTATAAAATGATCAAAGAATATTTTAAATAGTTTTAAAATATTTAATAAATTCTGGCTTCGTTCCCTTTCGAGGACGAAAAGATTCAAAGGGGGAAGGAATGTGATATCCTAGAATTCTAGACATCTGTAATCAATAAATAATTGGGTTAATTAATAGGATATTGATTTATAGATTGAACAAATAAATATGATGATAAATATTTATTCTTGGATAAATATTTATTTGTTATTCTCCTAGTATAATTATTTATAAGTTGTAAAATCATTATTTACAAACAAATGTAATTTGTGTTTGTTTAAAAATATATATGAGTAAATTTAAATTTAATCTGAATTTGAGATTGAAAATTCAAAGACAAATATCTTAAAGTAAATTAGACATAAAAATAATGGATATCTTAAAGAAAGCATTTATTTGTTTAAAGATGCATTTATTTACTAGGAAAATTGATTTAAAAAGCCTCTTAGAAATCTTTTAAAAATAAATAAGGTGAAAGATTACAAGTGTTAATATATCAAACCATATTAGTAACAAGTAAAAGATGTTTAAAAAGCCAAATTAACAAATGTTAAATTATTTAACTTGGAAATAAACAAGTGTAACATTTGTAATATAAGTTTGAACAAGTGTCAAGTTTTTCCCACTTTTCTTTTTAGATGATAAAATCAGATTATAAGTTTACTTCTCTCCTCTCTCATTTTCTTTATCACATATTCTCAATTTCAAAGCCTGTAAAAGAAATTTGAGGAAAGAAGATCCAAGAAAAAAAAAAAGAAAAAAATCAAGGACTGTAAAACTGCAATTGCAGACTTGAAATTAATCAGCAACTTTAAAACTGAATCAAGGCATAGGATCAACAAAAATCAAAGATCAAGCTTCAAAGTAGATTCAACCCAGATCGATCAAGTAGATCAAAAAGAATCAGGATGGCAGCAGCTTTATTTGGAAGCAAGTGCTACTCTGTTCAATATGAAGTGTGAGTAAAACTTAACTGCTAAAAATTTATTAAATTACCTCAATAATTTGTGCACGCAAAGATTTATGATAGTAATGATTTGACTATTTGCTTGTATGGATGTAGAATGTATCATTTCTGGAACATATGTTTGAAATTGCTGTACATATGCAATTGCGTGTCTCTATTCTTGATAACCGACCCAAATACCACTCAAAAGAAAAAATCCAAATGCTCTTCATCAAAGAAATTTTTATAAATAATGTTTAAAAGGAACTTATTTGAATGGGTAAAATACCTTTTAAATAAATAATTTCAAATAAAATTATGAAGCGATTCTATGAGAAACTTAATTATACGGTGAAAAAGCATATATATCAGCAAAATTTGACTATTTTAATTTCAAGCTTCACGCCTAGGATCTGAATCATACTTTAAAATAAAGATGTTTAGTTTGAATATTAAGATTCTTAAGTTAGTAATTATGGGTAATTGATGAGTTGACCATAAACGAGACTTTGCTCGAATTCCGGTGATCACGTGGGTTTTGGATGGCGGGGTCATGGCTGAAGATAGTTCGTGGATCGGGAATTGTAAGAAAATTGGAAGCTTGATTTTAAGATTCTTATGGTGGCGCGGCGATGCCAGAATAGGGTTTTGGTCATGTTTTTAGTCGAGGGGGTTTCTTCGGCAATTACGACGTCATGGTGGATATTGGAGGCTGTGGTGTGAGCGGGAAGGATAGGGGAAGAGCATGGCATAATTTTGGTGAAGGGGCCTCGCTTCAGGCAACTGGAATTGACGGCGTATGGCCGGAGAGCGATCGAGTTTCTTCTGGTGGGGGGTGAGTTTGACTCGATTTTGTTTCGGATGTTCTCATGCGAAGTTGGGTAGCTGGGATGAACGAAAAGGTCCGTGTTGACTTCACGGAAGTGTCGGTGGCGTTGGGTGATCCTCCGGCGAAGTGTGCACGTGCACGCAAGATTGCTTGTATCAATGGGAAGCTTGATGATCTGGGCTATTGAGGAAGAAGGGTTGGCCTTCGGGTGGAATGCTGTCTTGCACGATGTAGTTCACGAGTGAATTGGGATAGAGCAGGAAAGCATTTTGGGTAAACTGTGAGTTTGTGTTCCAGGTTTCCAGTTCAAATTTTAATCCAAGTTTTAAATTAATAATAGAAAAATAGAAGGAAGCAACAGACTCGGGTAAAGGATCGATATTATTTGCGTTTGATCCGAAGTAAATCTTGTTCAAATTTTCAAGTTTAAAATTAAATAAGTTGCAAATTCAAAAATTGAATCTAGTTTGAACCCTTACTTAAAATTTATTCCTTTATAGTATAAATGTCTTAAATGATTGTACAAGGATACTATAATTTGTTTAACTTAAATTTGTTAAGTTAAAAGTCTTAAGTTATTTTAAACTCTAATTAAATGGTTTAATCGAGTAAGATAATTATAGGATAAATGGTCTATCTTATGATTTATTAAATTCTTGAATGATTAAGGACTAATTAAATTGATTAAGAATTTAAGAGTAACTAATTTATTTAATGAATTGATGATTTTTAGGGTATTTAATTAATTATGAATTAATTCATTAGAGATTTGATTAATTCATAATTAAGAATAAATTAATTAAGTAATTAGAGTTTAATTGCTTTAGTTAATGAAAGTAATAATGATTAGTTGTTAAGGGTTAATTATTAATTAAAGGATATTTAATAAATAAAATTAAAGGTTAATTATTGGAAATAGTTAACCAATGGGGTAATTACTTGATGAAAGTAATTAATTTAATGTAAATTACTTAAGGGAAGTAATTAAGAATTAATTACTTAGTGTAATCAATTAAGGATTGATAGATTAAGGAAACTAATCAAGGGTTAGCTAATTAATTAATCGTAAGGGATAATTAATCAATGTAAGTAATTATAGGATAATTAATTTGAGTAATTAATTAAGGATAAATTTAATAAATCATTATTAATTACTTTATAAAAGTAATTAAGGGATCATTTAATGTGATGAGAGAAGGTTAATTAATTTGTGTATTTTATTAAAGAATTAATTACTTCTCAAAATTTAAGATAATTAATCTAGGATGATTAATTTAAGATGGATAATTAAAAGATGATTAATTGAATGATTGTAATTAATTAATGGATTGATTAAGCAGGATTAGATGAATAATTATGATATGAATTGATAATGCTTGCTTATGAATGATTGTTTGTTGAATGTCTGAATTAAATGATATCTATTGGATGACATCTATTAGATGATATGCTGTGACATTCTGTTAATATGATATTGGTTACATCAATGACAAATGTGTGATGTTTATCTGTGATTATTGCTGTGTAAAAACATCCAGTATTTGAATTTAATCACTTGGATAACTTGGATTAAGATGACATTGGATTCGAAGAGACAGGAGTCGGGTATTAGTTAATACCTGAAACTACTTCAATCTTTTATAATTTGATTTGTGAACCATTAGGATGAAGTAGGATGATTTAAGTGAATTGGACCATTCAATCTAAGTTTGGCACTTAAAAATTGATGTGTGGAATAATTGATGGCTATAACGACTTATGAAGTTGTAATTTGATACAAGTTACCCCGGATTTATATAAGTTGTATACTTTTGTACTCCATGTTAGATGGTTTTCCTCATGCTGGTTTCCAGCCTAACCCGGGTGTTACTTTGATGTAATGCTCGGGTCAGACCGAGTATTGCAGATTTTCAGATAAGGACGTTCTGGAGCTCAGAAGGCGAGCTGGAGAGCAGGAACGTATGGAGAGTTTCTGATGTGATACATTATAGTATCTAAAACAGATTGATTTATCTGTCTTGTGCTTGTAAATATGTTATAACTCTGATATATATTAAAGTGTAATTTGACAAGTACAGTTTTCCTTTTTATAACTATTATTTATGTGATATTATATTTTGATCCGCTGCGAACATGAGGTTTCTATGACTTGTTTCTGTTTTTCTTCTTCTTTATCTTTCTTCTTTTCTTAATGATCTGGAAATTTCAGGATCGAAATTTCCGGGTCTTTACAATCAGATGTCTGGATGCACAAGCCAGACATCTGAAACAGTTCTCTGGAACAACAGACAGGTTGAACCAGACATTTGGCAATTGCACTCAAACGTTTGATCTACTACTATATTCAAAAAAATATATATAGTATTAGACATTTGAAACATATCTCAGACGTATGATTTCAAACTCGGATTTCAAATAAGAACTTCAACTCCACATTCGAATGGACATCTCCGCTTCTTTTCATTGCAACTCTTCATCATCAACAGAAGATACGGTAGAGCACTCGTTAATGGATGCGACTAATCAAGATATCTGTCCACAATTATACATAGCATCATGAATCAAGAGAACAATATACCTTACTTACTTACGCTCTCTAATTCTATAATCTATCATATATTCTTGATCTCTGCACTCTAACAATCTATACTTGTATTTACTCTTTCATATATTCAGTTCTTCATAGACAATACTCTTTAGATATATATTGGAAGAAATTATACTAATTAGTCAACATCCATGTTATACTAGAACACATATTTGACAAGAACAACTTATTGTAACCAAGCCTATTCCTCCAAACGAAGCGAAGGTGTTTGATGGTCGAATTCCGCAGGGGAGCTTCGAGACTGGACGTAGGACGGGAGGTCCGAACCAGTATAAAATCCTGGTGTGCTTATTCTATATTTACTTTGATTAATATCGTTTTAGTTGCATCATATATTTTGTAATATATACTTGCATATACACAGCATGATTCACCCTGTAGACTTTCAATTGGTATAAAAGCAAGGTTTGATCAAAGTATAGTAACACGTTTTAGAATCACTTTAATATGGAAAGTATTTTTTAAGAAGGTAAATCCGCAGCATGACCCTCACTTTTCAATGGTTCTAACTATGCATATTGGTCAATACATATGAGAATTTTTATAGAAGCTAATGGATTAGAAATTTGGTTAGCCACTCAAAATAAATATGAAGCACCTGAAACTGCTATGAACATATGGAATGATGCACAAAAAACCGCAGCTTCTAATAGTGC